>CM031237.1:61386338-61999404 GCA_018340775.1 Taxus wallichiana var. yunnanensis | reverse complement strand
ACAGGTTCTCAAGGTTCATTCAACATTCTTGCTTTGAGATTTTCTAGATCCATGTGAGAGACATCACTATCTCCTACATTGGGGTATTTAATGGATAATGTGGAAATTGGCTCAAATCCTGTGTACTTGATCTTCATGGTGACACATGAGTGAGATGGAGGAGTGTGACAAATTTGAACACAATCTAAGCACTTATTAAATTTAATAAGTCACAATTGGATGTCTAGTTTTAGCAATTTTCACAATTGTCACTTTTTTCCTATTTTGGATTTGAGAGAGAGAATAATGTTGTTGAAAACCACCAATTCTTGGACTTATTATTTCTGGAAGATCATCTTGGTAGTGAATTACTATATTGACAAATGTGCTTGATGGGTGTTGGATTGGGATGAAATAAATTTAAATTTTTCTATTTTTCGTCGGGATGTTTTGTTCCAAAATTCAATAGTTTTCAATCACTGAGTTTGTGTAAATTTGAAAAGGCAAGTTTTTGGGCTGAAAATTTCATATATATGTATAAAATATCTCAGAACATCAATGGAAATAATGATATACTCTTATTAAATGAATTTTGGAGAGGAAGAGGCTATCAAAGTTTCATGACAATCGGGCATGGGGTTTGGAAGATATGAGCAAAAATAGGTTTTGGGAATGAAGGGTGTCTAAGTTATTTTGACAACATAACATCATACTCGAAACAATAGAGGAGAGGAAATAACATTAATAAGTTTCAAAATTGGTTAAGTGTTGCATTTGAATGGCTTCCACCCTTTCAAACTTGATTTCCCTCCCATTTGCACATTTTAACCCATGTTAAACCCAAACAAGCTAACCTGGGTCTGGTGGAGGTTGGAGGTGTGGTTGCACCCTATAAAATAGGGGAAAAAGGGAAAAAGGGACATCACCCCTCAAAAATGTGCCATGGGTGAGTGCTTCATGAGGATGGGGCCAAAATTTGTGAGTTGAAAACAACTTCCTAGCACTCTAGGTTGTGGTTTTAAGTGCCAAAAATGAGCCAAGGATGGGGAGAACATTTTTGTGTCGCCTATGTCCCCTTAGATGTTCGAGAAAAAGGGACATGAGGACATAAAACCTCCAAATGGATGCTATGGGGTGCTTTTGGCATGAAAAGTGGTCAAGAGTGAGTTTATGGCATGTTCCTAGCACTTTATGTTGTCAGTAAAGTGACGAAACCAAATCCTCCATAGGGGAGTGCATTTTAATGTCCTCCATGTCCGCTAGCACATTGGGAAAAATGGACATGGGGACATTAGACCTCTAAATGGCCGCAAAGGGGTTCCTCTACCATGAAAAGTGGTTACAATTCAATCGATGTGAGTTTGAAACATCTTTCTAAATCACTATATTGTCACTTAAGTGACACAACCATCACACTCTATCGGGAGAACACTTTGGTGGACCCCATGTCCCCTTACACATTGGTAGAAATGTAAAAGGGGACATTAGGCCTAAAAAACCGTGCCCAAAATTCTTGAAATGTTGATTTCATCAATTTCAACATGAAAATAGACTAATGAGTGAATTTCGGGCCCGAGAGAAAGAAATGGAGTTCAGAGGGCCAAAATTATATTATTTTGACTCCAAATGACCCAATGAATCCATTAACTTCACTTTCAAGACCTTATTCAGCTTGAAATTTTCCTTTTCAGTCAATTTTCCACTTTAGCCGTTGCGTGTGTGTCGATAAGCCGAGTTACCTTTAGAGTCCAAAATGAGTATGAACCAATCTAACACATGGACCATGAGGAGGGTAGAATGTAATTCAATTTGACCTTTTGTTAAGCTTATAACTCTTCCCGAGGTGTCTGAAACCCTTTGGGAAAGTTCCACCTTATAAAAAGACCCTCTTTGGCTGTTTTGGTGGACAAGTTTCCACATTTCATACTCCCAAAATTATTTCTTGATTATTGCACCATGAAGTAGGATTTTTAGCTTCCAATTCCTATTATATGAGCTCCCAACACTTCATGAGGCTCTTGAAACCCTTCAAACAAGGTGACTAGCTCCTTTGGAACATGCATTTCCCAGTGCCTTGCCCAAAAAGACCCGGTTTTTCTCAACTTGTTCTCAACCTCAATTATCTCCACAAAATCTTCCTAAACTACCTTGGAAAACTTTATTTATCTCCCATACAACTCCTAATGATTTGAATTTTCCCTGTAAGCTTCCGAAGGATGTTCACTAGTGACAAAAAGACCAAAAATAGCCCTTTTGAAGCCTTCGGAGCACTGTTGTTTCATAGATCTCAGTATCTTCAAGAACCAAGATAGGTAAACTTATTTGCAAATGAAACACACTTGGAAATCATGTTAGCACATTCCTCTCAACCATAAAAAGGGTGAAAAATTGAAATGGTAATCTGGAGGAAAGGTTTACATTGATCATGAAAGAGAATTTCTAGTGTGGGTTTGGTTGTTATGACCAAAATTTTAAATTTTTATGCTAGACATTTAGCATGATAACAATGTGATATTACTTGGGGACTTGTTTTGGGTTGGAAAAAGGAAAAATGGAGCAAGTAGGAACCTCAACTATCTCGTGAATGCACAGATCAATGCCTTATCTATTGGGAAAATAGAGGAACATAGCACACCAACAATACAAGCAAGAAAAATAAGAACAAGCAAACCAAACATGAAGGAAAGGGAAAAACACAATAGAAAGGGAACCACACCACACAACATGGAAAAATACCCTAAATCACCTATGGTACATGTGGGAGACTACCCAATTTAACTGTAGCACTTTGATTGGTAAGACCAACCTTTATTGTTTGAAAAGTTTCAAGTACTACCCATTGCGGGGAAGCTTTAGGTGAGTACCATCCAGATAGGACAAGTAATAGGTATTGTCTCCACAAAAGTGCATGACCTTGAATGGACCAAGCCATAGTGAATCAAACTTTCCATGACTACCCTTAGGATCCCTTTACTTATCCCACAAGAGGCAACGATCTCCTACATGAAAGTATTGTGTACGAGCTTTTAATCACAAATCCTTTTGACCTTCATTTGATGTTGTTGAAGATGATCCACCGCCAAATTTCTATCTTCATTCAATTTTTCCAAGTAACAAATCCTTTTGTCA
Organism: Taxus wallichiana var. yunnanensis; assembly: GCA_018340775.1. Classification (NCBI taxonomy): domain Eukaryota; kingdom Viridiplantae; phylum Streptophyta; class Pinopsida; order Cupressales; family Taxaceae; genus Taxus; species Taxus wallichiana. The sequence goes on along the minus strand of CM031237.1, from coordinate 61,996,296 downwards.
AGAGAGTCATTGTACTCACCATCCTCTACAACTTTTACTAGTTGTAATGCAGGTATTTCAATGAAATCAAAATTTGTTCCTTAGTACCATAGAGAATTTGAAAAGGTGACATGCCAATTGACCTCTTAGGAGTTGTCGAATCTACCCATAGGGCATCAAAAATTTCTTATTCCAATTCCTCTGATTGATGTCCACCAACTTTTATTGGACATAGGGTCATTGTTGTTATCATTGATGTCGAGTGACATTGGTGGCAAAGGGTTTCTAGGTGGCATAAGAGTCGGCATGAGGTGTTAAGTGTTATGATGTGTTGCATTGGTGTAATGGCATGTCGTATTAGTGCATATGCATTGTTTGGTGCATGATTCTTGCAAGTAGGTGTTGTATATGATATTTTGAGGTGGTATGAAGTTTAGACGATGTATAAAATGTCCAAAGAGTTGTTAATGAGTCAGTAAGATGGAGAACATGCCGTTTACTTTAGACATGTGTTGAAGCAAGCCATTCATGGCCTAGTCCTAGACTTAATGCAAGCATGCATGGTATGGTATAGTGTAGTACAAGTATGTTTTAGCTAGTCAAGCATGGATAGATCATGAGGAGAATGCATATGATGTTTGGGGACACTCACAAGTGTCTAAGAGTGCAAGTTTGAGGTGAAGGCATGTTTTCTAGGTCTATACTAGACCTATTCTCAAACCCTAGGTGGCCAAATGAGATAGCTTGGAGATATTTGAGCATGGAAATGTAGAGGTAAGCTTTGGAAAAGGTGGAGCTAGGTTATTCTTGAGGTTTGGACCAAGTTTTAGGTGTTGGTTTTCAATTTTAAGCATGTTATGATATTTTTCCCTTATTGAGTTCAAGGAGGTGAGATTTTAAGCTCAAAGTTAATCTTTTTATGCTCAATGGAGAATGTGTGCTCTACATGGGAGGATGAGCTTTTGGAGATTTTTTTTTTGATAAGTAAACACTTTTTTATTGGAGCTATGAACCGGTGGGTTATTAGGTCCCCACCCTTACATTACTATGTTCGACTGGAAATAAAAAATAGGATAGTCAACACATTATGCAAAAACTACTGCCACCTTGATACCAAAATTAAAAATTACCATACTATATATCGTGAAGCAAAAACTACAACATGAAATTAACTGGTTGTTTTCTAACCTCCACCTTAACATGAGTCTTTACATCGACCTTCTCCATGACACTAGCCTTAACATCATTCACGACCTCTGCATTCCTCTTGTGTTTGCTGAAGCGGTGCCCCACTTCCCTTGATTTTTCTTCCCTCAGAAGGAATTCATACGAGGACTTGCATTTGACCATAAGTTGAGAAATTATAGATGGAACAGGGCTAATCAAAGTTAGCCAAAGAATCTAAATCCAGGGCGAGAATGAATTTGGGACACGAATCCTTCATCCTACATTTCTTATAAACTATGAAGGAAAATTCCCAAAGCATAAATTTCTCCGTTCTAGCTCAACCATACAATCCTCCTTGCATCCAATTCGGGCTCCCCTTCTGCCTTCGCTTGGAGGAAGGCTAAGGGCATGCAAAATTTTGAAACTTCTTCCTCTAAAACCACAACATGCTTTGGAAGAATAATAAGAAGGGCTATCAAAATGGTGTCCTCTTTATTTTTTCCGATTAGCAATATATTGGATAAAAATGTATAAGAAATTTCCACATTTACCCTAGCCTATCCGCTCCCCTGTAGATAACTTTCCCCCAAAATATGCTCCACCGCATTGTAAATTGAGCGGGGCAATGCGAAAAATTTTCCTCATCGCGATCGGGAAATTTTTCCTTAAAAAGCCATCTCTCAAGATTCTCCTTTGAAAAATAGGTAGGGGAAGGATGGAATAACCACTGAAACTGCTACTAACCACCGACCTATCACTTGTTGATATTGAAGAGGAGAAGGAATTAATGAGAGAAAATGAGTCGATACACCTTTAAAAATGAGTTCCCATGAGCCAAGCCCGCCACGCCCGAACATCGTTAAGTTTGGAGTCCCTTGCAATGATAGCAGCTAAGCCTGGCCACTTATCCACATCATTCGAAATGATATCCTCCTCTGCTTGCGTCACCCCTTCATTAGCCAAATAATTTGTTGTTGAATTGGCTTCCCCAAACATGTGTCCAATGCTCCAAGAATCCAACTTTCCAAGCCAAAAGATAATATTTGTGATGTGGACATCGAGAGCCCGGTGCAGAGCATTACCATTTTCATAACCTAGACTCTAGTTTGTGAGTCGCCTTCAATATGGAGGAGGGAGCTCCCACATTCGGCCTTCCCATTTTACCCCAAAAAGGAGGGCTCTGGGCTTCGCTAATTCACAAGTCCCATCTTGCAAGTGGTACGAACTAGCACTAATCAACTCACCTTGCTCACTTTGAAGAATGCACCCCGCCCTGAAAAGTCTAGGGTTCCCCTTGGATGCCCCATCGAAATTGACTTTGTGATACCCTGGGGGGTGGAAGCCACTGGACGTCCTTCCTCTACAAATGTTTCTCACATTTAGATTTTATTTGCTTCAAAATTGTGCTTGGGGATAGAAGTTTGATAAGAGGCCAAACTTTCCTCATCACGTATCATCTGCTTGAGAAATATGCTAGATTTTTACAACATGAGCTTACATTTTCAAAGATAGCTATTTCCAATTTCGAGTAATCGCATGAAAATAAGACGAAACCTATTTAAAGAGACGGAGATTTCTTTCCCGCCAGATGTGCCAAATAAGCAACATAGGGTTGCACATCCAAATTAAACCTAGTGAACGACGTTTTCCTATAACTTGCCATAATTGAAGTACCTCCTTAATTATTGCCCCTAACACCCATGCTAGGTCCAAATTTTGACAGATCCAAGACTAGATGCGTGAGGAAAAAGGGAAATAAAGCAATAGATGGTTTGTATCCTCTTCCTCCTTCTCACATAGAGATATCTTGAGGCCCATTGTATCCCCACTTCCTTCTCCGAACATGAGTGAGTATCTTGCCTTTATAAATGAGCCAACCGAAAGCACCTGCTTTGGGTAGAAAATTGTTGTCCTAGAAACCTTGCAAAGATTTTTGACCTCTTCCTTCCCGCTGAGTGAGACACTCATAACCTATTTTAGTTTAGTATCGACCCGCTTTGGATCCTAACCAAAGGAGCTAATCTTCTTTGGCTGAAAAACCAACCCTACTTTCATTGAAGATTTTGTGGAAAAGGGATTTAGAAGCGAGTGGGATTTCTAAAATGTGTACCTCCTTCCAATATAAGGATGGAGAACCATCTAAATTATGGAACCCATAATTCTCTACCTTATCCCCCGAAGTCACCTTAGTAGCCAACTTGACTTGTTCTAAACTTGGAGTATCTTGAAGCACGGGGAATCCGTTCCACGAGTCTTCCCATAAATTAGCAGAAGTTTTGTTGCCAATTTTCCAAGAGATAAGAGAGGAGAAAACAAGCTGTAGGAACTGAAGAAATTCCACATATGCGACCCTATTGGGAGGCCCTAATCGGTGATAATGCTTTATGGCTTTCCATTATGGAGGTATTTGTGAATCAAATTTTTGTTAAGAAGACTGGTGAGATTGGAAATGAGATTCCAAATATGTTTATCTCCTAAACCAATATTTTGAAGGCCCAAGTCCAGGACCCCTACACCTCCCAGCTCCTTGGGAAACTTTAATTCCTCCCATTTGATCAGATGGAGCTTCCTTTCTTCCCCAGATCCTTGCCAAAGGAATGTTCTTAGAATCTTCTCTATTTTATGAAGAATCATTTTGGGAGCTTTCATAATCGAAAACATATATATTGGGAGCACACTTATAATCGATCTCATTAATCAATTTCACAACAAAGGAAAGCCACTCGCCTTTTCAGAAAGCAATCTTTTTCAAAGGAGGATAGGAGATCATTCCACAAGGAGGAGTGCCGCCCTTGAAAAGAGGAATTCCTAAATACTTTTGAGGGAGAGGAACGACCGTGAAGCCCAAGATGTTTTTAATATGCCTTTCAAGTCCTGGGGGAATTGAAAAAGAAGATCAGTAGACTTTGAGGATCGATGACTTGACCTACCGCTTGAGTAGGAGTCCAAAATAATCCCAAGTTTTCGAGCCTCTATCAATGAAGCTTCTCCAAATAGGAAGGTGTCATTTGCAAACTGTTGATGAGAAATTGGTTTGACCCCATCCATTGTGTGGAGACCTTTTAAGTTTGCTTCTCTTATGGCTTTAAACGATGACCCCGCTTAGCAAATCAACCACCCGAATGAAAAGGAAGGAGGAGATGGGATCCCCCGCCAAATCCCTCTATTTCTAACAAAAAACCCTTATCTAAACCATTAACAAGAACTAAGAAACGAGGGGTGGATATACAAATGAAAATTCAGTTGCAAAAGGACAGGGTAAAGCCCAATTTTAACATGGTTTTGATGAGAAAGTGCAGTTCATTCTATCATAAGCCTTGTTGAAGTCAAGCTTAAGAAGCATACAGGCGATGGTTCATATAAAGAGAATACATTGATTCATGGGATAGAAGAATACCATCATAGATTAAGTGATTAGGAAGGAATCCACTCTGCTCCATTGATATGATAAAATCTAGAATGGGCCTTAAACAAAGAGAAATGACTTTGGAGATGATTTTGTAAGACGTATTGCATAAGGAATTAGGATAGAAATCATCCAGACTTGATTGGGGATTTCTTGGAATACTTGCAGATAAAAGTATGATTAAGAGCTCCAAGAATTTTACCTGAGGACCTAGATTCTCTCCACCACAGCCCAAACATTTGAGCTAAAAATTTCCTAGAGATCTTGAAAAAGGCAAGAGGAAATCCATTTGGAGAGTGGGGCTTTATCCCTTTCCATAGATAAGACAACTTATTTGATTTCATCCCTTGTGAAAGGAGGAAGGAGGCATTCATTCCAAGCATCATCCACCAACTCAAGGACAAGAACAAGTAAGACGTTATGTGATGATAGGTGGGGGAAGGAATCTCCAGCCAATAATTTATAAAATTATACTACCGAAGCTTCTTTGATGCCCTTCTGTTCCATGATTGAATCCCCATTTTGAGATTTTAATTTAGATATGTAACTAGAACTACGCCTGGCCTTGACATAAGATTGGAAAAACTTAGTGTTTTTGTCCCCTTATTTTAGCCATGTTTGTAGACATTTAAATTGGGTCACACTACCCTTGGTTCCTCGTCAAATAACCAACTCAAACACACTCACCTAACCATGGCCCCTTTTACCTCATTCTAATATTAATTTAATTAAATTAATTCATGATCTCATAATATTTATTATTCAATTATCCTAATTAAGATAATTCTCACACCACCACCTCACCTATACACCTCACGTAGCCACCTCACTCGAAACCTATTCTTAGGATGTTGCCATAACTAACTAAGACCTACTTGAACCCTAAAAATCAAAAGCCTACATTCCCTCTAAGCCTAGAAATGAAGCTTCCATTCTAATCCGCGGAGAAAAACTAACAAGCTCTAAGAAGTCAAAGAGATCGGCCAAGTTTAGTAAACTTAGGAAATCCCGCCCTAATCGATGGCCGGTCTCCCTAAGCATTGCCGCAGTCAAAACGGAACCATTGTCGGTTACCATTTATTCCTCAAAACAACCTGATGTTGAGGTTGGCACATTTCGAGAGCAAAAGACGAAAACACACGTGCATGCAAGGAACCAACATTTGCACACGCATCATAGCATCCACAACCAACATCAGAAGCGATCATAGAGCCATTTGCATTCGCGGGAGCATTCGGGAAGTATCATCACCATACCAAACTCCATCCATCTGATCAACTACCATTGTCATCCAACCATCAAGCTCATACAACAATAAGTATGCTTTGTTAACCAACACTCATCTACTTGTCATTTTTAGTAGGCTCTGTTACTTACATTATCGTTTGTACTTGCTTTCCTATTCTCCAATCATTTACCTTCATGCAAACTTGATCATTCCTTCACCCACACCATTAAACTGTCCATACCCGATTGTTAAAGATCTCTGAGTACACCTGAGATCTCCATAGACCTTACCATTGCCCTCTCCATTTCCATTTGGCCTCGATTTGACCTCACACCAAGATTTTGATAAGTTCCCCTTCCTCGACCATACCGACGCAGATTACCCAAAACCGTTGTCGGTTTCACTTAAACTGACATCGGTCATACTGCATCGACATTGATCTCTCGTGTTTTACCCTTAGACCAAGAATAGAGCCTAAAATCCCCACCAAATACCCAAAACTAGACCCTGACTAGTACCAGTACTCGACAGAGACCTTGCCCTTCAGATTCAATCATAGCTTAGCCTGTTGTGAACGAATTTTCTTATTGTAGTCGAATGAGATACCTAAATCATTTTAACTACAATAGGATTTCATTTATTGTTAACATTGAATTGTTTTAAACAGTGGATTGACAACCATCTAGGGAGTATCACACTTCCCAGATCTAGCATACGCTAGGTAGTCCACTGCATATATTGTTTAATTTTCATTTGGTGGTCTTGTTGTCTATTTCAGGTAGTTCCTCCTAGCCAAAAGGAAGCTCTCACGATTAGTTGTGGATCAAGAAGTCATACACATGCAACAACTTCAACCAACTTTTTAATGGTATTCGCCCTAGCCCTTTACCCTTATCTGTTTCATCAATATTCAAAGAAACACTCTAAGAATCGGGGAAACAATGTTTCCCTAGACTTTTGTTTCTAGTAAATTTCTTATTTCAAGAGAAGCTCACTAAGCTCGCTAATAGCTCTTTTTCTTTATTATATTCTTCCTAACCCATCCCATACCGAAAAATTCTTCGTTTAAGGCCTTGAGTTCGCCTCCACCCTTTTTTTTTCTTAGAAAAAGATGTTCTTGAAATGAATGTTCTTCTAGTTTAAAATATTTCCTTTCAAACCGACAAGTTTATGTGAAAGGACGAACATCTTAGTACCTTTAAAGGAGAGGGAAGACTACCACTCTTTGACCAAACCGAAGAGGGAAGGATCTCTTAACCACATGAGCTAAAATTTGATTGGAGACTTCCGGGAGCTAAGTCAAAGGTAATTTGAAGAGAAATGGGAAAGTGGTCAAAACTAGAAATAGGGAGGATCTGCGCTTTCTAGAATGATATTGCGTTGTAACCATTCTTCATTAGAAAGAAAATCTGTCCAATCTTTCTATGATCCTACTAAAACCTAACCTTCTGTTAGACCAAGTAAACCAACCTTGTTTAGGTTCCAGATCAAACAAGGCTGAAGAATGAATGAAAGATCATAAATCCTTTTGTGATTGAGGGTTTCTTGAGATGCCATCATTTTTATCTTTATCTAAAGTGATTACATTGAAGTCACCGACTACAAGTATTAAATCGTCTATGAAGCCTTCCATATCTTTAGAAATTGAGTCCCAAAGGCCTCTTTTGGTGATCAAAGTTAGAGGGGCCAAATAAATTGCATATTAGGAAACTAACCTTAGAGTGTAAGACTTGGACCCGATACCATTGACAATTACTTCTCTTTTTGATAGAGGAAACAACAACCTTTTGCTCTCCAAATAATCCCAGAGCACCAAAAGCATTGAATAAATCAACAAAAATACCCCGCCAACCTTTCCATTTAGATGACCAGTTACCCCGACTTTAGTGTGCACAAATTTGTTTCCTAAAGCAAGCAAATATCTAGTTCTTGTTTGAAAATGCAACACTTGACAAGCATTTCTTGTTAGGGGCATTGAGACCCCTAACATTCCAAGACAAGGTCTTCATTGACTCTTCAAGAGGGACTGCCCTCCTACTTAATTTTTGGAAAATTTCTTGATTGGAATTTTCTTACTATTGAAATATTTGTATTGGTTTTAGTTTCATTCTAGGCCTTCCCATTGAGGCCGAATGACCGTAATTGGGAATTTTGGGAAGACTAGGAGTAGCCTCTAAAGAACAGTCTTTAACAAGACCAATGAATTGATCTTCCTCGGTGCATTCCTATTGCTCGATTCATTCGTAGAGGATGGGATGAGAGTCCAATAATTCCTCCTCCTAAATCCATCCATCGTCAATTCCTTCGTAGATGCACCATTCCCCGCATCCATGTCATCTTGCATGAGTTTGAGGAGCCAAACCGATTCCTCCCGACTTGAGAGGAATTTTTGATGAGGGATCAAGGGAAAGGGAAAAATTTTGATCTTGAGAAGGGAAATTTTAAACTTCGGAGGTGGTCGATGGAGACCTTAAGGGGAAAGGAAGGAGCCCGATCCATAGGGTTAACTTCGTAGGCCTAGCCGAGGGTGCTTCTTTAGGGATCCATCTGGATCCAAAATTCTTCGAGGGGATTTGTAATCTTTCTAAAGATGACCTATGTTTGCATTTGAAGCACTTTTGGGATACCCTTTCATATTCAACATCTTGGATCCAAGTTCTAGAGGGACTCGAATAGAGATTGAATCCAGGAAGGGGCTTTGAAAGATTAATGGAAATGCTTACTCTATCGAATACAACCAATGAACCCTCCAAAGGTCCTGGGATAAATTTGAATAACCTTCCCTAGACTACTACATATTTTGGTAAGAATTTTAGGGTTCCAATATTCGATCGTAAAAGAATACTGACGGACCCATACCTAATGCCCTTATTATTTGGTTTGTAGGGGATCGAAGTTGGGAGTACACGAATGAAGGAGGCCCCATTTGAGAAGATAACTATTTTTCTTCTTGAATGCATCTGATCGGTGAGCATCATTGCAAAAGAGAATCAGAAAGAAACCTTTAGCCAAAAAGTGAATTTGCAAGCCCTTCCGCCATTGATCTTCACACCAGCAGGAAATTTCATGTGTCGAAAGCCATCTTCCTGAAGCCATCTTCCTGCAACTTTGGTGATGATAGCCTTGCTCTCGAAAAGATTTATCTTTCCTTCCAGCCCATCCCTTTCGCCAAGTTCCACCTTGCTATCCTGAGCCATAGTTGAAAAAGAAGCTTCCTCATCTCTAAATTCCCTATCATCCACTTTCATCGAAGAAAGGGAAAGTCGTGATGAAGAGGCTTTGTTTGAAGAGGAAGCAAAAGGGGAATTAGTTAACCCATGGTTTTGGCTGAATGGAGCCCAAGTTTGAGACCACCGTGGAGGACGGAAATTTTCCATCGCAAAGCCATAAAGGTATTAGGGATTTTAGAAAGGAAGACGATTGGGAATACTTACTTTTTGGGGGATGAATATATTCGCGAATGGGCTCAAAATTCCATGAGGAATGAGGCAGGAAAGAAGCATCCCGCCACCCTACGATGACTAGATGGAATGACTATGCCAACGAATAGGATTGAATTTGTGCATGTTAAAGGGAAATAAACTGTCCTATCACAATTATAGACCCGGGACCGTAAAAATTGACGCTCCAACACAACAAAAATATCACATTCTTTTTGCAAAGGATTTCGCGCCTTCCTCCTCTCGTAGTCTCCATTTATCTCTTGTTTCACCAATCAACCCCAAGCACACCAACACATCATCCAAAGTGGTCTAGAAGCTCACCCGAGGTGCACACATGTATCAATTCCCTCCTTTATGTGAGCTTCGTGAGAATGTTCTTCCTTAATAAGGGGGTGTTGCACAAACAGAGAATGACACACCCATTCTTGAAAACTAGATGTAAGCACTAACTCCTAATCTAATGCACCAGAACATAGGATAACATGATCATATTACAATGGAAGTAGAACTAAATCACGATTATCATCAAGAAAACTAGTAATACACCCATGAACATAAAAAGGAAATGTACAAATCAAGATCCATCACATAAGTGCTTCAGAATCACTTCATTATATTCATTAGCCAAAGTACAGTAACCAAGATTACATTAAAGAGTTCTAAGTATGAAGATATTCATAGTAATAGAGCTTCGACACATTACTGAGCTCGCCATCACAAATTACATGTTTTAACTAACTATCTTCCTCTTTTGCTTCCATACTGCACACACACCTATCCCATAAAACCATACATATCAGAACTCTCAAGGAATCTCCTCTTAACTTCTCATCATTACATGAGAAAGGTGAAGGAATCTTTCATGATTTCCCTACCACTACCCAAGAACATGCCAAATGTCATCATGTATTTCCATTAATTGAGTGTCCTTAGCATGCATGTGCGGCTAATCCATAACAAACTCGAATCCTTATCCTTTCATGATACCTTTATTGTTTCCTTGGAATATCCTTTCCTTGAGTTGTAAGTCTCCATAGCTTATCCATATTTGTATTTGGTCACATTTTTGTTCGTTCCCTAAATGCGTCCCTTCCTGCTGTCCCAAATTCACTAAGTCGCAAATCAATCCTTCCTGGGCGCAAGCCTTTGTGCATCTCCAAGAACTACTTCCGCACGTGCCTTCGCGCCCTACTTCCACGCACCACCAAGTTTCACGCCTTAGGTACTTAGTTAATTTAAGGGTCTAACATCACCCACACTAATCTGATTGCCACCCTGGAAATCCTTAACGCTTTCTAAAAAAAGTCTTGACGATCAACATTTGCTAAGGCAATAATATTGTTCCTTCAAAGAATAAAGAATAGCAGAATTGAAAGAATCCGAATAAAGAATTGAAGACTGGAAGAATATGCTATGCGACCAATTGGAGGAGTTCAGGGAACTCTGTGTCTATCTCATCCTTCAATTTCTCTCAGGCCTTCAACTCTGATAAGGCCTTTCCTGGCGCTTCTCCCATGGTGCTAGGCACTTGGTCTGGGGTAATTTCCTCCACCTTCCCTTTTAGTGCATTTATAGCTACCACCAGTTCCACGTAGACACCTTCAAACTTGTCCATCCGCTTAGTGATGGAATCCCAGAGTTCGCTAATCCTGAAGTCTAGCTTCTCACGCTTCATTTTAATTTTATCCTTCTGAGATGTGGTGTTAACAACCAATTGTGCACATTAAGCCTTATTGGTAAGGATGGTCTCCTATAAAGCCTTAAGGATGGTCTCCTCTTCTGTCACCCGCACGTTAATGATGGGCTTGCATTTTCTGCAGTTGTTGAAGCCCCTATCTGCCAATATATTTACTTCCTTGAGTTGGGTGAGCAAGTCCTCCAACTCGTGCTATGAACTTCAATGACGACCTTGTTTTTCCTCTTTCTCCTTTGTGAGCTCTGCAGTTGTGGGTCCGCGCCATCCTTGATGTTTGTGAGCAACATCCCCACAAGGTCTTCAAGATATTCCATTTCATCCCCATAGTCTATCTTGGCCTAGCTCACCAATTCCGGACATTGTCCCAAAATTCTCTTCACGAGGGCGCCAACTTGGTCGTATGCTTCCTAGTTCATGCCTCGCTCACCGCTTAATCCTCGACGCAATCTATCTATCTCCTTTTCTTTGTTTTTCTTTTCGCGACAGTGGTCCGAACAATTTCTCCTACATCCAAGCTTCACCGGAGCACTCTCGAAGACATCTTTTGAAGTGCATTGCATGCTTGCTCATCTGTTAGGTGGCTAGGATCCACCACCTTATATGTTTCTCCTCCTTTATTCTTCAAATGGATGGTATCGATTGCATGATCGTTGACCTAAAACTCAGGCTCTTCGGCATGGCAATGCATGTTCCAACTAAGCATCTTCATGGTTCTGGGCACACCCCCTTCTTGATCCATCAAATCCCATCCATGTAGCTTTTTCGGTGGGAGGGTGGCCTAGAACCTTGTGTGTAATACCTTCGTGGGGTCATCCACGAAGTCCATATGTGGGGACACGGGTGTCCACTTCTTCCTCATATCTTTGCGCTTCATCCTTTACTTCTTTTCTCCATGGGTGAATCCTTTATCCTCTTTTATATTAAAGGTGTCCCCTTTATCTCTCGTTGGGCTGGCGGTTTGTGTCGGGGAGGCCTCACACACTGGGATCTTCTCAAGTCCTGCAAAGTGCTCCTTTCCTTCCTTATGCACCTTGCCCACATCCGTGGCTTCATCCTCGCCTTCCTATTCTTTGAGCTCTGCCTCCAACTCTGCTTTAAAGGTAGTGGGGTCTTCTTCTTCACCTTCCTCTGAGTCTATTGCAGGGTTTGATGCATCGTGTTTGTTTTGCTTCTTTTCTTCAGGTTCTTCCTTCTCTTTCTTCTCTTCCGTGCGCTTTGGTAATGAGGCCTTGGTGCCACCTTGTAGTGAAGTGCTGGTGCCCTTGCTACCATTGTGGTAGGTATAGTACCTCCTCTTCCGGGAAGTATCTAACTTACCTTCACTCTGTTATTCTTCCTCCTCTTCGACCTGTACCACTTTCATGGGTGGGATTGGCACCTCCCATGGCTTTGGAAAGGGAGTCTGTAACCTCCACTTCAATCCCCCTTGTGTTTTGGGGGCACAACTATACGAACACCTGATGGACATACTCTTTGATGGTAATGTTGACTTGAGGGTGAAAGTCCAGAAAATATGGCTCCAAAACTTCGACATAAGCAGGTCGAGTACCATACTTGTATGTCGGGAACAATGTATGGACATCAATGTCCACTTTTTCTACATCAAAAATGAAATTTTGCGCGTCCTTTATTTGGTCGATGGTGCACTTCATGTAGTTAGTAATAAACGCGAAGGGGAGCGTGCACCATGGTCCCATCTCTCCCCTGGCCATCATAAAATTTGCTAGGCAAAAATCGTTGAGTAAATGAAGTTTTACTTGATCCCCAAAACTTGTGGAAATTCATGGGGGATACGCTTACTCATTCTCAAATGCTTCACACAACCGTTCAAACCACATGTTCATCCGAGCCTTGTAGGTACTCGAGATGGTCCCATCACAAGTGAACTTTGAAAATTGAACTACAAGGGATGAGTGCGCCGGTGGGTGAACCCATATGTTCCCATCTGGCCCATTTGGGACACCAATATCCCAAAATACAATCAATAGAAGTATGGAGCCCCATGTGATTTTCACTCTTGCCTCGTTTCTATACTCGTGCTTCTTCAACAATGTCGTTTGCGATAAAATCTGCAAAATTATAATGTGCCCTTTTGACACTCTATAGGCCACATACAAGAACCTCTTATTGATGTCTGTCCACCTCTCTGATGTACCCAATTTGTAACTAATGAGCTGAGAGGTGACTCTTAATGCTGGGTCTGGGAGATCCATAATCACCTGTGCCCTTCCTCCCTTCTCGTAGCTTAATCTCTTGCTAGCTCCTCAATCTTAGAGTGGCACATAAATCAAGTGCCATGTCCTCACCGATGTTCCGCAGCTCGTAACTATCCTAATCAAGTGGCCTATAATTCTTATCCTTCTTCCCACGAAGTAGAATAAGTCCTCATGCACCCGCGACATTAACCATCTAAACAACGGGGTGGGTTTCACAAAGAAAGGCATCTCCCATAGCTGCAAAACTCCAATCTTTTGTAGTTTTTGTTGCACCGAGTCATCAACCTTAGGGTTTCAATCAGTCCACCATTGGAGTGTTTGAAACTAAGTCCGCCCGCATCAGCTTTTCGTTGTCACTTGTCCTATGGTTGTATTCGCTGATCTTGCACTTGTATAACTTCAAACTCCACTTTTTGCCTTGATAACCCCTGGGGGTACTACATTTCTAAGTAAATCTCCACGGGATCCTCCTTCTCCACCACCTGGTCTCTTTGTTCGAGCTTTCTTGGGTGTCATCTTCTTTCTTCTTTCTTCTCATGCCTCTCTCCTTTCCTGCCCGGACTCGATGACTTCTCTGCTTCTCTTTCACGTAACCCCTCTCATGCTCTGTTGTCTTCCTTCCTCCTTGTAACGTCCCAAGACTATAGTAAGTCTGACTTGCACAATTCCTCTACTTCGTGACAAGTACCTTACTTCACTCTTTTTCGTAAAACCCTTGTCGCACTTTGAGCTTGGGAGCACAAAATAAATTTTCTAAGGAAAAGTAGTCGAAATGACTATTCTTACCTCTTATTTCTACCTTTTAATGCCTTAGAGTTCTTCTGACGACGTGTCTTAACGAGACTTTTTAATAGAGCACTTTAGTTCACTTAAATCAAATTCCGCGACTTCCCCTCGTGTGTCCCGGTTATAACCTTCTACCTGCTCCGACACTACTTAATCGCCATGCACCTTCTTCGTGCACGTCATTGTGCCAAAGTACATAACCTCCATGCTATCCACTAAGTAGTTCCCCATGGTCTTTGCCTTCCTTATGTTGTATTGTGCGTGATCTTTCCCTTCTTCGTGGTCTTTAAAATTTTCTCAACATACCTTAATAACCTTACAAATTTAAATACCTTAACCATCATTTCGCTTATTCTTCTACCTTTGCGCTAATCATTCCCATTAGTCCATTTTCGAAAGAATTTGTCAAACATATTCGACATATCTGCTACTTCACTCCACACAAAAATGTATGCGTGGTCCTCTGCACATAGAATCTCTTACAATGTAATTAGCTATTGGTGCACCAACGCACAACACAAAACCCAAAAAAAAAGACGACAAAGGAAACACCAAAAGGGAAAAGCATTAAAGGAAACCTAATCTAATTGGCAATATTGCCTTATTTATAGACACATAGAAGCCTTATTTATAGTAGGGATTTAGCCTACTCCCATTGAAATATCCTAGACAACCTTGTCCCATCCAACACTTACAACTGGCACGCGCCTGAATCAAGGATGTAAGATATAATATACGACCCTAACCAATGGACTTTGAGTTTCCCAGGATGGTGCAAAAACTTAGAGTCATAAAGTAAAACCATCTTCCCAACCTCAAATTATTTATTTTTAATGTGACGATCGTGTCATGCTTTTTGTCTCGCCTTCTCAGTATTTTGAATCCATCTAACAAGTGATCACATTTCGTCCAATTACATTAACTTATCCATGTGCTCTTGTAATGCTTTCTTGTCTCCGCAATCCTCCTGTGTGTAATATGTAGAGAGGTTTGTATAAACTCTACTTGTAAAACAAATTTCATGTCAAACACCAATTGAAACGGTGTGGCCTTGTTCAATCTCTTATAGGTTGTCCTATACACCCATAGTATGACTGAGACTTTGTCATCCCAATCTTGTCTCCCAACATCACAAATCTTGGTCAACGTGTGACTTAGTATCTTGTTAAATGCCTCAGTAGTTCCATTAGCCTGAGGGTGATAAGGGGTAGTCTTGTGATGAGCCACCATGAACTCTGCCAACAAAATCCTGACTGTCTCATTCAAAAATGTGTACCCCTGTCACTAGTCAAGCTCAACGGACACCCATACATGCTGATTATATTTTCCCACAGGAATCTTGCCATTGTGGTTGTTGACAATCCTTTATAGGTGCTACCTCCACCCACCGTGTTAAGTAATCAATACAAGTAATGATATAGCGTGAACCAGTCCTTCGCATGGTAGGTGAAATAGGTCCTACAAAATCAATCACCCACTTCTCAAATGGGTTCAAAGCGCTTATCGTCCTCAAGGGAATTTCATCTCTTTTCTGGCTTGCCAAGGTGCTAGCAATGATCACAAGCCTTGCAAAACTCGATACAATCCTGGTAAATGCTTTCCCACCAAAGACCTGCTAGTAAAATCTTCGGCTTGGTGGCATTTCCTGCATAGTTTCCTCCAACAATTCCACCATGCACTTCCTCCATGATTGCAACACGCTCATGCTCTAACACACACCGACGCAAGATCTCATCATGACCTAAGTTGTATAAGTCTCCACCAATTAACATGTAGGGTGCAATGTGTATAGCTAAATGGTATCTCTCTAAAGTCTTCATTCCTTTCGACGCCATACCTATTTTGAGAAACACAAAAATATCCTCTAACTCAGAGGGCACACACTACAATATAAATAGTTTTGCATTTGACATTGTATCCTTAATGCTCTGCGCATCCTCCCTTGAGTCGATCCTTGATAAATGGTCAGGTCCCAGGTTACTTTTACCTGGTTTTACAACTGTAAACTCAAACTCTTGAAATAATAGGACCCACCTACATATGCGCCCTTGTAAAATGGGCTTGTTTACCAAGTACTTCAATGCCATGTGGTCTGTGTAGAATATAAAGGGTGTTGCCAAAAATACTTTCTGAATTTGTGTAGCACATAGATCATCAACAATGCCTCACACTCGGTAGTAGTATAGTTCTACTCTGCTGGTGTCAACTTCCTGCTTGCAAAACAAAGAGGGTGATCAACAGTCCCCTCACCAAGTTGTGCTAACACTGCTCCAATTTCCATCCCTGAGGCATCAACATGTACATGGAATGGCTTATCCCAAGAAGGAAAGCGTAATATGGGTGTAATGATAAGCCTATTCTTCAATGTATAAAATGCCATCTGCTGCACTTCTCCCCAATGAAATGTACTTATGTGCTTTAACAATCCCTCAAGTGGCGTGGCAATATTGGCATATCCCTTGATAAATTTTTGGTAGTATGTTGTATGCCCAAGGAATCCACGCACCCCGCTCTAGATGCTAGGTTCCCTCAATCCCACAACAACAACAACTTTGGTAGGATCCACCAGCAAGCCTTCCTTACTTATGATATGCCCCAACAAGGTTCCAAAATGAGTAGCGAAAACACATTTCTTAATGTTGAGAGATATACTCAATTGTTGGCTTCTCTCAAAAATCAACCACAGATTGTTGTAATGATATTTTACTAGTCCATAAACCATCCAATCATCAATGTATTGAAGAACCTTATGGACAAAGTCCTGAAATGCCTGAACCACAATGCACGAAAACACAGTAAGCGCATTCTTTAGTCCAAAAGGCATGACCGTATAGGAAAAAATTCCCCATTTAGTGGTGAAAGTTGTCTTTTCTTGGTCCTCCTTTGCAATTCTAACTGATGATATCCTAAGAATCCATCTGTGAAAGAATAGATCTCGCACCCGACTACTCCTTCTAGGATCTCCTCGGTGAAGGGGGTTGGAAAAGGGTCAATGACACATACCGCATTCAAATCCCTATAATCAATGCAAATCCTTATCCTCCCATCCTTCTTAATGTTGATGACCATTGGACTTATCCATTTTGATTCTTCAACAACCTCAATGATGCATGATGCGATCATCTTGTCAATCTCCTCCTTGACCTTGACGCACAAATTTAGATTCATTTGGTATGGTCTCTTCTGAATTGGGCATGCGCCCTCCTTCAGTTTGATACACATATCTCCTAAAGAGTGGTGAAATTCTGTAAGCTCATGGTACCTGCGTGGAAACAAATCCACGAAATTCGTGCAATAGATTGATGATCTTTGAAACATCCCTTTTCGCCAATAATCTCAATAGTAGCTTCCTTAGGTTCTCGCATCCGAACCAATGTTAACCTTCTTATTTTTCGGGGTTCATGGTAGGCGCGTGCTTTATTGTTAGAACTATCCATCACCTTGTGCATACCCACGATATGGTTAGCATCCAAATTCTCTTCTTCACCATCGATCACATAAACCAACTTCCCTTTCTCTTTTTCTATGCAAACGCGCCTCAAGTTGTATGTCCTCTAGCTCTTCCTCATTAAAGTGCCCTCCCAAGTCAAGTTCTCCCAAAAATTCCACTATTCTATCCTCCGCCATGAAACAATCTCCCATAGTTAAGCACTTAACAACCTCTGTAGCGCCTCATTCACCGATAGTTTAGTACTGATACTCGAAATCTTCAAGGAGATTCGGCGGTCAAATCCTGTCGATTTCTTTTTGATGGCGCAACTCGAGTGAATGTACCATGCACGCGACAAGCTTGTAAGGTGGAGTAAAGATTATGCACCCATAAAGATGGTGGCAAGGCTTCCACGCCCTCCATGAAGGCCTTCTCACATTCCTAGACGTGAAACGAGGGTTCTTTCCCATAATAGTCTAGTATAGCAAGTAGGTGCATTTTTTTCGGAGAAACTTAACAGAGAACGTAATTCTCACCTCGCGTCACTCTAGAAGGTTATCGCGATGGGTCACCCACCAACGTGCGGTCCTGAGAAAAGTATAGCTAAGCATCCTTCTCCTTTTGACCTCACATTTCCATTGGGCCTCCATTGCTTGCTGGAAAACATTTGGGTTAGCTCCCAAGTGTAACTTGAAACCGCTTTCCTCCCAGGATGCCTCGATTGAGCGCCTTTGTTATTCTCATCACAAAGCCCCTTAAATGCCTTTTGAATAACTCATATGTCTCATGCACCCAATTGTCACATGCCACACTAGTTATATCACTTATAGATTGAGAATTTTTTCAAGTAAATAACATCTTCTTTATTGGTTGCACAACCCCGGGTGGTTCTTGATAGTGCACACGTAGATTCTATCTAGGTATTCTTGTGCCAAGGGCTCAATATAGGGTGATAACTTTCCATCTCACAATGGGATGATAACGCGTTCCTCCTTGTTCTCAAAACTTATATACCCCTTATTAAAACGTAAGTCAAGATTTTTTTATAGCATCAAGGGTGCCCAAGTAACGCTGGAATGTTGTTCACCTTAGCAAGCACCAAGACTTTGAAGTCTCAAATGAATTTTGCCGCTTGTATAGTGATAACACCATCTTTTAAAACACCAATGGGCATTGCCTTTATCTTGTTAGTTATATACACCACATTTGAGGATGGTTGTAATGGGGGCCTTCCCATTTGATTCAATGAGTCTAAAGGGAGAACATTAACTTCCACGCCTGTGTCAATCAGAATATTGCTTAGGAGCCATCCATTAACTACGCGTGCATTCAAGGTAATAGCCTTATCATAGTCAATGCTAAGAGGAGGAAGGTTAGTGTGCAAGACTGTTACTCGCGCTCTACTCCAGCGTGCGATACCTTCTCCAATAGCCATTCTCTAAAGAAAGGGATGATATTTTCTTGCCTTAACATTTTGCATATCTCATGGCTTCATTCGAGATCTCCTTCTACGAAGCCTCAATGATTTTTTTTTACTCTTACTACTACGCGATTGCTCCTTTAGGCATTAGATCTTTGCTTGTAAGCTTCGAATCACATCCATGGTGTCTGATAGACCTCTTTTTGATGAGCAGGGTCTAGGTACTTCCCATGCACCACCTCTTCTCTAGTAACCAATGGTTTCTACTTTGGTATCTCTCGCACGCGCAACCTTAGCTTGCGTTATTACAAGATAAGTTCCAACTCGACTCACGTGCCATCCTTGGCATCCACTACAAGTCAAAGCATTCTTTACGCTTACCATCCCGATGCCTTTGTCCTTTCTGTAGCTGTTTTATGTGTTCAAATAATTTGGACACTCCTTATACTTGTGCTTCTTTCCACACCAAGAACATTGTAATAGATTGGGGCATTCACGCTTATAGTGTTCCGTAGACCCATAGTTGTAACAAGTTCCATGCGGGAACTCACTTCTTCGACCTTCGCAGTTACCATGACCTCTAAATCATCTGCAAAGCCTCTTCCGCAACTCCTCGCCTACGCAACCCTCATAATGATACCCCTCATCCTTGGAACTACTTGAAATACTAGTCTGGCACACACCGGTATCAATGGCATCATATATTTGGTATATCAATCTACAATTCTTGGTGTCATGAGTAGTAGAGCCACAAATTTTGCAATAGAAAGACACATTCTTACGGATCACGTGCTGTAGTAGCGGACACCTACTTACATCGTGATCTTCATGGTAAATATCACAATCTACCACCATCATGTGTATTGGTATCCGAGGACAATTGTCCTTGGTATGCCCTTCTACCTCACAATCCGTACACCATAACCTGTTGTGAGTCTCATGAGATGAGTTCGCAGACAATTTCTCTAGCTACTTTGCCATTGCAGCAATTTGGGCTTCTAGGAATAGACTAACTCATGTATCAATGGTTCATCGCCTCAACGTGTAAGGCAACCTCCAAGGTATGTGAAAGTCTTATGTGAAAGCACCTCGCTAAACGGTGTGATCGGGTCCTCCGACGAACCATTGAGCATGCTACGAATGGTGAATTTCATAAGATAACTTGGATATGAGAGTCTTGAAACACGTGTCATACTCCCGCACACTTTCCTCCATTCCTTATTGAATCTCCTTTAATGCGCTGATGTTTTTTTGTTCAAACTCAGGTATGTGGAACTCGCCAAAAGGCATTACACAACGCAATGTAATCCACCATTGTCTGGTGTGGGTCATACTTCTGTATCAAATACATGGTGTCCTATGCATGTGTCCTCGCAAACCGACTTGCCTTTCTCGCTCTCGGTGACTCCCTTCACCGACATAGTAACTCATACTTTTTTACATGTTCCGTGGCATCCTCAATGCTTGTAATAAGGTAAGTGGAGTGACATCTCATAAAACACATGTTGATGGTGTTGTGGACCTTATCTGCCAGAACTAGGACCTTTATTCCCTTTGATGTTACCTCCACCACTAGACCCACTAGATCTACTAGTGCCAACTCCTTTAGATCCACTAGATCCCCCTTCCGTAGGTAAGGGCCTAACGGTGTGCCCCCTGAGCACCCATCGTTGTGCTAAATGCGTGCACCGATAGTCTGTGTGATACCGAACCAGCCCCAGAGATGTGTTTCTCGTGCCGTTCCCAGACACGATACTCAAACATTGTGATCCCAAACCTTGCCAAAATGTTGTACTGCATAAAATACCCCATAACACATGAAATGACTGCAGTGCAACCATAGATGTACCAAATGAAAAATTATACCTCTTAGGTGTCACTCGACTATGAATACCGATACCAACTGGATTATCAAGACTTATCTCGGGAGTTGGAAAACTAAGTGCAAGGGTCTTATCACCATGTGGGTTAAGATGCACACCTACGACTCTTATCCTTTCTTTATAGGAAGAGATTTCTCTAGAAGCCAAGGGTGTTTCTCTTTCACACTTTCCAAGATGGGGTAACTCGATTGCTCGGGTTTAACGTCCTTTGTGCGAATCTCAAATCCTTCCCACAACGTCTACCTCCATGAATCCATCACTCTTGCAACTTCATGCTATTTTGCCAACTCCCTCTCTCGGGATTCATTATACTTGATCTACCTCTCCTCTCTTTCCATTTCTTCCGAAAGGTCCACCATCCTCTACCGTGCCAGCTTCTGTGCCCTACGCCTAGCAGGAGTTTAGCTAGCCATGGGAAAGACTTCCAAACTCAAGGTAATGACCACGATCTTGATAACCAGTGGAATAGAACGCAAGAACAATCGTCTAGGCTCCCTTAAGAACTCAAACTCAACAATCTCGTGGAAATAATACATAGAAATAACGTATTCTAGGGTATAACTAGTCAACACTCTACTCCACTAGTGATCAATAACACGGGTCCAAGTTAGGTTGGCATCATGCAACCGCTGATATTCCTCTTGGGTCCAAACACAAGGTCTATAGTACCAACTTGTCCTTGATGCATATGCTTGCTAGCCATTCATACAACTCTATTGGGAAACAATGAATAATGTCTCATAGAGTTCACAATATAGGTTCTCCTCCACCCATTTCCTCGCATCAAACTCGGATCCAGATCAACCTTTCGAGCAACCTCATCCTCTATGCCAGAAGCTGTGTCGATGTTGTCCAAGGTCATCTACTCATCATTGTCACACATCATTCTCACAATAGCTTCAAAATAGGTCCCGATAACAAAACCAAAATGTAGTCTCCATATACCTCTTGTTTCGCCAATCAACCCCAAGCGCGGCACATCATCCAGATTTGGTCTAGAAGCTCACCTAAGGCACACACATGTATCGAGCCCCTCCTTTATGTGAGCTTCATGAGAATTCTTCTTTAATAAGGGGTGTTGTCAGACAAATAGAGAATGACACATCCATTCTCGACAAACCGGATGTAAGCACTAACTCCTAATCTAATGCACCAGAACATAAGATAACATGATCATATTACAGTGGAAGTAGAACTAAATCACGATTATCATCAAGAAAACTACTAATACACCCATGAACATAAAAAGGAAATGTACAGATCAAGACCCATCACATAAGTGCTTCAGAATCACTTCATTATATTCATTAGCCAAAGCAGAGTAGCCAAAATTACATTAAAGAGTTCTAAGTATGAAGATTTTCATAAGAATGAGCTTCGACACATTATAGAGATCACCATCACACATTACATGTTTTTATTAAGTATCTTCCTCTTTTTCTTCCATACTTGCACACACACCTCTCCTGTAAAACCATACATACGAGGAACTCTCAAGGAATATCCTCTTCACCGGTCATCATTACATGAGAAAGGTGAAGGAATCTTTCATGATTTCCCTACCACTACCTAAGAACATGCCAAATGTCATCATTAATTTCCTTTAATCGAGTGTCCTTAGCATGTATGTGCCAACCGATCCATAACAAACTCGGCTCCTTATCCTTTCATGATAACCATATTAATGCCCTAGAATATCCTTTCCTTGAGTTACAAGTCTCCATAGCTTATCCATCTCTCGTATTTGGTCACTTTTTCATTCGCTCCCTAAACATGTCCATTCATTGCTATCCCAAACTCACTAAGTCCCGAATCAATCCTTCCCGGGTGCGAGCCTTTTACATCTCCAAGAACTACTTCCGCGCGTGCCTTCGCACCCTACTTCCACTTGCCACCAAGGTTCATGCCTTAGGTACTTAGTTAATTTAGGGGTCCAACATCCTCCATGCATCGCTCCCCATAGATTTTGGGGAAAGTTGAAGAGGTATCCTAAGAATACTTTCCAAGTGGAATGAGCTCTTTTGATCATCAGAATTTTATGATCCATCGTTAACACCAAAACTACTATGTTATGACTTCAAAACCCTAGTTTGAGAGCGAATTGAAAGAACTTGATGGTACATACCCAAAATTGATTTTTTTTTCTGAAATGTGATGATTGGAGGTTGTAGAGGACTCCTCCAGTTTTCTATTGACGTGATTTAGAGGATTTGACAGTATGTGGGCCTCACTTAAAAATTCTTGTTTATGGAGATTTTTAGTTCATGAAAACGTTGTCCATTGAAACCAATCTATTATTTAGCATTTATGAAGCATGAGAGTTTTAATTCATTTCCATGATAGTTTGAGATCATGGTTGAGGCTTTAAGATGCAAAGCGTGCCCTAGATTTGAGGACTGGTCTTTGGGGATGAAATGGAAGTCTACTTACAAAAGTTTTTCATGCATCTAAGTGTCGATTTATCATAGTTCTAGCACTTGGTGATGTAGCTGAGATTAATATATTTTTAGTGATATATAATACTTGCATAGTTGAGGTCATTTGATGTGGTATTGAGCCTCATCTTTGAGGTCTAGGGTTTGGTGCACAAGAACAAGCATGTTCTTGAGATGGTTTTATGGTATGAGACAATGATGCAAAGATTTCTAGGTAAGTGTTCACAAAGAGAACCATGGGTAAACCAATAGTGTCCACGAAGAGAACCATGGGTAAATACATAGTTAAGCATCCATAACACTTACCACTCATCAATAAGAACCCCAAGGATGACCAAGAACCCACTCATCCACGTTATATGAAGATCACTTACTCGTCCTTTTTGCTCAACCAATTGATTGTGATCACTCTTTCAGCTCTCTTACATAACACTTACCACTCATCAATAGTGTTCACAAAGAGAACCATGGGTAAATACATAGTTAAGCATCCATAACACTTGAAAATTATCTTTTCTTCTTGAGTCATGTGAGATTCATCTTCTGCCATTAACTTACATAGTCCATTTCCTTTTACTAAATTTTAAGGTTTGATTTCTAAATCATATTCTTGAATTTTGACACCCAGTTTCCTCTTTTGGCTCCAAGGTCTTGTTGTGTCAAAATGGACTTGATTGCTGATCTAGGGACCATCACAATAGTATGAGAATTCAAGATGTAGAATATGAAATTCTTCACTACTTTTACCACTACATAGGCATGCTTTTCCATCTATGAATAGTTAATACTGTGATATTTCAATGGTGAGCTCATGAAAGCAATTGGTGATTCAATATCTTCATCATTATTTTGCACTAGGATAGCAGACATCGTATGCTCAGAGGCATAACAATACATGATGAAGTATTTATTAAAATTTGGCCTTGTTAAAGTGGGAGCTTTAGAAATGGATTCTTTGATGTTCTCAAAAGCTTGTTTACCTTCTTGAATCCAATAAAATGAATCCTTTGGCTTCATCATATCATTGATAGATTTGGTAAGCTCTGCAAAATCAAGAACAAATATTATGAGAAAATTCACTTTTCCAAAGGAGTGGACACCAATCTTAGTTGAAAGCAAGGGGCCAATTTTATAATAGCATCAACCCTCTCCGGATCAATACTAAATCCTTTTTTATTGAAAATATTACCTTAAGCTTTCTTTTACTACCCCAAATGTACATTTATCTCGGATTTAGGGATATGTTGTGTTCACGACACCTCAATAACACTTGCTCCAAGTGGATTATGTGACTACCTCTATGCTTTTAATACGGTCAAATCTTCAAGATATACCACAACAACACTTGCCTTTGAAATATTTAAAGGTTAGATCTATGGAGTTTTGGAAAGTGGCTGTTGCATTTATCAAGTCAAAGGGCATCCGATTGTAGGAAAAAGTGCCCCAAGGGGTGGTGAATGTTGTTTTGAATTGATCTTCTCGTGCCACCTCCACTTGATTGTATCTAGAGAAACCATCAAACATGGACATCATTTATGATCCTGTGACCTCTTGAATAATTTTATCCATGACCGGTAATGGATAATTATCTTTGAGAGATGCTTGATTCAGATTCCATAAATCTACACATATCCTTATTTCGCCATTCTTCCTTCACATGGGTATGATGTTTGGTACCAAAGTGGAGTGGTGAATTGGGAAAATGATCCTTGCATTGAGAAATTTCTCCACTTCTTCCTTGATAGTTCCCACAATCTTGGGATTATATTGTCTTTGTTTTTTTACCAAAATGCCTAACATCCATCTTGAGAGGATTTTGGCTCATCATAGTGTCGACTTGTATGACTTGAGCTCATCATATGAATAGGACAAAACATCTGAATATTTATTCAACAAGGTTGCAAAGATTATTTTCTCTTCTAGAGAACAACATTTCCCAATGTTCACTTGATCAAACTCAACTACATTCTTGGGCTGACCCTTTGCTTTACTTGAATGAACCTATCATGCTTATCAAAAAAATCCTCTAAAGAAACAAGACCTATTGGAATTTTGTTACCTTTCAATTCGATGACTCCCTCATTATCAACCCCTTTGATTCCTTCCTTAGAGGTGCATTCTCTAGGACCATTGCAACTTCCTTGAAATAGATATTCGAAAGTTATCAATCGTTGCAAGAAGGATAATAGATGATTGTCATCATTAAAAACTTTCTTTCCAATTCCGAGAGTTAGGTATAGAGGCGAAACACCATTTGAACTGATTTTTTTGGGATTTGAAATCTAGGTGCTAAATTATTAATGATGCAGAGACATAACTAATGAATTAGGGCTTGCATTTTGATCTCTAGGAACTAATTTGATTGAGAAAGCATCAAAATCTTAAATAGAGTCCCAAACTTTATTTCTATACTTTCTAAGCCTCAAGTTATTTATTTAGAATTGATTATGGACCTATTTGACAATCACTCGCATCACC
The DNA here is from genome assembly GCA_018340775.1 of Taxus wallichiana var. yunnanensis. NCBI lineage: Eukaryota > Viridiplantae > Streptophyta > Pinopsida > Cupressales > Taxaceae > Taxus > Taxus wallichiana. The sequence continues at coordinate 61,970,729 of CM031237.1, read as the reverse complement.
TGGAAAGCTAAAACCTTGATACCCATTTCTTTTGAGCTTGCATACCCAAAATGAGTGCTTCATACTGTTGTGTTGTTGGTTTTGAAAATTACAATTTTTATGACAATGGAAACACATCATGCCGAGGAGATATGATTACAATTATGCTCTAGAACTAGTGGATGAACAAATTTCATCGAAATTCATTTTCCATACCTCCTACCTTCCTAGCTCGATTAACTTTTCATCAAGAAAAGGAATCTCTTCACTCCCTTTAGATGTCATGAAGTAGTTTCCATCACCTCTATCTTCATAGAGAATGTTGGCTCGTGGATCATCGGTCTTTTTATCGTGTAGTTCATTTTAAGCTCGAGAGAATTTGATCAATTCATTTCTCATTGGAATGGTTATAGATGACCAATCCAATTTGATTTCTCCTCCCATGTCTCTGCAAAATATTCTACTAAGGAACATCTCATATGTGGAAGACATGTTAGCAATGAGAATGGTGACTGTTATCCCAAATTTTCCCACTAGTTAATTTGGAAAAATAATCATAAATAGACTTAGCCATTCATAATTCTTGGATGTGCGGATGATCATCAAAGTTCAACCCATTAGAAGAGAAAGGAAGGCCATGTTTTGGATCGAACGACCACTTGTTGTGGTGAATCTCATTATTGGACAAAGTCAACCTAGTTGGTAGGTAAAGAAAGGTTGGTCGGCTAGGTCGGGTCGGCTTTAGGTTAGACGGATGTAGGTTGGACGGCCATAGGTCGATTTACTCAGGGTTCGAACGGTACAAGTTAATTAGCTAGGTTCGACGACTCTTGGTTGGTTGGCTATAGGTTGGATACCGGGGTCGACGCATCGAGGTTGGATGCCTGGGGTCGATGACCGTAGGTCAAGTTAGCTACAATGAGTCGATGGTCGGGGTCGATGACTATAGGTCGGACAACCGCAGTTACTCGGGTCATGGTTGGTCGGCTCATGATTGATTGGGCATGGTTGGTTGGTAGGGGTCGTCACTAAGGGTCGGGACGACCAGGGTTGGACGCCCACAAAGTTAGGCACGGCCAGGGGTGGGACGCCAGAGGTTGGATGGGTCATATGGTTGGGCGACTCATGAGTCCCAAGCCAGACGAGGGTAGGTGGGCGAAAAACAACTCAACAAATGGATTTAATGCCGTATGGCACCCATATCTTCATCTGACAGAAGTACCCTCGGGAAGTGAATTTGTATGGGCGTCCATGCCTATTTAATGAGGGTTGGTGAGACATTGCTTATATATTGTAAAACCCGCCTCATTTTCTAATGAGACATTCGGGAGCTCTGGGAAACTCTTGCAAAATTTTCCCACAACTCCATTTGAGCTGTAAACCTTCTCATGCCCCTAACAAGCATATTTATGCCTCTAACAAGCATATTTATGCCTTTGAGCATCAATGTAATGGTTTGTGCATACCTTAAAGCAATAAAATTGTGTTTTGTGGTGTTTCTTCAACCCTAGCTCATTTTTATTGTATTTTCTTGCCTCTCCATTTCGTGTTTGTTTTCTATGCATGTTATTTCACTTATAGGTTCATGATGTTGTGTTTCATGGAGTTTTTGATGGCGGATTAGGATCTAGGTCTGTGTCACATCTATCTAACCTCCCTCAGCCCCTTTTTCCCTATTTCATCCTCCCTCAACAGAGTATCTCACCCCTTTTCTTGGTGCTATCACCTCGTTAGTGTAGGATTTCCCATTTCACGCACTTTCTCTCTCCTTGTCTCCTTGGCATTGTTAGGATAGGTGTAGTTAGGCATATTTTTTGCATTAGGAGTAGTTTAACATTAAGATTAGGTAGAAGAAGTTGAATTTCTCGGAGGACCATCTCAAGTTTGCAAGTCCCACATCTTGAGAGATGGTCCCATGTTATGCAGATTACATCGAATGCCCCATTCAAAATTAGGCCATTTGGGGGTGTTGTAATTTTGCATTAATAGTTTTGGCATGCCCGGTGGGATAGGTTTGAAGCACCTTACCACTTCATTTCATCAAGTTGATGTTCTCTTGGTGAGATTCAACCTTTGGAGGAACATGCAAAACACATCTAACGACTCCATCTGGTCAACAACCCATTCTTTGAGTTACAAACTTTCCTTCCATCCATTTCCACCCATTCTTCTTTCCACATCTTTCATTTTCTGCCATTCATGAAGTTGTGCAGTCATGGCTTCATTCCCATCTTGGAATTCACACTTAAAAAGTAGCAATGCAGTCCACCTCCAATGTATTTCTCAACTCCTCCAGATTAGCATTATGAAAAAATTCAGAACCATTATGCCTACCCATATGACCAATGCCAAAATCAGTTTGGCTATGGAGCTTATAAGGAACAAGGGTATGCATACAATGACAACAATCAAATGGAGAATGCTGATCTGTTGGAAAAGATTCAAAGGATGGAGGCTGACATGGTTCAATCAAGGGATACAATGCAAATGAAAGCTTTCAGAATTGGTCAGCATGGCACCTTGTCCATGGGAAGGCCCTTTTCAAGACACTACAACCCTGGGAGAAGCTTAACTTCATCGTTGAAATTCTGCCCCAACTCGCACAAGTGGAATGAGGATATTGAGGCATATGAAAAAAATGCAAGAAAACCTTGTCAATGGGTAAGTCAATCACCAACTCCTTATGCTCCTTTTTCTCCGTCCCAAGCTTTATCATTTCAACAGTGTCAAGATTCAAGCCCATTGTTTGCTGCCCTAAGTGTTGAATTCCCTTCTCCATCCCCTAGTCTTCCATCTCATCTCAATTCTTTTTCCCTTTCCCTCCCAAGAAGTCATTCCCTCCAAAGAAATGAGAAATCTCACACTTCCTCACCACCACAAACAATTGCAAAACCTAGTTGAAACCCCATCCACTCCTCCTCTTGCCTTCCCAATTCCATGTCGGGAAGAAATTCCAAAAACCAGTCAAGGAGAGCAGTAGGAAGGAGAGCCAAACAAAGAAGAAAGGATCAAATTATTGGTAAGCTTGGCTCTTAGATTTGGGATAAGGAAAATCCCCTTGATGGTTAACCTTCAAAGGAGGCCGGGGTTAGACCACATGTGGTGGAAGAGTTTGTAGCAGAAGGAGAATAAGAACAAGAACAAGAACAACAAGAAGAAGATCAACAATCTATTTTCTCTGAATGCAAGTGTCCATAATGGCACTTTGTCTGAAGAGGATATTGATCTAATCCAAGCTACACAACCAATCAAGAGGGAGGAAGAACAATCAACTCCAATTCCTATTGAAGAGGAGCAGCCTGGAAGAGATCGAATTAGAGTTGAAACCACTTGATGAAGAAAGCATTATTGAAGATTTTTTTGCTTTCATTTGAAGGGCCTGATTTGATTGATGAATCCATGATGGAGGAGAGCTATCAAGAAGACCTTGCTGCCCCAAATAGTCCTCTAGAGCAGCGAATTGAATATTTTTATTTGACAAATTTCATGCTAGAGGAAGAGGCTACCCAAGAGAAAGTCAGTCTTCAAGCAACAACGGAGGAACTCTAGAGCCAACAATGTGTTGCAAAAAATTATAATGATGTAAAAGCAACTTCATTGGATGTTGCAATCAATAACAATGAGTTACAGATTGTAGAGGAGTTCCATACTGCCACAGAGGAAGGAAAAGAGTACGAAGATCCCATCTCTTCCACACCATCCACCCAAGAAGGTCCGCAGGAAGACTCCATTTTTGGAGTTGAATTTCAGAGCAAAGGGCACATCCATCGGATCAGACCTTGCCCAATCAGGTACTTGGCTTCACTAGAGCCAAGAGAGGAGCCAACACTAGTCATGCTTGTTCCTGAGCATGAGGATGATATACAAAGCACCAAGGGTCACCATCAACACCTCTAGAGTCCAATGCCAATCAACTTGAGGAGGTATTTTTGATTGATGTTGATACTTTGGTTATTTGGGTGGAGGATCAACCTCTTATCGTTTTTCACTCATAATAACAGCCATGTTAAGCACCAAATCACATACATGGATGCCTATTTTGAGAAAGGGAAGCTACTTCTCCTTGCCAATTTTAGGATTTGTTCAAGTTCTCTTTGCTTCCGGTTAGCATAGAGTAGGTAGGTTTGCTTTCAGTAGAAGAAGTTCTTGTGCACACTCTGCATGCTCCACTTGGGGTATGTATGATTTTCAGTTTTGTACATAGCGTGTGTTGTGGTGTGTGGTTGCTCTTGCACTATCCATTCTTTGGAAGCAACAATGCTCATGGTAGAAATCAGATTTTGGGGCGGTTTTCAAAGTAAATATTTCATCCCCAATAGATCAGTTATGGGTCCAAAATCCTCCGTGCCCTTGCCTTGGACAAATTTTCAATTTTGGGGTAGTTTACAGGATTTATCCAAAATCCCAAATCAGCTTTAGGAGCATGCCAAGGCAATTTCAGCCCAAGTGCTAAGTTCATGCGAAGACTAGGGGACAATTCAAAAGGATCAATTTTTCAAGGTTAGGCTTGACTCCATGCCCAATGGATACTTCAAGGAAACTGGTCACACATCTAGTAGGAAGATGTCCCCGAGAGGTCGCCATTGTTATCCCAAATTTACCCCTGGGTTAATTTGGATAAATCATCATAAATGGACTTAGCCATTCATAATTCTTGGACATGCGGATGACCATCAAAGTTCAACCCCATTAGAAGAGAAAGGAAGGTTGTGTTTTGGCTTGGCTGATTTGGTCTTTACTCGCGAAAGTCGGGCGAGCCGCGGAGAATCTCATGGTTAGATGGGTCAACTTGGTTGGTTGGTATAGAAAGGTTGGTCACCAGGTTGGTTGGTTGCAGGATGGATGACTATAGGTTAGACGATCTTTGGTTGGTTGGTTGGGTCGCAGTCGATGGCCGGGAGTGGACGGCGCACAGGTTGGTCGTCACCAAAGCCGATGGTCGGGCCGTGGTCACCAGAGGTCGATGGATGGGGGTTAGATGACTGCGCAGTTGGAGACATGGGGGTGGGACGACTATAGGTTGGATGCGTGGGGGTTGGACGATTGCAGGCTAGAAGACTATAGGTTCGATGACCGTAGAAGTTGGGACGGTATGGCTTTGGTGGTCGCCAGTGTTTCGGGTCATGGTTGGTCGGCTCATGGTTGGTCGACAAGGTTGGTCGCCATAGGGGGTTGGACGGCCGGGGTTGGACGCCAGAGGTCGGGACGACTCATGGTTCGATGCCCTGGTGGTTGGACGCTAGAGGAGTGGATGGGTCATATGGTTGGATGGCTCATGAGTCATGAGCCGCACAAGGGTAAGTGGGCGAAAGACAACTCAACAACTAGATTTAATGCAATATGGTGCCCATGTCTTCATCTGACAGAAGTACCCTCAAGAAGTGAATTTTTATGGGTATGATGAGGTTGGTGAGACATTGCTTATATATTATAAAATCTACCTCATTTTTAACGAGACATTTTGGGTTCTGGGGAAACTCTTGCAAAATTTTCCCTTGACTCCATTTGAGCTGTAAGCCTTCTCCTATGCCTGACAAGCGTATTTATGCCTTTGAGCATCAATGTAATGGTCTGTGCATACCTGAAGTAATAAAATTATGTTTTGTGGTGTTTCTTCAACCCTAGCTCATTTTTATTGTATTTTCTTGCCTCTCCATTTCGTGTTTGTTTTATGTGCATGTTCTTTCACTTGCAGGTTCATGATGTTGTGTTTCATGGAGTTTTGATGGAAATGGTGTTAGGATCGGGTCTATGTCACATTTGTCCGACCTCCTCGGCCCCCCCTTTTTCCTATTTCATCCTCCCTCAACAAAGTGTATCTCGCCCCTTTTCTTGGTGTTATCACCTTATTAGTGTAGGATTTCCTTTTCATGCACTTTCTCTCTCCCTGTCTCCTTGGCATTGTTAGGATAGGTTTAGTTAGGCGTCTTTTATGCATGGGATTAGGTAGAGGAAGCTAGCCTTCTCCGGAGGACCATCTCAAGTTCGCAAGTCCCACAACTTGAGAGATGGTCCTATGTTATGCAGTTACACGGATGCCTCATTCAAACTCGGGCCATTCTGGGGTGCTGTAATTTGGCATTAACAAAGTGACTTGAATCTCTTGTGAGGATAAGTTGTGAATGCAACTTAAGCATAATCAATCCTCCCTAACAAGGGGAATTATTTGGTTTCTATAGAGTAACAAAGGTCAAAGGCTCGAGTGAGGTTTAGGCAAAGGGAATTAACATCCTCGCATGAGTGACATTATCAAAGGCTCCAAAGTCTATTATGCAGTTATTTAATCTAAAACCACCAATCAATAGAGAGACATAGAAAGGCTCAATTTTTCCAGAGGTGGATGGAGAGGAGGCAAGGAGGTTTTGGTTCTTTTGCTCATTAGGAGTAGGTAATAAGCCTTTTAAACTGGGATTGGTAGTAAGAGGGGTATGATTAGGCTTAGAAATGTTTCCTTTTATGAACTTTATGAGCTTATCAAATTGTTTGGGATGGGTTTACAAATATTCAGCCTCAAAGATTTGAACTTTAGATTTCTTTACATGGTCAATTATATCAAAATGAGCCTTAGATGAGGAGGATGAAGGAGTGGATGTAGTAACAAGAGGCTTACTACTTCTTGGAATGGTGTTGGTCCTATTTTTTTACACCATTACATTTGAGTGCATAAATGGGTGTAGAAGATAGAGAAGGACAAATAGATTTACCTGTATTTAGGAGGTGTAAGGTCGATGCGATTACTTTAGGCATATTCCTTATAGATTCCATGGAAGGAGGAAATGGGGATCCTCTATCAATTATTGTATTTTTTTGTAGATTCGCCACTTGAGGATCCTTGAATTTATCCTTCATGTTATTGGAAGACTTCTCCTTCTCTTGAGACTTTGAATAGGTGAACACCTCACAAGAGTGATTATTCATATCGAAAACGATATCATCGAATTCATCCTCATAAAAAGAGGCATATTCACAAAAACCAATGTTTCCAATAGAGTCACTTTCTTCAATATCCAATACTCCATCATTATTTTCATCAAATTCAGCTTCATCAACTTCCTCTTCCACTTCGCATCACGTGTGGCATTAATGGAGATGTTTCAAGATCCAATCTTCTTTCTTCTCCCGCTATTATGTTTCTATTTTGATTTTGATTTTGATTCGGGTATCCTCTCATGGAACCTCTTTCAGATACAAAGGTTTCTTCATCGCTTGCTTTTTCAATGAAAGCACATCATTTTCTAACTTTTGAACAAGATAATCCATAACACCTTCTTTAGAGCTCGATCTTTTTCTTACCATTGGGATTCTTCACTTTCCTAAACAAAATCAGATCATCTTCTATTTCAATGGCATACTCTTGTGCATTTTCAAGAGTTTGAGGTTGAGATCTCCGTAGGATAAATCCAACTTTGGGAAATTATGCATTTATGAAGAATCTCTTTTTATTATCAGTGGATGGTAGAGCTTCTATATGTATTATTTTTAGCATTCTATTATATCAGGACATAAAGTTTCTCATGCAATCATTTGATTCTTTCTTCATCTGATCTAATTAAATAAGGAGATCCTGAGAGTCTTCAGCTGATTTAAATCTTGCTTCAAACCCGATTATGAAAACACCCCAATTTGTGATAAATCAAGAGAACAAGAAGTATAACCATTGAGTTTCTTTCTCTTGTAGTGATTCCATGAACAACCTCATTGAAACATCTTAATGTTCAACTCCAAGGAATCCACATGTAGTGATGAAAGCTACAATATGTTCTTTAGGAAGTTGAGTTCCATCACCTTTGAAATAGGGAAAATTCTTGTGGGATCCCTTCGGTAATTGATGGAGAGGTGGTGTAAGAGTAAGCAAGGACAAGTGTTCCTTCCTTATGGTAGGTGGTTGAGGTCTTTCCATTTCTTCTTCTGCTTCTCCTTTTGGGGGAAGAATAACCATCGATGGTGCAACCGGAGATTCAAGATGAGTCTCAATTGGATTTGGTGTTGTATCACTTGATGTACAATATGGAGATGATTCTTAAGAGAAGTAATATGGATTAGTTTTTTTGTATTTGAAGAGATTCAAAATTTGGATTAACAATACCTCTCAATATGTCCAATCTAGTGTATCTCTTTTAGGATAACTTATAGGAAAACATACAACACTTATACTCAACTTGAAATAAGTTTCTTTACACCCTCCTTTGTTGATTTGGAACTTGTCTAACACGTTGCAAAGCTTGGGCACGTTCATCTTTTGAATCCAAAATTCTTGTAGAACATGGTAGTGATTAAATTTTTCTTTGTTGTTCCAAATATAATTCCTCAAATTTGTTGTAATGTCCCTTCGAGTACCCTAGAAGAAAAAGAAGATTAGGTTAAAAAATTGGAACATTTCAGGAATAGTCGTTAGTAGAAAAATGCATGGTGAACATCAAGGTTTTTAGAGTTTAAACTTAAAATAAGTTTTTTACACCCTCCTTTTCTCGATTTGGAACTTGTCTCAAAGCACGTTACAAAGCTTGGGCACGTTCATCTTCTAAATCCAGAATTCTTGCGAGAACATGGTAGTGATTAAAGTTTTCTATGTTGCTCCAAATATAATTCCTCAAATCTACTATAATGTCCTCTTGAGTACCCTAGAAAAAAATAAGATTAGGTCAGTAAAATTGGAGCATTTCCAAGAATATTCATTAGTGAAAAAATGCATGGTAAACATCAAGGCTCCTAGAATTTACAATTTTTATTTTTTTAGTTTTTCATATATGTATTTTTGTAGAATTTGTGAATCGTTATAGGGTTCAAGAGAAAAGATATACCCCACAATGGGTGCTAAAAATTGTTGGTGGAATAATTTTTCATAAGGGAAAATTAAGGGCTTTCACCAATGCTATGGGACTAGGTCCCTCTGCTTAGGAATGGGGCAACTCCATTTATTGAAAATATGAAATATATACACTACTCTAACCATCGTGGGTGGCCTTTTGACTAGGGATCACACATGAATACTCCATTAAACCCATGTGAAAAAGGAGGTGGAGGAAAGGTGTGTATGGAGAGAGGGGAGAAAGTGAGAAGGGGGTTTTATTCAATAAATAACAAGATGAGTTTATTGACATAAAACTAGAATATTTCCAAGTTAACAATGAGAAGACACCATATCAAGTAAAGAGGAATAAAACAAAAAATATACAAGTTCATTTACATAATATTACATAATTAACCATGCTCATGGAGTAAAGTTGAGATGGAGAGGAAAACATAAGATAAGGAGATAGAAGAATTGTAGCTTCTTTATTGTAGTAAGACAATATGAGGTATCACCAAGAAAATCTAACCATTTGGAATGGAGAAGCCATTCGATTTATAGCTTTACAATGTGTATCTTCATCTACCCCCACATGACCCTTCATATTCCTACCACTTGTGACCTTTCATATTCCTCTAGGAATGAAAAATAAGCCCCTTTCTTATTAATTGGAAAGGGAACTTTTACAATGTAAAATTAAAGGTCACTTAAGTGAATAAGATAAAAATTCAAAAAGTAAGATGCCCTTCAAGTAAAAATTGCTTCAAGGGGAGATCCTACATTATACTTGCAAGTGTGGGTTTATAAAAATTGCATTAAGAGAGCCATGATTGATGACTCAAGCTACAGTGAATGTAGTCCCCTTTTCTTTCTTGTAAAAGTTAGGATATAGGGAGACCAATTGTTCCTCTACTAGAAACACATTATGAGGATATGATAGTCTTAAGGCTACCTCAATTGGAACCATAGTCCTTATTTCCCTTGGGATGAAATCCATTTTAACTGATTTTTACATTATCGATAAGGAGACGAATTACAATATGCTCTTAGGAAGACCATGGATTCATAGGATGAAGGCCATTCCTTCCACTTTTTTTCAAGAGGTTAGATTCCTCCATCTAGGAAAGGTCTTCGTTGCTCAAGGGGATCCTAAGCCCTTCGATATACATTTGGAGAACCTCAAGAAGAAACCTGGAATTCATTATGAGTTTGAGCTCCTTGTGAACCATTTAAACAAACCACTTCCCTCAAAATAATGTGTCGAACTATTATTGGAGCTCAAATGTGCACCGCCCCGAGTCATAGAAAAATAAGGATTTGAGACAACATGGGACTGTCTCTAATGTATGGGAATTGAACCAAGACAGACCTCTGAGAAGGTCGGTTCCTCTACCTACTAATGTTAAACTACTCCTAGGAATTGAAATGCAACTAACTACTAATGCCAAGTGACTAGGGAGAAAGAGAGTGCATGAAATGAAATCCTAGACTATGGAGGCGATAACACCAAAAGAAGGGTTGGAGAGATTCCTAGTGAGTGAAAATGGAAGAAAAATGAAGCAAGGAAGGGTAGACAAATGTGCCACAGTCCAAAACCACATTTAGATTCCCATCTTCGTGGAGCACAACAAATCTGGTCTTGCAAAAGAACAAGATATGCACAATACATCTGCAAATGTAATAAAAGGCAAAAACAAATGAACTCGAGCTAGGGCAGAAATAGCCACAAAACACAAATTTTATTGCTCAAAAGGATGCACAATCCATTACAAAGTAGATAAGACAAGAAATATTTTTGAATGGCCTGATTCGAGGCCTATAACTCACAAAAAGTTTTTGGAACAAATTTGACAGAGTTCTAGTTTAATTCTCGAAAATCCTCCCCAAATCGAGGGGGCGATTACATTATATAGGAAAATTAGTCCACCTGCCCTGCATTAAATTCCTAACAAGTTGAACAACCTCAACTATCGCCATTAATGTGCTGCTCGCAGGTGATATTTCTTGATGGAACGTCTAACTTTGTTGGTCAAGCTATCATATCTGGGTTGGTTGGCCATTTATCCATGAAACCTAAAAATTGAGTAGGCCATCCAACCTCTTTGCCATCTAATAGATTTGCCTCCTTTTTTCCGAATGCCGTCCAATCAGGTTAGACGTCCATCTATCTATCTTTGCCGTACGTTGACCAATGGGCCGACCAACTGCCGAGCAGACCAACCATGTGTCTCTTCCCGTGTCGCCCGGCTCGAGGGGGTTAGGCGTCATCCAACTTGTCTCGTATGCCGTATTGACTCAAGCGGTCAGTCATCCGACCAACTCGGGCCGACTAACCCCGCCGACACTCTCAACCGACCAACCCACCTTCCATACTAGGGGTTAGACGACATCCAACCCGTCATCTATCCAACCTAGCCGACATACCTACAACCCATCCATCCCGTCGATACGTCTTCCACTTGATCAACCTAGCCGTCAACAAGTCCATCTAACCAAGGCATCCAATCTTTGACCATTCGCCACGAGTTAAGACCAAGTCGATCGAGCCAAAGCACCACTTGTCTTCATCTTTTGATATTTAGAGGTAAAAATTTGACGGCCGTAAGAAAGTCAAAATATTGTACTCAAAGTTTTAATAGGTTATTTGAATTTGTAGGTGTGCAAAATTGGGATAATAGTTTGGCGACCTCAAGGGACATCATCTTGCTAGATGGAGATACCAATTGCCTCTAAGAATCCATTGAGCATGGAGTCGATACAACTTGAATGTATTTTATCATTAGAATACCCCGCTAAATTTCTACAAGAAATCGTATGGATTGGTACTAATTTGGAGCTTTCATGAAACCTTTCTGAAAAAGAAAAGTGTAAGAGCAACAAAGGCACAACTATGTACAAACATGAAAGATCATACATGTCCAAAATGGAACATGTAGAGTGTGCACCAACACTTATCTAAAAGCAAACCTAAACTACCAACAAAACAATGTGCTGCAAGCACTTGGAGGAATTGAAATCTAAACTATTATGTACAATGATGCAACAAAGCTGTCTTAATGAGAATGCTTAAGATAAATCCCATTGACTAGGATTGGTAGTGCATAACCATCAAGATCAAGTAAGCTCAAAAGAATTTACTTCCTTGCAAGTTGTAATGGTATATGGACCACTCCAAATTGCATCAAACTTGGAGTGTCTTCTGGTTTGGCCCGATCAACATCCCACTTCAAGACCAAATCACCAACCTTGAAACTCGAAATTTGGCCTTTTTATCAAACCATTTCTTAGTGGATTCTTGATGCTGCTCTAATTTAATCATCACAGAATTCCTTAGTTCTTCAAGCTCCACCAACTCTGTAATTTTGATCTCCCTTTGATTTGCCCTTCCAATTCCAACTGCTAGGCCAATTCAAGTGAAGGAAATTCCAATGACAAAGGCAACCTTGCTTCTTTGTTGTAAATCGGATTGTAAGGTGAAGTACCTATTGCCTTTTTCATGGTGATCCTATTAGCCCAAAGAGCATTCCTCACCTTTGTGTGCCATTACCTCGATTGACATCCATTGTCCTTTTCATAATCCTAATCTTATTAGTAGATTCTGCTAAACCATTACCTTGTGGGTAATAATTGGAAGAAGTTTTCAAATAAATACCAAGCCTTAGACCCCAATCAGAAATTTTGATCCTAGAAAAGCCTTTGCATTATCAAAAATTATGGTTTGTGGGACACCAAACCTTGCAACAATCTCCTCAAGGAAATCAAGAATGACCGATTCAGTTTCTTCCTTCAATGGTACAACCTCAGTCCACTTTGTAAAATAATCAATAGTTGTTAGAACCCATTTGTGGCCGAAAATTGACAAAGGATTGATCATGCCAATAAAATATAAGCCCCACTGAGAAAAAGGTTGATCTACTTGAATTGGATGCAATGGAAGAGCTACCAATCTTTTTTCGTGAAGAAAGCACAATCCTTGCATTTTATGACCCATTTGTGACAATCAACAAACAATGTGGGTCGAAATATCCTGCTCTTAGAATCTTCATTGCTGTGGCTTTGGCTGAAAAATGACCACCGGATAAGCCACCATGAAATTATGTCAATATTTTCTCCGCTTGCTCTCCTTCAATGCACCTGAGAAAGATTCCGTCAATGTTTCTTTTGAACAAAATACCATCCACGAAAACATAGGGAATGGACTATAGCCTTAAATGTCTCCTTTTTACTTTGCTTAAACCAAGAGGGTATGCACCTATAGATAAAAAAGTGATCATATCACTCATCCAACTATGACCATTGGCTGCATGTTCTTCACTCTGATGAATTTCAACATCATGCGAAGGTTGGTTGTTCATGAAGGAGGTATCTTTATCACCTTGAACATCTGAAGAAAGTTGCTCACATAATCCTCTCCCTCTTACCAGTTTTGTAGCCTTGATAGTCACATCATATTCCATTATCTTTGTCACCCATCTGGATCTTTTCTCATTAATATCTTCCCCATAATGAAATCTCTCACACTAGAATGTGAGACCAAAACCTTGATGTGATTGGAGGACAACATGCTCTTGAACTTATTTAGAGCTCTCATGATGGAAAACACCTATTTTTTTCTTTGGCTAACTTGCCTTCTTTCTTTCCTTCCTTGTGCTTCAATATCAAATTTTACACATTTCAAAGACTCAATTTTTTTCTGGAAATAGCTCCATCAGATAGAGAATTTTCTCACCTTTCCAGAAAGGTAAAATTTTCCTCCTAACTCCTTGTAAATTTTGAGTTATGGCCCGATGGAGTTTTTTGGGGAAAATTTCCCTAGGCAGGCCCGCGGCCAATGAAATGGTGCCATGTGGCAGTGGAGGTCGGGGCAGTGGAGCGAAGTTGAAAAATTCACCAAAGTGGGCAAAGGGTTCAAAGGAAAAAAACTGGCCCACGGGCCCGCGGGGGAGGATGGAGAAATTTGCAAAGGCCCACCGAGCAATGGGGATGCGACACGTGTCAGTCGGTGGCAGAAGTCGGGGGCGGCGGAAGGATTTGGTGAAATTTTCCAAAGTGGTAAAAAGCACCAGGGCAAGAAATTGGAGTGCACCTCCATTGGAACCAGAGAGTGACACGTGTCACCGGGAGAGTGGAGCGTGGGGAAATCTTGGGAAATTTTCCCAATGTGAAATCAAAGGAAAAAGGTGAGGTTTGAGCCGCGTTTCATCAGTGAATGGGAAGGTGCCACGTGGTAGCGAGAGTGGTGGGGCACGGGGATTTTTGGGAAATTTTCCCAAACTCAAAAAAAGGGAAAAATTTCAAATTTCGGCCCGTGAACCCATTTTTGCCCTAATTTTGCCAGTTTTGCCCTAAATCTTTAGAGGGCCATATCTTTTGATCAGAACTCAGATTTTGCATTTTTATGTCATTGGAAAGCTGTTGAAATTCTCCACATGATGGACTATTCAATTTTTTTTTTTGGTGGAGTTTGGTGGGAGAAAAATGAGAAAACATCTCTGGCATGCAAAAAATATAGAATTGACATTCAACCACCAAAATTAATGAAGTATGGGTCATTTTTTTTTTTGATCTGTAGGGTAGTGTACTTTGGCGTATGGGTTTTCCATGAAGCCCATCACTTTGTAGGTGAAATTGAAGGGATTTGATTGGTAGTTGAGCTCATAAACCATTTTTCCCACGTTTTTTGCTTTTCCTCCTTTCTGCTTCGCCATTAAAAGCAGTTTTGGCTCATTTGTAAAGGGTTGGACGTTTTGTTCTTGCAGACTCCCCTCTTCCCCTTAGCATGTGAATTGAGGAGTTTTAGACCTTCCATGGAACCTGTGACACATTTTTTTGCCTTTTATGCCTAGTGTAATGCATTGTATCAAATTTGGGAATGGTAATGCATGTTTTGTGAATGATCTTCAATCCTCTCATGCGTTTATTATTGTTTTTGGTCTTTCATTACATTCTGGCAATATGTGCATGCTTGGTGTTACATCTCTATGATTTGTGTTTATTTGCAAGATAAAAGTTCATCACTCCTTTGGTGTATCACCATTTTTACTTAGTTTTGTTTCCTTTTGCATCCTTTATCTCTGTCTCCTTGGAATTTAGAGTAGGATTTAGCATTAAACCTCTGCAAAATTCATGCATACACCTAAATAGAGGAGTAAGAACCAAGCTTTCTCTGGAGAATTTTCTCATCTTGTAAGTTCCACACCTTGGAGAAAATTCAATGTTGTGCAATCACACTAAATGACCCCATTCTGAACAGTAGATCTGGAGGTCATTTAGGGGGTGTTGTAGATTTGCACTAATAGTTTTGGCATGCCCGGTGGGACCTTAGAGGTCTTCATCTTCATTACAACAAAGTTGATGTGTAATTGTTGTAAGTTTCTTGCTTAAAAGAGCCTTGATTTACACATCTGGCGACTCCAAAAGGATAGAATCAACTAGTTTCAGTAGTCCAAGCTTGAAGATTCATGAGAAGGATCCAAACAAGGTCAAGGGCCAGAGAAGAGGGATTGTCTGAGTATCTACAATTATCCCTAGAAAGAAGAGAAAGGGGAAGAAGGATTCAAAGGTCTCCATCTCCACCAAATAGAACTCTATCAACTCCCCACTGGTAGACCTTTCACCCAATCAACAAGGGTTCTCAGGCCAATCATAATGGCACAACCCAATCCTTATGTTAACTTTACTGGTAGCAGCCCACTTGCTCTCAATGCACAAAACCCAGTTCCAATTGCAGCATTGAAGAACATCCCATACTTTACTGGGAAAATCAGACCACTCTGGTGATCATGTCAAAGACATTGCTAATGTTTGTGCAATCCATGAGATTGTTGAGATGTAAATTGTTGTCAAATTGTTGGCATCTTCATTCAAAGGGAAAGCCTTGCAATGGTTCAGAGCCTTGAGGTAGGCTCTATCCAAAATTGGAACCAGTTGTGCATAGCTCTCCACAACCAGTTTGGAGAAAAGGGGGACAACTTGTCTCTATTGGAGCAACTGACAACTATCAAGAGAGCTCCCAATGAGTAGCTAATAGACTTCAATTTCAGATTTCAAAGAACATGGGATAGAATCCCATTGGTAGTGAGGCCAACAGCTCAAGGTGCTTTCTTATACTTTCTCAAGGCTTTAAATTCTAACATTTCTATGTTGATCCAATCCATGGGAGGTGCAACTATACCTGCAACTTACAACATTGCCATTAGGGCTGAGAATTGTTTGATCCAAGTTGGTAAACTTGCACCTAGGCCTCCTATGCCCTTATATCCAGACTTGGAAAGCCCAAGTACTAGTCAAGCACCTACTTTAGCTCCTATTCCCACTCCTAGAAATCAGAGTTCAAATGAAACTTCTACTTCATCCTCTAGTGCCTCAAATGAGCTTCAAGAAGTTATGAAACAATTACAAAATTTGGGCAATGAGCTGGTTACGCTCAAGAGCAAAGCAAGCCCAAAGTTTTAGGCCTTCTTATCAGTCTCAAACTCAGCCTAATAGACAACCATATCAGCCTAATAGGCCACCCAACCCAGCTGCAAATCAAAATCAAGTAAGGCCTCCTGCCAATAGACCATTTCAGCCCTATAACCCCAATGTTGCATCTACCTCTAAAGCCTTAGTGCCAGTGCAAAATAATATAGCTCAAGAGTATGATTGGTGTTTCCCATGCAATGAACCTCACAACCAGTCTATGTGCTTCAATGGTGCTTTGAACCAAGCTTTGATGGTGACAACAACTGGTGTAGAGAGTGAGGTGAGTCAAGAAACAAACCAACAACAAGGGACATCTCAACAAGATACAACTCCAAATGAGACTACACTTGTGAATTGGTAGGCTGAAGATTTTTGTGGTATGAATCAAACACTGCTAGAGTGTAGAAGCTAACACATGGTCAAAGAAGAGGAATATTGGTGAAGGGAAGTCATTAGCTCTAGGTGATCCACAACCTTCCATCACTCCACAAGGTGTTGGCAAGCAAAATGTAGTTCCAAATGTGCAAGGACAACCCAAGCCACCTTCTAGACCAGCTCAAATACCGGTTGTTGCAGCCCATGTACAAGAGAAGAATGTGTAGACTAAGGGGCAGCAAAGGGATGTTTCAACCCCATTTAGCATCATTGAACAAATGAAGAAGACAAATGTGAACATATCTATGTGGGAGTCACTATCCATCCCAGGCCAAAGGGATCTACTACAAGCTGCCATGAAGAATTGGTCAACCTCAAATCAGCCAGCTCATATGCAAGAGAAGGTACTCACAAATGCTACTCAGCCTGGAGGGCATCATGGAGGACAACAAGGTAAAATTTTGAAGCCCCCTCCATTCTATGTTTCATTGATCATTGGGGATAAACTAGTACATAATTGTATGATTGATTCTGGGGCAAGTAGTTCGTGATGCCCAAGCAAATAGCTGATCATCTGGGCCTTCAATATGAAGTCATATCCAAAGGGGTGGTGCAATTAGATGGGACAAATAGTAACAATAGTTGGGGTAATTAAATATTTGAGCCTTACTTTGCATGCATGCCCCAATGTCACTATTTTGCAAGATGTGTCGGTGATAGATTTTCCACCACTCTTTGCCATATGTTTGTCAAGGGATTTCACAACTAAAATTGGAGGCTACTTATCTGCTGATTGGTCACACATGTTGTTTAGGACAAGGTATGGAGCCAAGGCCACAATCAGGTCCAAACCTATTGCAAACTTTCACATTGAGCCTCATACTCCAAGCCCAATCAATGCCAACTATTCAACATTTGATCAAGAGGATTATCCAAGCACACATGAAGCTGACACCAAAGTTGGAAGCATTCCTAGATTTGACCCTTGATGAATGGGCAAGCAAGATACATGCTTTTGATCCCTACAAGGAAATAGAGGAATCTGAACTAGGAGTCTATTGCATGCATGAAGAAAATCAGCCTCTTCCTAGCATCACCAAGCTAGACCATAAAGATAACAATGAGGTATGGCAGTTGTTCTTTGATGGATCAAGAAGTAGACAAGGTGTAGGAGGAGGAGCTATGCTTGTTTCACCTCAAGGCATTAAGTATTATTCAACTTTTAGATTTCAGTTTGCATGTTCTAACAACATTGTTGAATATGAAGCTTTGATACATGGATTGCATTGGTCAAGAAAGAGAGGTATCAAAAACTTACAAGTCTTTGGTGATAGTGAGCTGATTGTTAATCAAGTTAAAGGACAACATGCTGCCAAAAATGACCTGCTCAAGAGTTATAAGAATAGGGTGTGGGACCTCATTGAGGATTTTGAGGGCTTTGGCATCAACTCCATCCCTAGGAAAGAGAACCAAGCTGTTGATAGGCTTGCAGCATAGTTGGAGAAACTTTTGATGTTGTGGAGAGTATCAAAAGAGATAAAATGCAGCCAAACATCCATGTGATTGTGAGGCCATCAGTGCCAGACAATAATGTAAGTTGGCAAGTGTTTGAGAGTGACCAACAAATCATCAATTTCTTTGTAAGAAGAAGCTGAGTTCTCACCAAAAATCAAGAAAAGTTAGAACAACAGTATGGTGATCAAGTGGTATAAATTGAGAACCAACAAACTACCAAAAGGACTTGTGACTTTGGAGTCTATCTTTAATCCTAATGATCAATTTAGGAAGGAGAAAGCAAATATCCAAGTCAAGGGAGAAGATTCAGAGCCCATCTCAGTTGGAGAAGGCAAGTCACTTCAAATTGGTAAAGTGGCAACCGAGCAAGAAAGGTATGAATTCATGCAACTTTTCCAAGAGTTCCTGGATGTATTTTCTTGGAGCTATGAAGACTTGAGAGGTTTCAATCCCAAGCTAGCTCAACACACAATTGAACTAGATCCAAGTGCTAAGCCCATCAGGAAAAAACAAAGACCGGTCAATCCACACATTGAGCCTCTCATGAAGAAGGAATTGAATAAGTTAATAGAGGCAAGTATCATATTCCCCATCAAGCATTCAATTTGGGTTGCAAACTTGGTTCCAGTTAGAAAGAAGAGTGGAGAAATCAGGTTGTGTGTAGACTTTAGAGATTTGAATAGAGCATCCCTCAAGGATCACTACCCACTTCCTTCTATGGAGCAGATTTTGTAGGTTGTTGCTGGCTCTGAGAGGTTTTCATTGCTAGATGGTTATTTAGGGTATAATCAGATCATGGTAAAGGAAGATGATCAGTTCAAAACAACCTTCACCACCAAATGGGGAACCTATGCATATAGAAAAATGCCATTTGGGTTGTCTAACACCAGAGCCACTTTCCAAAGGGAAATGGATATGGCGTTCAAGGGATTGATCAACAAAATAGTGTTGATATACCTAGATGATATTACTGTATTTTCTAAAAGTGCAAGCAGATCATCTCTTTCATTTGAGACAAGTGTTCCAAAGATGTAGAAGATTTGGGGTATCCTTGAATCCCAAAAAAATGTTTTTCTAGCTCATGAAGGCAAGCTCCTAGGCCACATCATTTCCAAAGAGGGATTAGCAATTGATCTAGAGAGGGTTGAAGCAATAAAAGCACTGCCATTGCCAAGACATAAGAAGGCTCTTCAAAGTTTCTTGGGAAGAATCAATTTTGTTGAAGGTTTGTTCCAAATTTTGCAGCCCTTGTCAAGCCAATAACTATGATGTTGAAGAAAAGTATGGCATTCAAATGGACAGCTGAAGGTAAGGAAAGTTTTGAGGCAATCAAAGAAGCTATCTCACAAGCTCCAACTCTCATTAACCCAGATTTCTCCAAAGATTTCATCCTTTATGCATTTGGCGGTGATGATACAATTTCTACAATTTTAGTACAATAGAATGAAGAAAATGCAGAGCAGCCAATTGCCTTCTTTAGCCAAAGCTTGGAGGACTATGAAGTAAGGTATTCCTTCATTGAGAAGCATGTTCTTGTAGTGATTAGGAGCTTGAAGAAATTTAAGCATCTAGTTTCAAACAACAAGGTTCAACTGTTGGTTTCTCATGTGGGAGTTAAAGACTTCCTCCTCAACAAAGATCTAAATGAAAAATGTGTAGGGTGGATTACTCGTGTCATGGAGTATGACATTGAGATCAAAGTCACCAAGCTGGTCGAGGAAAGGGATTGTGTGAGCAATTGGCCTTGAGCCAATCAATTGAAGCAAGCAAAGAGAAGAATGTTGTTTTGGTGTTGCAAGACAACCAAGAACAAAGAGATGTTCAAGAAGAAAATGGTGGTATGCTCACTCCTTGCTGGACCCAAGACATAATGCACTTCTTACAAATAGGCCTATGCCCTCAGAGATGAACAAAGCCAAAAGAAGACACTTCAGATTGCAGGCTATTCCGTATGCACTTGTTGATGGTGTCTTGTTCAAAAAGGATATCAATGGAGTGTTGTTGAGGTGCATTGAGACAAATCAGATTGAGAGAATGTTAGAAGAATTCCATGGTGGATCAGTTGGGGTCATTTTTCTCCAAGAGTGATAGCTCTCAAGATCATGAAGGCTGGTTATTATTGGCCCAAGGTGTTTAGTGATTGTTATGCATGGATCAAGAGGTGCAAGAATTGTGCATTCTTCACAGGAAAAGAGAGATTAGCAACACTTCCATTGCACCCAATCTCAGTTGACCAACCATTCATGCAATGGGGTTTGGACTTCATTGGAGTCATTAATCCAAACTCAAGCCAAGGGCACAAATGGATTCTAACAACAACAGACTACTTCACCAAATGGACTGAGGTGGTGGCACTCAAAGAGGCAAATGAATCTAGCATTCTAGACTTCTATGAGGGGATAACAACCAGGTTTGGCATACCTACCACTATAATATCAGATAATGCATTGGCATTCATAGGATCAAAGGTAATTGAATGGGATGTTAGAAATGGGATCTATCTGAGCACTTCATCAAATTATTACCCCCAAGGTAATGGCCAAGATGAGTCTACAAACAAGAATCTATTAAGGATCATCAAGAGGACTCTTGATGAAAATCAGAGGACTTGGCACACTAAGCTCAAATCAGCTCTATGGGCTGATAGGATAACTCCCAAAAGATCCACAGGTAACTCTCCATTTAGACTTGTTTATGGGAAAGAGGCAGTCTTGCCTATGTCACTTGAGTTGCCAACATTGGAACTCATGAAGCAATTGGAATTGTTGGAGTTTGAGCCCATGGAGGTTAGATATGCAGAATTGATGGAACTCCTAGAAATCAGAGAGCATGCAGCCCAAACAATGGAGAAGGATCAAGCTTTGATCAAGAGAAGCTTTGATAGGAAAGCTAAGGCTAGAACTTTCCAAGTTGGAGATTTAGTGTTGAAATGGGATGCAGACCGAGCAAAGCCAGGAAGGCATTCAAAATTTGATGCCATTTGGAGTGGCCCCTACATGGTCACAAAATGCAAGGACAACAATGCCTTCCAATTGTCTACATTGGATGGTGAAGAACTGCAGATTCCAGTTAATGGAATCCATCTAAAGCATTGCTACTAGAAGGGAAACTTCTCACCTTGTACATATTAGCTTAGATTTCTTTCATTCCTCCAAGTGCCTATGCACATTGTTTGTTGTAGCTTAGATTTACTTTTCCCTAAGTGCTTTGGCACAAGTTTTGTTGCCCCAAGGATGCATCTTTTGCAGATCATGTTCCAGATCAAGTAATGTTCTACTCTCACAATCTTCATTCTAGAGATTTTCTATGAGTTGAGAGTAACAAGCAAGTTAAGTTCATGACTCCATTGCCCAATGGATTGCTTTAGGTAGCTGGATCATTCATCTAGCAGGTAGATGACCCCTGAGAGTCACCAAAATTGTTATCCAAAATGAGCCCCCTGCTTATTTTGGCTAACTTGCCTTCTTTCTTTCCTTCCTTGTGCTTCAATATCAAATTTTACACATTTTAAAGACTCAATTTTTTTGAAATAGCTCCATTAGATAGAGAATTTTCTCACCTTTCCAGAAAGGTAAAATTTTCCTCCTAACTCCTTGTAAATTTTGAGTTATGGCCCTCACGAGAGTTTTTGGGGAAATTTTCCTAGGTAGGCCCATGACCAATGAAATGGTGCCACGTGGTGGTGGAGGTGGAGGCGTGAGTGAAGTTGAAAAATTCGCCAAAGTGGGCAAAGGGTTCAAAGGAAAAAACCGGCTGGCACTGTGGGGGCATGGGGGAGGATGGAGAAATTTGCAAAGGCCCAGCGAGCAATGGGGATGACACGTGTCACGTGTCTAGTGGTGAAGGAAGTCGGGGCGGTGGAAGGATTTGGAAAATTTTCCAAAGTGGTAAAAAAGTGCCAGGGTGAGAAATTGGAGTGCACCTCCACTAGAACTAGAGAGTGACACGTGTCACTGGGAGAGCGGAGCGTGGGGAAATCTTGGGAAATTTTCCCAATGTGAAATCAAAGGAAAAGGTGAGGTTTGAGCCCGCGTTTCATCATGAATGGGAAGGTGCCACATGGCAGTGGAGTGGCGGGGCATGGGGATTTTTTGGGAATTTTTCCCAAACTCAAAAAAGGGAAAAATTTCAAATTTTGGCCCGTGAACCCATTTTTGCCCTAATTTTGCAGTTTTTCCCTAAATCTTCAGAGGGCCATATCTTTTGATCAGAGCTCAAATTTTTGCATTTTTATGTCATTGGAAAGATGTTGAAATTCTCCACATGATGGACTATTCAATTTTGTTTTTGGTGGAGTTTGGTGGGAGAAAAATGAGAAAACATCTCTGGCATGCAAAAAATAGAATTGACATTCAACCACCAAAATTAATGAAGTATGGGTCATTTTTTTTTTTTGATCTGCAGGGAAGTGTACTTTGGCGTATGGGTTTTTCCATGAAGCCCATCACTTTGCAGGTGAAATTGAAGGGATTTGATTGGTAGTTGAGCTCATAAACCATTTTCCCTGTGTTTTTGCTTTCCTCCCTCCTTTCGCCATTAAAAGCCATTTTTTGGCTCATTTTAAAGGGTTGGACGTTTTGTTTTTAGACTTCCCTCATTAAAAACAACCCACTTTAGAACCATGAACAAAGATTAAGGTTGGAGTTTTGTTTTCGCGATTCCTCTTCCCCTTGGCATGTGAATTTGAGGAGTTTCAGACCTTCCATGGAACCTGTGACATGTTTTTTTGCCTTTCTACTAGTGTAATGCATTGTATCAAATTTGGGAATGGTAATGCATGTTTTGTGAATGATCTTCCAATCCTCTCATGCGTTTATTATTGTTTTATGGTCTTTCATTACATTCTGGCAATTTGTGCATGCTTGGTGTTACATCTCTATGATTTGTGTTTATTTGCAAGACAAAAGTTCATCACTCCTTTGGTGTATCACCATTTTTACTTAGTTTTGTTTCCTTTTGCATCCTCCTTGGAATTTAGAGTAGGATTTAGCATTAAACCTGTTCTCTCGAATCCCTCTTTCAAAGGCCAATGAAGACAAGGGTAAATCTACCTCATTTTAAGGAGAAGACACATGTGACCAGAGCCACAAAATAAGTAAACACTTTACAAAAGGTTTATCATGCCCAGTGTTTGCTTCGCAACATTGGTAAACAATTTTTTTATCAAGTCCTCATGAATACTGATAAAGATTAGTCATCCAAAATTTCCATTAGAGTCATGCATGAGAAGGTAGTGAGCCTAAGTACCACAAGTACTAGGGATAAAACCAATTGTCCGATTGGAGGAGGAGCGAGTTTGAAGGCCAATGTTTAATCGTAGAGATATTTTCGAGATAACATTAGGGTTATGGATCCAAGAAGCAGAGGAAATAAGATATTTTTGGGACAAAAAATCCTCCTCAGTGGGGAGGTGTGATCTGGAGATCATATCGAAGGGAATATATTCCTTAAATTTCCTTAAAATATTCCTTATAGAATTACGAGGTTGCGATCTTTTCGGAACCTATTAGAACACGTAAAATGAAGGCCGTATGCTCCATATGTAGTCCATGCAAGAAGCGAGACATTCGCAGGACAAATGCTAAACACGGGAAAAATAGTGATTGGGCACTTTATAGTTAAGAAATGTGTCGTCACATCACCGTTAAGGGGTCACGGAGTAAAAATTAAGGTTGAGTTTGGAATATCCGGTCTTCAACATACTTAAAAGTGGTTTCAACAATGGGGTCCACTCTTGTTTGTGAGGGGATCCGAACATCACAATGCGATAATAAGCTTATCAAGTTACTCAACGAGCTCATTCAAGTCACGTTACGAATCGAGATTTCGAAACGAGATAAGGATTTACCATGTGGTGGGTCCTTAAGCCACCATGTGGATCGCCACCACTTATCCACATTGCAACCGAGTCATGACCGAGCTACTCGATCTAGCTAGGAGTGAGTTGTATTGACCTAGTGAATAGAGATACATAACCACCAATTGATCACACTCGGAAAAATGGTGAAACAACGTGGTTATAGCCACATATACAATGGGTAGTTATAATCCTTATAAAGGCTATACAAGCACACCGGCCCATGAATGTGGGATTATCTTCATCGCAACAAAGCTTTGGTCCGACGGATGTAGTAACTAGTGCCACAACGGATGCGGGACGTGGGTAACGTGGCGGTGTTATAACCCACGTGGTGATAGTAGAGGACATATGGCACCAAGCGCAAACAAATGTGATAGGGTCGCATGGCATCACATTACACAATGGTAAAAAAATCCTCGATTGAAGTGGGGGCGGGGATTCGAACCCACGACCTCCCCCTCCCAACTTGCATGCCTTAACCAACTTAGCAAACATGGTTGGTTGGCATGGATATAGTGATAAGCCATATAAGAACTATGTGTAGATCGCCCAAGGCCTATAAAAGCTCCCCTTCTCCATTCTTTCAAACACAAGCTCCTCTCCTCACAAGTCAAACATGAAGGAGTTAGGGAGAAATGTGGAAAATTCTTAAGGAGAAATAAGACATTATTTGGAGGAAGAAGACCTATAATATTTTATAGGCACTATTATGAAGATATGAAGACATATATTATTATCATAGGCATGAATATAGATTAAAACCTATTATTTTTAATTGGCACGATGATGTAAAAAGACCTATTATTATATAGGCAACACTTTGTAAATTCAAGAGTTATTATTTTAACTCACCGAAATTGTAAAGGATAGTTGAAGCATGATTATTCTCGTGTAGAGTCTCAAGATGCCATTGGAAAGCCTAAGGATGTAATGCAACACTAGATAAGAATACTCTCAATTGAAGCTCGATTCTTTGATGCTAGGCGTATCACCAAGTTAGTTGTTTGGAGGTCACGAAGGAGGGTTATAATCATTATTGAGCTCATTGATTAGGTTGGATCTGATCTTAGCTCGTGCGAGGAGACTTGAGGCCATGCCACAAAGTGGAAGATGATCATCATCGTCAAGTGGAGACTTAACTATGTATAAAGGTTATCTTTTCATGCAAAAGAGTGAAAGCCAACATCGACGCTATCTCGACCTAATACTGTGTAGAGGTTATTTTACCGTACATTAGAGTGGAGGTCAACATGAGGTGTCATATCAAGGAGCTGTGCTTGAGCTTTGAGAAATGAGCTTTCCAAGATTAGTTTGGGTCTATTGGGACTGATTGGTATACCAGTTCAATTGAACATTCTTTAGAGTATCGTAAAGTTTGTTTATACTGCACGATTGGATTTTTATAATGGATTGGTTCAAATAGTTTTGCATGAACCCGGAGACGTAGGAGTTCTACTGTAATCCGTCATCAACCCCTGTGTAGTGTGGTTCTTATTCTTGCATTGCATTTATTTAAAGTTGATTTATTTCAGGATGAATTCGGTAAAAGAATAAATTGCCTATAAGGGTCCATGGTCAAGAATTGTTTTTGGCTGGTTTACGGATCAATAGAGCCTAAGGATGATAAAATGGGTGTTTAGGGAAGATATTATGGTAATGGAGAGGTTTATGGATGATTAAATATGATTAGGGATGAATTAGGGAAGATAAAATAATGGTAAGGTTAAGATGGGAAAGTGGGAAATTAAGAGGAGATAAATGGGATATAGGAGGGAAATATGAACTTTAATAGGAAGAGAGGTATGTACTCAGTGTAAGATGATGACAAAGGGGAGAAAATGCGGGATGGGGAAAAGCGTACCAAAAATTGGTGTCTACTGGTAGGAGCCCATTCTAGAAACTTCTCATCAGCAAGACTTGAATCAACAAGACATTCATCATAAGGAGATTTTTTTAGATATGGAAACTTCTTCCCTCTCCTCTCTTTCTCCATTTTATTCTCCCCCTTTCTAATTCTTCATTGTGCATAATCATGATATTTCATCTCTTTCACTTAAGTGACTTTATAAAGTTGCATTGTAAAATTCCTTTTGATTTATAAAGGGAACTTATTTTCACTTCTAGGAAGTTGAAAGTCACAAGTTGAATGAGATCATGAACAATTATGTGTGGGGTAGGAAAAGGTAAATTCACATTGCCATAAATTGGGATGGCTTTGTAGTCACAAAATCATGCACTTTAGACATTATTTAGCATGGTGTCATACTACTATTTAAAAGGTTCTTGAGTGAAGAAAATACTAATTAATCCCATATTTTTGCCATCTTATTTTACTATTATTTCGTCATTCCTGCACATTTTTATATACATGCTCAACCTTTTTCAACACTTTCTGTCATTTTAGCTTAAATGGGGTGCCCTGAGCCTTTTCAAATATTCCTCCCACTTTTTGGGCCTTTTTACCGTTTTTATCTTTATCTTTTTCCTAGTCAGCCATTTTGGGGTTAATTATAAAATTAGATCAAGAGAACCCTATAAATATAAAGTTATGAGACCATAATGAGGGTCCTAGTGTCATCTACTACTATTACTCCATCTAGAGCTTGCATCCATTGCATCTACATAGTTTCATGCATCAAGTCTAGGAGATCTCGCATCAACACACACACTTCATAGGGGAGGTATTCTATGTTATTCTATGCACACATTCTATTACATTTAGTTATTGCTTGTTTTTCACATAGTGTGACTAACACAGGAACACCGAGGGCACGACATGTGTGCGCGTACACACACACACACTAGAACTACATTTGGGTCCAAAATGTAGTACAAGGCTTTGAGTAGTAAGCCCACTTTTGTGGTAGCTGAGGTTAGTTCGATCCATTCATTTGCATTTTTCTATTTTAGGGTTTGATAATCCTTTTTCCCTCGCAGGTCATCATTACATTATTCAATACATTCATTGCCGTAATTCAACAAATCCAATGTGATAGACAACGAAGGTCACAAGTCATCTTCCAACCGTAAAAGAATTAGATTCCAAGCTTTTCAGAGACGGGGCACCTATTTTTGCATACCAGAGCGCCTTGGGTGCCCAGTACCCTCTTAGGTGCTCCAGTATACTCAGATCCTCTAGATCCACCCTTTTTAGGACATCTGCGTAGTCGTTCCTCCCTCTAGAGTTTCTTGTCGGACCTGGCATGACACCCTGCGATAGTCATCTATAATCAACTGAGTTCTTTCCTCATTGCATTCTTGCATATTAGGGTTTTAATTCTATTAGTTTTAATTATTTAATCATTTTATACTACTTTAGAGTATTTATTTACATTGTTTTATGTCCTCCTACATTATATTAACTATATTAGCATACACCTAGTATATTTGAATTTTAGTTAATCATTTTGGTGAACCCCACTTTACAACATTACCTTATTGTCCCTTATATTTCCTTATCAAGTTATGGTTCAATCTTCCTATCCTACCTACGTGCCCACTAAGGTCTTAGGTATAGTTACTACTGTTTCTGATTTCATGCGTGTACGTACCCAACATGCTCATCACTTTGTCATGCCTAAGGATGATTTGTCCATCAATGTGGTTGCTACTTGTCGTAATCATCCCCATCTGCACTCCACGTTTATTCCACCACCCATTCGCACCGCCGCTCCCACCACCTCTAAGGGCTATGACATTATTGAACAACTTAAAAATATGCCCACTAAGATCTCTCTTTATGACTTATTACGTAATGCACCAGATTGTTGCAACACATTAGAAGTTTCCCTTTGTGTTATTCATATTGAACGTGATAACTCCATAGAGGCCTTTGCACATCTCATACAATCTCTTCGTAATTTATTGCATGCTATCTCCTTCATTGATGAGGATATGTCACATTTTTCTAAAAGCAACCCATGTGCTCCTCTACTCATTATTACCATTGTTAGTACTACTTGTATCAAGTGGGTTCTCATTGATAATGGCTCCATTGTTAATATTTGTGCTCATTCTCTCTTATGGCAATTAGGTATAAGTGATAACCTTATTTCTAAGAATTCTACTCTCATTCATGGTTACGATTCTACCACTCGCACATGCTTAGGGACTATCTCATTACATATTCGGGTTGGGCCTAAAATTATTCTCACTGATTTTTATGTCATCGATACCTCCTTACAATTCAATCTCTTGTTAGGAAGGCCTTGGATTAACACAATGCAAGCAATTCCATCTACTATTCACCAATGTGTCAAATTTTTGCATGAGGGTTACGAACATACCATTATAGTCAATCCCAAGCCTTTCAAGTACTATCAAATAGATCCTATCACTGCTATACCTATACCTCCTTCGCAACGTATTCCATATGCCAATCTTGACACATATGACATTGGTCATTCTAGCACTTTACAATCCCCTATTGCCCTTTGTCGCGCTCCCGTTATTTCTATTCATACTATGGCTAGTATTTCACCTATCGTATTCGCCCCCGCTAGTGTTTCCTCTTCACATGTTGCAGAACCTACTATTTCACCATCTATGACATCACCTACTAACGTCCTTGATAGTTCCACACAACACGATAATTATCACAATGATGATTTTGATGATTCGATGACGAGGTTGATGTTATAGAACTTACTAGATGAATCATTGCAACAACTTGATTTTACTCCTCTTGGTGTAGACAATTCTTATTTTGAGGAAACCTTTGTGGCTGATGTTCCAGAGAATATCGATTTAAAACTCCTCCCTCTACTAATGCTATGGTATTGTATAAAGGATATGTACACAATGTTGATGCTATTTTATCTTCTCCTCCTGAAGCCACACAACAACCTCCTTTTACATGCACATTATTTATCAAGAAGAGATTTTAACAACATGTCCCCATTGATTCCACTTTCTTAAATACTATTTTTACACATGACAGTCTACCTAGGTTTGGTACAACACTTAATGAAATCTTACCCCTCTTCATTCACCGCATCTTTATCATGGTTATTTTCACATTACAATAGTTATGGCTTATGGGTTTTTCATTTAACAGTCTTTATTGCATGTAACTCTCGTGATTATCCACTTACACTAAGACAATGTTGGCTTGACTATATTGGTGGTACAATAGACTCTATCTACTCTTCACTCACGTTCCCATGCCTTTCGACACTATCTTTATTCCTCGATTCTTCTCCCACTTATGTTCCAAATATCTATCGTTGGCACGCTCATGGTTGTCAACCCATTGCATTTATTGACAAAGAGTATGCAATGAATGTGTACACACTCCTCTGTAATGGGTCCTTATATGACCCTCCTCATTCTATCGCTTATCAGGTTTTCAATGTTGCTCCTTGCAGTTTTGATCATGACGGTGACGATTTTCTTGATAATGGCCCATAGTTATCTTTTCTATCATATACTTGGGGGCATCAAATTCACCCTCTCCTTATGATTTTCGCATCATCATTGCATTCTTTTTCTTACATAGCATTACATCCCACTCTTAGCATTCATACATACTTCATACACCTTCATCATCTCATATATGAGATGGAGGGTCTATGTCCTTCCTTACCATAGATTTGTTTATTCATTTATACACACATGGGGGCATCATACCTAATACATTCCCCCCTTGTGTCATCATCATATCTATAATATTTACATTTTTAATCTGTCATCATACATTCTAGCATCATCATTACCCAATGACACACTCTTGTACTTTGGTTCACACTTTACTGTTGAGGGATTATCACACTTTGAACCACACACACTGCACTATAGGCATTCTATGTGGCATTTCACAACACATTGTGCATCAAACACTCTACATTCTACATTTAGTCTTCAACATTTTGACATTTGTACATCACACATCCTCCTAGTCTTCATCTTACATATACCATACTATCCATGCATTACTATCATACACTATTCATTTTACACGTTACATACACCATTAGGCTATCTACGTGTAACCTATACCTAGTCACATCATACATTGTGCATCTATACATCACATTTATTCTACATACTACGCTAGGTTACATTACATATGGGTCTATCTTTACATTTTCATCCCTACATTCTACATTATCACACATTACATTTCCTATAATACATTACATTTATCCTTTTACACACCACACATCTACAAAATCTACTCACCACATGGTCATTTCATCATTACACATACTACACTCTGTTTTCATGCCTTTGTCTAACATCTTATGATGCACTTTAGTTCCTCGGTACATACTCGACTACCGAGGGTTTACAAATCAAATTAACCTTACATTCACAATGCGACATTTCATCATGCGACATTCCTAGGCTAGTGACATACACTTTAGGCTAAATCGTCACTCATCCTCTTTCTATCTAGTAGTGGTATACACTTTAGGCTAGATCACCACCTCTATTCTATCATCTTGTAGTGGTATACACCTTAGGTTACATCACCACTCTTTACCATTCATCATATAGTGATATATGCTTAGTGCTAAATCATCACTCATCCTAATCCTTTCATCTTATAGTGATATACACTTAGGGCTAAATCATCACTCATCCTTTCATCTTATAGTGATATACGCTTAGGCTAAATCATCACTCATCCATTCATCAAGTCATGATATACACTTTGGCTATAGGGTTCATGCACATCCTTTCTATATGTCACATCTCATCACCACTACATACACACTCATCACAACGTGCTAGACACAACGTACACTCCTTGACCACTTCTTGATGATGCACCATTGTTTACGGTTCATTATTGATTGTTGAGGGAAAAAAATGAACCTCATTGCATACATTTCCATCCACTCAGGGGGCACGTTTCCCTTATCATTCCATCTTGCATTCCATTCCACCTATCCATAGCATACTGCATTGTCTTGGTGCATTTACTCTTGCTTACTAGTGTTTTGTATGATCACTTTACTACACATGTTAGAAGCTTGCATGAGCCTCTCAAGGATGTCGATGTAATTCCCTTTTTAGGGATTTTTATTAATGTGATTTATTTTTATTTTCATTTACGAGAATTTTTAGTAGGATGAATCTTATTTTTATATAGGAAATATTCTTAGATGTCGTATGGTTTTGAAACATAAGAGGGATGTTGTGAGGTTTATAAGAGATAGGGTATGATGTGGGATTTATATAATTAGACAATGGATGCTTTTCCAAAATGGATGAGTAGGATGGATTATGAATGAGACAGGGTACGACTATGTAATGTGATGTTGAGATAAAGGATGGGGTCCCAAAATTTATGGTAAGGGTGGAACTATATATTTGATAGATTTGGATTGTGACAAAGGATGAGGTCCCAAAATGGATGGTAAGTTTGAGACCTTAGATGATGTGTATTTTGATTTTGTAATGTTTATTTTAGGTAAAGGAGGGGGTTTTACAACAAATGATGAGGATGAGGTAGTGGATGTGATAGGTTTCAATTTTTAAATGTTTACTTTTGATAGAGGAGAAGTTCTCACGTCAGATGATGAAGGTGAGGCCGTGGATGTGATGGTATTTGATTTTACAGCTTTGATTTAGGACAAGGTTCCAGATTAGATGGTAAGTGAGTATCTGGGGATAGGATTGGTCCTGATTCAGATGAAGGAGATGTTGTTTCAAGACATGATTGAGGTGGGCTATATTTAAGTGAGTTGTCGAATTCTTCTATTAGTTTGAAAATTGATTGGATGTTGATATCTTTGATTATGAATGCATCCTTAGTAATAATCTTCAAGTTAGAGTCTAAGGGGTTCAAGGAGGTAATGGATTATTTGACGGTGGACACACGTGATATCGATGTGTGAGGATCATTGAAAAGAGGATTCAAGGATTATGAGTTTTTAAGAGGAAATATTGGTGATGAACGAGTCTCCTCATGGGGAAGATCATATGTAATAGTTTTGATGACGTGACTTGAGGGATGTGCAAGTATCTATATGGACTGATTCTATCAAGGGTGTTGGGTTGGGAAGACAAGTAAAGGAATCATGCGTGATAGTCTCATCGGGTTCATAGGAAGACCTAGGAGAATCATATGGGACATGTGTAGATTGAGGATTGAGATGACCTTCTTCGAGGGCTTGGATTTCTAATTTCTGGTCATGGTGAAGGATTCATCAAAAGTTTGGAATGTGTGGATTTGGAGGATAGATGAGATGTGATGGGAACATGATCAAGAAAACAACTCGATCAGTTCTGATTGAGGAAATGAGAAGGTCAATTGATTTATAATGCTTTGCCACCTAGTGAAAAAGTTGATAAGGGATTCATTTTCAGATTATTTGATGGTATAAAGGTCATAAATGGTGATTTTGTGAGTAACATTTATAGTAAAGTGATCAATAAATAACATGGCTAGTTGTGTGAAAGAGAATAAAGAGTGTCAAAGGAGGGATTTGAACCAATCTAAGGCAGATCGTGCTAGCTACATAGGAAATATTCTAAGAAGGATATCTTGATTGTGGATGATGAGATAACACGAGTGTCTAAAGGCTATTATGTGCTTGCTAAGGATCCTCCGCCCATGGAACATGGTATAATCAAGCGATTCCTAATGCGAAGGATATGATTTATATGGTACTAATGGATGGATGAGTTCATTACAAACTTAACCATAAGTGAGAACATGTTTTGGTCCTTCGTAGCGGCCTCCAAATTTTCTAATCTATTCAACCTGAGCTTGGATGGGATCGTTTGTAGGATTAGATGTGAAGGAATTAACATGTGAGTACACATGAGAATGTGATTTATTTTATTGATGAAAATGAGAAGATGGGCTTGATGTGGAGGTTGATAAGGGATAGCTTGAGAGGATATTTTACGTAGAGTGACTGTGATAAAGGGATGTGGGAAGATGTGGAATTTTTTTGAATATGTTGTTTTTGTTGGACTAAAAGGGTTGATTAGGCTTGAGTAGGGATGTGTGTATGGGTTTGGTATGTCTGAGGTAGAGAGAGAGGTATTGAAGTTAAGATAGTTTGATTAGATTAAAGGTGGGGATGTTGAGATTCTGATGAGATTTTGATGAAGGAGAGGATGTAGAAAGGACTCATTGATGGGATACACTGGACATGGGTTAAGGATTGAAAATTTGGAAGTAGTCCGGATGTAAAGGATAGTGATAGGGTTGTTGGATATGGTTTTGTAGGATTGGAGGTGTAGACATTGAAAATCTACACGCCTCATCTTTTCCAAATCATTAATTAAACACATGACATCCCACAAGAAACACCCTTTATCTCTATTTAATTAATTAATTAATTTGATTAATTAAATACATACCTTAGACCACATACTACATTTTTTAATATAACATATACACCATTTAATCAAACTAATATATCCACATATGAAAAATCATTA
The DNA here is from genome assembly GCA_018340775.1 of Taxus wallichiana var. yunnanensis. Taxonomy (NCBI): domain Eukaryota; kingdom Viridiplantae; phylum Streptophyta; class Pinopsida; order Cupressales; family Taxaceae; genus Taxus; species Taxus wallichiana. Next base: position 61,937,343 of record CM031237.1, on the reverse strand, counting down.
TTTTCTTAAATAATACCTAATTATCTAACCTAACCTAATCATTTTCCTAACTATCCAAATATTCCCTAAAAACCATTTTTAACCTATTCTCCAACTCCCTTATCCCAACGAACCTATCATTATCATCTATAAACCTATTAAAAATTATTTATAAGCCTAGACAAATCATAACATAATCTAGCTAAATTTAGCTCATTCTATCATCACCCACCAACTCAACACATTTCAAACTACTTAGCAACTCACTCCACAAAATTCAAAAAAATCTCAAATTAGCAAACTATTCCAATAATTTACTAAACAAACAAACAGTGAAATCGCGGTGATTTGGGTAATCACTTGCGAGTACTTAAGAGAATTTTCATTCTCTTTTGAGGATCATCCACCGAAATTTTTCGAGTCTAAGTTTTCTATTGGAGTTCATCAATGTTATTCTACATCAATGTGAACACATTACTATATTACATTCTCATTAACGATTATCAAGCATTTTAAAACTCATTTTGGATCATATACATCATCTAGCTATAACTTCATCAACTTCTTGCATCACTCTTAATCAAGGTCGATTATCATTTTATAATTCTATTTCTATATTTAAGTGTTTTTTCCTGATCATTTGTTATCTCATATTAGCCTTTGAAAAATGACAATTTTGAATCAATTAGTTAAAATATTTCATTTTACCAGTCTTTTATCACTTACCAGTAATCACCAATGATTACTAGAATCACTGCGATTCCTACCTATTTTGTTTTTATTGCAGATTTACCAAACTCTATCTAATAATTTTTATTGCATCTCTTTTGATGCTAACATTTTATCAAGAATGGACTCTATTAGAGGGAAATGGGTGGCCCAAGTCAAAAAATTACCAATATCCACTCTTTGCCTATTATTTGTCACCCGTTGCATTGGGAGCAATATGAAATTTTACACGACCTTGAGTTGTGCGCCATCCACTCTACCCCTTTGGATCATTTACAAACCATCTTTGAATCTACTCAGCGAATCTGCAAAGCTACAGATGAATTCTGGGAAGCCTACTTTGAGATCCTACATATCCGAGCTGATTTAGTGGGTTTGAATATATATATGAAGATGAGTTAGAAGAGTCAATACGCAAATCGAATCGAAGACTAAAGTAACTCGAGTACTCGATTCGATCTGGGTATCAAAAACATAGAAGAAGATCCAAAATACATTTTAGACTTCTTTAAGGAAGAGTACAATGAAGATGAGAATTTATATTCCTCTGAAGAAGAAGACCTAGAGTCCACTAAAGAAGAGAGTTCTCCTTCCTCTAAGAATTTAGATATTGATTTAGATTCGATTTTGAACCATAGTTCATATCTATCATTTCTTATCATTTATTAGCTCTATATTTGTAATAATGAAACATTTTTCAAAACATTTATTATTACCATTTATCGTATATCATTTATTATTTTTATACCCACTTGATTGTAAAAGTGGATTGACACCCTTGTCAAGAAGTCCTTTGATTTATGGTGATTGGATTTTGCCAAGCAATCCACCTCATATTTTATTAATCATATCTTGTTTAGTGTCTGTGATTTGCAGGTATTCTTGTAGGAAAGGATCTTATATCTCTTTTGTATATGGAGCACAATAGTCAAATATCATCCATCCACATCCGTAGGTATCTCTAAACCCTATCATTATGAGGTTAGGTAAGTCTTATTTTCTTGCTTATTTAATTAAGTTGAAGAGGTAGGATTTATTCTATACATCTTGGCATGCTCGGTGGGACCATGTCCCTCATTTTTATTGTTAATTTTATCAATATTTAATTTGTTTTTCATTTTTTTGTTCTCTACACAATAATCACCAATGATTTAGCTAATCGCGATGATTTATCCAACTCGCCGACGATTCTCGAATGTTTTTCTTACTTTTCTGTTTGCATTTTAGTTATTTATTTCTACTTATGTCTCTATTTTCTATTAGATAAGGATTTCAAATTGTTGTTTTTGTTTATCTATTGTCAAAATCTAAAACAAAACAAAAACTCATCGAAAGATAAAATAATTTGTATTCGGTTTATTGATCGATGTCGTCAGCGATTGGTGTAATCGTCGATGATTCCATCTCTTTCGATTACTTTATAAGTTTTTGCTAATATTTATTTTTGTTGTTTTATGTTACTTCGCTAACCTAATTTTGTAGATTCTTATTGTTATAGCTTTCTTACGCTTTTGGATTATTGAATTGTTTGCTAAAAATTGCTAAAAATAATTTTAAAAAATTAGGAAACGTTTATCACGGTGACTCCTAAATCCATATTTTTCTTTCAAGTATTGCACTATTTTCTTGATTGACTTCTTCAAAAAAAATATTTCGATTTGGGTTTTAAAATGAACCATTCATCCTTGCTTCACAGAGGTTTAATTTGGAAGGTAATCTATTACATTCACTTTCCTTTCCTCCACACACAACCAATCAACTTAAACATAAAAATGCTTGTAAATAATTTTTACCCAGGTGGATACTTACTTGGATTTGATCACCAAGAGGAGAAGACAAATCGGTGCTTTGACCAAGTATAATCACTTGTCTGTCGATATATTGGAAAATAACCGAAACCCTTATCAATTTTGGATTGTGAAGTGAGGGGGTAGGCTCGAATACCATACCCATATCGATAGTAGTACAAAGTTAGACCTCACTTACCTTCAGGTATATTGAGGACTCTACCCTTAAACACACTTGAAGCCACCTTAGTTTCCATTTCCTATGACCTTAGTTAACCTTTTTACACATTTTACTTTTTTGTAATTAAATAAAGAAAATCTAAAAAAATTATTTTGCTTGATGCTTATAACTAACTCATTTAATTGATTTTTAGGTGAGTGTTTGTTTGTTCATTATGGTACAAACTAGATAACAAGCCCACAACCAAACCTCATGAAAACATGTCTCAACCACTATCCACACCCTTACAACAAAAAATCCTACTATCTATTCCATTTTCTACACCATTGTCTACACACTCGTATCTAGTTGTGTATCTATACAATTATTTACCATGCCATTTAATCAACAAAACCCATTCCATCAACCAATTACGTCTACTCCTCTATCTGATGCTCAACGAACCTGGAATGAAATAGAGGAGGAATATAATGAAGAAATGAGACAACATCTCTTACATTCTTCACATCAGATTCGTAGTCAAATTTTCCATACATCTGAACAAGAAGAAACTAAACAACCATACTCCCCAACTTGCAATCAGAATCTTCTGAACCCGCTTTCTTTGAAAGAGGAGACCATGTTTTACCGAAATGTTAGATTCAAACCCCTTTGCTCTCAACGCTTATCGGAAACTAGAGTGTTCAACTCCATCCATTCTCACCCAAACCATCCTAAAAAATTATTGATCCTTTATCTAGTTCTTCAGAAAAATTTGAACCTGAACCATTTTTAAGTATTTTTGATTCTTCACATCCCATTGATTCAAATCAACAATCTATACCCAAACCACCACCTCCATATGATCCTTCATCTAGTATTGCAAGTCTTATTGATTCAAATCAAGAACTTGTTTTTCAACAAATATACTTATATCTTCCTCTAAGTCAACTTGAAATGTTAGAAGTTTTGTTTTTCATTCCTATTCTTAGTCTTGATATGGTTTCCTCTCAAGACACAACCGCCCAACAACATACATCGTCACCTGAACCTTCTACATTGGTTCAACACCTCCACAAAACAATACTAGTGCTTCATGATCTCTTTGCTCCAACATCCTTAGTTACCTAGACACCTCTAATAAGTTATGTTGTTCTTTCTCTTTGTTGTATCTCAACCAGTTAGCAACATTCATAATATCACTATGTCCATTCGACATCTATTCCTTTGATCAATACTAGTGTTATCACCACCACTCACCCTGTTTCACAATACATACCAAAACCATCACAACCATTAATCTCCATACCACAATCTAATCCTTCTCAAAGCATTCCACAACAAGCACTACCTTCTATTTCCTTTTACGTACCCTTTTAATGATCGGATCCTTATTCACAACTGTTTACTACTACATCTATCCCGCACCCTTACCAATATATACAACCTTCACAACCTTTAGCATCTCAACAATACATTTCTCAACAATATATTCCTCAACAAAACATCTCACAACAAAATATCCCAAAAAAAAAAATATCCCACAACAAAGTATTCCTTCTCAACATTATATTAAATCAACAAAATATTCCACTTCAACAAAACATTCCACTCACTTATAATATCCCACAACAAAATATCCCACAAAAAAATATACATGCAATAAAATGTTCCTTATCAACAAAATATTCCTCAACAAAACATTCCTTATCAACAAAACATCCCTCAACAATACTAGATGTACTCACAACCTAGCTAATTTTCATTTCAACCTAGCCCATCCTCACAAAAACCAGCACAAATTGACCCCCTTCAAGCCCTCATGAATCGTATATCCAGTTTGGAAGCAACATGATCTGCACCAAAAATGTACTCCTTTACGATTAAATCTGCAATGAACCTATTCACCCCTTAGTCTCGTACAAAGCATATCCACCTCATTGGGAGCTTCCAAATTTTATTAAATTCTATAGCAAGGAAGATCCTCAACAATATATTCATGATTTTTGCCATGCTTGCTATCTAATAGCTCATGACCAAGACCTCATGCTAAGGAATTTCCCCATGTCTCTCGTTGGTCCTGTTTTGGATTGGTACAATAGAATTCCACAATACTCCCTTTCTCCTTTACATAACTTGTAAAATTATTCTTAGAACACTTTTCTATCAACATAACCCGCAAAGTCACTATTAATGACCTTTATGATATCAAACAATTTGAGGATGAATCCATTGCTGATTTTGTTTCCTACTGGAGGGGTACAATCAATCAATTATCCTTTTCATTACCACAAGCCGAATTGATTGAAGTTTTTATCGATCATGCGCCAAACATATTTCGTCAACATTACAAATTCAATCATTCCATACCTTCGATGAAGGTTTTACCATGGCTTGTAGATTGGAATTGCTATCTTTAGAAGATGGGCGAGTTAATATTCATCTTAAGAAACGCATTTAACCGAGTTTCCATCTTAGTAATCCTATAGCCCCAAAAATACAAATCATCCGCCAACGCTATAGTAGTTAAATCCACTCCCAAGGAAAATCCCACTACCAAACGTTCTCATCCACAACGTAGTTACACACCAATAGGAGAGACTTATAATGTGGTATTTGATAAGTTACTTGCTGCAAATATGATAACTCTCCCACCCATTCGACCTATCGATACATTTGTATCTAAGCCCTCTTGGTATCGAGATAATGACTATTGTAAATACCATAGGGTCAAAGGACATGACATTGAAAGGTGTCATACATTCTGTAATGTTCTTCAAGACTTGATTGACAAGGGTGAAATTCACTTGGATAATCCAAATGCACCCCCAAATCAAAACCTTGACATATTCAAACAACCCTTTCCAAATCATCCCCCATCCACTGATCAACCACAAACAAATGTTGTTCATGCTCACCACACCATTAACACCATTACTAAAACATTACCCATTCTTGAATCTACTAAACCAACATCCACACCTACTGAACCAACATCCACATCTATTAAACCAACACCCACACCTATTGAACTAACACCCACACCTCTTGAACCATCACCCACCCTACTTGAACCGACATCCACATCCACAAAACAAAAAACTATAGCCACTGAACCTAAACATGTATCTACTGAATCCCCATCTGTAAAAAATACAACTAGACATATTTTACATCTTTATCACCTATCACTAATGAATCTATATCCACATCTACATCATGGTTTACAAATATAACTGTGATACCTCTTGAAAAATTTATGACACAAAAACCTCTACCTAATGCAGCTTCAATTGTATTCATCTCCCATCTACAAAAGAAATTATCTCGACATCAACCAATTATAAAACTACAAAATCCACAACTCATTTGGATCTTATCAATCACATTATTCAAACCCCCTTCCTTCATCAAAAAATGCCTCTACATCCATACCAAGCTCATCCAAAACCATGAAAGGACCTCATAAACAAGGTATTGTCCATGTTTTCAAAAGCCTTTCTTATACTTTCCTAAGTCATATCAATTCCACGGTCTTTGACCTCTTCCCTCACCTCCTCCTAGAAGGGTCATTTCAACTCCTGGTAATCATCTTATCATTCCACGTCCAAGGTCTACTTATCAATCTTCCCCACTAGGTCCTTGTCCCCCATTTACTATATTATCTAGGACTCATCAACAACAAACAACTCAACAACCTACAATCAATGTCTTATTTCCACTAGAAGATAAGATACCTAAAACTTCATTACCATCCATATTAGAACCTAAAGGGTGTTACACAACCATTTTAGATGACCTTATCTAAAAATCACCCATACCATTACCTTTGTCAAATCCATTGGATCCACGAGGGTGGAAACCCGTTTGGTATGATTTCAACATCTTGTGTGATTATCATAAAACACGAGGTCATTCCATTGAGAATTGAAGTAAAGCCTTCATCCTACGTCCATCCCTTCCTCTAAACTACTAGATGATTCCTCCCTTAATGATGTTGTAAAATGCCTTACGTTAGGGGAATACCATCTCCTCATGCTTAATCACATTCCTTCACCTAAGACTTATGGCCACCCTGAAAATAAAACCCACGTATGACCCTAATGTAAGAGATGTTATCTCTTATGGTTTCACTTATCTCAAAATAGATCTTATCTATAGGAGAATCGATCACCCTTCATACCATACTATTGATAAAAAATATGTCATGCATTTCACTCGTATGTATCTTCACCATTGTGCGTGGAGAGGTTTTGGCCTTGGCCATTATGAATAGGGAATACATGATTTGGTTATCCAACATTCCCTTAAAAATTATGAAAAATATGGTTTAGGCTATAAGAAACCCGACTCCAAAACATTTGAGGCCACTACATCTAAACTTGCTACATTCATGTTCATTATTAAATTAAAGCGCTGTCGTCACCCATAGCCCTTGAAGATCCTATGGATATAGACGATATTGTATCCATCCTACCTATTTTTTTAAAATCAATACCATATCCTTAGGACCGCTTATTCATCAATGCTGACCATGTCATTAAACAACTTCCTCTTATTTGGCCATAAATGGTTGAAGAAGATTCACTGTCATAGATTTCCTTCAATTTCATGATGATCAGGACATCATTTCCCATACGGGAACCGAGTATCACTTTTTCCAAAAATTCCTACCATCGATACACCAACTCTCCTCAATGAGTACACCATCAACATAAACTTAGGAACCCCTCAGGATTCTTGCATAATCAAGGTCGGTAAATCATTAAATCTACAAGAACTAGATTACTTTACCTCATTCTTATCAAAATATTGCCAAGAATTTTCCTAGTCTTATAGTTATATGCCTGAAATCGACCCCAATATTGTTTTACACAATGTTGTCACATATCCAAATGCTAAACTAGCTAAACAAAAACTCGTAAGATGCATCCACGCATAGCTCTTCTTGTTAAAGAAAAATTATAATGTCTTTTATCCACTAATTTCATTATACACATTCATTATCCAAAATGGGTCTCTAACATCATCCCTATAACCAATGCCTTATGAAAGTTACATATCTACACAGAATTTAGGGATCTCAATCTTGCATGTCCTAAGGATGATTTCCCTCTTCCAAACATAGATTAGCTCATCGACGATAAGCGGCCACAAAATGCTCTCCCTTATGGATGGCCTTTCTTGTTATAATTAAATTCTTATTGCTACCGAATATCAACATAAAACCTCTTTCATCACCCCTTGGGGAACCTTTTATTACTGTGTCATGCCATTTGGCCTTAAAAATAGAGGAGCAACTTATCAGCGTACCATGACCTACATTTTTCACGGCCTCATTCACAAAACAATCTAAGATTATGATGATAACCTTTTAGGAAAGTCCAAACAATGCAGATATCATCATACCATCCTCGAATCATTATTTACTCGTCTCATTCAGTATTGTCTTTGTCTCAATCCTACAAAATGTGTTTTCGGTGTTGTTGGTGCCCATTTTGATCCTTTGTTATTTTCCCATCTTTCCCCTTTGTTCTACGTGCTCTAAAAATGTTTTCTTCAAACTTGGTGGTCTGAAAACTTTGTTCTCAAGATTAAATGCTTTTAAAGGCTCACAAACTTATTATTTTGCCCCAACTTGAAAGAAAAATACATGCAGGCTCTGTTTTATGCCCTAAATTTACAAATCCACGGGCCTTTGTCATTTTTCCATCTTTCCCAGCTTTTGGAGCTCAAAGTTGCTCTTTTTTTGCTTATTTTCCCTCAAATATCCATCCCCATGGTTGAAACTTTCATAAAATCAGTTTCCCCTTGTTTTTGACCAAAAAATCCTTCACCCACAAAGAAAAAATCAAATTCGGGCATCTCTTGTAATTTCTGTGTTTTTTGACGATTAAACGAGCGTCATTTACCCGTTAAAATTAAGCTCAAGCCATCCCTCACACGTGGCCGCTTATGGTTGGATGAGATTTGGCGGGTTTTTCTAAAAACTTAGTGTTTTTATTTTTGGAAAAATTGCAAATATTCCCCGTAGCTCCGTAGGTCCCAGAGGAGGACACGTGTCTCATTTTCATGTGAAGGCAGAGTGGGAGGTTGGTGGGGGACTTAGGCAAGTTTTGCCTTTTTGGTGAAAGGAAAAAATGGTGTGGAAAGGCCCATGGGTCTGCCATGGAGCAGGGGGTGGACACGTGGCAGAGCGGGGTCAAAAGGTAACGTGGATTGACGGAAGACTTAGGCATTTTTGCCTTTTTGGCGAAAAGGGAGAAAAGTTGAAGAAGGGGCGCGGGTCCACAATGGAGCAAGGGGTGGACACGTGGTAGACACAGAGGAAAGAAAGCGGGGTCGATGGACCGCAGAGGTGAAAGGGAATTTGTCCCTTTTCGCAAAAGCGATTAGAATGGATGTTTGAGCGCGGGTCCGCCAAACGAATCACGAGGGAGACACATGGTGGGCAGAATGGGTTGGCGGGTCGACGGAGGCAAAAGGAAATTTTTCCCTTTTTGCAAAAAGACTTAGAATGAAATATTGAGGCGTGGCTCCACGACAAATCAAAAGGAGACACATGGCAGGGAGAAATCGGAGGCGTGGGCCCGCGGAAGAAAAATGGAAAATTTTCCCTTGGCGAAAAAGGGGTTAAAACATGAAATAAGCCCGTAGAATTTTAGCGATAGAGAGCATGACACATGTCAAGGACAGAGATGGAGGTGCGGGCCCATAGGGAAAAAAGTAAAAATTTCCAAAATTCAAAAAAGGTCAAAATGCGTAGAATGGAGCCGCGATTTCAATGGGACCCACCATATGCCACGTGTCATCACCAAATTTCAAGGACGAGAGGGGGAGAAAAAAGTCAAATTTTTCCATTTTTCCAAAAATGTTAAAAGGTCAAAAAGTGAGCCGAATTCATTCCCAATCATATTTTGACATGTGGAGGGCCCAGATTGAAGGAGAAAGAGCAGATCAAGGGTAACTGTACATTTTCATTTTTGGCCGCCATTTTTGCTCCAGGAATTGTGGAAATGTGAATTTTGCATCATTTTTCATCAAATTTTTGATGAATTTTTGTGCCTCGCAAATATCAATGCAAGTGGTTTTATGGATTAATTTGTTGATTTCAGGTGTTTTTGAAATAAATTTTTACTCAGGCCCGTGTAAAACGTGAAATATCAAATTATAAAATTACAAAATCAAATTTTGGAATGATAAGGATGAAATGATGAAATAAAAGGGGTCTGCATGCTTAGAGAATGAAAAACATGCCTCCATAATGGATAATGATGAAGGATTTGTAATGATTCACCATTTTTGAAACACATGGCAACTTTGGTTGCAAATTTGTTAAATGTCCCTATCTGCGAATCATGTTGGAATTTTGTAACAAAATTGATGTTGGGCATATTCTTTTCTTGGGAAAGAAGGATCAAATGTAATTGAAAGTTATATAATGCATGTTTTGAGACATGCAAAAGGTCAGAGAAACTTAGAATTTCATGGGAAAATATGGGAAGAAGCCCATTCTCTGAGAAACTACCTGAGAACCATTTCTAATTCCTTTTGCATCATATTTGTATCATGTTGAGTTGGTTTCAGTTGTAAAGCCATCAACAAGCTCTGAGATTGTTCTTATAACATTCCCCTACTGATAGATTTGATCATTTCTAGATTATTTTGTGTTGTCTCTTGGCAAAATTTGCATGCACTTATGTTCTAGAATGTTTTTAATTTGTGTTTCTTACTCTTGTTGCAGTCTTGTGTTTGAAAACTCTTTTGATCATACATGGTCTCATTTCTTGTTGATAGTTTAGTGGCATCTGCAATCTCACATTTAGAAGATCTTTCATTTGATAAAGAGATAAAAAGATTTAAAATCACTTTACTTTCCTCGAATTTAGAGATTGTTGTAAACCTTTCGGTGCACCTTAGCTCATGATAAAATAGAGATTTCTAGATGTTTTGTTGGTTCATCGCTTTAAGCTTTTATGGCGGGTTATCAAAGATTGTGTGGAAGAGTGTAGATACGGGCCTCCATTTGGAGCACATATCACAGTTGAAGGAGTATCTCAGCCCTTTTGGAAGCATCTCGCATGTGGGTCTTACAAATTTCTTGCAAAGGTCCTCAAAGAATTTGGCAAATTCTGGTTACTCTTGTCTAAAATCTCCCACCAAAAATTCATTCAGAATAACTACTCCCACCCCATACTACCCCTACATTGCATTTTGTATCAACAAAAGAATACAATCCATTTACAAGAATGCACAAAGCAAGTCCAGATCATACCATGTCTATAGTAACCTCGGCCTTTTCTTGAAAGCATTTCCATCATTTAGTAGTGACAACTTTGTTGAGTTTGAATAATGGAAAATTGATCATATTTTCGCAAGGCCATCTCCATACAATATGCACATTATAAGGATATCTCCACCTCCTTCACAAAATAGAGGTTGCAATATAGGTTCTCTTGCCTTGGTTGAAAGGCACAACCTAAAATATAGCGAGGCTTAGTTCAAAATCCTTTCAAGGTGCTACCCACTTCTCAAAGCTTGAGTGCTAACAAGTCGGATAAATTGCTTCCCGACTACAAAATGACATATAAATCATTTATACGCCTCACGAGTGTCTTGTAAAATCCATGATCTTTGCTCGAGTTGTGAAGGAGATTAAATCTGGGTACCAATAGGTGTTCTCTTTGGAATTTTTATAGGTTTCATCATATTTATCCGAGGTATTGAAGTTGACCCAAAAAAGTGAAATCCATCATGTAAATGCCTCCGCCATCCAATCTTACACAATTATGTGGCCTTGAGGTAAATTACGGTCCATTTGATGTTTATATCGTAGCTTTTCGATCGTTATCATCCATTCCAACATCTTCTTCACAAGGAAATAGACTTTCACTAGGATTCGATTTTGAGAAAACCTTTGATGAAATTAAAAATATATTTTATCACTAATGATGCAGCCTAGAATTTCTGTAAACAACCCACACACGCGGCACATCACTCGGCTTGAGCTAAGTGCTCACTGAAGCACACAAAGGCACCGGGTCCCTCTTTAGAGTTGTTTGTATTGAATGTTAGCATGATGGTGTATATATATATATATATTGATTCATAATCAATAGTAAAAAATCCACTGTGCACAAACCAATTTTAGATCTTAGAATATATGAAAGATGAACTAACCAATGACTATAACAAGATTTACCATGCAAGAACAAGATTCGGTCATGCTCAACACCATTATCCAGCCAATATACTCCATTGCATTAAATACGTAAACGCATGATAGCTTTTTACATTACAAAAGTATCTCCATGAATCATGCGCTGCAAAAAATCAGTAGCATAACTCTACTGATAATTTACACACACTAAAATCGTGCAAACCAATTCATATATATAGGGGTGAGGAATTGCCCTTCACTTCCCATGTGCTTTATCAAAATAGGTCACATGCTAATTAAAGCCATGTGCCTTTACAAAAGGATGAAAAACCATGCAAGTGCCTTAAAAATAAACTTCCTATAGTTAACTCTAAGTAGAAATCCTATTATTAGCCTAATTCCATACATACCGCTCGGTGATGCTTGTTCCCAAAATACTATTTCATGAGCTGCAAGTCTTCATGCTTTTGTGTGCTCAAAGACGTTATCTCAAAAAATAGTTTGGATTCACAAAACAACTAAGTTCGAATTCAAAATGTTCGGCTCATGCTTTTTTTTGTGATTATTTTGTGCCTTTAAATGTGCCTTGCTCTCGCGTGCACATCCTTTATGTGTCTTCACTTTAGAGAAATATTTTATCTACTCAACAACCACCTATGCTTACTCCACCTCGCAAAGGAGATCCATTTTATTTATACATATCTACTTCAGAACATTCTCTTGGAGCCATGCTCGCTCACCGTGATAATCAGGGTCATGAATAGGCTATATATTATATCATCCACACACTCCATGAATATGAAACCCATTACACTGAAGTTAAAAATCTATGTTGTGCTTTATACTTCGCCACTTCCAAGTTACATCATTATCTTCTTAATCATAAAACGTATGTTGTCACTAGCTTCAATCCACTCAAAACCATACACTTTAAACCATATCATAGTGATTGTATCACTCAATGGCTTATGCTTATGACTAAGTTTGATCTCGAGTTCATATCAAAAAAATATATTAAGGGATAGGCCATTGCAAACAAAATCATTTGAAACTCCCTTACCCGACAATAAACTTCCTCACGAATACTTTCCTAATGAATCCATCAAAGCAATGTTGACAAATATAAATTCATCCCTATCAAAATGACTCTCTTATTTGATGGTTCTAAATGCCAGGAAGGGGAGGAGCTAGTATTGTTATCATACCTCCTTGGGGCATTCCTATTCCATTATCATTCAAACTCAACTTCGAATGCACTAATAATATGGCAGAATATGAAGCTTTAATCATGGGCCTTACGACCGCTATTCTCCTAGGTGTTCACATCTTAGACATCTATGGAGATTCACAACTTGTTATCAGTCAAGTCAAAGGAGAATATCAGTGTAAAAATGAAATTTTACAAAAATACAAAGCCAACATTGACTTTATCCTCAACACTTTTGATCACTACACTATCCAAACCATCCCATGATCCTCTAACAAATTTACAGATACTATGGCCTCTTTAAGAGCCCTCATCCCATTAGAAATGAAAGATTCAAAAGACAACACCTTTGAAGTATTTGTAGTCGTTTAACGGTTGGATCACCCTTGAGATCAAAATGAGATCCCTCCTATTTACATGATTGATTATAACCCAATCTGATTTGTGGTATATTGAGATATATGATTATCTTACCCAATCAAAAATTCCATCTAATTTATCACGTAACACTAAGCGATCAATATTTCAATACGCTACTCATTTCGTCATTATCGGTGGTATCCTTTACAAACGTAGTTTTGATGGTATCCTATTAAGGTGCCTTAAATCACATGAGTCAACTAAAGAAATTGAAGAATTCCATGATGGATTTTTGGAGGAAATTTCAATTGAAATTCCATCACCAAATGTGTCATACGATTAGGTACTATTGGCCTACTATCACCAAGGATTTTTATGAATATGTCAAAAAATGTGTTGAATGTCAACTTAATCCAGATCTCATCCTTGTCCCCAGTCCCAAGTCTTCTTCCCCTTCTTCTTCTAGAGATGAGGTAAGCTTCTCAGCTGCCACATTCTCAACTGTATGCTTCCCCTAAGGTGGGCCAGGGAGCACGAACTCATTCTCCACATATTTGTAATTTTCCGACCTAGGATTAAGTTGAATGTGGATGAGTGTGGCCCCACCGTCGCCAATGGACAAGCTTATTGGCCTCATGGTTATATCATCTGAGATTAGCCTTTTAATATAAGTAGACCTACCCGGGTGTTGGTGAGTAAATTTTTCGGGGACAAATTGGTGGTTATCTTGCCAACGCTCTGGGAGTCTAAGGCCCTCTACTTAAGCGGTGTAGGTGTCGTATGTGCATGCAAAAATAAAAATGAGTTTTCTCTCGGTGGCCTTGTAGTCGAGAGATCCAAGCGGGAACACTTCACCGACCACTGAAGAAAAATCTTACAGATATCTGCAAGGGAATAATTTGCTAGGAGAGTGGGAAAGGGAGTGAGAAAATTAGAAAAGATAAACTAATGCTGCAAGTAGAAAATCAGAGACTTGCATACACCAACTAAAAATTTCATTACATGCAATTAAATTTAGAAGAAAACAAATCTGCGTAACAACAACAAGACCAAATAGAGTTTGATGAACACAAAGTACCACTAAACCCCTCAGTCAAAAAAGGCTAAAATTCCTTCTTCCTTTATTGAAGCTCAAGCAGAAATTGTACATATCATAGAAATGGAAGACATTTTGAGTAGGGAAAATAGAATAAATTTTCTATCTCTTTGCTCTCTTCACAAGGATATCTCTCTCATGAATTCAAAAAAACAACCCAATATCTAAGAAGTTTAAGAATATTTTCAAAGTTGTCTAAGAAGACCATCAAATGAGGAGCTAGTTACAATTTATAGAAGATGACACAACCCTTCATCTTCCTGGTGACTTTTCAAATACTTTAATTTGACTTTAGACTGTTCATATTCCACTTAAATATTTAAGTCCCTTTTATAAAATCAAGGCAACTTAAAGTTTACATTATGTTTCTAAAGTCACTTAAAGTAATATTAAAAAGTTCAAACCTCAATGCAAAAATATAACATTGATAAGAGAGAGCGTTGAGTGAGAAGAGAAGAAGAAGAAGAAAGAAGAAGAATTATGTGGCATAATGAGCAAGCTCGTAGTGGACTTGGCTCCACTCTCGATTGCTCTCATTCGCGTTCGAGAAGACTTGTCTTTCCAAGCTCCTTATTAAAATGAGCCACTACATGTTCCGATTTCTTGGCATGAGGGATCCAAATATAGCTCAAGGTTTCGGTCCATCCATCGATCACATTATTGATGTCCTTGCACTTCTTGAACCATGATGAGTGCTTTTCTACGATAAGTGCAATGGAGGCTCGAGATCTCGCGGGAATTTGAGAGTATTCTTAGTGAAGGATAATGAATTTCCTACCCCTTTCTTGACATATTATTTGAAAGGGAAAATTAACTCATCAGTAGTTGTGTGTTTTCTCATTACAAGTACTCCAAGTTTCTAAACTTTCTAATTTATACTATCTTGTAGCTTGTATGTTCATTCTTCTTTCTCCTCTAGATCTGTGAAGGCCTGATTGATTGCCTCGAACCTAATTTCCAAGGCCCTCGCCCATAAATGTTTCAAGTCTTCGCAAGAGTTTCAAAAACCTTTTTGTCAATCAACTCTGACGATGGGTCTTACTCATCTCACTCACTATTGGTCCCAAAGGTTCCCAGTACTCTCTTTCTTTCTCCATATCCTCTTTGAGTGCTCACGTTCTGTTGGCTATTGCGTACATGTACGCAAAGAGCTTTCTTGCCTCTTGGAGTGTTGGATTCCCTTTTTCAGAGATTAAGTCAATCCATTCATTATTTTCTCACACCTGCATCGTGAGCTCATGCGTTCTTATGATGGATTATGGATCAAAGCTACTGATGGGTACCACTTTCTTAATAGGAAGTGTTGTAGTGCTTGGTTCCACCAAGTGTTACACATAAGATGAAAGAGTTTGTACTTGTTCCTCTAGTACCTCAATATTCTCTTTATATTCTTTATTCCTTGCCACCATGCGAGTAGAATATTGTTGATATATGTGTAAATCTCCCTCATGAGTAGTTGGTCCCAATTGGATCATGCTCATCTCGTAGTTGGTTGGTGTCATCTCATCCACTAGCTTGATTACCTTTGGTTGAGATACTTTGATGTACTGATTACCTATCTCCCCACTGTAGAATCGTGAGGCTGTATGTGTGATATTTCTTAACCTTTTTCTTTATCCAATGAGACAATCACTGATAGATCAGGGGCTGCTTACTTGTTGCACAGTGTGAGTGTCAGGGATGACCGCTTCCCTCATCCACATAAAATTTTCTTTGGATTCAGGATCAATGATGGGTGCATCAACCATTCCTTGTTCTGGAGGAGGAGGCAAGTCCTAAATGAGAGGGAGTTGTCGATAAGAGGCGAGACATCTTGCGGTGGTTCAAAGACCTGGATTGTGAACCTTGTACTCCAAGTTCACTGTGCTTCATTTGCATTGCGAGATCAGGTTGTCCTCTGTAGCGATGCCAATGAGCCTTCTTCTACCCTGAATTTCTTAGGTGTCTTCTCGTGGGAAGAAGTTTCCAATTCCATGGCCTTCCTTTTTGAACTCACTCTAGAGTGTTTAGAGCTGGAATTCACCTCCACCACTTTTGAAGATGAATGATGTGAAGCTTGCTTCTGGCTTGGAGAAATTCCTCGTGATTGGATGACCATAGTCCTCTTCTTCTGAAACTAGTTCCTCGTTCTCCTCACCACCTTTTTAGTCTGCTCCAATATATCTCCTGATTCACGAACATGCCAATTGATTTGGGGCATTGGGGACATCTTAACTGCTGCATACTCAAGATTGTACATCTCTATCCCATCATCATGTAAGATGTCTTCATACCAAGAGAACTTGAATTTCTTCATCTCACTGATTGTCATCCTCATGTGGTCCTTTTCACATACTTCAAACTCATCAAGATTGGCCCACTAGTCCTTGACTTGTGGCTCATGTTGCAATTCTGGGACATAAAATGAGTCGAGATATTCATGGATGTCAAAGTTGGGCCTGACGACGTAGGAATGTAAAGTCAGATGTGTGAAAGCAACCTCCAGGTGAGATGCGTCATTTGAGATTTTACACGTGAACACCCCTAGAGATATAGGGAATGAAATCAACTTCTTTCTCTTACTTCTAAGATTGTTATTCACTTAAGTGATCTACCTGTAGAGCTTGAACAATACAATCTAATCACTGAGGTACTTAGGAAGTCTTAGCGGCGCTTGGTTAAAGCCATGACTCATATGTAGGAGAAGGTTAAGAATTGTATGAAGTATGAGCCGTATTCCTTGATCAGGGATGTCGCTTATGGTGACATCCTAGCTTCAAGATCCCCTTCTAAGCTTCGGACCATGTACATGGTGAATGCATCGTTCACATGAGTGAAATGCTTATTTCTCTCCTCCATTACCAACTATGGAAGTTTCTTGAATGCAAGCACCTTGGAAGTAATGTTCTGCGTGAGATCCAATCCTTTGAATGATCTCAAACTTGCAAGGAGATAAACTAGGTAATAAGTCATGTGGAACTTCTTTGTCATGGGAACTTGGAGCTAGTTATAAATGGATATTGTCGCTGATGATCTGCCCCTAGTCAATTCTCTACTTTCCTTCTATCAATGTCAGGATGAAAAGGCCCATCCAGTCTTGGAAGTCTCTTGTGCTTGCTTCACCCATAACTCTACTGAGGAGAGTGATGACATCAGAATACCCTTCTCAAAACTCACACCTTAGAAGATTCTTAGGCATCTTGGAAGGCTTTCTTCTGTTTTCAACCATGAGCCAAGCACTACTCCTTGGACATATGAATCCATTGTTTCCCAATTGTGCAAGGCCATATCCTTTGAGATGACGACCATGTTGGGGGATGTCGGTATCTGTAGAGAGAGTGAAATGGTCCTAGGGCTGATGACCGCCATCATTGTACCATTTTCAACTCGGATGGTTCATGTCTCAGGCTCGTAGTGGAAAGAGCAAGCTAGGACTAACTCGAGACTCTGCATAGACACTAGGTGTCCTGTAGTGGCGAACAAGCCACTTGTGAATATCTAGTCTTCAATCCTCTTCGGTCCTTGGAGGCCATGTGAGTCTTAAGGTCGTTTAGGTCCATGTACAAGACATCATTTTCTTCCACGTCATACTCGTAGGTGAAGGGATGTGTCAACTTCTGACCCATCCACTTCAACTTCATGTTTAGCCTAGAAAGAACAACTTACTATTTTTAGTAAGTGTGAAAAATCAAGTCCCGATCTTCAACTAGATGTTGCGGCTCTATTTTCCTCTTTTCCCTATGTTTCTCGTTCCTTTGGATCAACTTTCTATTTTTAGCAGGTGTCTATGGGACCACTTATTATTTTTTATTAAGTGTCAAAAATGTTCGTTTTGGTGAGTTCTCAGCTACAGTGCATCTTCAATGTCACCGTCTCCTTCACATGTTCTTCTGTTGATGATTTTCTGAAATAGTAGTCCTTATGTAGTAGACCTGCTATTTTTAGAAAGTGGGATTATGGAGGTTGAATTGACATGGAATGAAGTTTTTGATATGTTTTTCGCCTAATATTACTCCTCTCGAAATTTCAGGTCCGCCTACTTAATAGTCCAGGAGATTTTAAAGTTTCAAATTTTGGGCTTGGTAGTGCTTTTAGATGCATCAACCATTAATGGACCTCAAAATTGAAGGTCTAGTTTTCTCCTCCATTTGAGAAAAAACTATATTTTTGATGTGGGTCTTTTTTTTCAGATGCTTCATGTGTAATTCTAGTTTGTTTCACCCAACGGTTTGATGGAAAATTGGATTTTTTCTTCGTTGAGCCAGAAGTGGGATTTCTTTTTGTGGATGCTCTGTTGCATGAGAGGAGGGTTTGAAGGTTTATCATTGATGACCTTGGGTAGAGGAATGAACATAAAAATACAGCTTGTTGTTTCATGCATCCGTTTGAGAGATTTCTTCAACCTTTCGTTTCATGGCCATGGAGTTTTCTCTATTTTCTCCTTCTTCGTTTTGTGCATCTCCTTTTGTGTTTGCTCATATTTTCCTCTGGGACCTACATTCTTTCATGGAGAGAAGGTAAATACCTTGGTGATGGAGGGAGAGGGTTGGGTGAATTTTTCATGACTTGATGTCCTTGACCTCAGGGATGTGAGGGACATCAAATTCCACGGTGTTCAAGAGGACGACACATGTCCTTGATATGACGACATGGATGGTCACGGGGATGACCAAAAGAATCCCCATAGGGGCTGAGTGAATTTTTCCATGTATTCTATCCCTAACCTCAGGGATGTGAGGGACATTGAATTCCACGGCGGGCTTGGAGTTGACACGTGTCCTCGATCCTTTGACAAGGAATTTGAGCTCCAAAAATGCACGGGGAAATTTGAACCGTCAAGTCTCGAAGGTCACATGAGGGTCTAAGAGGTCACTGAGGGGCTAGGAACATTTTTCCAAGGCTGGTGTACACGACCTCAGGGATATTAGGGACATAAAATCCCGCCTTAGGCTCCTAGTGCTAACACATGTCCTCCCGAAAATTGACGAACTCCCGAACTGTCTTTAAGAGGGTAACTTGGAACGATGATAACTTGAGCTCCCGGTGGAATTTATTAGTGAAATTTTATATTATCCTGACTGGAAATGGAATTTTTAATCCAATTGTGGGGGTATCATGTCTTGATTCATCCATTTGATCGCTAAAAAAATTGAGGTTTGATTTGGTCATTTGCACATGTGCCCGAGATAAACTTCTTGCAAAACCTATTCGCCAAGGTGTTGTGAAAATATGATTTCACCATCATGTGGGTCTTAAAATCCTCTTTCAAAGATGTTTCATTTTAATTCTAACTCCATCCGAAGCTCCTGGAATCTTCTTCTGAAGCCGAACAACTATTTTAGGCCTGTGTACTACTAGGCTTGTGAACCCTATTTTTTATTCAGACTGCTCAAAGTCTTTCAAAACTTCCCCAAACCTTCCAAAATAATTTCCATGATGTTCTAAGGTATTTAATTCACCTCCATGTTGAATTTGAACCTTATGTTATGCTTCTGGGGGTTGAGCCGAGTCTGGGAAAGCCAGGATAGCCCTTCCCAATACTGTTAGAAGATAACATCTTTTCAGAACTTCCTAAAATCACCTAGGGGACCAATTTGACATCAAATAGGGGGTGACCAAAAGTGCCATTTGATATGGGGTGCCTAGGAATGAGAAAT
This sequence comes from Taxus wallichiana var. yunnanensis, assembly GCA_018340775.1. Lineage (NCBI taxonomy): Eukaryota > Viridiplantae > Streptophyta > Pinopsida > Cupressales > Taxaceae > Taxus > Taxus wallichiana. The sequence goes on along the minus strand of CM031237.1, from coordinate 61,917,229 downwards.
AATTAAAATTTCAGCACGGGGTATAGTTGTCGTGCTTGAAACTTCCAATTTCTCTGTCGCACATTTACACAACAACAGGGTAAGCATAAGTCTTTCTCAATGTATGGTAGTCGTAGTTTACCTTATCTACAATGAATGACAAGTGGCGTGCCTCTGCAAACCTATGGCGGCCTAGAAGAATCATGTTGTGAAGGCATATGGTAGCTTGTACTAGGGACTCCATGTCCGTCCTTCATCGCAATGCAAAAGTGTTGGTACACCGCAAACTATATTGACTTGCCTACCACTAATGGTAGCTCCTTAGGAATTATCTATTCATCTTCAAATGCCACTCGATGTCGGTCATACCACATTTTCCCCCTTTGTTTGCGGGCCAATTATAGACTCTTCACATAAATACTTCTCAAACCTTTCCTCAAGAGACTTCTTCTCTATAGGGTAATCCCAAATATTATTCTTTGGCCCAGTGGGGACTTTGATTTCTAAAATTACAAGAGATAATAGAATAGCACCAAATCTTATCTTCTCACCTTTGCATGCCTCCTCGGTGATTGTATCAGCTATGTAACCTACTAGATTATATATCTGTCCCTATGACATCTTCTTAGAAATGTGGAGCCACATGGTGTTCAGTTGTGACCATCTCTCCTAGTCATTCATCTTTGTAACCGGTGCAAATGCACCTACACAACGAGATACTTCCTTAGTTTATATATGTCATGCCGTGCGGACCCTTTGAATAACCTAGCTCCTTGATAGTGGCCACAACAGGTTGCCTTATCGGTTAAGTCACTTCTAATTTCGATACATGTACCCTTTCTTCCCATCGGCTAGCAATTAAGGGTGTTGTGATCCTCACCCACCACTCAACAAAATAAAATAAGTCCCCATGGACTCTGTTTATGAGCCATTGGTAGAGGTTTCTAGGTTTTCCAAAATAGGGAAGTTAAATGCGGTGATATACCCCTACATTCTTTAGCAACTTCTCTCCAACATCATTTGTAGACGGGCATATCATAAACTATTCTTTTTTGGTCTTCTTGTTTAACAATGCGTGCAACTCCTCCTTTTTATCAGTTGTTTGATGATTATAGTCACTCACCTTGCATTGGTGGAGATGAGAATGCCAATCCCATCTAATGATTAATTCTTCTAGATCGCATCTCTAAAAATTTCTTTCGGGGCATCCTCGATCTCGATTTGATCTCAAACTTCTTCTTCCCCCTTTTTACCTACTCCGGTGCTCTCTTTAGTGCCATAGTAATGAAAAAGTTTGCCTTTATAATTCGGTAGGTTTTGCAATCAAACTCCCATGCCTTAGCTCGAAAAAAATGTGCCCTAGCTTCTTCTCAAACCACGGTGCTCTATTCCTCATTTCGCACACCTTGCTTCACTCAAACCCTTCTCTAGTGGGAACACAAGCCAATTTCATGTATAATTCTTTTATCCTTGCCTACTTTCCAAGCTCTTTACACTTCAACGCATCTCGCTTGGCTTGGTCAGAAATAGCTCGCTCAAATACTCGTAATCGCAAAGGTAAAATTGAACTTGCATCCCATCCTTATATATATTTTGAAAAAGTTATCACATTTATTGCTCCTCCATCTACCACCAAGTCTCATTTTAAGCTGTCATTCACCCACCTTTCCGTCTTTATACATTTGTGTGCCTTTGTCCTAACCTTATAGCGTGCCTTTCTAGTTCTTGGCAATGTTTGCCGTCAAAATCCCCCTCTTTTCCAAGTCAAGTTTGAAAATTTTGATTTGGTGCCTTCCAGAGATGTCTGAGAAAAGTGAGAAGTCTGGAGAGATAGAAAAATTCATGTTTTGAAGTCGTTGGTGCTCAGTTTTAATCTCACCCTTTTCACTTGAAAATTCTTCAGATTTTGCAGTTTGAAGTATTTTCTATTTCCCCGTCTGGATGCTTGAAAATATTTTCCTTCATTCGAATGTCATTGTCAATCCTTCTCTTTGGTTGTGGATTGCATCGAGCCTGGTATTGTTTGCAGTTTCTCATTCCATGGAGAACAATTTGAAATTCGGGCATAAATGGTGGGGTTTTCCCTTTCATTTTTATTTTTCCACAGTCATGAATGACGGGCGTCAAATTTTGTCCCGACATCCGCAGATACGTGGACATCTCTGATTGGATGCAGCGTGGTAGGTTTATCTTTTAAACTTGTCACTTTTGTTATTTTTTGCAAAAATGTTGAATTACTCCTGTGTCTCCGCTAGATCTTGATTGGTGAAACAAGCGTTGGTGGAAAGGCGGGACCTTTTTGTGTTTTGATGCTTTGAAATGTCAAAGGTGGGTCCTTTTGTGTTTTGAGGCATTATGGCGAAAGGCGTAAAATGTAAAAAGAATGCCTAAGGCGTGCAAAGGGACATGTGGCCATTTTTAAAGTCAAAAGCGGAGAGGCGGGTTGTCGGGGCACTTTTGGAAATTTCGTTTTATTTTGAAAATGGATTAAAGTTATAAAGTGAAGTGCAACCCCGTTGGTGCCCAGGTGAAGCCACGTGTTGATGCCTGCATTGAAAATTCAAAGTGCGAAGGCGGGCCATCGGAGCAATTTGGGAATTTTGGTTTTATTTCCAAAAAGAGAGTTAAAAGTTATAAAATGATCCATGACTCTGTTGGGGTCTTGAGCCGCGTTGAAAAGTCAAAGCAGAGAGGCGGGTCAGCGAAGAACTTTGAGTTTTTGAGCTTTTCTTTGAAAAGAGTTAAAATTGTAAAAGTGAGCCACGAATCTGTCCCCACTCAAGTAAAGCCACGTGTCAAGCCTATATCAGAAGCGGATGGGCGGACCAAAATGTCTAAAATGCACAATCTCTATAAAAATCATAAAATGCAAAAGGCACCCCAGCACGCATTTCGAGAAAATCTTTTCCATGTGGATGACTCATATTTGAAGTTACAAAACAAGTTTAATGGCTGCATTATAGAACATCATTTTTTGCCGACATTAACACTTCTGCAAGAACCGAGAAACCAAATGTAAGCTGTTTTTGAGGATTATTTAATAGCTTCTCCATGCCATTATTAAGGGTTGGATCCGGTACTCTTTAGATGTAATAGATTTGAAAGTAATCACTACAAAAGTTGTTCCCTTTTCTTCCTCTGCTATTCCTTATTTCCTTGTTCAAATTTGCGAATCATCCATCTTTGCATGCTAAGAAACTTTGTGTTCTTGTTAATATGATTTTGGGAACTTTGTGTCTGTGAAATTATATTTGTTATAAACATGAATGATTCTATTATGCATCTCCCTTGCTCAATACGTATAAGGTTATACTTTGTTATCTATATTTCCTGAAATTATTGTTATGTTATTCCTCTCTCATCTCCTTAGTTCTTCCATTCTTTCATATTGATGATCTTTTGGGCATAAAACACTTCAAAATATCAGGAATCCACACTTTGAAAGTTGTACATTTGTATATAAATTTTCGTTGCTTGCTTTTTCAAGTAAGGGAACCTCTCCCATTAAAGAAGAGGGACTTGTTGTCCCTTGACTATGGTTTGTTAAAGTACAATTTTAAAACCCAATAGTTTTAGGTGACTCTGTACGGGGGAATTCATTTTCAATCGTATCCCTTTTCTAAAAGAAAAAATTCAAGATTATTTTTCATTTGGTGGTATACGGTATACATATGGGAAGAAATCTCTCGGGGTAGAAGATTCTCATTTTCAACTTCTAGAGAAACAAAACTTCTCTCTTCTTCCAGCAAGAAGGAATAGAAGAACTCGTTCTACAAGCACACCTCCTATTAAAGACAAGAATTCCAAGAATAACATTCCTCAAGAACAACTCAGTCCTAATCTTCATGCTTTGATACTTGCTGGTGTTTCAGTTCCCCTTCAGTCAATTTTTCCAAAGATGGTAGCACCTTTGCCTTAGGGACAATGGGTTGGGCCTCTTGCTCTTCCTCAGCCATTACATGAGTTACCTAGGGGTAACAGGAAAAGTTTTCCTAAATTCCGGGGTGATGGGAAGGTTCATCCAGATGAACACATTGCAGCCTTCATTGTTGCATGTGGGATTCTTGGGGTTGAACATGAAGATGTCTCTGTCAGGATTTTTGTGGAGACATTGTAGGATAATGTTGCTGATTGGTTCTATCATCTTCCTGCTGGGTCAATCACTGATTGGGATACCATGACAACTCAGTTTGAGCAACGTTTCAAACCTGTTGAAGATGTGCATGCTCTATTAGCTCAAATCTCTCATATCAAGAAGGAACCATTCGAGCCCATGAGAGAATTTGTGGCCAAATTCAATAAGCTCATTCATAAAATTCCATAGAACACTCGTCTAGTAGATCAAATCCAAAAATGCTTCTTCCTCAATGCCCAGTTACCTGAAGTGAGCTATGCACTAAGGAGAGCTAACCTTGTAACTGTAGATGCTAATCACCATTTGGCTATCAGTGTTGAGGATGATTTAATCATGTCTAGTAAATTGAAAAGAGAACCTTCCAAGTATAAGGCATCTTCTTATCCCTCTCCTGGAGCCAATTTCGATAAGTTAGTATAGAAGCTTGCAAATGATCTCATTACTATCAAGAGAAAAAATTGGCTCAAGCATACTCCTTACCAAGATATTCCAAGGAAGAATTTTCAGCCCGGGAACCATTTTCCTTCTTCTCAGAATAGATTGGCTATTGAAGGCCCACCCATCAAGGTTCCAGTCAATGCAACTTGTGAAGTTCAACAATTTGATGATGAGGAGTTTAATGAACTCTATGAAGAACCAGAAGAAGAGGTTAGTGAAGAACTAGAGGAGATTGGTGGATCTCAAGTTCATTTTCTTACCTTTGAAGGTATGGATGATTAAGATGAATATGATGAAAGAGTGGCAGAGATGAGTAGAGGGTCATATGCTGTTATGACTCAGGAGCAAATGAACAAAAAAGAAAAAGTGATCCAGCTTGCTAAGAAATCCAAGGAGTTTCCTATAACTATTCCAGTGGCTGCAAGAAGAGGAGCTCTTATTCCCACCGCCTCCACACAAAAGGTGAGTAATGCTAATCCTCCTTCTACCTCTATTTCCAAAACTTCTTTTCCTTCAATTCCTAAAGTTGATAAATCAAAAGTTTCTCCCATTCCCAGTAGTGATGCCCCATCCACCTCTAGATTTTTGATATCATTGATCACCTCAAAAGACCAAAATCCAAATTTCGAGAGGCAAAGTTTTACCAAACCCATCCAAAAGCCTTTTGCTAAAATGGCATACTTTTTCAATTCCAAATCCAAATCCTCATCCAATACTTCTAAAGGTACTTTCCCACTCCCTCTTCCTCACCTCAACCAAACCTTGTGGTTGCAGGCACTTCCCTAATGAGAAAATTGAACCATTCTATGTGACTCTCTTCATAGCTGGCCATAAACTTAGTAACTATGGCATAGACTCATGGGCATCGGACAATGTAATGCTTGCAAAAGTAGCTCATGCTTTGGGCTTGAATCTAACGCGTGCCTTTGGTTCCTGCTATTCCATGGAGAGTAGGAAAGTGCCTTTGTTTAGAATAATTAAAGACGCACAAGTAGCTTTTGCTGCTTTGCCAGAGAAAAGGGTCTTAGCCACTATTTTGGTAGCTAATATTCCTCCCTCATATGGGATGTTGTTGAGTAAAAATTTCTGTAAGGAGGTAGGAGGTGAAATTTAGATGGATTGGTCACATGCTTTGATCCCAGTCAATGAAAAATGAAGAAGCTGCTACTGAGAAACAAACAGAATTCATTGTGCAAAAGACTAATGATCTAAAAGCACAGATACTCTATGAAGATATAGGGCATGGTAACTACATGATCATGTCACAAGATGAGGTAAAAATTCATAAGGAAGTGATTCATGATCCTAATGGCATTTGGGCTTTGGAATTTGATGGAAGCTGCTCTTTAGCTGGTTTTGGGGCTAGTGTGGTGCTAACCTCTCTAGAAGGGAAGATTCATCCTTTTTCATTCAAGCTTTGTTTTGAAAATACAAACAATATAGCTGAATATGAGGCACTCATACTTGGATTGAACATGGCAAAAGAAATGGGAGTGAAGAATCTTTGTGCTTGTGGTGATGCAAAGTTGATTGTGAAACAGGCAAGGGATCTTTACCAAGTCAAGAACAGGATATTGAAGCATTATAGAAATATTTTCTAGGATTCCATTGAGTTTCTTGATGCTTTCTCCATTAAATCTGTGCCAAGAGAAAGGAACACTAGAGATTATTCTCTATTTGCCTCAAGATCTTTCTTTGATTCCTCACCAAGATTTCTCTTAGGAGAAATTTACCATTGAAATGATTCACATGCCTAGTGTACTAGATAATGCAAGTGGCTAGCAGGTTTTCAATGATGATCAACACTTTCTCTCATTCTTGGAGCTTAAGGACAACTTCAACCAATTATATTTTGAAGGAAGTGAGACTTTTCCTAGAGAGTGTGTATTCTCTAATGAAGGAGATATAAAGGAAGAGATGGATCAAGATGGCTACATCAAATTGAGAGGTAACAAGATCCCTAAAGGGTTGGTGAGTTTAGAAGATCTGTTTGATAAGCATGATAGGTACATTAAGTCTAAAGCTTCCCAAGGAGCTCGACAATCTGTTGAATGTGAAAAGATTAATATTGGGATTCTTGATGAACCCAAGATGGTGAACATTGGAAAATGCTACACTCAAGAAGAGAAGAAGAAAATAATAAATCTATTAAAAAGGTATGCTGATGTTCTTTCCTATTCATATGATGATCTCAAGGCTTTTCAACCAAAGGAAATGCAACACAAGTATCCCTCTACAACCTAGGATCAAAACTTTCAAGAAGAAATAAAGGCAATACAATCCCAAGGTTGCTGGAACTATTTTTCAAGAGATCTAGAAGTTACTAAAGGAAAAGATTATTTTCCCTATACATCATTCAACATGGATTGCCAACATTGTGCTTGTCAGGAAGAAGAATGGTGAGATTCACATTTGTGTAGATTTCAGGAATTTGAATCAGCCTCTTTGAAAGACAACTATCCTCTCCACATGATGGATCAAGTTTTGCAAGTGTGATAGGCTACGAGATGTTGTCATGCTTGATGGATTCTTTGTATACAATCAAGTGAAATTTAGTAACCCAGATCAACACAAAACTACTTTTACTACTCCTTGGGGCACCTTTGCCTACAAGAGAATGCCTTTTGGTTTTATCAATGTTGGTGCCACCTTTCAGAGGGAAATGGAATTGGCTTTTGATAGTCTAAAGGGAAAGTGTATTGTTGTATACCTTGATGATTTGACTATTTTCTCCAAAACAAGGGTAGATCACTTTTAGCATTTTGAAGCGAGTCCTCCGTAAATGCAAAGAACACGAGTTTCTCTCAATCCTAAGAAGTTTGTCTTCTATGTTACTGAAGGCAAGTTGTTAGGGCATATTGTCTCAAAGAAGGAATCAAGATAGATCCAAAAAGAGTTCAAGCAATCCAGCAGATTCCTCTTCCCACAAGCAAAAAGGGTGTTCACTCTTTCTTTGGTAAGATAAACTTCCTAAGGAGATTCATTCTTGATTTTGCAGAACTGACTTTGAGCATTTCTCACATGATGAAAGGAAATCAAAACTTTGGTTGGAATTCCAAAGGTAAGGAAGCATTTGAAGATATCAAGAAAGCCATTATCAAGACTCCCACCTTAGCATGTCCTGATTTCAGCAAGAATTTTATCATCTATTGCTATGTTACAGAGAGTACCTTGGCTGGTGTACTAACTCAGAGGAATTATCAGGATCATGAACTTCCAATTGCATTCTTGAGCTATGTTCTAAAATCTCATGACTTAAAATATACTATGATGGAGAAACATGCTTTTATATTCTTAATTCTCACTCTGTTGTGCTTGTACCTAATATAACCATGAAGTCTATTATTACACAATAGGAGTTTAGAACTAAGGGAGGAAATTGGGTAGAAAAGTCTAATAATATGACCTTGATATCAAGCTAACTAAGCTAGTCCGGGGTAAAGGCTTATGTGAGCTTATTGCTGAAGGAGCTGATGCAGAATTGTCCAAAGAAGTAGTTGATGTTCATGTTGTCCTCTTCCTCAGTTCAACAAATGAATGGTATGCTGATATTGCACATTTTCTTACTTATAGAGAGTGCCCATCCTACTTGAGTGCCAAGGAAAAGAGAGCTATTAAGTTAAGGTCTGCACAATATGTATTATGGGAGAATGCTTTGTTCAAGCGAGATATAGATGGAAGATTCTTGAAGTGTGTGGACAAAGAGAAACATAAGAAGTTGTTCTAAAATTTTCATGATCATGCTCGTGGATGGAATTTCTCTTCTATTCTCACCGCCCATAAAATCCTTCGTCTTGGGTACTTTTGGCCTACTTTGTTCATAGATACATCAAAATGGGTAGGTAAGTGTGAAGTCTGTCAGAATTTTGTTGGGAGTCCTAGGTTAGCTGCTTTACCACTAAAACCAGTAGTGATTGATGGGCCTTTTCAACAAGTGGGGATTGGATTTCATTGGAACTCTTAATCCACCTTCCAAAGTGTTAGACATACTCACGTGCTAATTGCTATATATTACTTCACAAAGTGGGTAGAGGCTATTCCATTCAAAAGCACTACTTCTGAGGTGGTGTGTAATTTCATCAAAGAGAACATTTTGATAAGGTTTGGGGTACCAAACAAGATTGTAGTTGATAATGCTTCCAATTTTTCTTCTTCTGAGATGATGGATTTCTGCTATGGCTATAGAATCTCCCTTGCTCATTCTTCAGATTATTATCCTCAAGGGAATGGACAAGCAAAATCAACAAATAAGAATCTGGTAACCATCGTTTGGAAGCTTGTCAATGACTCTTAGAGGAATTGGCACAAGAAACTTTATGATGCTCTTTGGGCAAGATAGATTACACCCAAAAGAGAAATTGGGATGTCTCCATTTCAAGTGGTGTATGGTGTTGAAGCTCAGCTACCAGTAACAGTGGAATTACCAGCCTTGCACTTAATGAAGGCTATTGAAGATTCAAGCTTTATCAGTTCCTTAGACAAGAGGATCATGTATCTCCAGAAGCTAGATGAAGACATGATGCAAGTTTTTGATAGAATCTCATCTCATCAACTGAAGGTGAAAGCTTTGTTTGACAAGAAGGCTAGACCCAAAGATTTTCAAGTGGGAGACATTATTCTGCTATGGGAAAAAGACATGAACCTCGAGGAAGCCATGGTAAGTTTAATTCTCTTTGGCTTGGCCCTTTCAAAATTAGACACTTTGTTGGAGAAAATTCTTTCTACTTGGATTATATGGATGGATCTTCTCTCCCACTTCCTTATAGTGGGAAATATTTAAATTTGTTCAAGTCCTAGGTGATTAGGCAGTCCTTATGTATATTGTGTATAGTGTTTTCGGTTTTGGCCGTTCCTTTGTGTTTTGTTTTTGGCTTTCCTGTTTTGGTTTGTTTCCCTTTTGTGTGTGTTGTATTCTATTTTGTGTTGCCTTCAAATCTATTTTCCTAATGGATAAGGCAGTGGTCTACTTTCCCAAAGTTTTTCTATGGTTCTTGTCTTGCCTTGTTCCTCTCTCAAGTCATCCCTAGAAAGAGCCAGCTGTTATTGCCCTCAAAATCCCTCTCTTTTCCAAGTCAAGTTTAAATTTTTTTGAGTTGGTGCCTTCAAGAGATGTCTGAGCAAAGTGAGAAGTCTGGAGAGATAGAAAATTTATTGTTTTGAAGTCGTTGGTGCCGAGTTTTAATCTCGCCCTTTTCACTTGAAAATTATTCAGTCTTCGTAGTTTGAAGTATTTTCTATTTCCCGTCTGGATGCTTGAAAATATTTTCCTTCATTCGACTATCATTGTCAATCCTTCTCTTTGGTTGTGGATTGTGTCGAGCCTGGTATTGTTTGTAGTTTCTCATTCCATGGAGAACAATTTGAAATTCGGGCATAAATTGTGGGGTTTTCCCTTTCATTTTTATTTTTCCACAGTTGTGAATGACGGGCGTCAAATTTTGTCTCGACTATCGTAGATACATGGACATCTCTGATTAGATGTGGCATGGTGGGTTTACCTATTAAACTTGTCACTTTTGTTATTATTTACAAAAATGTTGAATTACCCTCGTGTCTCCGTTGGATCTTGATTGGCTGAAACAAGCGGTGGTGGAAAAGGCGGGCCCTTTTTGTGTTTTGATGCTTTGAAAGGTAAAAGGTGGAAAGGCGGGTCCTTTTTGTGTTTTGAGGCATTATGGCGAAAGGCGTAGAATGTCTAAGGCCCTGCAAAGGGACACGTGGCCATTTTTAAAGTCAAAAATGGAGAGGCGGGTTGTCGGGGCACTTTTGGAAATTTGGATTTATTTCCAAAAGGGATTAAAGTTATAAAGTAAAGCACAACCCCATTGGCGCCTGTGAAGCCATGTGTTGATGCTCGCATTGAAAAGTCAAAGCGCGAAGACGAGGCATCGTCGAGCAATTTGGGAATTTTTGTTTTATTTCCAAAAAGAGAGTTAAAAGTTATAAAATGATCCATGATTCCGTTGGGTTCTTGATCCCGCATTGAAAAGTCAAAGTGGAGAGGCAGGTCGGTGGGGAACTTTGAGTTTTTGAGATTTTCTTTGAAAAGAGTTAAAATTTTAAAAGTGAGCCGTGACTTCGTCCCCACTCAAGTAAAGCCACATGTCAAGCCTGTATCAGAAGCGGATGGGCGGACCAAAATGTCTAAAATGAACAATCTCTATAAAAATCATAAAATTCAAAAGGATCCCCCACCGCTTCAGAAAATATTTTCCACGTGGACGGATCATATTTGAAGTTACAAAATAGGTTTAATGGTCTGCATTATAGAGCATCATTTTTTTCCGCCATTAACGCTTCTGCAAGAACCAAGAAACCGAATGTAACTATTTTTTAGGATTATTTAATGGCTTCTCCATGTCATTATTAAGGGTTGGATCCTAGTACTCTGTAGATGTAATAGATTCGAAAGTAATCAATACAGAAGGTGTTCCCTTTTCTTCCTCTGCTATTCCTTCTTTCCTTGTTTGAATTTGCGAATCATTCATCTTTGCATGCTAATAAACTTTGTGTTCTTGTTAATATGATTTCGGGAACTTTGTGTCTATGAAATTATATTTGTTATAAATGCGAATGATTCTATTCTTGCATCTCCTTTGCTCAATACGTATAAGGTTATACTCTGCTATCTATATTTCTGAAAGTATTGTTATGTTCTTCCTCTCTCATCTCCTTAGTTCTTCCATTCTTTCGTATTGATGATCTTTTGGGAATAAAACACTTCAAACTATCAGGAATCCACACTTTGAAAGTTGTAAATTTGTATATAAGTTTTGTTGCTTGCTTTCAATAAGGGAACCTCTCTCATTAAAGAGGAGGTACTTGCTTTATCCCAGATTTGTGGTTTGTTAAAGTACAATTTTAAAACCCAACAAGCAACAAACCTCCTTTTGCGTGCTTCCATGCACCGAAGTAATTTTCCATTATGCCTTCTTCTAAATAGTTTCCAAGGCCGTAACTTACCTTACATTATACTGTGCGTTCATTATTTTCTTCCTCTATGGTCTTTATTAGGAGTAATTTTCTTTCTAGCACTATCAACACCTTTCCATACCATTTGCACAAATATTTCCTTATGCATACCCAAATTTGGATGAAAACCACCCCAAACTAAGGGTATGTGCAGTCCTTTGTGTATGAAAACAATTTAGATTGCAATTACCTTTTGGTGCACAAACGCGCTTATTACACAAAACAAAAAACTAAATTAACAAAGCATAAAAATGATGAATGAAACACATATAAAGGGAATGCATTAAGGGAAACCTAATCTAGTTGGCAATACTATCTTATTAAAACACCAAGAAGGCTTATTTATAGTAGGGCTTCAACCTACTCCCGTTGAAGTAACCGAGCAACCGTGTTCCATCAAGTGCCTTAAACTAGAAAGCCCCTGAGTCAATTATATGAGTGATAACATATTGTCCCAACCAATGTACCTTAAGCTTGCCTGGGTGGCACAGCAAATTTGAGTCATAAAGAAGTACCATCTTCCCAACCTCAAGCTTGTTGTCCCTAATGTGTTTATCATGCCATGCCTTCTTCCTAGTTTTTTCTTGTTGCTAATGTCATCATTCTATAGCACACCTCTCATCTAAGCTCAGTATCAACTTGTTAATTCTTTCTTCCAATGCTTTCTCATCAGCCATACCTCCTAAGTGCACACAATATGCAAAGAAGGTAACATGAATTCCATGGGAAGAACTACTTCTACACCAAACATCAACTTAAAGGGTGTTTCCTTATTCAACTATTTGTATGTTGTTCTATATGCCCAAATCACAACAAACACTTTATCATCCCAGTCTTTCCTTCCAACATCACAAATTTTTGTCAAAGTTTGGGTTAGTATATTGTTGAAAGCCTCAGTAGTCCCATTTGCTTGGGGGTGATAGGATGTTGTATTATGGTGTACAACCATAAATTCATCCAATAATATCCTAATGGTCTCATTAAGGAAATGAGTTCCTCTATCACTTTTCAAACTTAAAGGGCATCCATACAGTGTATGAACATTTTCCCACAAGAACATTAATCTTTGTAGATTTTGTACAATCCCTTGTAAGTACCACTTTTTCCCATCCGGTAAGGTAATTTTTACAAGTGATGATGTAGCGCAATCCAATTTTGCACACGGTGGGGAAATAGAACCCACAAAGTCAATTTCCTATTTCTCAAAAGGTTCTACACTAGAAATAGGAATCAAAGGCATTTCATCTCTCTCGCCTAATTTTTCTAAGGCACCGATTGTGATCACACACCTTATAATATTTTTTACAATCCTTCACAAGGTCTCCCAAAAAAACTAGCTAGTAGAATCTTGCATGTGGTGGCGTCTCTTGTATAGTGTTCAACTACAATACCACCATGAGCCTCCTCTATAATTGTTATTCGATCATGTTCTAGTACACATCGACGTAATACTTCATCTTGGCCTAGTTTGTATAAGTCACCACTGATCAACATGAAAGGTGTGGTGTGAATTGCAAGTTATTTCTTTTCCAAGGCCTTCATTCCTTCGAGTGTCATACCTATGCGTAAAAAGACAACAATATCCTTTAAATACAAGGAAACACGGTTTATCCTGTATAAATGTGCATCTGGCATTGTATCTTTAATACTCTACACATCCTCTCTTGATTGAATCCTTGATAAATGATTTTGGCAGAATTACTTTTACCTGGCTTTACCACAACTATAAAGTCAAACTCCTAGAATAATAAAACCCATCGACATATGCACCCTTGTAAAATGGGATTGTTCACCAAGTATTTCAATGTCATGTGATCTGTATAGAAAACAAAAGGTTTTGCTAGCAAGTATTGTCTAAACTTATGTAGTGCATAGATCATTGACAAAGCCTCGTGTTCCATAGTTGTATAATTCGGTTTTACAGGAGTCAACTTTATCCTAGCAAAGAAAATAGGATGATCTACAACACTTTCTCTGGAGTGAGCTAGAAATGTGCCAATGGCCATACCAAAAGCATCCACATGTACATGAAAAGGTATATTCCATCAAGGAAAATGCAAGATAGGTATCATAGTAAGCCTCTCCTTGATGCTTGAATGCAAATTGTTGCGAGTTCACCCTAATAAAAATTCTCTTTACCATTCAATAATTCCTCTAGGGTCATAGAAATATTAGCATAGCGTTTGATAAATTTTCTATAATACCCGGTGTGGCCCAAGATTCCACACACCTATCTCTCGACTAGTAGGTTCCTCCAAACCTAGTATAATTGCAACCTTAGCTAGATCTACTAATAAACCCTCCTTGCAGATGATATTCCCTAGCAAAGTTCCAAAAGGTGTAGCAAATACACAGTTCTTGATATTTAAAGAGATACTTAACTATGTGCACTTCTCAAACATTAACCTCAAGTTGTCACAATGTTCCTTGACAAGCCCATATATGGTCCAATCATCCAAGTAAACCTACAAGAATTTGTGAATAAAGTCTTGGAATTCTTGAACAACAATGTGCGAAAATACTATAGCATTCTTTAAACAAAAGGGCATCACCATGTATGCAAAAATTCCCCATTCAGTGGTGAAAGTTGTCTTCTCTTGGTATTCTTTATAAATCCTTACTTGATGATACCCAGAAAATCCATATGTAAAAGAATAAATTTCCCACCCTCCAACACCTTCCAATATTTCTTCATTGAATGGTGTCAGAAGGGATCAATCACACATGCACCATTCAGCTCCCATAAGTCCACACAAATCTTGATTCTTCCATCCTTCTTTATGTTTATTACCATAGGGATAATCTACTCTCATTCCTCTATGGGATCAATGATGCCGATTTCAACATCTTGTCAATTTCTTCTTTAAATTTTATGTGCAGGTTAGGGTTCATCTTTTAAGGTCTCTTCCTAACCACCTTACGCCTTCCTTTAACTTAATTCTCATCTCGCCCAAAGATTCATGTAATTATTTCAACTCATGGTAGCCTATAGGAAACAAGTCCTAGAAATCACGTAGCAACTCAGTTATCTTAGCCACTTCAGAGTCAGACCACTAATCTCCAATGATGGCCTCTTTAGGTTCAACTTATGTCCCAATGTTTACTTTTGTTATCTTCATAGGTTCATGGTAGGTGTGCACCTTTTCATCAAGATCTTGTCTAAGACCTCGCGCCTACCATCTAAATTATTTGTCTAAATTTTCTTTTTCTTCATCATCCATCATGTAGATCATCTTCCATTTCTCCTTCTCTAGGTAAGTGTGCTCAAGCAGTTCTACATTTATCTCTTCTACTTCCTCAAAACACAATTCTAGGTATGAATTACCACGTAACTCCTCATTGAGTTATTCAGCTTTTGTACTATCTCCCATAGTCAAGCACTTCATAACATGTAATTTCTCATTCACCGAAGGTTTAGTGGAGAAGTAGTCAAAATTTTGGATCATACTTGTAATCAAGTCTTGCCAATTTCCAGTCCCTGTATTCAACTCTCCATGAACATACCGTGCGCACGCACAACCTCGCAAGGTGAAATAAAGCTTGTGCACCCACAACGAAGGTGGAAAAGCCTCTTGCCCTCTATCTAGAGTCTCTCACATTGCTGAACATACTGTTGAATAGTAATATCACCATGATATTCACATATTTGAGTAGATGCATTACTTCGAGAAATTTTCTTTGATAGGGAAATTCTCACTTCTCTCCATTCTATGAGATTATCCCTATGAAAAATCCACCAGCCGTGGTGTTTTCTGTGCGAGGGTATAAACTAACATGTTCTTTCTATCCACACCGATCCTTCCACTATAATTCCATGGATCGCAAGAATACCTTAGTGTTTTCTTTGCCGGTGTCTTTGGGGTACAAGGTTGTTACCTAACCATCTAACATAGCATGGGCTTTGACATACACAGATGCACTTCTTACCTCATGCCCAACCATATCGTAAGTGTCATTTTCCCAATTGTCATAGGAAATACTTGTAGTATCACTGATGGACTATGCATCATCCCACTGGATAATTCCTTCCTGAGATGGCACAAGTGCTTCCGGATCTCAAATGGTGTGCACATAAATTATGTTCCGGTCTTCTTCACTTTAAGGCTCAACATAAGGTGTAAATTTTCCATCTATCAAAGGTATAATAACTTTCTCCTCCTTGTTCTCAATACTGATATATCCCTTGTTAAAATGTAGATCAACATTATTTGCATAACACCAAGGATGCTTAAGTAGATTTGGGAAGTTGTCCGCTTCTCGCAATCGCCAAAATCTCAAAATCTCCAATGAACTTAAACCATGTATGGTGATTAATTCATCTTTCAAGACTCCAATTGGCATGGCCTTAGTATGATTTGCCATAAATAGTACATTAGAAGATAGCTACAATGGAGGTCTACCCATATGAACCCATGCATCTAATGTAAGAACACTAGCTTCTAAGATTGTGTCAATCAAAATATTACTTAAAAGCCATCCATCCACAACAACATTCAAAGTGATCTCCTTGTCATAATCTAAGCTATGAGGAGGGAGATTAGCATCCAAAATTTGCCGCCCGTTCTCAATACCGAGTGTGTGGCATGTTTCCCTTTAACCATCTCCCTAGTAACAGAATAATGTTCTCCTGATGTATCATCTTGCATACTTCTTTCAGATCATCAACATCCGAATGGAGAATGTCAGTTGCCTTCTTTTGTTCCAAATTCCACGACTTTTCCTTTAGACACAATATCTCACGCTACATGACCTCTGATTACTTCCATGGTTTCTTGGTAAACCTCCTTTTGATGTGTAGGGTCTGGATACTTTGCATGCAAAACCTCCTCCTTAGTAATGGTAGGATTTTCTTGTAATGTTTCCTGGAGCAAATAGCCTTAATGCATGTAGTAATCTTCACGGGTACCATCTTAGGGTTTGGTGCTAACTTTGGCATTCATTGGTTTTCCACAACATGTTGTACTCTAACCATCCCTGCACCCTTGTTTTCCTTTTTATGCTTCTTGCTCAGATGTTCATTTAAATCTGGGCACTCTTCATAGTTATGATTCTTTTTGCAAAAAGAACAAGTAAAATTCTAAGGATACTCATTCTGTTATGGTCGGGAGATCTGCACGTATAACATGTCCTATGAGGAAACTCACCTTGTCCCTTTGCCGCTTTGACCTCGGCCCCTGAATCCACCACGGTATCCTCAACCTCTACCATGACCTCCCTCAAAGCGCCCTTCATTCAGATCATAGCATCCATGAGTATGATCTTGATCGCGCTCACTTTTATCCTTAGATTTATTTTTAACTCCTATCTCGTAGTTCGCCAATATGAATGGCATCATGGATCTCATTAATCAACCTACAATCTTTAGTATTGTGAGTTGTGTTCGGAAAATTTTGTAGTTGCAGGACACATTCTTCCTTATCGTGCATTATAAAAATGGACATCAACTTGCATCGTTGTCTAAATTACATATCCAACAATCCAACAACAAGGAGTACACCGATCCACAAGGACATCTATCCTTAGTATGCCCCTATACTTCAAAAATTGTGCACCAAATTATTTGTGTGTCTCATGTGCTAAATTGGTGATAATTTCTCCAAGCTGTTTCACCGAATTCTTTGTGATATGAGCTTCCAAGAAAGGAATTAATCCGATTAATACATGCTCTATCTCGCTTTAGAATGTAGATTTGTTTCAAGTTTACGTTATCCAAAATAAGCCCATGCTTGTTTTGGTTAACTTGCCTTCATTTTCCTTCCTTTTGTTCCGGACAAATTTTTGCAACTTTAAAGCACTCAAAAGTTCTGAAGATGGCTTCATCAGATAAGATTTTTCTTCCCCTTTCTAGAAAGGTAAAGAAGTCCTCCTAACTCCTTGTATTTTTTGAGTTATGGCTCAGGCGGAGTTTGGAGGGAAAATTTACCAAGGTGGACCCACGAGAAATTTTTGGCACTTAGCCTTTTGGCTAAAGAACTCAAAGGAAAATTTTGGCCCGAAAGGCCGCAAGGAAATGAAATGACGCCATGTGTCAAGGCGGAGCGCGGGGAGATCTTCAAGTTTTGGCTTTTGGTCAAAATGTGTCAGAGGAAAAATTAGGCCGTGCCTCCCCAACCAATCAGAAGTCGACACATGTCCACGTCAGCAACAGGAGTCGGGGCATTGGGAGGAGTTTGGAGATTTTGCCAAAGTGGTGAAGGTACAAAGGTAAAAACTTGAGCTGCACCTCCGCACTACATCAAAAGGCACCACGTGTCCACATTAGTAGTGGAGTGGCGGACTAGCGGAGGATTTTGGGAAAATTTCCCATTTCGAAAAAGGAGGAAAAAGTTCAAATTTCGGCCTGTGAACCCTAATTTTGCCCTAATTTTGTCTGTTTTTCCCTAAATCTTCAGAGGGCCATATCTTTTGATCAAGAGCTCGATTTTTGCACTTTTGGTATCATTGGAAAGATGTTGAAATTCTCCACATGATGGACTATTCAATTTTGATTTTGGTGGGGTTTGGTGGGAGAAAAATGAAGAAATGTCTCTGGCACGGGAAAAAATGTAGAACTGACCCCCAACCACCAAAATTGATGAAGTATGGCACTCGTTTCTTCTCTAGCATGGCCAAATGCATCAAAAAATGGATTTGTGAGGGTGCCCTTGTTGTTTTAATGAATCTTGTCGGTGGTTGGAGATCTCAAATCAATTTGCTCGCATTTTTACCTTTCTTCGTTCTGCTTCATCGTTAAAAGCTAGATTTGGCTCATTTGTAAAGGGTTGGACATTTTTGTTCTTGCAGACTCCCCTCTTCCCCTTGGCATGTGAATTCGTGGAGTTTCGAGGCCTTTAATGGAATCGATACATTTTTGCCTCCTTTCCATTGTAATGCATCGTATCAAAACTGGGAATGATAAAGCATGTTATGTGAATGAATTTTCAATCCTTTCTTGCGTTTATTGTTTCCTTCTAATCCTTCATTACATTTTGGTAATTTGTGCATGTTCTAGTGTTGCATTCTTATGATTTGTGTCTATTTGCAAAAAAAGAGGTCCATCACTCCTTTGGTGTATCACCATTTTTACTTAGTTTTGTTTCCTTTTGCATCTTTTAACTTTGTCTCCTTGGAATCTAGAGTATAATTTAACATTAAACCTCTACAAAAATTCATGCATAAACTTAAACAAAGGAGTAAGAACCAACTTTCTTTGGAGAGTTTTCTCACCTTGCAAGGTCCCACACCTTGGAGGAAACTCAATGTTGTGTAATCACACTAAATGACCCAATTTTGGACTACGAGATCGAAGATCATTTAGGGAGTCTTTGTAGATTTGCACTAAGATATTTTGCACGCCGGTGGGAACTCGGAGGTCTTCATCTTCATTACAACAAGGTTGATGTGCAATTGTTGTAAGTTTCTTGCTTGAAAGAGCCTTGATTTGCACATCTGGCGACTCCAAAAGGATAAAATCAACTGGTTTCAGCAGTCTAAGCTTGAAGATTCATGGGACGGATCCAAACAAGGTCAAGGACTAGAGAGGAGGGATTGTTTAACTACCTATAATTATCCCCAGAAAGAGGAGAAAGAGGAAGAAGGATTCAAAGGTCTCCATCTCCACCAAATAGAACTCTATCAACTCCTCCACCTAGTAGACCTTTCATCCAATCAACAAGGGTTCTTCGGCCAATTAGAATGGCACAACCCAATCCTCATGTCAAATTTATTGGCAGCAGCCCACTTGTTCTCATTGCACAAAACCCAGCTCCAATTGCAGCATTGAATAACATCCCATACTTTACTGGAGAAAATCAGACCAATCCTAGTGATCATGTCAAGGACATTGCTAATGTTTGTGCAATCCATGAGATTGTTGAGATGGAGATTGTTGTCAAATTACATGCATCTTCATTCAAAGGGAAAGCATTGCGATGGTTTGGGAGCCTTGAGGTGTGCTCTATCCAAAATTAGAACCGATTGTACACGGTCCTCCATAACCAATTTGGAGAGAAAGGGGACAACTTATCTCTATTGGAGAAAATGACAACTATCAAGAGAGCTCCCAATGAGCAGCTAACAGACTTCAATTTCAGATTTCAAAGAACATGGGATAGAATCCCATTGGCAGTGAGACCAACAGCTCAAGGTGCTTTCTTATACTTTCTCAAGGCTTTAAATTCTAACATTTCTATGTTGATCTAATCCATGGGAGGTACAACTATACTTGCTAGCTTACAACATCACCATTAGTGTTGAGAATTGTTTGATCCAAGTGGTAAAATTACACCTAGGTCTCCTATGCCATTATATCCAAAATTGGGAAGCCCAAGTACTAGTCAAGCACCTACTTTAGCTCCTATTCCCACTCCTAGAAACAGAGTTCAAATGAAACTTCTACTTCATCCTCTAGTGCCTCAAATGAGCTTCAAGAAGTTATGAAACAATTGCAAAATTTGGGCAATGATGATCTTGGTTACGCTCAAGAGGCAACAAGATCAAAGTTTTAGGCCTTCTTATCAACTTCAAACTCAGCCTAATAGACAACCATATCAGCCTAATAGGCCACCCAACCCAGCTGCAAATCAAAATAAAGTAAGGCCTCCTGCTAATAGACCATTTCAGCCCTATAACCCCAATGTTGCATCTACCTCTAAAGCCTTAGTGCCAGTGCAAAATAATATAGCTCAAGGGTAATGCTATTGTTTCCCATGCGGTGAACCTCAAAAACCAATCTATGTGCTTTAATGGTGCTTTGAACCAAGCTTTAATGGTGACAATAAGCGGTGGAGAGAGTGAGGCGAGTCAAGAAACAAACCAACAACAAGGGACATCTCAACAAGATACAACTCCAAATGAGACTACACTTGTGAATTGGTAGGCTGAAGATTTTTGTGGTATGAATCAAACACCTTCTCAAAGTGTAGTAGCTAACACACAGCCAAAGAAGAGGAATGTTGGTAAAGGGCGGTCATTAGATCCAAGTGATTCACAACCTTCCATCACTGCATAAGGTGTTGGCAAGTAAAATAGAGTTCCAAATGTGCAAGGACAGCCCAAGCCACGTTCTAGACCAGCTCAAATGCCAGTTGTTGTAGCCCATGTAGAAGAAAATAATGTGCAGACTAAAGGGCAGAAAAGAGATGGTTCATCCCCATTTAACATCATTGAACAAATGAAGAAGACCAATGTGAACATATCTATGTGGGAGTCACTATCCATCCCAGGACAAAGGGATCTATTACAAGATGCCATGAAGAATTGGTCAACCTCAAATCAGCTAGCTCATATGTAAGAGAAGGTACTCACAAATGCTACTCAACCTAAGGGGAATCATGGAGGACAAGGTAAAAATTTGAATCCCCCTCCATTCTATGTTTCATTGATCATTGGGGATAAACTAGTACATAATTGTATGATTGATTATGGGGCAAGTAGTTTCGTGATGCCCAAGAAAATAGCTGATCAACTAGGCCTTCAATATGAAGTCATATCCAAGGGGGTGGTGCAATTAGATGGGACATCAGGAGCAAGATTTTAGGTAATTAAAGATTTGAGCCTTACTTTGCATGAATGCCCCAATGTCACTGTTTTGCAAGATGTGTCGGTGATAGATTTGCCACCACTTTTTTCCATATGTTTGTCAAGGGATTTCACAGCTAGAATTGGAGGCTACCTATCTGCTGATTGGTCACACATGCTATTTAGGACAAGGTATGGAGCCAAGGCCACAATCAGGTCTGAACCTATTGCAAACTTTCACATCGAATCTCATACTCCAAGCCCAATTAATGCCAATTGTTCAGCGTTTGATCAAGAGGATTATCCAAGCACACATGAAGCTAACACCAAAGTTGGAAGCATTCCAGATTTTTGTTGACGAATGGGTGATGGGTCGTTGTATTCTTCCAATCATTTAACTGACATAATCTTTGTTAGTGTCATTCTAAACCAGGGTTGTGTCCTAGGCAATATGCAATGGAGTCTAGGAGAACCAGTTATACGTTGAGTCTGTTGGGGGGTTGCTTAGTTTTAGTGACTATTCTACGAAGTAGTTAAAATCTACGGAAATTAAATACAAGTCTACAGAATTCAACTATTTGCAATGAAAGGAATTTTAGCAACTAATATTCTACTATAAATAAAATACGCACACACTTATTCTTAACAAATTAAATCACAACTGAATAAATGGAATTTTTAGCAGAAAGCAAGACTATTCATGAACTATATTTGCATAACAAAAGCATCTATTCTAAGCGAAAGCAATAATGGAGAAAGTAGATGTAGTTAATCAAAGCATGCATGTAAAACTCATCAAATGAAAATTGCAGTAAAATTAATAGAAGGACTATATGCATGAACTCAAAGTAACCTCGTATCTCTTCATTCGAGTGGGCCCTTGCTCTTCCTAGGGATAGAGGGATCAACAACTTCTGATTCTCAAAATTCGTGGCTTTCATTAACTTCAAAATGAGTTCATAACACATAAAAAAATCCAGAATAGTATGCAGATAATCTTCTTCGATAATCAAAAAGTGGTACTCAAGTTCTGAAGACAAAGTCTTCATATAGATAATGTTGGTTACAAGATCCGCCATATCAGGTGGCATTAAACACTGTCCATCAAATATCAATTAAAACTCATAGATTCCTATGGTCCATTAGAATTAAGCCCAAGCTAATAGGTCAATTCAATGGAAACAGTCTTCAACCGCATGCTTCAAACTTGGGCTTCTTATCCACCAACAACTTCCATCATTCCCTGTACACATCATCACATTTGATCTCACAAAGATAGTTAGTCAGAGGTTCATGTGATAAACGGCTTTCATAAATCATGGTAAGGAAAATGCATCAAACCTACTAAGATATAACTACACAAAATATCCCCATATACTAATAAGTCATATCACAAAGAGTATTTCCGGTCTTAAGAAATGATATTAATGAGCCAAACAATGCACTCATCAATGGGAAAGCAAGGTACATGCTTTTGAACCCTAAAAGAAATAGAGGAATCGAACTAGGAGTCTATTACATAGATGAAGAAAATCAGCCTCTTTCTAGCATCACCAAACCCGGACCATAAAGATGACAATGAGGTATAGAAGTTGTTCTTTGATGGATCAAGAAGTAGACAAGGTGTAGGAGGAGTTATGCTTGATTCACCTCAAGGCATTATTTATTATTTAGATTTTAGATTTCAGTTTGCATGTTCTAACAACACTACTAAATATGAAGCTTTGATACATGGGTTGTATTAGTCAAGGAAGAGAGACATAAAAACTTACAAGTTTTTGGTGATAGTGAGCTGATTATTAATCAAGTTAAAGGACAACATGCTGCCAAGAATGACCTGCTCAAGAGTTACAAGAATAGGGTGTGGGATCTCACCGAGGATTTTGAAGGCTTTGGCATCAACTCCATCCCTAGGAAAGAGAACCAAGCTGTTGATAGGTTTGCAGCGGTTGGAGCAAGTTTTGATCTTGTAGAGATTATCAAAAGAGATAAAATATAGCCAAATATCCATGTGATTGTGAGGCCATCAATGCTAGACAATAATGAAAGTTGTCAAGTGTTTGAGAGTTACCAACAATTCATCAATTTCTTGCAAGAGAAAGTTGAGTTCTCGGTAAAAATCGGGAAAATTTGGAAGAACAGTATGGTGATCAAGTGATATAGCTGAGAACCAACAAAATGCCAAAAGGACTTGTGACTTTAGAGTCCATCTTCAATCCTAATGATCAATTTAGGAAGGAGAAAGCAAACACCTAAGTCAAGGAAGAGGATTTAGAGCCAATCTCAATTGGAGAAGGAAAGTCACTTAAAATTGGTAAAGTGGCGGCGAGCAAGAAAGGTATGAGTTCTTGCACGTGACTTTTCCAAGAGTTCTGGATGTATTTGCTTGGAGCTATGAAGACTTGAGAGGTTTTAATCCAAAGCTAGCTCAAGACACAATTGAACTAGATCCAGTGCTAAGCCCATCAGTAAAAAGCAGAGACCGATCAATCCACACATTGAGCCTACGATGAAGAAGGAAGTGAATAAGTTAATAGAGGCAAGTATCATACTCCCCATCAAGCATAAAAGCTGTGTAGACTTTAGAGATTTGAGCAGAGCATCCCTCGAGGATCACTACCCACTTCCTTATGAAGCAGATTTTGCAAGTTTTTCTTTGGCTCGAGAGGTTTTCATTGCTAGATGGTTATTGGGGTATAATCAAATCATGGTAAAGGAAGATGATCAATTCAAAATAGCCTTCACCACCAAATGGGGAACCTATGCATATAGAAAAATGCCATTTGGGTTGTCTAACGCCGGATCTACTTTCCAAAGGGTAATGGATATGGCATTGAGGATTGGTCAACAAAATAGTGCTTGATATACCTAGATGATATTCTTTGTATTTTCTAAAAGTGTAGTAGACCATCTCTTTCATTTAAGGAAAGTGTTCCAAAGATGTAGAAGATTTAGGGTATCCTTGAATCCGAAAAAGTGCATATTCCTAGCTCATGAAGGCAAGCTCCTAGGCCACATTGTTTCCAAATAAGGGTTAGTAATTGATCCAGAGAGGGTCGAAGCAATAAGAACCTTGCCATTGCAAGACATAAGAAGGCTCTTTAAAGTTTCTTTGGAAGAATCAACTTTGTTTGAAGGTTTGTTTTAAAATTTGTAGCCCTTATCAAGCCAATAACTATGATGTTGAAGAAAAGTGTGGCATTCAAATGGACAGCTGAAGGTAAGGCAAGTTTTGAGGTAATCAAAGAAGCTATCTCACAGGCTCCAACTCTCATTAACCTGATTTCTCCAAAGACTTCATCATTTATGCATTTGGTAGTGATGATACAATTTGCAATTTTAGTACAGCAGAGAATGAAGAAAATGTAGAGCAGCCAATTGCCTTCTTTAGCCAAAGCTTGGAGGACTATGAAGTAAGGTATTCCTTCATTGAGAAGCATGTTCTTGCGGTGATTAGGAGCTTGAAGAAATTTAAGAATCTAGTTTCAAACAACAAAGTTTAGCTGTTGGTTTCTCATGTAGGAGTTAAAGACTTCCTCCTCAATAAAGATCTAAATGGAAAACGTCAAGGTGGATTACTCGTGTCATGGAGTATGATTTGTAGACACTAAAATTAGGTCACACTCCCCTTTAATCCCTCGACAAATAAGCACCCTTCATCACATTCACCTAGCACGGTGCCTTTCACCCCACTAATATTAATTTAATTAAATTATTTCATTATCCTCACCATATTTATTATTTAAATATCTTAATTTAAATAATATCCACACATACACTTCACTTAGACACCTCACCAAGTTAGCTCACCCTAAAACCTATTCTTTGTAAGTTGCCATAACTAACTAAGACTTACCTAAACCCTAAAAATCAATGCCTACATTCCCTCGAACCACATTCCCACATGTTTACAAGAAGCTCCTAGTCTAATCCGTGGGTGAATGACACTAGATCGAGGAAATCAAGAGGATCTCCTAGTTTAGTAAACCTAAGAAATCCTACCTTGACTAATGCCGAGTTACCCCTAACCGTCGCCGATTAAGCCGAAACCACCGTCGGTTACCTACTCCTTTTAACCCCAAAAAACCTTATTCTCAAGGTTGGAAGAAGGTTGGAATAAGATTGGAATAGATGGAAAACATTAGCACATTCGAGAGAGATATTGCATCTTCCGAGAGAGAATTCTAGTGAGAAAACACATGCAAGGAAGGAGATCAAACATATTTTTCTACACAACCATCCTAACAATGATCTGATCTAACCAAGCAAAGAGGAATGTACATGCAGCCCATGCAGAAGCTTTCCTTCATTTGGTGACCACTGCTAACCTTCAAAACCTCTCATCAACACCTCCATCCCTCACTCATAGGCATCCAGGACCAGAATCCAAGTAAGTAGACGTTATATTTCTCTGGTTCATTCCATTTCATCATTATATTATCATATTTTGTTTACCTAGTCACCCATTGACCTCCTTCAACATTCCTCCTCCATATACCCATTAAAACCTTGCCAAATCCTACCCAAATCACCCAATACCTCATCCCGACCAACCAAAATCCTTTGTGCAATCACAAAGGAGACCTAAATCTCATTCTGTGGCATTCCTAGAACTCCACAATAAGGCACTGGTTACACCCAACCGCCATTGGTCACCCTTAACCGACATTAGTCTCTGTATTTGCCCATACAACCCAGAACAATGACCTATCCACCTAATTCCCTTTCACCCTCATTCACCTGTGATCTACCTGAGACCTCTGTCAGACCTGCAGAGACCCAGAACCAGTTACTTGACCTTCGGATCCTATTCTAACCTAGCCTGTTAGATTAGATCTTTCTTATTGTGTTTTAAGTGAGATACCTAAATCATTTCGAACTACAATAGGATTTACTTTATTTACCACATTAAATTATTTAAAACAGTGGACTGACAGACCATCTAGGAAGTATCACACTTCTGGATCTAGCATACGCTAGGTAGTTCACTACATATATTGTTTAACTTTTTTTGGTGGTCTTGCTTTGTATTACAGGTAGTTCCTCCTAGAAAAAGGAAGCTCACAATCAATGTAGATTCGAAGCCATACGCACACAACAACCCATCAACTAGCATTAAAAGCAAGTATTCTCTTATGCCCGTTACCCTATTTGTTTCATCAATACTTCAAAGAAACGATCTAGAAAATGGTGAAACATTTTGGCACGCCCAGTGGGACCCATACGGGGTTCCTTGCATTTCATTCATTCCTAGGAAAAATTGTGTGTTTGTTTCCCTTCTAAAAAGCATACACATTAATTTTCTTCCTTGGTAACCCACTTTTTCTTTCTATTTGCTCTAAAGGAAACTTTTCTTTTGGTGTAATTAAAAAGAACCATTTCTTCATGTTTTCTGCATTATAGTGAAAGAGCATCCCTCTTCCTCTTCATCTTTTTGTGTCATCCAACTTCACACTTCGATTTGGGCTTAAAAATAAGTGCATTGCATTCTGATTTATCGCATTAGCTCACATTAATTGCGGAAACCTATACGTTGGAGGTCATGACCAGCTGATGGTTGACAAAAAAATAGTAGAAAGCACTTTCTTTCTCTTTCTCTCTCTCTCTGAGTCTTACCAACCTCACAAAAATTGAAAATACACACATTCTTAAACAACATCTTACTTGGAAGAAACTATAGGTGATCACACAATCATGACACAGTGGGCACCCAACTCACGCTTTGTTGAGTCATACTTGAGCGAGGCTGCCCCACCATAACATACATGAAACCTCACCTTTTAGATCTCCTTCGTAGGAAGCCATCCTCACCAAAAATTCTATTTCACAATTCATGTGTCGATTACTTAAATAACATAAGCTAAATAAATATAATAGAAAAGGCATTCCTAGGATCACATTTTTCTTAGTGTTTCTACTTGGCTTGCGGTTTGAGGTGAGAGATCACATTCTTCATTTTTCATGTTCATCCTTGCATGCTCCTCATCACAGCTGGTGTATTTCGGATTCACCTAAGTGTGCAGGCCACATCATCATCATTCCCAAAAATTTGGGTCCGATTCTACATCGATTTTAATTCACAACCACTTTTTTTCATCATCTTGTTTCAATTTCACAAGAATCGGCATCGATTACCCTCGATAGTCATCGTTATACCCAACCGACATTGGTTCTAGGTCCTTTTGTTAACCTACCCAAAAGGACATTTTATTCATTTTCTTCCACTTTTCACAGTCCCTATCACTGCCATCATTCCCATTGACATTGTAAAACACCATCAGATTTGGCATACTTGTCAAATTTGACCTTCTCCCTAGTTTTTCACTCACTGACCATTTTCTACAGTGAGTGCAATGGTTACCCCTGACCGGCATTGGTTTTCCTTAACCAACATCGGTTAGCCTGTTTCACTTTCCAACCACCATTTGGTACCTAATCCACTTTTTACCATCAGATTCACCTGTTCCTGTTGTTTTCTGTGTCATTTACAGAGAAGTAGCCCTACCTGATCAGTACTGGTTCACATGGTGCTGACCCGAAGACAAGCAAGCGCACTTGTGTTTCACGCCAGTTATCAACCACTCCCACCTAGTCCTTCACCACCTTCCATTTTATCACCAGCCATGGATCCCATCCAACCTATCACTATCGCTATCAGAAGATGAGGAGTTCGCACGACTCCTTGACCAAAACCCTATCGCCTTGTAGTTTTACCTTTCCCACTCGTCCACTCGAGATGCCTCGGGTCAGTTGATATACGACATGCCCGTATCTATCCCCCGACTCTCGCTTCCACTCCTGCATCGTCCCCATCTAGTTACGTGCTACTCGTATCTACCTTATCCCTAGTTGTTTCAGCTAGGTCCTATACCTACTCTAATCGCCACATCTACCGTCTCCGTTACCCCCGCCACATCCACCATACCCTCGCAACTACCCAAAACACAACCTCATCCCCCTAATGTCTCACACATACCCGTAGCTACACTACCACCTCCCGTGTCGGTGACCCCTACCCCTTTTTAGAACGTGGTCCTTTCCATTCCACAATCATTAGCCCCCATTGCCACTAGGGTTACCACGACCCTTCCACCTCCATATACATACTATCAACCACCTCCCGTTTCATCCATTATTCACTCAGGGTACGTACCTCTTGTTTCACTACCTTCTTCCCAATCAACCTACATGGCAACACCATACACTGGAGTGCCACCCTCGTTATATGCCCAAAACCAACCCTCTCACGCTACAGGAGGCACCCAATCATCACAACCTACCAACGACCTAATCAAATTGATGTTGGACAAGATGTAGACATTAGAGGCATCGGTTTTGGCTCCTGTAATAGTCTCACCTATGATGAGATTTGTAACGAGCCCATCCACCCATCCATTCCTATCCGTCCATACCCCGTGCATTGGGAAATGCCTAAATTCAATCATTTTAATAGCAAAGAAAACCCGCAGTAGCATTTGTGGTCATTCAAACATGGGTGTTATTTGATCGCTCATGATGATGCTTTGCTCTTGAGAACCTTTCCCATGTCTCTAATTGGACCTGCATTAGATTGGTATAGTGGGTTACCTAGACACTCTATATTCTCATTTAATCAGGTATCCCAAGCCTTCTTGGATCATTTTTCTATCAATATCATCAAGAAGGTTACCATGACCAACCTATACTCCACGCATCAATATGAGGACAAATCTATCATAGATTTTGATGCTCGCTGGCATAGCTTGATCTACCAACTCACCTTCCAACTACCATAAACAAAACTCATTGAGCTCTTCACACGGGCTTGTGCTAGACATATCTCACCAACCTTGTAGGTCTAAACCTTCCAAACATTTGATGAAGCATTCACTATGGCACGAAAGGTAGAGATTCGGGCCATCGAAGAGAATAAAATCCAATTACGCAATAAGAATTCAACATTCAAGTTGAATGATACCTCTTCTTCTTCCAAACCACAAAACAATTATTCAAAGGCTAAGGGCACCACTAACGTAGTGGTACTCAAGGCCGGCCTAGCTCATCTGTCAAATTAGGCTACCCCCTCATCTAATCTCTCACCCATCCAAACTTTTCAATTCAGACGAGAGCAACAGAAATACACCCCAATTGGGAACCTTACTCTTCTATCTTAGAAAAGCTTATCAAAGTGGGCCATTACCCTTCCACCCATAAAACACACATTGGTTTTGACCCTGCTCACCCCATGCCCGCATGGTATAAAGAACATGACTTCTATAACTATCATCGAGTAAAGGGTCATAGTGATGGAAATTGCATCACTTTCAAAAATATTGTCCAAGAAATGCTCGAGAAAGGCAAGTTAACCATGGATAATCCTAACACACCTGCTAACCAAAACCTACACATCTTCAAGAAACCATTTCCCAACCATGCCCCTTCGTCTAATCAAACCGGTGAGACCTCAACTCATGATACCCATACCCGCGAGGTCCACACTATCTTTAATGACATACCTGTCACCTCCCAATTACCTCACATTCCTTCCATAGAGGAAATCCTAGGCCAAAATCATCCTTGCACATTAGAATCAACCTCCCTTGTTCCTTCATCACCTATGGAAGAGTCCCCCACTAACATCGAAACCATCTCTTCCCTGACATCTCCACTTAGAGAACCTTTACCCATAGTACCTCCTCCACCCATAAAGGAGCACCTATTACCTCCTTCACCCACGAGGAGAACCCCTCATCTCCTCCACCTATAAAGGAGCTCCCATCATCTCCTCCACCTATTATAGACCCAGTTGAGATACCTTTGCCTCTTGGTGAGCATTCTCCATTAGCTACCCAAAATCTTGCAGACCTACTTTCGGCTCTCCTACCATGGAAGCTGAAGCTAGCCAATTTCCTATCTCTAAGACACATTTTACAGGGATTTCCATTAGGTCCTCATAACCTCCACCTACGGACATGTCGTTCTCGTGTTTTGTCAATTACTTAGATTATGTGGATAGAGCTTTACTATGGGGACACCTTTTTGCTTCTGTCTCAATGCGGATGCGAGAGGTCACTCTGCGATACTTCCACTATCTACCCAAAAGTATTCGACCAATCAAACCGAGACACAACCACCTCTATCACAACTCCTTCCACGACACCTTTGATAACTCGACATACACCCTTACCCATACCCCAAACAACATCTAAACCCAAACCCACACCTATGATATCATCCTCGACTAAACCTATTACCACTTTAGGGGTCACCCCACTACCGACCTTACTTATCCACCTATCAAATTGGATTTAGCTACATCCTCCAAAGAAAACACCACACTTACTCCAAAAGCCAAACGAAGCACCACACGCATAGAACTCATACCCCAATCTGCGCGATCACACTTGCACTGTCCTCGTCCATCTCGGGATCTCAGCTTCCCCACATGGTCAAGAAACCTCTACCCACCAATAAACCAAAAACACAACAACCCATTCCTTCCTCATAAACCTCTAATCTCCCCACATGCCCAACACGACTTACACCAGCACTTGCTAACATCTTTACCACCCATACCTCCAATACCCTCAGCTGTTACTTCACTGCCCACTACATTTCAATCTCTTGTCCTTACACCTCCTACACGACCCACATCCTCTACCTTCACAACACCTCGTTATCCCCATGGGTAACTCGTCCTCTTCCCCCATCTACTTTTCCTTCTAGACCTCGTACACCCATATCACCTTTACCCAAGAAGGTGCGACCCAAAAACAAAACTCCACTACCCCATAATAAGGTAGTCAAAACAACCACACACCCTCCTACCCATCCATTTACTATACCCCTACCTAAACAAACACGACCAGACACATGCCGGCACCCAAACCTATAGCTCAACCCAGTCCTCCTCTTCCAAAGACCGTTCCTCAAAAATCATTTACACCTACACCCAAACCCACGTTCACTACCTATTGTGATCCACTAGCAGGGTCCTATGCCAAAATTTTAACCAACCTCCTTGAGACTTTTGTCATCACATTACCTCCACTCAGACCTTATGACCCCCTCAAACCCAAGCCAAAAGGGTTTGATGATACTGAATTTTTTGCTTACCATCATGTGCCAGGGAACGATGTGGAAAACTGAGGCCTTGAAAATTGTCCTTATCTAGTTATGTCCCTAGAAGCCAACATTTGACGATGACCTTCTCGATGAGGATCCTGCTCACCAACACCCATTCCCACCTTGCTCACTCAACAACCACAAAATCCATCCTCAAAACTCCTAGAGCCACCCCTAGATTTGAAATTAACATGGTTCGCATAAGAGAAATTGTCATACGCAACCACCCAAATGTCATTGTGACCAACTGACCTCACAGGGTTTTCTCCTCCGGTAGGTTTTGCCCATCGTGTTGTTATACCACTCACCCTACACCCTCTCCGTTTGCCAACTCCCCTCATATCAACATGATACACATCACTACACGTGCTCAGAAGGATAAGGGTAAAGAAAAGGCGACTGACCCACCAACCAATCCTATACCCAACATACCATCTGCACCCATACCTAAAATCACTATTTATGGCCCTACGTACCCCATTTCTAATGGCGTCACACATCGCACCATGCTCAAACAATTACACCAGTCTCCCTCAAAATATCCCTATATGACCTCATCAAACCTCGAATCCCATCATCAAGCTCTCGTGGAGGTTCTTGATCTATTGAGGTTTTACCCAATGACCCTACACACCCGTGGCCTCCATTATCACACCCCATCATGTCGCCTCTCTCACCAAATTACCACCTTCATCTTCACCCCACCCTATTCACCAAGTGGCCTCCTTAGCTTCTCGAGAGGAAGAGATTACACAATACCAAAAAAATGACCAGACCAGTCCTCTTCATCTCTATCCACATCGATGACATACGGAGTGTACGCCGTGTGATGATTGATGGGGCGCTAGCATTAACATCATTTCATCCCATGCATTCGCTCAAATGCATATACCACAATGCGCATGCATAAACATCCGGTCATGTTGCATTCATTCAATGACGCTATCACCTCTACATTAGGTACCGTCATCCTCCACATTCGCGTGGGCCCTCGCACGTTCGAGAATTTTTTTACGTTTTGGAAGTTGCTTGTCAGACCTTGGATTCATGTCATGGGTTGCGTTCCTTCCACTTTGCATCGTTGTGTAAAGTTTCAACATGAAGGACACACTTGTACCATTCCGGTGACCCATCACCTTTTAAAACATGCGACATGCTTTATCGACCCAACAATGTGCTTATACCTATTAAGCCAACTACCTCCATAATTGTTACTTCTTCACTTACACTTCCACTTACCGGTCTGCAAATCACTTTGCTTCTACCACACATACCTCCTCCATTCCTACCCTTTGCCATAACCTCACAACTAACCCATCAGACTTTCCCGATTTGTTAACTCCACCTTCACATCGACCTCGACACATCATCCCTTCCAGTTACCTACATACCAACCACTTTGATCCTTGGAAGGTTTTTTTCAATGCCTCACTTTGGGAGTACCGCCTATATAGTGTTAACACATTCCTTACTCCACAAGAGTATGGAAGTCTTCACCAACACCCTCTTATGATCACTTTGCATAAGAGAACGCCTCTTTTATGGTCCTCCTCATCTCCGTACTAGTCTCACCTATGGGGACTTGATCTATCACTTACACACCCAAACCACTTGTCCACAAACTTGCCCCTTTTCCACTTTGACTTCTAATCACTTACCAATTTCGTTTCGCCCACACCTTCTTGCAGCGATGTGCGTGGAAGGGTTTTGGTTTTGGATTTTATGAGAAAGGCCGCCATATCATTATTCCATATACCACTCATGAAACATAACGGCCGAAGTAGTGGTATCGACTTTCTTGAACCACCTACCAAACAAGCCCTTATTGAACTCATTAATGACACTAACCCTTCTCCACCTTACCTTAAAGCGAGTCGATGGATCTGAATCTATCCCTCCTAACTCATTTTTGTTCATATACCCCATTTCCTTGGGGCCTCGACTTATTAACGTGAGGGTGAGGCACCTTCCACTCTTGCCTTCTGTATCCTAAAATGATCGATGACGATACACCTTGATTAACGTCGTTGATGTCGGGATGATGAATCCATACTCACCTACCTTGGTGCAGAAGACTCATATATTCATCGATCGTTACCTTCTGAGACACAAACCATGTTGAATGAATCGATTATCGAGATCAACATTCATACTCAGGATGACCCGCACATCCTAAAGATCGGACAATCTTTAGATGTTGTTGAAGAAGCTATCACTTCTTTTCTTAGAGATCATAACCACACTTTCGCTTGGTCTTATGCAGACATGCCGGTATTGATCCCACCATAGTGGTCCACAATATCATAACCGTTCCCGATGCCAAACCCATTAAACAAAAGCTGAGGAAAATACACCCTTGCATTGCCCTTCTCATCAAAGAGGAACTTCAACGCCTTCTTTTTGTTTCCTTCATCTTACCCATTGATTATCCTCATTAGATTTCTAACATTGTCCCTATCACTAAGGTGATAGGGGACTCTATTTGCACGGACTTCCATGACCTCAACCTAGCATGTCCGAAAGATGACTTTCCCTTACCTGGTATTGACCAGTTGGTTGACCTTACCGCTGGCCATGAGATGCTATCACTCATGGATGGCTTCTCGGGTTATAACCAAATCTTGCTTTCCCTAGAAGATCAACACAAAACCTCGTTCATCACCCCTTGGGGGACCTTTTGCTATTGAGTCATGCCTTTCGGCCTTAAAAACGTTGGTGCCACATATTAGCGGGCTATGACTTACATCTTCCATGACATCATGCATCGCATACTAGAAGATTACGTGGATGATATCTTAGCCAAATCTAAATGCCGCTCTGAGCAACTAACCATCCTCAAAACCATATTTGACTGTCTCATTAAATATTGCGTCCGCCTTTAGCCAAAGAAGTGCATCTTTGCGGTTCTCTCAGGAAAGCTCTTGGGATTTATCGTTTCCCTCCATGGTATAGAATTTGACCCTGCTAAAGTCAAGGCCATTCTAGAAATGCCTCCACCCACTAACCTTAAACAACTCTGTAGCCTGCAAGGTAAGTTGCAGTCTATTCGCCATTTCATTTCACAATTATCGGATCGGTGCCAACCGTTTCATCATCGATCAAGAAGGATGTCTCCTTTAAATGGGATGATGACTGCCACAAAGCTTTTAAGGCCCTACTGACAATACCTTCTCCAACCACCTGTACTCATCCCACCTAAAGGCGATCAACATTTTTACCTATACATATCCGCTACCGATCACTCCTTGGGAGCCATTCTCGCTCATTGCGATGAATAACACAGGGAGCAAACAGTTTATTACATAAGCTATACTCTTTTGGACTATGAAATCCGATACACCCATCCCGAAAAACTTTACTTAGCCTTAGTTTTCATTACCACCAAACTCCGTCATTACCTACTCAACCACAAAACCTATGTTGTGACCAACACTGACCCCTTACACTTCATGTATGCCAAACCTTATCAAAATCAGCGTGCCGCATGATGGCTTATGCTTTTAGCTGATCTTGACCTCAAATTCATTCATCAAAATTCCATCAAGGGCCAAGCTATCACTGACCAATTGGCTGACACACCTATTTCCGAGGATCAACCCTCTAATTTTGACTTTCCAGATGAGTCGATTGCTACCCTTTCCCTAGACGAACCCCCTTACCAAATGACACTCTTCTTCGACGGTTCCAAGTGTCAGCATGGGGGTGGGGCTGGTATTATCCTC
Organism: Taxus wallichiana var. yunnanensis; assembly: GCA_018340775.1. Taxonomy (NCBI): domain Eukaryota; kingdom Viridiplantae; phylum Streptophyta; class Pinopsida; order Cupressales; family Taxaceae; genus Taxus; species Taxus wallichiana. The sequence goes on along the minus strand of CM031237.1, from coordinate 61,882,381 downwards.
ATTCCCCTTGATGGTGAACCCATGCATTTTTCTTTCAAATTAGATTTTTAATGTACTAACAACATTGCTGAATATGAAGCACTCGTACTCGATCTTCAAGTTTTCTATGCCCTAGATGTCAAATCAATCAACATCTTTGGTGATTCTCAATTGGTCGTAAACCAAGTCAATGGTATGTACCAATGTCGTAACGAGATACTTCAAAAGTATAAACATTATGTAGACATACTTTTGACCACCTTTGAACCATCCATGTTCGACCAACAAGTTTGCGAGATACCATGGCACTCGCTTAGCTTCGCAAATACCCGCTTCACCCGTCGATTCTAAAATATTTGTCACCATATAATGACTCCAATCACCTTCTTATTTACCTCATGATGTTTACTTGATCGGAACCGCTACCCCTGACCCGAGTGACCTTTGGTATAAACAATACTTTGACTACCTTTCTCTCTCCATCTTACCTCTTGATCTCACCTGTAACGGACAACGTGCCTTCCTTAAAAAGGTCTCTCATTACATCATTCTGGGGGGCCTCCTCTATAAGTGCAGCTTTGACAATATTCTCTTATGATGCCTCACAAGTTCTGAAATTCCTTATACCATTAAGGAATGTCATGATGGCACATGTGGAGGTCACTTGATGGACTTGCTATTGCTAAGCGTATTCTTTTCTGGGCTATTCTTGGCCGACCCTTAACCATGATTGTTACGACTACGTCAAGCGTTGTGTAAAATTCTAACAACATTCCAATCTTCATCATACACCCAATCACGCCTTACAGGTCACCCATGACCTTTGGCCCTTCTCTCAATGGGGTTTGGATCTTGTTAAAGAGATCAATCCCCATTCTTCCCAACGACATCAATGGATCATTATTGCTATCGAATACTATACAAAATGGGTGGAAGCCATACCACTCATCTCCACGAAAGATGAGAAAATATGTGAGTTCATTAACCACCACATCATTTGTCGCTTTGGTGTTCCTCATCGCCTTATCACTGAAAATGGAAAACAATTCAAAAACATAACATTGCAAAAAATTTACGATGCCTTTGGCATTCATCTTAGTTTTCGTCACCATATTACCCATAAACGAATGGCCAAGCCAAATCTACTAACAAAACCTTAAAAAAATTCTTATGAAAGTGGTTGACAATCTTTGGGAAGGATTGGCATATGCACATTCCTTTTTCCCTATGGGCATACCACACTAATATTCACACTTCCACTGCAGCCACACCTTTTCTCTGGTCTATGGTACAAAGGCAATCTTACCTCTCGAAGTCCAGATCCCTCACTCTGCATTTCTCTCCATGACATGCTCAATGATGATGACTTTCGTTAGGACCGTTTAGCACAACTAGAGTTATTAGACGAACATCGTCTTAACGCTTTAGATCACCTTCAAGTTTACCAAAAATGTATCAAATGTGCCTACGACAAACGTGTCCATGAATGAACCTTCCAAGTTGGTGACCTTGTCCTGAAAGAAAATCAACATGTAACCAAAGTAGAAAAAAGTAAACGGGGCAATTTTTCTCCTAATTGGCTTGGACCATACATCGTGACTCATACCTATAGATCAGGTGCTTACCGTTTATCATCACTTGATGGTAAACCCGAACCTAAGCCCCTTAACGCCTTGCATCTTTGACCATTCTATTGTTGACTTGTAGTCCTACCTCACTTTTGTCTCTTTCCATGCTCGTCCCTTGAGTGTTATTCACTCCATACACCTCATTAACGATTAAACAAGAATCATGTGAGTACCTGTCACTTGTTATCTTCTCTTGAATATGTGTACCACGGTGCTGCACATAGCATGATTCTCATGGATAATTTTTGTCTACCTTTAGATGAGATCCCATGGTCATTTCACCTTGCCTTTTGAATAAGAGTCTTATTCTCCACCTTGGTCTTGTCCATGACTTCAAAGACCTCACATGGGACCCAACTCCTTGAGTCAAACTTATAATAAAAAGATGACTCCCTCAAAAGGACATCTTCCTCTCGACAACTGCTGCTATAAATAGACTGCTCCCTCGAAGGAAAGCTATGCAAAGCTCTTTAAAAAAAAACGAGAGCAATCGAAGCTTCCCACATTGATTAGCTTCACGAAGACCTCAAGGAGTTAAATTTTCTTCATCCCATATAGACTTCCCGCATTGATCAGTCTATCTCAACTATAAGTCAAAACAACAACTTTTTGTCATGGACTTGCCCATTGTGACCTAGGTTCTCTCGCCTAAAGTGCATATTACCTCATACTTCTCACCCTTCACACTGCCGTGCCCACTCTCATTTCCCTCTTTGCCTCGAGGGACTTCTTGGAACTTTGACATTTGGTGATCATGTGACTACTTTTTACCATAGGACGATCTGTCATGCGATGTATTTAGGGTCTTATGTTCATCATCTAAGCAAGGAATGATCTACTCGATATGATCATAACCAATCGGTGTCTTTATTTCCCCATCTTGTCTTTTAACCATCTTTGTTTACATTTTGATTGCCTTATACAGGACTTGGTCCTCGACGCTTACTTTTGGGGTAATCTTCTTCTTTTGCTACAATCGCCCTCACCTACATCATTTTACCTATAATCTACCCACACCTAACTAGATCTAAAACCCACACCCTGCCTAAAACCTACTAACTCATTTTCATACCTCCTCAATTATTCCCTTGCTTATGGGAGAACTACATTGGCCTGAGGTCCCTTTTTCACCGGGACTATGTAGGCAGCACTTCGAGGGCATGGGGCCCTTGGAGGTTAGCTCGGCCATCCTCTACCCTAAACAATTCATCTTCCATGTGCCTCACATTACATCACACCTAACCGTTTCTCTTTTATACCCGAATTGGAAATTAAACCACGTACATAATAAGTTGTTTCATATTTTAAACATTATCACATCATACATTTACCATGCCTACCATTTCTCTATCATCACTATGCATAGATTATACCACATCTCACATATGACCCATAATATCATTCATTTCCTAACATAATGAATCACCACTTCACCTACTTTCGACTCAAATTTATGCCTAAACAAACCTAACTCCACCATGCCTAAACAAACCTAACTCAACCATGCCTAACCAACCCGAGTCAATCCATGCCTATAACCCTGACTCGATCCATGCCTAAACCAACTTTGACTCGATCCATGCCTAACTCACCTAATTTCCTTCCATATCAAAATAACAAATCAAACAAAATACCATGTATCTCACCAACACATCAACAAATCAGAAAATACCATGTATCTCATCATATAAATAAATCAATGAGTATCTAAAATATACATGGTTATCTCATCATGTCCATCATCTCAAAATCATCGGCACACAAGCCAATATACAATACAAAATGTCATTGACACGTAGGTCGGTCTCATATATACAATAAAATAATGAATGAATACAAAATCTCTTTGGCACGTAGGCCGGTATATGCTCGAAATATACAAAATCACTCATACATCCTCACTGTCTTTGGCATGCAAGCCAGTATGTGATCAACACTATAAATATCTCTTGGCACATAGGCCAGTATATATCACACAAAATCTATCATACATCAAAAATTAGGTGACCAAAATTAGGCATCTCAATAGATATCCTCCATCTCCGCATCACACTGTGCCCTCTGCCTCTTGGGCCGTTCTTTGGCGCCTCAACTAGAGCTGGCCTCCGTGTGCTAGTAGCCTTTTCACGATTGGGCCTTGGAGCTTGTTGATCCCTGTGCTATCCACACTTTGTGAGTGCGGGATCTAATCCTCTCTTTGGATTCTGCTTTGTGCCTTGTACTCGGTATAGGATATAAAGTCTATCCCGACCGCCATCGCCTAGTTCGATAGTACCTTGCCTCACCTAGGGCATCCCGTATCCTGGATACGGGCATGGTCTGTGGTGGTCCCATAGATCTTGGTCCCTATACTGCCTTGCGGGACCTGTCTCCCTACTCTGCCTATGAACCGAGACCCGATCCTGGTGCTGTGATGGTGGTGCCCCTATCCTTGTGCTGTATCTGGGCCTATAAGACCCCAATCGTGCTTGGGTTGTGGCAGTGACCACCTGTAAACCTACCACTGAGCTGTAAAGCTACCACACGATCATCCCCCTCCTCTCCATCTCCATCTCCTCCACCTGACCATTTGGGCTTGCAGGGCAGCACTGTGCGCCTGACTCTGCTACCTTCGCCTCAAGCCCTCTAGCTATATGTGCTGCGAGTATACCCAACTGGGTAATGAGCATAGCTACCTACCCCTGTATGGTGTCTCTTTGCACTGTAATGGTAGCTAGATCCGGCTGCCCTGATCTTGGTGGTATGGCTCGTAATTGAGCCACCCACCACTATCTGTACCTGTCTATACACCCGACATCATCTATCCGGTGGTCCTTGGCTACTCCTCTTGCCTTGTGGGCCTTTGTAGGCTATGGTAGAGGTAAGGGCGTCTCCACATCATCTCTCTGGTACTATGGGAAGGGCGGAGGAATGTCCTATACTAGCCTAAACTGCCGTTAGACTCCATCTACTGGGATCATCTCATCCTCCCCCACGGTGACCTATATCCATCTCTCTAGCTGGAGCTCAGGTAGCTCCTCATGCATATGCCTATATGAGGGGAATCCCACATATGGCCTCCATATAATGTCCACTCTGGATAACCCCTCTAGTAACTACCGGAAATGGGCCACATCATGTATTGGCCTATCAGATCTCTGCTCTCCTATCACTGGCACCCATCTCCTATATCCCACTCACACGAATCACGTTGGAAATGCATCTGCTTGGGGCATCCCTATAGGACACACACAAACTATGTGCTCGTATGCCCAATAGTGAAGTATAAATGTACAACACAGTGAACTTGCACAACCGCCCATATGCCAACTCCTAGACGGGTGCACCAAAAATGCTGGTGTCCGAGGCAAAGTGGGTCATGTGCGCCATCATGTCGTGGAGTACCCTCGTCGGTGATAGGGGAAAGTGTCCACCCTCTACTACATCCTGGCAGCGGTGCATAAGCAACACACTACCTCCATTAATAGAACCACTAGCCTTGTCTCCTCGGGATGAGCTAGGTACATGTCTCCATATCTCAAAGCGGCACTATGGAATCTCGGGTCGGCCATCCCCTCTCTAAAAGCGATCCACAATCATCTCCTCGGAGGCCCTCGAGAAGATAGAATAAACCTAGGCACCCAATATGGGTAGCCTAAGAATCTGGAACACATCCTCCAAGGTGATAGTCATCTCACCGTTAGTAGGTGGAACATGTTGGTCACGGAGTCCCATCTATCGATGAGCACAACCATCAAACTGGGCTGTCAGACTACATGTCTATAGTGATGAACCCCACTCAAGCCTACTACCTCCACATGTTGCAGCTCCTTCCAGGATCGCTACGCCGCGCACTATCACCGGTGAGGCGGAGAACCCTATCCCACATATGTAGCTGCACTCTCCCCTGCATCCAATACAAGCACACCATTAATTTACATATATAAATCCATATTCACCCATTATCATTTCCCTATACCTTATTTTCACCCTACCCATCTCACCTACCTAGCCCACACCACTTTTGGACCTTTTTGCGCCCTAATCCGACTAAGTGCACTCGGTTCAACCTAACCAACCCCAATCACCCTTTAACCTAAGCACGGTCACCTATTTGGTGACCGATATGCAGTTCACCCTTACCGAGGCCACTGGTTACCCCTTAACTGGCATCAATCACCTGTTTGGTGACCGATCTGGTTCCATCTAACCGACGCCGTCAAACTTGACCGACGCGATCATCATTTGTGAAACCCGTGATTTTCCAAAACCCCCATTTTCTAAAAAACCTTCCCCGCCCCTTTACCCACCTACAATGACCTAAACTACCCTTGGACCTCCACCCACCACCCCTATCCCATTTATTACCCTCCCCATTTCTCTTTTTACCCGCTTACTCCCCCATTCCCAAATTCAATTTTTACCCACCCACATAAACAAATAACAAAAAAACGTAAACCCACACTACAATACTCCTCTAATCTATCAAATCCACAATGTAGTGTAGGGCACTTACATCATCGCATTGCCGTCATCTCGGTGGCACGTCGGCCCCATCATCTTGGTGGTCCGCTCGATCCCTCTCCAGCCTTCACCATCACCGAATAGCTACCCGCAACCTCTCACTAATCGAATCCCTCGTAATGATCCTGTGGACCCGCTACTCACCAATTAATCACTCGTCAATCACTGCTATCAACTCACTGTTCCATTTTGTCTGGACACTTTTCTCTCTTTTCTCTTTTTTTTTTTCATTTTCTCACTTTGAACAATAACAAATGAATAACAAAAACGTAGATTTTTTTATTTTTATAACAAACCCAACCTAACCGACGTCGGTTACCCTTGACCGACATCGGTCGTGTGCCCTACCTAACCATCATCAGTTTCCCTCTACCGACGTCGGTTATCCATGACTGGCATCGGTCACCATCAACTACACATTGCCCTACATTTTTACCTTTATCCTACCCCTACCTCCCTTTTTGCCCCACCCAACCTTCACCCTGATCATTTACCCCACCCCACCTTTACCCTACCCATTTACCTCACCTTTCCTGACCAAATCATTTACTACCTCCCTTCGTTCTCCTCTGGGGACTCGTTATTTTACCCCTACCTTGGCCTTACCCATGCCGTGATCTAGATATTTGGACCTGGACCATCGCTAGTGACCTTTGACCTCATGTGCTTGCTATACCTTGCTGTGCATCTTGTTACTGTGTTGTTGACCTAATGACCTTACCTTGCCTTTTCCGTGACCATTTATCTTGACCCTACCTTTGGTGTACCGGAACATACCTAAACATTCCTGCACCTAACCTACGTCGTGTTTCCTGACCATATCCTATACCTTGGATACCAAAATCACTTCAACCTCATTTGGATAAACCTATCAACCTTAGACAATGTAGAGTTCACTGCTCTTCAACCCGGTAGCGTGCTGCAATTTATATGTGTGCGTGCATTTGACTATTGCTACCTTTGACCCTGACCAATTACCTAGATTACCCAAGTAGACCTTTAAACATTTTTCCCCATTCCCCACCTTCCCCTTTCTCACATTCACCTTTTATCAAACCACTCACCGATTCTGCCTTTTGCCTCGTCAGTTCCTGGTTTGAGGGGGATCACCTTTACCCACACATGGGGCAACCACATCTTATTTTTGTTAGCGTCGCTTACCAATACAAGCTACGTAACAAAAAGGGGAAAAATGTAGACACTAAAATTAGGTCACACTCCCCTTTGATCCCTTGACAAATAAGCACCCTTCATCACATTCACCTAGCCATGGCCCCTTCACCCCACTAATATTAATTTAATTTAATTAATTCATTATCCTCACCATATTTATTATTTAAATATCTTAATTTAAATAATATCCACACATACACTTCACTTAGACACCTCACCAAGCTAACTCACCCTAAAAACCTATTCTTAGTAAGTTTCCATAACTAACTAAGACTTACCTAAACCCTAAAAATCAATGCCTACATTCCCTCTAACCACATTCCCGCATGCTTACAAGAAGCTCCCAGTCTAATCTGCGGGTTAACGGCATGAGATCCGAGGAAATCAAGAGGATCTCCCTAGTTTAGTAAACCTAGGAAATCCCGCCTTGACTGACGCCGGTTACCCCTAACCGTCGTCGGTTAAGCTAAAACTGCTGTTGGTTACCCTTTTAACCCCAAAAAAACCTTATTCTCAAGGTTGGCAGAAGGTTGGAAAAAGATTGGAAAAGTTGGCAAACATTAGCACATTCCAGAGAGATATCGCATCTTGAGAGAAAATTCCAGTGAGAACATGCATGCAAGGAAGGAGATCAAGCATCTTTTCCTACACAACCATCCCAACAATGATTTGATCTAACCAAGCAAAGAGGAATGTACATGTAGACCATGTAGAAGCTTTACTTCAGTTGGTGACCACCTGCAGCCTTCAAAACCTCTCATCATCACCTTCATCCCTCACTCATAGGCATCCAGGACCAGAATCCAAGTAAGTAGATGTTATACTTCTTTGGTTCATTCCATTTCATCATTATATTATCATCTTTTGTTTACCTAGCCACCCATTGACCTCCTTCAACATTCCTCCTCCATATACCCATTAAAACCTCGCCAAATCCTACCCAAATCACCCAATACCTCATCTTGATGAACCAAAATCCTTTGTGCAATCACAAAGGAGACCTAAATCTCATTTTGTGGCATTCCCAAAACTCCACGAATCGCGCACCGTTACACCTAAGCTTGTTGGTCACCCTTAATGACATCGGTCTGCCTGTATTTGCCCATACAACCCAAAATAGTGACCTATCCACCTAATTCCCTTTCACCATCATTCACCGTGATCTATCTCGAGACCTCTATCAGACCCGCATGAGAGACCCAAAACCAAGATTACTTGACCTTCGAGATCCTATTTTAACCTAGCCTGTTAGATTAGATCTTTCTTATTGTGTTTTAAGTGAGATACCTAAATCATTTCAAACTATAATAGGATTTACTTTATTTATCACATTAAATTGCTTAAAACAATGGACTGTGACCATCTAGGAAGTATCACACTTTTGGATCTAGCATATGCTAGGTAGTTCACTGAATATATTGTTTAACTTTTTATAGTGGTCTTGTTTTGTATTACAGGTAGTTCCTCCTAGCCAAAAGGAAGCTCTCACAATCAACTATGGATTCAGAAGTTATATGCGTGCAACAACCCATCAACCAACATTAAAAGCAAGGTATTCCTCCTATGCCCGTTACCCTATTTGTTTAAATCAATACTTCAAGGAAACGATCTAGAAAATGGTGAAACAATAACATTGAGATCAAAATCACCAAGCTGGTCCGAGGAAAGGGATTGTGTGAGCAATTCGCCTCGAGTCAACCAATTGAAGCAAGCAAAGAGAAGAATATTGTTTTGGTGTTGCAAGACAACCAAAAACAAAGAGATGTTCAAGAAGAAAATGGTGGTGTGCTCACTCCTTACTGGGCCTAAGACATAATGCACTTCTTACAAATAGGCCTATGCCCTCTAGAGATTAACAAAGTCAAAAGAAGACACTTTAGATTGCAGGCTATTCCGTATGCACTTGTTGATGGTGTCTTGTTCAAAAAAGATATCAATGGAGTGTTGCTGAGGTGCATTGGGACAAATCAGATTGAGAAAATGTTAGAAGAGTTCCATGGTGGATCAGTTGGGGGTCATTTTTCTCCAAGAGTGACAGCTCTCAAGATCATGAAGGCTGGTTATTATTGGCCCAAAGTGTTTAGTGATTGTTATGCATGGATCAAGAGGTGCAAGAATTGTGCATTCTTCACAAGCAAAGAGAAGTTAATAGCACTTCCATTGCACCCAATCTCGATTGACCATCCATTCATGCAATGGGGTTCGGGCTTATTGAGTCATAAATCCAAACTCAAACCGGGGGCACAAATGGATTTTAAATGACATGAGACTACTTCACCAAACGCGAGGCGGTGGCACTCAAAGAGGCAAATGAATCTAGCATTCTAGACTTCTAGGAGGGGATAGCAACCAGATTTGGTATACCTGCCACTATAATATCAGCTAATGCATTGGCATTCATAGGATTAAAGGTAACTGAATGGGCTATTAGAAATGGGATCTATTTGAGCACTTCATCAAATTATTACCCTCAAGGTAATGGCCAAGTGAGTCCACAAACAAGAATCTATTAAGGATCATCAAGAGGACTCTTGATGAAAATCAAAGGACTTGGCACACTACGCTCAAATCAGCTCTATGGGTTGATAGGATAACTCCCAAGAGATCCACAGGTAACTCTCTATTCGGACTTGTTTATGGGAAAAGGCGGTCTTGCACATGTCACTTGAGTTGCCAACATTAGAACTCATGAAGTAATTGGAATTGTTGGAGTATGAGCCCATGGAGGTTAGATATGCGGAATTGATAGAAATCCAAGAAATCAAAGAGCATGTAGCCCAAATAATGGAAAATGACCAAGCATTGATCAAGAGGAGCTTTGATAAGAAAGCTAAGGCTAGAACTTTCCAAGTTGGAGATTTAGTGTTGAAATGGGATGCAGACAGAAAGCAAAGCCGGAAGACATTCAAAATTTTATGCCATTTGGAGTGGCCCCTACATAGTCACAAAATGTAAAAATAGGAATGCCTTCCAATTGTCTACATTGGATGGTGAGGAACTGTAGATTCCAGTTAATGGAATCTATCTAAAGCATTGCTACTAGAAGGGATACTTCTTACCTTGTACATATTAGCTTAGATTTTTTCATTCCTCAAATGCTTATGCACATTGTATTTTTGTAGCTTAGATTTACATTTCACTAAGTTCTTTGGCATAAGTTTTTTTCCCAAGGATGCATCTTTTGCAGATCATGTTCCAAATCAAGTGATGTTCTACTCTCACAATCTTCCTTCTTGAAAATTTTCTAATGAGTTGGGAGTACCAAGCAATTAATTTAATTACTCCATTCCCAAGGATTGCTTGAGCGTCACTGGTCACTTCACCAAGCGGGTAGATGACCCCTTTGATTCGCTAAAATTGTTATCCAAAATAAGCCCATGCTTGTTTTGGTTAACTTACCTTCATTCTTCCTTCCTTTTTCTGGAGACAGTTTTTTGCAACTTTAAGGCACTCAAAAGTTCTTAGAGATAGCTTCATTAGATAGGATTTTTCTTCCTCTTTCCAGAAAAGTAAATAAGTCCTCCTAAATCCTTGTATTTTTTGAGTTATGGCTCAACGGAGTTTGGAGGGAAAATTTGCCAAGGCGGACCCGTGGGAAATTTTTGGCACTTAGCCTTTTGGCTAAAGAACTCAAAGGGAAAATTTCGGCCCGAAAGCCTACAAGGAAATGAAATGATGCCATGTGTCAAGGCGGAGCGGCGGGCGTTGGCGGGAGAACTTCAAGTTTTTGGATTTTGGTCAAAATGTGTCAGAGGAAAAATTAGGCCGTGCCTCCCCAACCAATCAGAAGCCGACACATGTCCATGTCAGTAGCGGGAGTCGGGGTATCGGGAGGAGTTTGGAAATTTTTCCAAAGTGGTGAAGGTGCAAAGGTAAAAACTTGAGCTACACCTCCGTCTTTGCATCAGAAGGCGCCACGTGTCCACATCAGTAGTGGAGTGCAGACCGGTGGAGGATTTTGGGAAAATTTCCCATTTCGCAAAAAGGAGGGAAAAAGTTCAAATTTCGGCCCGCAAACCCTAATTTTGCCCTAATTTCGCCTGTTTTTCCCTAAATCTTCAGAGGGCCATATCTTTTGATCCAGAGCTCAGATTTTTGTGCTTTTGGTATCATTGGAAAGATGTTGAAATTCTCCACACGATGGACTATTCAATTTTTATTTTTGTGGGGTTTGGTGGGAGAAAACGAATAAATGTCTCGGCACAAGAAAAAATGTAGAACCAACCCCCAACCACCAAAATTGATGAAGTATGGCACTCGTTTCTTCTCCAACATGGCCAAATGCATTGAAAAATGGATTTGTGAGGGTTCCCTTGCTATTTTAATGAATCTTGTTGGTGGTTGGAGATCTCAAATCAATTTTCCCTGCATTTTTTACCTTTCTTCATTCTGCTTCATCGTTAAAAGCCAGATTTGGCTCATTTGTAAAGGGTTGGACGTTTTTGTTCTTGCAGACTCCCCTCTTCCCCTTGGCACGTGAATTCATGGAGTTTCTAGGCCTCTCATTAGAACTGCAATACATTTTTGCCTCCTTTCCATTGTAATGCATCGTATCAAAAACTAGGAATGATAAAGCATGCTCTGTGAATGAATTTTCAATCCTTTCTTGCGTTTATTGTTTCCTTCTGATCCTTCATTACATTTTGGTAATTTGTGCATGTTCTAGTGTTGCATTCTTATGATATGTGTCTATTTGCAAAAATAGAGGTCCATCACTCCTTTGGTGTATCACCATTTTTACTTAGTTTTGTTTCCTTTTGCATCTTTTAACTCTATCTCCTTGGAATCTAGAGTAGGATTTAGCATTGAACCTCTACAAAATTCATGCATACACCTAAACAGAGGGGTAAGAACCAAACTTTCTCTGGAGAGTTTTCTCACCTTGCAAGGTCCCACACCTTGGAGAAAACTCAATGTTGTGCAATCACACTAAATGACCCAATTATGAATTTGTAGATCTGAAGGTCATTTAGGGGGTGCTGTAGATTTGCACTAACGGTGACTTGCGTGGATATGTATAATTATTATGTGAGAGCACCCTCCTAAGGGTGTGATCAAGCCTCCGATGAACCACTTTGTGCATCTTTGATTGGCATGTATATCATAAGATAGTTTAGAAAAAGTGTTTTGAAATGAGTATCATATTCCCAAACACTCTCGGTAGTGCCTTTCTTGATATCCTTGAATGTACTTATACTTTTTAACTCGAACTTATGGATATAATTGTTTTGATGAAATCATCTCGCAATGTCATATAATCCACGCAAGTCTAATCAGGTTCAAACTTCTTATACCAATTTGTGTGTGCGTCTCTGCAATGTAGTTACAAACCGCCTTGCTTTGCACTATGAAGTTGTAATTCCTTTCACACGCCACAATATCTCACACATATGCACATGCTTAGTAACATCTTCTATTCCTCTATACTTTGGGAAGATGAAGTGACATCTCCATGTAAATATTTTAGGGCTGGTGAGGACCATGCCCACCAAATCTAGAACATTGTGTTACCTCCTCCTCCAAATCCACCAAATTCACCAAATCCACGAGCCACCTTTCCTCCCTGATCCTCCTCTTGTAATAGGAATTGAACATGAGGATGCACTACACCTTGTGTCCCAACAATGATGCTACAATGAACTCCAACAATATTTTAAGTGCCACTAACTCATATGCGAGTCCAAAGTTTTACGTGCTGTGTTCTATGTCGATGGCGCGCCTGAAAAGGTGCCTCCAACCGAACCTCTAAATAGTAAGGAAGATATATTCCTAGCCATAGATGTACTTACTATTTTATTTACTCCTGAACATGTTGATAAGTCAACTTTACCTCTTAATACTCTACTACCCACACTAACTTGCTGATTATTGGTTGTATTAGAAACTTGAAAACCAAGCGCAAGGGTTAGGTCACCAAGTAGGTTTAGATGCGTGCCTATGGCCCATGTTATCTCTGTTGGCCCATTCTCATAAGAGGTTGATGAGGTTTCCCTATCATACTTTCCCAAATGGGGGAGTTCCAGAGGCTCACAGCTCTACGTCCTCTATGTGATCTCCAAATCCTTCACGAGTCTTCTCTCTCCACAATGCCATCCATTCTGCAACCTCGCGTTGCTTCTCTAAATCCCTCTCGCATACCTCATTGAACTTAAGCCACCTTTCTTCTCTTTTTCTTTCTATTTGCTAGGTCTGCCATCTTTCACCACACCTACTCCTGCCCCCGCGCATGGTGGGGTTTAGCTAGCCATCGACTTCTCTTCCAAATTTAGGGTTACCATCAAGATCTTGATCACTAGTGGAATTCTATGTAGATATGATCCCTTGGGATAACGTAAAAATTGAAACTCAACTACCTCTAGACAAGAGTAAGTGGAATTGAGTACTCCAAAATATAGTTATTCAGAACACCATGGAACCAAGTATCCACATCATGCGTCCAAATCAAATCAACATCATAGAGAGCCTGAAATTATTCTTGCATCTAGAAAAGTGTGCAAAACCTTCAATTCCTTTTAGATGCATAAGCAACTAGCCACTCGTATAGTTCTATGGGAAAGATAACAAATAAGATCTCATATAAGTAGTCATATAGATTCTACTCAACATTTATGCATGCGTTAAACTCAAAACCAGTCTTGAACCTCCCAGCGTATTCTTCTTCCGGATCTATTATCCACTCCTCAACACTTTCCAATGGTAATGGTATGTCTTCATCATGCAACATCCTGGAACCGGTGAGAAAGAGGTCCCAACAACGAAACCAATGATGTAGCCTAGAATTTTCATCAGAAGCGACCTAGGTGTCTTTGACACATCACTCATCCCGAGTTGAGCACTCACCCGAAGCGTGCAAAGCAATAGGTCCCTCTTTAGAGTTTCTTGTACAAAATGTTGGCATCATGGTGCATATACATATTCAAATTCATAATCAATAATAAAAAATCCATAGTGCACAAACCAATTCTAGATCTTAGAATATATGAAAGATGAACTAAACAATGACTATAATAAGATTTACCATGCAAGAACCAGATTCAGTCATGTTCAACACCATTATCCAGCCAATATATTCCATTGCATTAAATACTATAAAACACATAAGCTTCTTACATTACAAAAGTATCTCCATGAATCATGTGTGTGACAAAATCAATAACATAACTCTATAATAATTCACACACACTAAAACCGTGCAAACCAATTCATATATATATAGGGTCGGGATTTTCCCTTCACCACCCATGCACTTTCTCAAAATAGGTCACATGCTAATAATAGCCACGTGCCTTTACAAAAGAATGCAAAACCATGCAAGTTCCATAACAATAGTCTTCCTATAGTTAACTATGACTAGAAATCCTATTATTAGCCTAATTCCATGCATGGCGCTTAGCCGATGCTTGTTCCCAAAATACCATTACTTGAGCTACAAGTCTTCATGCTTTTTGTGCTTAGCATGCTATCTCCAAAAATATCCTTGATTGAAAAACAACTAAGTTACAAATTCAAACTGTTCGGCATGCGCACTGGTTTGTAATTCTTCGTGCCTTTAAATGTGCCTTTCTCCCCACGTGCATCCTTTATGTGTCTTCACTTTAGAGAAATATTTAATCCACTAAAAACACCTGTTCTTACTCCACCTCATGAAGGAGATCCATTTTATTTATACATATTTGCTTCAGAACATGCTCTTGGAGCCATGCTCACTCACTATGATAATTAAGGTCGTGAACATTCTATATATTATATCAGCCACACACTCCATGAATATGAAACCCATTACACTGAAGTTAAAAATCTATGTTGTGCTTTATACTTTTCCACTTCCAAGTTACATCATTATCTTCTTAATCACAAAATGTATGTTATCACTAGCTTCAATCCACTCAAAACCATACACTCTAAACCATATCATAGTGATCATATCACTTGATGGATTATGCTTATGACTAAGTTTGATCTCGAGTTCATATCACAAAAATCTATTAAGGGCCAGGCCATTGCAAACCAGCTCGCTGACACTCCCTTTTTGAAAATAAAATTCCTCATGAATACTTTCCAGATGAATCCATCAATAATGTCGACAAATATGAATTCATCCCTATCAAAATGACTCTCTTCTTTGATGGTTCTAAATGTCAGGAAGGGGAGGAGATGGTATTGTTATCATACCTCCTTGGGGCATTCCTATTCCATTATCATTCAAACTCAACTTTGAATGCACTAATAATATGGAAGAATATGAAGCTTTAATCATGGGCCTCACGACCGCTATTCTTATAGGTGTTCACATCTTAGACATATATGGAGATTCACAACTTGTTATCAGTCAAGTCAAAGGAGAATATCAGTGTAAAAATGAAATTTTACAAAAATACAAAGCCAACGTTGACTTTCTCCTCGACACTTTTGATCACTACACTATCCAAACCATCCCATGATCCTCTAACAAATTTATAGATACAATGGCCTCTTTAGGAGCCCTCATCCCATTAGAAACAAAAGATTCAAAAGACAACACTTTGAAGTATCTGTAGTGGTTGATGGTTGGATCACCCTTCACATCAAAATGAGCTCCCTCCTATTAACATCGTTGACGATAACCCAACTAATTTGTGGTATACTCAGATATACAATTATCTTATCGAATCAAAAATTCCATCTGATTTATCACGTAACACTAAATGGTCATTTATTCAACGCACTACTCATTTTGTCATTATCGGTGGTATCCTTTACAAATGTAGTTTTGATGGTATCCTATTAAGGTGCCTTAAATCACATGAGTCAAATAAAGCAATTGAAGAAGTCCATGATGGAGTTTGTGGAGGACATTTTAGTGGAAATTCCATCACCAAACATGTCATACAATCAAGGTACTACTGGCCTACTATCACCAAGGATTATTGTGAATATGTCAAGAAATGTGGTAATTGTCAACTTAATTCAAATCTCATCCATGTTCCTAGTCAGGGATTACAACATGCTTAGGACATATGGCCTTTCTCTTAGTGGGCGTTAGACCTTATAGGTGCTATTAATCCTAATCATCTCAACAAAATCACTCTATTATCACATCTACTGAATATTTTACTAAATGTGTTGAAGTTATCCCTTTAACATCCACTAAATCAGGACCTATTAACAATTTCATATATCAATACATTATATATGGTGTTTGGCATCCCATATAAACTTATCACAGATAATGGAAAATCCTTTAAAATAAAAAAGTTAAAGAAGCTATGTGATACTTTTAACATCAAACTCAGCTTTTCATCACCATATTATCCCCAAGAAAATGGATAGGTTGAGGCCTCAAATAAAACACTTAATAAAATCCTTATGAAAATAGTAAATGATGCAGGAAGGAATTGACATCTCAAAAATCTATTTTCCCTTTGGGCCTATCGAACTAACATCCGTAATCCTATCGGAGCTACACACTTTTCACTTGTCTACGATTCTGAATTTGTTTTACCACTTGAAATTCAAATACCATCACTTCGTGTATCACTTAAGGACTTCATCCCGATGAAGAATATCGACAAGATCATCTAGCACAACTTGAATTGTTAGATGAAAAACATCTAATGGCCCTTGAACATCATCAAGTTTATCAAGAATGCATTAAACGAGCAAATTAATTTTTTTGGCAATCGAGAAGATTAATGTTTTTTTGCAATACATCTTGCATCAAAAGACCCAACATCATGTAAGGGTGATGCAAGCTCGGTCGATAATTGGTAGCCTCTTAAAGTGTTAATATTAAATCTACCATATTACCATGGAGACCACTATGTTTTTTAATTATGCTTTCATTTTCCATAGCAATAGCTAGATTATGAATAAATTAATGTTTATTTGAAATATATCTTACATCAAAGGATCCAATTATGGGTAAATACGATGCAATCCTCGGATACAAGATCAATCGGTAGGTAGCCGTAAGCTAAAATATTGTTTATTTCAATTGGTTAGAATTGATATGTGGATGATTAAAATAAAAATTATTTACTTCCCTATAGTTAGCCACAATAATTATTTACTTATTTTATATTTAGAGGGCTTTCTATATGAGAAAAAAATCACCCTCTAAGGAGATGTCATTCAAGTTCAGCAAGGAGACTATCAACTGCGAGGTAGCCTAAAAGAATTTATAAAGTCATTATCAAAAAATATGAAGTGAGATTTTGGTCTGACAATCTCACTTCTGCTAATGTTGAAAAGTTGACAAAGGCCTTCAATAAAAAATATTGATTGAATTGAATCTAATACTCACTTAGGGAAAGTAACATTACAATATAGTCGATGAAATTACAATAAGAGATCTACAAAAGGTTTGGAGTAGAAATGATGTTTCCTATAGTTCTAAAGACACATTGTGTATTACATTAGGTGTAAAGGGAAACCCTCCTGAAGATTTTATGGATGGGATGAAAAAGAGAGGAGAATATTGTTCAAAATATATGTGGTTGATGATTAATTTGTACAAATACTTATCACTACTTATCATTTCAAAATGTTATTATGATGGTACTACTTAACATTGTAAATAAAATATGTTTATATGTTATTATGATGGTTTTGCTTAACTATTTTGTATGCTGAGATTGTACAAATATAAGTTGGTATTATTGATATTTCACCGACTATAAGTTGAGATTATGAGTATATAAGTTCGAATGTGAATTAATAGAAATTTTTTTGTAACAAAACTTTGAGCAATTTTTAATAATCAAATATGTTTTCCTAAATTAATTATGAGCATGATTGAATAATTTTTTTGCTTCCAAAATAAAAATGTATACCATGTTCATATGAAATGAAATAACTACAATACGGTTTGTAAATATTCATCGCCTTGAAACATTACATTTGATTCAAAAATTTTGTGAAAAAAATATTCCTAGTACAATAAGAAATGAGGAACACCCTTTGATTTTTTACCTACTTCACCACCTACAACCATTTGATTTTTGATATAACAATAACAAAAGGGATGTGTTTTTATTTTTGGATTGATTCACCACCCTCAACCATTTGATTTTTTTCTCCTTTTGTAGATAAGAACACATGTAACATGAAACTAATCATATTTGATATAAACGGTGTTTTGGCACACACCATCCACAAGGCTGATTTGTCATAAAAGAAGTTAAAAATCTTGGTGGAGTCGAGATGAAAATAAAAACTTATTTTCTCAGAACAAATGTGAAAGAGTTCTTATAATGTTGAAAAAATCATTTAAAAATATCACTCTGGACATCAACGAGAAAGTCAAATGTTGAGTACATGATGCCTCCATTCCTTTAAAACATTGGCTTAGAGGTTGGAAGCTTCAAGTTCATATTTACATAAGAATATTGTATCGAGACAAAACACATTGATTATGAAGGTTCTGGGAATCCCAAATTATATCTCAAGAATCTTAACTCCATTTGGTGGTAGTTTAATGCATTGTACCATTGTAAAAATATAGTGCTTATAGATGACTCTTTAGAGAAAAACAAGTTCAATGATGTGGGGAACTACATAATTGCTAAAATATTTAACATAGATTCTAAGTTAGAAGACAAATACTTGTTAGATGAGTTGTGGCCTTTATTGTAACCATGAAAGGATGTCGAAGATGTTCGAGATGTTGTTTAGATAAAAAAACCCAATTATAGGGAGCTTATTTTTTGGAAATTTACTATGATTTCTATTGTTAATTTGGGATCCCATCTTTGGGAATAGTGTTATAATAAAATTCAAAAAATTCTTAATTTTTTTACTATAATTCTACCTTTAGTAAAGTAATTTTAATTTATTTCATTGTTATATTTAAATACGAAAATATATCTCGGATGGTTTTACAATTAATTTTCATTAATTTCATATCTATATTTAAATATGAAAACATATATGCAATGATTTTGCATTTAATTTGATATCTAAATTTAAATATGAAAATATATCTATAATGGTTTTACAGTTAATTACATTCTCCTACACTGGATCGTCGCCCTCTGCTAGTTTCTTCAAAATATCTTTGGTAATTCTCTAGTTGCGTTGAGGTTCAATCACATCATACTAAATGAACTCTGAAAGTGTCTCACATCTCTTGAATGTCATTAGCCTAGTGGCCGCTAGGCCACAAGACATTTTAATTATTCAAATCTGCATAGTTTAATCTTAAAGACATCTTAAAACTGATAAGAGCCTTATTCCAAAGCAAAAATTAAGCCTAGGAGATGCTAGCTCATATAAAATAGAACATGTTTATGTTTTATACGAGCTAGTGTCCGCTAGGTCTTATTTCTTAGATCAATGTTGGATTCCCTGAAATCATTAAACGATTTTTCCCAAATTCATTAATTTAATGTGTAATCTAATATATTGGACTACGAGAAGGAGGTATAATGGGTTCCAATATTTTAATTTTTAGATTCTAATATTTTGATTTTCGGATTCCAATATATGTGATTTTGGAGTACAGTAAAATCCAATATATATGATTTTGGATTCTAATATATGTGGTTTTGGATTCCAATATATGTGATTTTAGATTCCAATAAATGTGATTTTGGATTCCAATATGTGTGATTTCGAGTACAAATAATTCCAATATTTAACATTTTGGAATCCAAAATCGATATTATTGGATTCTAATATTCGCTATATTTTTCTTTGCTTTCTGATTTGGAAGAAGTCCGATTTATTAAAATAATTGTTATAGAAGGAAGAAAAATGAATATCTTTCATATAAAAAATAATAATGTGGGTGGATCACTTGACCTTGACTACCACTTTAGTGAGATTAAGTTGTGAGTTCAAATCCTATGACTTACCTATGGTGTAGGGAGAGAACTTTTTATGCTATCTAAAATTTATAGATGGCCAACCCTTTGAAATTCCAATAATGTTGTCCCCAATAAAAATACTTGTTACTAATTATTTTTGTGCATGTGAAAAAGGTTTTGGATTTAGAGCTTAGTTAAGTATTTGAATAATCCCATATTCATTAAAATATCAACTTAACTAATATGGTAATACTTGTAGAGATTAAAAATGAAAATAAAAATTGATAATTAATTTATTATTTCTATTATTTGAGATTCTTATATGACATTTTCTATGGAGACATGCTCAATCTATACAACTTTATGTGTTCATATATTTGACTAATAAACATTTTCTTTTTAACTTTGTGATGGAGCTTCCCTCTAGATTACAAAAAAAAACATTGTGATGGATCTCAAAATAAAATAAAACTTATGGGTTTTTTTTTTTACAAAGAATGGTGGTACTAAATTCTTCCCAAAAACACTCACAAGGCGTGATGTCTGGTTTAGCATGGGGACAATAGTGGGTCAATGGCGGCACCCCAAATCCTACCTCATTTATCAATGTAGTTAGGAATAAGCATGTAAATCTCATCTCTAAGATTGTTAGAAGCCCTTATATGGTTGATAATTTTGATGCGGTACCTATCATGGTAATTTCAAGTGCAAGAGTTGAAGAAATGTGCCAATATTATTGATAATATGAAGTAATTTGCAGGTTTAATGGGTTTTTCCCACTATGTAGATCTATATCAACGACTCTTCATAAAGCTGGACCAATTGTGTGAAGTCCACTTTTTCTCCGAAGGGTTCTTCATTATTTAGTTGCCTTCAAAGGAGGACTTTCAAAAGGTTTTGAATGAGGGACCTTGGTTATGGGGCATAAAAGGTTTTTTTTTTTCACTCCATGATTCCCTAACTTTAACCCAACGACAATGATAGTATCCAAAATTCTGGTGTGGGTTCATCTTCCTAATTGGCCTCTTCATTTATGACATCCTAAAGTTTTGGAAGGTATTGGAAATTTGTTTGGAAAGCACATGGAAACTAATACCAAACAAGAAGAATTAGGGTTGTTCACTTATGCATGTTTATACATGAAGATAAATATAAGCAAAGGGCATCCTAATATGATATTATTAAACCGGATGACATTAAGTGGTCTTAAATCCTAGACTACAAAAACATGGATTTTGGTTGTCTAATTTGCAAGTCAACAAACCATCTACAAAACTCTTGCCCATAACTTAGAGGGAAACCAAAAAGGAAAAGGGATTTCCCTTCCAAGCCCAAACCATGAAAACCCTATCCTCATCATCTTGGGAAAGAAGATGAGGACAATTTGGTGGAGAATGCATTGACCACTAAAGGTGACAAAAAGGGAATAACGTGTTTAGAAGTGCAAGTGTCTCGTAAAGAGACATGGAGGAGGAGCAATTTAAGGATGTCATAGGGGAAAGTAGATTGATTCCATATCATTATGTGGAACAAAGAGATTTCATGAAACAAATTCATTGGAATTGCATTAGGAACATGTTCATCCTCGGTTCAAGGATGAACACCGTGCTATCGTCGGCCCTATTGAGGGTTGGAAAAAAGTAAAATAAAAATTAAAGAAAGTTCGGTTGAGGCTCATTTCAAACAAATGTTTGAGATGTTTGATTTTACTCCCTCTCGTACTTTTAACATGGACAATTGTAGTTTTAAGCACAACCTTCACTCTTCAAAGAGGCATTGAATTTGTTTTGATGCTTTTGATTACTACTTAATAGTTGTTTGACCATTTTTCAGCCAATTCTTTTATGTTGCTTCCAAGGCCAAGTATTCCAATTAACTTTCTTTTTGGAGACCATTGTAACTTATTATATATTTAAATAGTATGTTGCATTCATTAAAAAACTCAAACTTATCATTAATCAATAACTAATTCTTAAGTTATGATCTTTGATATCTTTTTATTTGGCATTGTTTATGGAGTACCAAATTTTTATCCTTAATAAATAAATAAATAAAATGAATGTAATAATGCAATTTAATTAATTATTTATTCTTTTTCTTTACAAGTTTATATTGAATTAACAAGTACTTATTAAGACTCTAAATGTTATTTTTACAAACTATTTTTAATGAGAAGCTAATAATTTTACATAAATACGGACATCTCCACAGCATATAAATATAACTAATGAAAAGACGGTTGGGAACCAAATAAATTACTTTTAATCCTATCCATATAAAATAGCTAAGTTAAGGCTGCCATGAAACACCCTAAAAGCAAAAGTTGTGCAGAAGTCTTCTAAAGTATGAGGGAGGAACGAATCAAAATGGTAGTAATAAAAAGGAAAAAACTGAAGAGAGACAGAGAATCATATTCAGTCAACTCCAGAATCAGATTCATCTGCGAAAAAGAAATCTGATAGACTTTTCCAGTAAAAATAATGTGAAGTATCTGGTGTCTTGTACAGGAAAAGATCTTGTCAACTCTAAAAGAGATTCAAAGGCATCTATGCCGCATGTGTTTGAACATGATGCCTTTGGACTTTGAAGAATAATGGGCGTCACTTCCACATCCACCACCTGTAAAGCCAGGAATTCCATGTAATGTTTCATTTGGGCCCAACAATGGCTGCCCCACTATCTGCTTTCCGTATGTGTATTCAGTTGGCCAGTGGCCAATTTAAGGGTTAAGGGATGGAAAAAGATTTGGTAGAACTTTAAAGATAGTTGAAGGTCATATCATGGAGATGAATAAGGGAGACGGATTTGTTCAGATTTTCTTCGTATTATCATTCAGGAGAGAATGATGATTTGTGAGTTATAAGTAATTTGTAATCTTGAAATGCACATTCAATTTCTATTGAGTTTATTGGACATTTTCAATAAGTGGTCATGGGAGCATAACACAATGGGGCGTTCCAAATGCGGATTGCTCACCGGCCGTTGAAAACCTAAGTCTGCCCTATGTCCCACTTTGAGAAGGTGCTCCTTGTCACTTTGGTCCATAACTCTAGTATAATAAAGACATTTACCATCAAAAACTTAATTGATCCCTAAATTTTTCGGAAAATATCATTTATAGAAAACTAAATATTTTAACATAATAGAAAAATAAATGTATTGAACATGAATATTCCATTAGAATAGTAAGATATATATTTATAGAAGAATCAAATATTTTGTACATTTAATACTTTTGAAGTTCATTTATATTAGTCTATGGATAACTAACAAAAATACATGTGTTTAGTAATAATTATTTTGTGTTTAATAATCTAATTATATTTTTGGGTTTAAAAGTCATAGAAAAGAAAGTAAAAATCAAATGAATGAATCTACCAATCAACCATTACATTATTGTGAATGTGACTTCAATAGTGACATCACCCTCATTGATGTAAAGACTCCAAATCAATTGATATGTGAGTCATTTTGGATGACTATAACAATGACATCTAAACAATTGGTAAGTTAACAAACAACTTTACCAAAGGACCTACAATATGAAAATATGTACATCACAAATGAGTAAAGATTGGTTCTATGAATAAAAGAAAATTCCTTTTAAGATGTTGATATATTGCTTCCACTAATTATAAAATATTTTTAAAATATGGGATCACTTTGTCTAATTTAGGGCGTAGGAATATTCAAGGGACAACCTCACTTTTTGGATAAAAGGGTCATGTGATGAAGTGTATTATGAATGATAAAGGTTTGAGTATATACCAAAATGTTATGAAAGAAGGGGAAGAATCAAATAAAGATGATCGACACTAGATTTATAATTGTAATGTAAAGTTATATTATAAAACGTTATATACAAGATTCAAGAGAATGAGTATAAGATGCCTAAGTATTCATTTTCTCTATGCTTATCACTAGTCTCTAAATAATAACAAAACATATTAATATGTACAAAGGAGGAAAATAAAACATCTATTGAGCCATTATAATTCTTAGTAATAACCACTTCATAATTACTTATCACTATTTTATCTTCAGCTAGTGTTATTGCAAGTAAAGCAATGCAATAGATAATTAATATGTAGGAGGAGATGTGTTGTATCATTTAGGAGTTAGAACCTCATGGTATATATACACATGCATTAGGTATCTTTGGTAAAACCATTGGAGAAACTAGGTCACATAATAGAGTAATTTCTAAAATATAAGACATCCCTATCGAGATGATAGTTTATGGCAATCCATAACAGACCTAAGAATACATGGTCAAAGTACAATTTGATTATTTCTAGAGAGGAAACAAATTTCTTAAAAGGTGTGAGAATATCCATATTAGAAAATCTATATCATTATGATAATCCATAGAAATAGATTTATAATGGTATCATTTGTACTTGAAAGAGGTGTATCCATACCTTGCTCTTGTTGAGATGTTTAGATATTACACATGTGGTAACTTGATGTGTTTGAAAATATTTGACCTAGGGTGTAGGTAAAAGAAATACTTGTGTAGTACTACAAGGTTCTTTTCAACTCCAAATATTACTATGAACTTAGTGAAATGGGCCTCCATTATTAGTTCATATCTATCTTCCTTGTAAATTACACACAAAGATGATAAATGATTTCATCTTATAAGTAGAAGCTTGGAAATTATTTATGGTTGAGAAAGTTTTGATAAAGATTTATGTAAAGTGTAAATCATACGAAAATATTTTACCCAAGTGTCCACATACATCAAGCATGGTGAGGAGATCTTGAACTAGAGGTTGGATTAAAAAGTCACCTACTAGAATGGAAATTCCTTTCTTGTGGTTGAAATTAAGATGAAATTACTAACTTGATAAGAGAAGATCATTTTTTATATTGATCTTACTACAAATTTTTCTAAGTCTACAAGAAATGAAGTGTCTTGTGATCTATATGGATCATCCCAAGATATAATGCTACTAATAATTACATATCTAAACAATGGAATAAATCTTACAAGCATATGTTAAAAAGTTTCTAGAAAGGCTTTATTTTGGTAGATTGAACAAATTAAGGTAGATCTAATAGACTCATGTCTTTCCTATCGACTACAAAATAGCCATCCTCCTACATAAAAGTCATTCGTATACAATCGATCCAATCACCTAAAATTTTAACATGGCCATGTCTGCAGTCATCTAAATACATAAACACTGGACATATGTAATTTGACACAATTCCACAACTGGCCCCAAGTGTTTCTAAGTTGTAATTTGATGTGATGCATTTTGGTAAGGGCCAAAAATTGCCATATTATATTATTTTAGTAAACTACAAAAAGGGAAACACAATTCCCATCCACACCAAATACTGGTACTAAATGATTAACTATTTTTAATTCATTTTTAGTTTCATATTTAAGTTCAATACTAATACGAAAAAATATTTTCATGTTGAACACACTAAAAGAATTAATTACAATAACATGTCACCACTTCAAATATATCATTGATGATGAAACAATCATTATTATGTGCCTCCATTGGATGATCATGATTATCCTAATTATAAGAAGCAATTAGTAAAAGGAATTTCTACTTCTCTTTAAACACAAACTTCAATTGTGAATTCTACTCACAATTCTATGTCAAGGAAGAGGAGATTGGAGGACATTACTGATGATGAGATGTAACTAACATAAGAGTTTTCTACTCATCAAACACCAATTTTCAGTTGAAAAAAATAAGAAAAATGAGCGGAGAAAGAGAAGTAGACACATAATTAGAAGCTATTTTAATTTGACTCGGAATCTAGATATCAATTCATTGAACCAGTTATGCCTAGAAAATGGTAATGTTACCCTAACTGAATGTAGATGTGCAATATGTAGTTGAAAATTCAGAAAGGAACACAAAATGCAAATCAACATGGACACAATTGAGAAACTTTGTGGAAAATATATATGTGTCAGTTACGTAAATGATTGAAAAAAACACATAGATGGAAAAATGCAAAACAATGCATGTATGTAAGATAGACATCAAAGTATGAAAATGATAAAAAATGGGTTGCTCGAGGATTATTTTAGCAACCCAAGTTTTCAAGTATGGTATGTATTACGAATAGCGATTTGCATATCAAATTGCATATGTAATGCTTATATAATTATGTTCATTATTGTAAAATAATTTCATTATCATTATTTTTATTTGTAGTTATGTTATTGAGTATGACATTGCATTCTATATATAAGAAAATATTAAAGCAATGTCTAACTTAGAAACATAGTATAATATATTTTTGGATAGGTAAATAAGGGTTGAAGGGTCCATTTCCATTTAATTAATAATTTGAAAATAGTACATTAAGTATCAAAATTTTATATACAAAAACCCATTATGGGATATCTATAATGGTATATATTAATACATATCTAGAAATTCATTTCGGAGGGAGAAGGACCATTAGCATCTTTAACAAAAATATTAAATCCTTTAGTTCCATCTTGTTTGCATAACATTTTATAAGATTTTTCTTTCTTGGATGCCTCATGATTATCCCCATCTAATGAAATTGTTCCAATAAGGTATTAAATTTAAGCATTGGAAATATGATGATGTCGTCGAGTGATGATTGACCATTTATTCAAAAAAATTAAAAGAGTACAAAAGAAATCCTCTAATGTCTTGAAATCGGTGACAATTATAAATCCATGAGAGGGACACTGTTTCACCTTTTTATTAGATTGTTTCTTTGAATTGTTGATGAAATAGATAGGGTAACGAGCGTAGGAGGAATACCTATTCAAATGTCGGTTGATGGGTTGTTGTGCGCGTATGACTTTCGAATCCACAGCTGACCGTGAGAGCTTCCTTTTGGCTAGGAGGAACTACCTGTAATGAAAACAAGACCACCAAAAGGAATTAAACAATATGGGTAGTGAACTACCTAAAGTGAGCTAGATCCGGGAAGCATGGTACTTCCTAGATGGCTATCAGTCCACTATTTTAAACAAATTAATGTAGTAAACAAAGTAAATCCTATTGTTATTTTAAAATGATTTAGGTATCTCACTTAAAAACACAATAAGAAGTAGATCTAATCTAACAAGCTAAGCTAGAATAGAATCCAAGGTCAAGTGATAGGTTTGGGTCTCTGTAGGTCTGATAAAGGTCTCGAGTAGGTCACATGTGAGTGAGGGTGAGGTAAAATTAGGTGTGCGAGTCTCTGTTTTAAGGCCGTGTGGGTAAACATAGAGATCGGCGTTGGTCAGGGTGTGACCATGGTTAGGTATACTGGCGTCGGTTATTGTGAGATCTGGAAATGTCACAGAACAGGGTTTTGGTCTCCTTTGTGATTACACAAAGGATTTTGGTTGGTCGGGATGAGGTAATGGGTGACTGGAGTAGGCTTTTGCAAGGTTTTGATGAGTCTATGGAGGTGAAAATGTTGGAGAAGATCAATAGGGAGCAAGATAAACAATGGGTGATGAAAATGAAATAAACCAACAAAGTATGATGTTATACTTACTTGGATTTTGTTCCTGGTGGTCTGTGTGTGAAGGATGGAGGTGCTGATGATGGGTTTGAAGGCTACAAGTGATCACCAATTGAAGAAAAGCTTTTGCATGGGCTGCATGCACACTCCTCTTTGATTAGATAGATCAGAATGTGGCTAGGATGGTCGTGTGCAGAGAAGATCCTCAATCTCCTTCCTTGGATGTGAGTTCTTGCTGGAATTGGCTCTCTGAAGATGCGTTATCTCTCTGAGATTTGTTCTTGTTCATCAACTTTCTTGCTTCCAACTTCCAATTTGGGTTAAAAGGGTAACCAACGGTGGTCCGGCTTAATCGGCGACGGTTAGGGGTAACCAATGTCGGTCAGGCGGGATTTTCTAGGCTTACTAAACTTAGGGAGATCCTCCGATTTTCTCATATCTCGTGTCGCTATCCCATGGATTAGACTCGGAGCCTCTTGTGAGCATGTGGGAATGTGGTTAGAGGGAATGTAGGCATTGATTTTTAGGGTTTGGGTAAGTCTTAGTTAGTTATGGTAACTTGGTAAGAATAGGTCTTAGGTTGAGTTAGGTTAGTGAGGTGTCTAAGTGAATCAGATGTGTAGATATTATTTAAATAAGATATTTAAATAATAAATATAGTGATTATAATGCATTAATTTAATTAAATTAATTAAATTAATATTAGTAAGTGAAGGGGGTCATGGCTAGGTAAATTTAATAAAGGGTGTTTATATGTCAAGGGACGAAAGGGGAGTGTGACCTAATTTTAGTGTCTACATTTTGTCCCTTTTTTTTGTATAGCTTGTATTGGTAAGTGATGCTAACAAAAATAAGATGTGGTTGCCCCATGTGTGGGTGAAGGTGATCCCCCTCAAACCAAGAATTGACAAGGCAACAGGTTGAAGTGGTGAGTGGTTTGATAAAAGGTAAATGTGAGGAAAAGGCAAGTGGGTGTAGGGGAAAAGGGTGAAAGGTCTACTTGGGTAATCTAGGTAATGGGTCAGGGTCACAGGTAACAATAGTCAAACACACACACACGTAGAAACTACAACACGCTACCGGGTTGAAGAGCAAGTAAACTCTACATCATCTAAGGTTGATAGGTTTATCCAAACAAGGGTGAAGTGAATCCGGTATCCAAGGTATAGGATAAGGTCAGGAAACACAACATAGGTTAGGTGCAGGAACATTTAGGTATGTTCGATACACCAAAGGTAGGGTCAGGATAGACAACACAACAATAGGCAAGGTAAGGGCACGAGGTCAAACAACACGGGTAACGGTGTTACAAGGTATAACGAGCACATTGGTTCAAAGGTCACAAACAATTTTTGGGTCCAGGTAGATAGGTCACAACATGGGTAAGGCCAAGGTAGGGGTAAAAGAATGAGGCTTCAGCAAATGTGACGAGGTGAGGTTAAAGAAGGTGGAGGGCTAGAGGGGAAGGTAAAGTGGTCCAGGTAGGTGTAGGGGAGGAAAAAGAAAGAGGAGGTAAGGAAAATGAGGTCAATGTGAGGGAAATGAGTATGCAGGGTAACCGACAACAGTTTGGATGAATGATGATGACGGTCTATGGGAACCGACATCGGTGAATGAGGGTATACGACCGATGTCGGTTAAGGGAAACCGATGTCGGTCGAGTCGGTAGGGTATAAAAAGTGGAAAACCCACATTTTTAAAATTCATTTGTGCATTGTTAAAAAGAAGAAAAGGACAAGAAGAGAGAAAAGAGGAAGAGGAAAAAGAGTACGACAGAGAGATTGGTTGGTGAGCCACATAGGCGAGATTGATTGGGCGAGAGGTGGGGCCATGAGATTGGATCGAGCGAGGTGATTGGTTGGGAGAGTGAGAGGTCATTCGAGGATGGTGGAGGCTAGAGAGGGATCGGGAGGAGCGGCGTGGAGGCTGGAGGTTCCACCATGATGGTGGCAATGGGATGTGGTAGGTTCGAACCTTTTGATTCATTGTTTGGTGAATTTGATGTAAAATATAGAAAGTATGAAAAATGGGGGGTTTGGGGGGGGAATAATTTCAAAATGGGAAAAAGAGAGGGAAAAGGGAATGGGGAAGGGTAGGGTGTAGAGCAAGAGGGTAATAGAGGGATATTTAGGGGTGTAAGGAGTGAGTTGGGTGGGTAGAATGAGTAGGGAGGGAAAAATTAGGGTTGGGAAGTCATGGTGGGCAGCACAATAGTGACCGACGTCAGTCGACTTGTGGCCGACGTCGGTGGGTAGTGACCGGTATCGGTCACAAGAACAATGACCAATGTTGGTCAAGGGGAGACCGTGGTCGGTCAAGGGATAACCGGGGTCGGTCGACCTAAGGTTAAGTTGGGACAAAAAAGGGAATAGAGTAAGGGTAGGGTGGGAAAGAATTAGGTGAGAGGGAAAAGGGTTAAGGGAGATGGGAAGGGTTTAGGGTGGCTTGGGTGAGGGGTAGGGTAGATAGTTTTGGGTGGATGGGTTTGGGTAGGTTGGATTAGCGACAAGGCCAATGGGATGGGGGTGGGGAAAGAGATTAGGTTGGGATGTGGGGTGAAATAGGGTAAGTTGGGAAGGTGTACTAATACATTGATTCTTGTGGGATTCAGGCCCGAGACGAGTTGCGGATGAGGGCCTAAGTGCCACCCTTATTATTGACAGTATGGGTGAGCACGATGCAGGAGGAGTGATAACATGTTGCAGAGGTGGGATTGATAGGGGTGAGGCACTACTAGTATGTAGTCCGAGAGGTGAGTCTGATGGTTGCCCTCATCGATAGATGGGACTCGGCGACCAACACCTTCAATATGCCGACGGGTGAGATGACGATCACCCTGGAGGACGTCTACAGGATCATGTGGCTACCCATATTGGGGGCCCAGGTTTATTCTATTTCCTCAGAGGCATCTGAGGAACTACTAACACCCTTTTTTGGTGAGGATGTAGCAGTGACCTGATGTTCCATAGTGCTAGCATGAGCTATGGAGCGATGTATAGAGCTCATCTAGAGGAGATGAAGTTAGTGGTACTTTTGATGGAGGTAGTGTGCTTTGCTTTCAGACCGCGATGTAGAGGGTGGGAGATTCCGAGGTCATTGATGGGAGTCCTTCATGACATGATGATACCAATGGACACGGTTCACATGGGCACTGCATTGCTTGACGTAGGTATATAGAGAGCTATGGGCCTACATGTGACTGTGGAGGTTTAACACATCGCGTGCAGCCGTACTACTTGCATTGCTTAGGCTTACGAGCACATTGTTTGTGTTTGACTAGTGGGGATGCCTTGGGTAGATGCATTCCCATGAAGAGTTTTGAGAGTTGGGTACAGGCGGTGGGTATCGGCCATGGGAGAGGCTTGAGGTGTTAGAGCTACTCATGATGTAGCTTACTGTAGGAGGTTGTTAGAGGGGTTTTCCAGGTGGACATCATTTGGAGGCCGTATGTGGGCTTCCCCCATACAAAAAGATGGCCATGGAACTAGATGGGCTACAACTATATTTATGGATAAAGGGGAGCAGAGCGGGAGAGCATGAGTGGATAATTGTAGAGCGGGTTAGGCACCTGTTCGGGTTAGTCCAGGATGTACCACCACCCTTCCCATAGTACAGGAGAGATGACATGGAGAGACCTATATCTCCACCATGACCCACTGATGCCGATTGAACAAGAGGAGCATCCAAGAGTACACAAATTGATGATTTGGGGTTACTGAGATGGGTACAGTAGTGGTGGGCAACACGATTACAAGTAGTACCACCCGAGACTAGGGCAACTGAGACTTAGCCACCATCACAGTTCAGAGAGATGCCCTACAGGGGTAGGTGGCTACTTTGGTGATGTAGCTTGGGATCATGCAGGGGCAGCTCACAGGTTTAGAGGCACATGTTTCCATCTTACAGCCCAGATAGCTATGCAATGAGCTCAGAGCACGACAGGGGTTAGGTACCTACACAAGCGGAGGCAAAAGGAAGATGGAGATGGAGAGGAGGTAGGTAGAGATGGAGAGCAGATAGCCGCCCTACAGGCATAGGTACTAGATTTACAGGCAGATTAGCCATAACACAGGGGTAGGTTACTGTCCGCATGGCTAATGGCAAGAGTAGCACGAGCAGAAAAAAATTACTACCCTGCAGGCCTATATACAAGCACATGCATAGATTCCAGGGATGACTCAGGCTCTAGTACTAGCATAGGCCTGAGTGTAGGTTTAGGGATAGGGTCCCCTTATACAGGTACCCACGTAGGTAGCGAGACCCATGGCACCTCCACAGATAGTGACCATGGTCTAGATTCAGGGATGCCCTAGCAGAGGCATGATATTATCAGGATCATTTGTTAGCTTCTAGGCTAGATGTGCCCTCCTATGCGAGTACAAAGCACAATAGGCCTCAATGAGAGGACTAGATCCCAGACTCACAGTGTGGAGAGTACGGGGGGCCAATGAGCCCAGGGACAAGGTCGTGGTGAGGCCACTAGTGTGCAGAGGCCAGCCCCAGGTGAGGGGCCATCAGCAAGAGGTGAGGCAGGTGCAGGCACTACATGTGCAACAGAGGGGTCGGGAGTGACACGGTCATAGGAGCATTCCCTAACATTAGATGGGGAGATGATTGACTTTCTATGGACCAACCTGCGTGCTGAGTCATTTTTGTATGGATTATATATGATATCGGCCTGCGTGTCGAAGAGATTTTGTATTTATTAGTATTTTTTTGCATGATACCGGCCTACGAGCCAAAGATATTTTTGTATTGGATAGCGGCCTATGAGCCGGTGATGTATGAGAGACACATGTTTTTTTGAGATGAGTGTACATTATTGTGATACACATGTATTTATATGATGAGATGTATGAGGTTCAGATGATTATGTGTTGTGATGTGTATTTTATTTTACTTTCATTATGATATGAATGGATTAGGTGAGTTAGGCATGATGGAGTCAGGTCGGTTTAGGCATGGATCGAGTCAAGTTAGTTTAGGCATGGATCGAGTCAGGTTAATTTTAGGCATGGATCGAGTCAGTTGGTTTAGGCATGGATCGAGTTAGGTTGGTTTAGGTATGGATTGAGTCAGGTTGGTTTAGGCATGGATTAGGTTAGGTCGGTGTAGGTATGGATCGAGTCGAGGTTGGTGTAGGCATGGATCGAGTCAAGTCGGTTTAGGTGTGGATGTGTATTTCAATATTTTAGTAATACATGTTAATACAAATGAATGTAATGGTGTTCAATGTTTAAATATGGGTTATAAATGAATATGGGAAATAATGGAAGTGGTAAAAGAGTATGTGAAACATGAGGAGTGTATGTAGGTCGAATGATGTGGATATGGGATAGATTTTGGGTTTTGATATGAACAGGAAATCAGGTAAAGGTGGGGAAAATGGTTAGGGTAAAGAGTGGCTGAGCTAACCTTCTAGGGCCCCATGCCCTAGAAGTGCTGCCTACATAGTCCCGGTAAAAAGGGACCTCAGACCAATGTAGTTCTCCCATGAGCTAGGGAAGAAGATGAAAATGAGTTGGTAGGTTTGTGGGCATGTAGTGGGTTTAGGTTTAATAGGTGTGGGTAGATGATGGTTAAAATGTTGCAGGTGAGGGCGATTATGGCGAAAGGGGAGGATGACCCCCAAAAGTAAGTGTCGAGGACCAAGTCTGTATAAGGTAATCAAAATGTAAACAAAGATGGTTAAAAGATAAGAGGGGGGAAATAAAGCCACCTGATTGGGTAGAATCATATTGAGTAGATCATACCTTGAAAAGGGGTGATGAATACAAGACCCGAAAGGCATTACACAATTAACTGTTCTACGGTGAAAGTAGTCACATGATCACCAAATGTCGAAATT
Organism: Taxus wallichiana var. yunnanensis; assembly: GCA_018340775.1. Classification (NCBI taxonomy): domain Eukaryota; kingdom Viridiplantae; phylum Streptophyta; class Pinopsida; order Cupressales; family Taxaceae; genus Taxus; species Taxus wallichiana. Next base: position 61,848,992 of record CM031237.1, on the reverse strand, counting down.
CCAAGATGTCCCTTAAGAAAATTTAGGAAATGAGTGGAAATGGTAAGGTGGGTGAAAGCTAGTTGTACATGTTTTGAGTGATAGGTCTTTTTGGGCAAGAGGTCCAAGGTCACAATGGGAAAGTCCATGACTAAAATGGGATAAATAATATGGTACTCCTTGAGGTCTTTGTGAAGCTGATCTTGATCGATGCGGGAAGTCTATATGGGATAAATAATATGGTACTCTTTGAGGTCTTTGTGAAGAAGTGATCGATGCGGGAAGCTTTAGTCTTTTTTTTTTAAGCTTCACATAGATGTCCTTCGAGGGAGCAATCTATTTATAGTAGCAATTTGGTTAAGAGTAAGATGTCCTTTTGAGGGAGTCATCTTTTTATTAGAAGTTTGACTAAAGGGGTTTTGTCCCATTGGAGGTCTTTGAAATCATGGACAAGACCAATGTGAAGGAGAGGACTCTTGTTCAAAAGGTGAGGTGGAATGACCATGGGATCTCATCTAAAGGTAGATGAAAAGTATCCATGAGAATCATGCTATGTGCAGTGCCATGGTACACATATTCAAGAGAAGATAACAAGTGATGGGTACTCACATGATTCTTGTTTAATCGTTAGGGAGGTGTATGGAGTGGATAACACTCGAGGAAAAGCGTGGAGGAGGCGAAAGGTGAGGTAGGATAATGAGTCAACAATAGAATGGTCGAAGATTCAATGTGTTAAGGAGCTCAAGTTTAAGTTTACCCTCAAGCAAGGACAAATGATAGGCACCCGATCCATAGGTATGAGTTATGATGTATGGTCTAAGCCAATTAGGAGTGAATTTTCCCTATTTACTTTTTCTACACGGTTACTTGTTGAATTTCTTTCAAAATAAGGTCATCGACTTGGAAGGTTCATTCATGAACACAGTTTTCATAAGCACATTTGATACATTGTTGGTAAACTTGAAGGTGATTTAGAGCGTTAAGATGACATTCGTTTAATAACTCTAGTTGTGCTAAGCGGTCCTGACGAAATTCATCATCAGTAAGAATGTCCTGGAGAGAAATGTGGAGTGAGGGATCTAGACTTTGAGAGGCGAGAACAACCTCATTATCGTAGACCAGTGAAAAGGGTGTAGCCACAGTGGAAGTGCGAATACTAGTGCGGTATGCCCATAGAGGAAAAGGAATGTGTGTATGCCAATCCTTCCAAGTATCGTCACCACTTTAATGAGAATTTTATTGAGGGTTTTGTTAGTGGATTCAGGTTATCCATTGGTTTTGGGTAATAAGGTGAGGAGAAACTAGGCTAAATCTTTGAAGGCATCGAAAGTTTTTGTAGTTTTTTGTTTTTGAATTGTTTTCCATTTTTAGTAATGAGGCGATGAGGACACCAAAGTGACAAATTATGTGATGGTTAATGAACTCACATATTTTCTCGGCTTTCATGGAGATGAGTGGTATGACTTCCACCCATTTTGTGTAGTATTCGGTATAGCTTGATTATGATCCATTGATGATGTTGGGAAGAATGAGGATTGATTTCTTCGACAAGATCCAAACCCCATTGAGAGAAGGCCAAAGGTCACGAGTGACTGTAAGGCATGATTGGGTGTATGATGAAGGTTGGAATGTTGTTGACATTTCATGTAACATTTGACATAGTCACAAAATTATGGTTAAGGTTCGCTAGTAATAGCCTAGGCGAAGAATACTCTTAGCCACAACAAGGCCACTAAAGTGACCTCCACATATGCCATCATGAACCTCCTTAATGGTATAAGGGATTTCAGAACTTGTGAGGCATCGTAAGAGAATACCATCAAATCACGCTTATAGAGGAGTCCCCCAGAATAATGAAATGAGAGACCTTTTTAAGGAAGGTGTATTTTTCGTTACTGATTGAGATCGGGAGGTAAGATGGAGAGGGAAAGGTAGTTGGTGTATTGTTTATACCAAAGGTCACTCGGGTCAGGGGTGTCGGTTCCGATTGAGTAAACATTGTGAGGTAAATAAGAAGGTGAATGGAGGCATTGTACAGTGACAAATAATTTGGAATTGGTAGGGGAAGTAGGTATTTGGGAAGCCAAGTAGGCCATGGTATCTGCAAATTTATTGGTTGACCGTGGGATGGTTTGAAGGGTGTAACGATCAAAGGTGGTCAAAAGTATGTTTACATGATGTTTATACTTTGAACTATCTCGTTACGACATTGGTACATACCATTGACTTAGTTTATGACCAATTGTGAATCACCAAAGATGTGGATTGATTTAACATCTAGGGCATAGGCAGTCTGGAGACCTAGTATGAGTGCTTTGTACTCAGCAATGTTGTTGGTGCATTCAAAGTCTAGTTTAAAAGACAAAGGCATTGGTTCACCATTAAGAGGAATGAGGATAAAACTAGCCCCACCCACGTTGAAACTTGGAACCATTGAAGAACAGTGTCATTTGGTAAGGGGTTAAATCAGGGGAAAGGGTAGCAATGGATTCATCAAGAAAGTCAAAATTAGAGGGTTAGTCCCCAACAATAGGTGCATCAACCATTAGGTCGGTGATGGCCTGGCCCTTAATAGACTTTTGGTGAATGAATTTGAGGTCAAGATTAGCTAAAATCATAAGCCATCGCGTGGCATGCTGATTTTGATAAGGTTTGGCGTACATGAAGTGTAAAGGGTTGGTGTTAGTCACAACATAGGTTTTGTGGTTGAGTAGGTAATGGCGGAGTTTGGTGGTGACAAAAACTAAGGCTAAGCAAAGATTTTCTAGATGGTTGTATCGGGTTTCATAGTCCAAAAGAGTATGACTTATGTAATAAACCACTGCCCTATGTTGTTCATCGCGATGAGCGAGCATGGCTCCCAAGGAATGATTAGAGCTGATATGTATAGGTAAAAAGGTTTATCGTATTTTGGTGGAATGAGTACGGGTGGTTGGAGAAGGTATTGTTTTAGGGCCTCAAAAGCTTTGTGATAGTCATCATCCCATTTAAAGGAGACATATTTCCTAAGAATATGATGAAATGGTTGACACCGATCAAATAGTTGTGAAATGAAATGATGAATGGACTACAATTTACCTCGCAGGCTACGAAGTTGTTTAAGGTTAGTGGGTGGAGGCATTTGCATAATGGCCTTGACTTTAGTAGGGTCAACTTCTATACCATGAAGGGAAAAAATAAATCCCAGGATTTTTCCTGAGAGAACCATGAAGACGCACTTTTTAGATTGAAGGTAGATGTAATATTTAATGAGGCGGTCAAAGATGGCTTTGAGGAAAGCAAGATGTTCGGTGCGATGTTTATATTTGGTAAGAGATCATCCACGTAATCTTCCAATATGTGATGCATGATATCATGGAAGATGTAAGTCATAACATGCTTGATATATAGCACCAAGCGTTTTTAAGGCCAAAAGGCATGACTCGATAGAAAAAGGTTCTCCAAGGTGTAATGAATGCAGTCTTGTGTTGATCTTCCAGGGCAAGCAAAATTGGTTATAACCCAAGAAACCATCCATGAATGAGAGCATCTCGTGACCAGCGGTGAGGTCAACTTGATGATCAATCAAAGGGAAAGTCGTCTTTCGGGAAGGTGAGGTTGAGGTCACGAGAAGTCCATGTAAATGCGGAGTCCCACTATTGCTTTATTAACAGGGACAACGTTAGAAATCCAACGAGGATAATCAATGGGTAAGATGAAGGAAATGGAAAGAAGGAACTAAATTTCTTCTTTGATGAGAAGAGCAATGCGAGGATGCATTTTTCTCGGCTTTTGTTTGATAGGTTTGGCATCGGGAATGGTTACGATATTGTGGACCACTATGGTGGGGTCAATACGGGCATGTCTGCCTAAGACCAAGCAAAAGCATGGTTATGATCTTGGAGAAAACAAGTGAGGGCTTCCTATTCATTAGCATCTAAAGATATTCGATCTTTAGAATGTGCGGGTCATCCTGAGTATGAATGTTGATCTCAATAGTTGATTCATTCAACGGGGTTTGCATCTCGAGAAGGTAACGGTGATGAATATATGAGTCTTACGCACCAAGGTAGGTGATTTTGGATTCATCTTCCTAACATTGAATGACATTAATGGTAGGTGTTTTGTCGTCGATCATCTCAAGATACAGGAATGGGAGAGTGGAAGGGGCCTCGCCTTTGTGTTGATAATTCAAAGGCCCTAAGGAAATGGTGTTTATGAAAATTTTTTTTAGGAGGGATAGATTCAGGATCCATCAACTCCATCGGTGAGGGTGGTGATGAAGGTGGAGAAGGGCTAGGGTCTCAATGAGTTCAATACGGGCATATTCGGTAGGAGGTTTAGGGGAAGCCAATACCACTCTAGTCATTATGTTTGCATGTGGTACATGGAATAATGGTATGGTGGCCTTGCTTATAAAATTCAAAACCAAAACCCTTCCACGCGTAATGGTGTAGGAAAGTGTGGGTGAAATAAAGATTGTTAAGTGATTAGAAGTCAATGGAAAATGGACGGGGTTGTGATGGTGGTTCGGGTGTGTAGTGGTAGTATCAAGTCCCCATAGGTGATCATAGCGAGGGTGTTGGTGAAGGCTTCCATACTCGTGTGGAGTAAGGAATGTGTTGACACTATATAGGCGGTACTCCCGCAGAATGATGTGTTGAAAAACACCTTCCAAGGATCGAGTGGTTAGTATGTGGGTAGCTAGTATGGATGATGTCTCGAGGTCGACGTGGAGGTTGAGTTAATGGATTGGGCAACTAATGAGTCAGCCGTGGAGGTTATAGTGATGGTAGGAATAAAGGAGGTATGTGTAGTGAAAGTAGTGGTCTGTCTTGGTAGGTGGGGGTGTAGGTGAAGTGGTATTGGTTACAGAAGTAGACGGCTTGACAAGTATGAGCACATCATTGGGTCAGTAAAGCATGTTGCATGTTTTGAAAGGTGATGGGTCAGTTGGAATGGTATAAGTGTGTCCTTCATGTTCAAACTTTACACAACGATGCAAAGTGGAGGGAACACAACCCATGACACGGATTCAGGTCTACCAAGAAACAAGTTATATTGGAATTCCCCCTCCAAAACATAAAATAATTCTGAAATAGTGTGGGGCCCACACGAACGTGAAGGATGACAGTGCCTAGTGTGGAGGTGATAGTGTCATTGAATGAATGCAACATGACCTGGATGTTTATGCATGTAATTTTCAGGTATGCGCATTTGAGAAAATGCATGGGATGAAATGATGTTAATGCTAGCACCTCCATCAATCATCACATGGCATACCCGTATGTCATCAATGTGGACAAGAGATGAAGACGGATGGGTCCGGTCATCATTTTGGTATGGCATGATCTCTGCCTCCGAGACGCACCGAGGGAGGCCACTTGGTGATCAAGGTGAGGTGAGGATGAAGGTGGTTATTTGGTGAGAGAAGCTACATGATGGGGTGTGATAATGGAGGTTACGGTTGTAGGGTCATTGGGTAAAACCTCGATAGATTGAAGAACCTCCACGAGGGATTGACGATGGGATTTCGAGGTTTGGATGAGGTTGTATAAGGAGATTTTGAGGGAGATTGGTGTAGTTGTTTGAGCATGGTGCGATGTGTGACGCCATTAGAAATGGGGTATGTGAGGCGGAGGATAGTTATTTTAGGTATGGGGAAGATGGTATGTTGGGTATAGGATTGGTTGGTGGGTCAATTTGCCTTTTCTTTACCCATACGTGCATGCGTAGTAATATGCACCATGTTGATTTGAGGAATTTTCAAATGGAGAAGGTGTAGGGTAAGTGGTATAACGACATGAAGGGCAAAAACCCTAGAGGAGAAAAGACCTGTGAGGTCGGTTTGGTGCAGCAACATTTGGGTGGTGGCGTGGCAAGTTCTCGATGTAAACCATGTTAATTCAAATTTTGTGTGTGGTTCTAGGAGATGTGAGGGTGGAGGTTGTGGTTTTGAGTGGACGGTGTGGGAATGGGTGTAGTTGAGCAGGATCCTCATCGAAGGTCATCATTGTCAAAGTTGGTTTCTCGGTGGACACAATTAGATAAGGACAATTTTCAAAGCCTTGTAGTTCTTCACATCATGCCACGACACACAATGGTACACGTAAATTTTTGTATTATCAAACCCTTTTGGCTTGGGTTTGAGGGGGTTGTAAGGTCGGAGTGGCGGTAATGTGATAACATAAGTCTTGAGGAGGTTGGTTAAAATTTTGGCATAGGACCTTGCTAGTGGATCACAATGGGAAGTGAATGTGGGTTTGGGTGTAGGTGTGGTTGGTTGTTTGGGAATTGTTTTTGGAAGAGTAGGAACAGGTCGAGTGATGGGTTTAGGTGTCAGTGTGGTTTGAGGTATCGGTCGGGTTCATTTGGGTAGGGGTATAGTAGATGGATGGGTAGGAGGGTGTGGGGTTGTTTTGACTACCTTTTTGTGGGGTAGTGGGGTTTTGTTTTTGGGTTGTACCTTCTTGGGTAAAGGTGGTGTGGGTGTATGAGGTATAGAAGGAAAAGTAGATGGAGGAAGAGGGCGAGTTACCCATGGGGATAATAGGGTGCTATGAAGGTAGATGACGTGGGTCATGCTTAGGGTGTGAGGGACAATGACCGAAGTGTAGTGGGTAGTGAAGCAATGTTGAAGGTATAGAGGTATTGGTTGTAAAGACCTGCATGTGTGGGTATGAGTCGTGTTGTGTGCCAGGTAGGTTAAAGGTTTGTGAGGAAGGAATGGGTGGTCGTGTTATTGGTTTATGGATGGGTGAAGGTTGCTTGACCATGTTGGGAGATAAGGTCTTAAGAGTGGGACAAGTGTGGGTGTGATTGGTGTGGTCGGGGTATGAGGTCGATGAGTTTTTTTCTTTAGTTCGGGTATCGGAGTAGGTGTGGTTTTGACATTGGAGGATGTAGCTAAATCTAGTTTAATAGGTGGATGAGTAATGCTAGTGGTCGGGGTGACTCCTAAAGTGGTAATAGGTTTGGTGGAGGAAAATGTTGTGGGTATGGGTTTGGGTTTAGATATAGGTAAGGGTGTGGTGTGAGTGTTAACAAGTATCATGGAAGGGGTTGTGACAACAGTGGTTATATATGGTTTGATGGGTGGAAATGTTTTGGGTATGTAGTGGAGGTGTCATCGAGGATCTCTGCATTTGTGTTGAGATAGGAAGTAAGAGGCACCCCATAATAAAGCCCTATCCACATAATCCAAGTGATCGAGAAAAATGTGAGAATGGCATGTTTGTGGGTGGAATTGGTGAGGACCTAATGGGAATTCTTGTAAAATGCATCTTAGAGGCGGGAATCGGCGACTTAACTTGACCACGTGGGTAAGAGAGCTGAAAGTAGGTCTGTTGGATGTTGGGTAGCTAATGGAGAATGCTCACTAAGAGGAAAAGGTATCTCCATTAGGTCTATGATGGGTGGAAGAGATGATGGGAGTTCCTCAATAAGTGGAGGAATGGATAGGTGCTCCTCTGTGGGTGGAGGAGGTAATGGGTGCTCCTCATGAGGGGAGAAGATAATAGGTGCTCCTTTGTGGGTGGAGGAGGTAATGGGTGCTCCTCTACAGGTGGAGGAGGTAATGGGAGCTCCTCTATGGGTTGAGGAGGTACAATAGGTAAAGGTTCTCTAAGTGGAGAAGCTAGGGGTGAGATGGTCTCAATGTTAGTAGAAGACTCCTCTGTAGGTGATGTAGGAGATGAAGGGTGTTCTTCTATTGGTGAAGGAACAATGATGGTTGGTTCTGATGTGGAAGGAGGATTTCGGGCTAGGATTTCCTCTATGGAAGGGATGTGAGGTAATTGAGAGGAGCAGTACCTCGTTAAAGATTGCGTGAACCTCACGGGTATGGGTATCGTGAGTGGATGTCTCACCGGTTTGGTTTGATGAAGGGCATGATTGGGAAATGGTTTTTGAAGATTTGTTGATTTTGGTTAGGGGTGGCGTTGGGATTATCCACAATCAACTCACCTTTCTCGAGCATTTCTTATACAATATTCTTAAAAGTGATGTAGAATTCTTGTCACTATGAACCTTCACTCGGTGATAGTTACTGAGAGATCGTGTTCCTTATACCACGCGGGCATGGGGGCAAGCAAAGTCAAAACTAGTGTATGGTTTTATGGGTGGAAGGGTGATGACACCAGCTTTGATAATATTTTCTAAGATAGAAGAGTAAGGTTCCCAATTGGGGTATATTTTTGTTGCTCTTGTCTGAATCAAAAAGCTTGGACGGGTGATAGATTAGATGAGGGTGTAGCCTGATTGGATAGATGAAGCTGGGCCGGCCTTGAAAACCACTGCGTTAGTGGTACCCTTATCCTTTGAATAATTGGTTGGTGGTTTGGAAGAAGAAGAGGTTTCATTCAACTTGAATGCCAAATTCTTATTTCGTAATTGGATTTTCTTCTCTTTGATGGCCCGAATCTCTAACTTTCGTGCCATAGTGAATGCCTCATCGAATGTTCGGAAAGTTTGGACCTACTAAGGTCGGGAGATATGTCTAGCACAAGCTCGTGTGAAGAGCTCGATGAGTTCAGTTTGTGGCAGTTGGAAGGTAAGTTGATTGATCAAGCTGCACCAGTGAGCGACAAAATCTGCGATAGATTCATCCTCGTACTGACATGTGGAATATAGATCAGTCATGGTAACCTTCTTGGCGATATTGATAGAGAAATGATCCAAGAAATCTTGGGCTACCTGATTGAATGAAAATATAGAGTGCTTGGGTAACCCACTATACCAATCTCATGCGAGTCCAAAGTGAGGGACATGGGAAAAGTTCTCAAAAGTAATGGATCATCATGAGTAATTAGATAACACCCATGTTTAAACGAGTGCAAATGTTGTTGTGGGTCTTCCTTATTATTGAAGCGGTTGAATTTAGGAATTTCCCAATGCACAGGGTATGAATGGATGGGAATGGATGGGTGAATAGGCTCGTTTCAAATCTCATCATAAGTGAGAGTGTTGTGGGGACCGATGCCTCGATGAGATCATCGCTTGGTGTTGGTGGGTTGTGATGATTGGATGCCTCCTATAGCATGAGGAGGTTGGTTTTGGACATATAATGGGTGTGGCATTCTAGTGTATGGGGCTACCATGTAAGGTGGTGGAGAAGAAGGTAATGAAATAGGGATACATACCGGAATGAATAATAGATGAAACAGGTGGTTGTTGGTAGTATGTATATGGGGGTGCAAGGGTTGTGGTAACCCTAGTGGCAATAGGGGCTAATGATTTTGGAATGGAAAGAACCATGTTCTGAAATGGGGTAGGGTCACCAACATTGGAGGTGGGAACGTAGCTACGAGGTATGTGTGAGACATGAGGGTGGATGAGGTTGTGTTTGGGGTAATCGTCGAGGAATGGTGGATGTAATGGGTGCAAAAAGATATGAGATGTGGCAGTCATGGAAGGTATAGAACCTAACTGCGAAATGACTGGGGGTAAGGTGGACATGGGCAACACAGATCCAGATGGGGCTGATGCGGAAGTGGGTGTGAGAGTTGGGGGGATAGATACGGGCATGCCGTATAACAGCCTCGACCGAGGCATCTTGAGTAGATGAGTGGGAGAGGTAAAGCGCAAGGTGTGGGGTTACGGTCAAGGAGTTGTGTGAAATCCTCATCTCTAGTAGTGATAATCATAGTTTGGATAGGATCCATGGTTGGTGATCAAATAGAAGGTGGTGAAGGACTAGGTGGGATCGGTTGGCTGGCATGGAACACGAGGGCACTTTCTTATCTTCGGGTCAGTACCATGTGAACTAGTATTGATCAGGTAGGGATGCTTCCCTGTAAATGATACAAAGAACAACAGAACAGGTGAATTTGGTGATAAAAATGGATGAAGTAACGAATGGTGGTGGAATACAAAACATGATAACCTATGCCGGTTAGGGAAAAGCGATGTCGATCAAGGGTAATGACTTCTGTCATTGTATAAAATGGACAGTGAGTAAACAACGAGGCAGAAGGAAGATCTAACAAGAATGCCAAATCTGGGGATGTGTAAAACGTCAATGGAAAAAGTGACAGTGACAGAGACTATGGAAAGTGGAAGAAAGTGAAGTGAAAATGTCCTTTTGAATAGGTTAGCAAAAGGACCTGGAACCGATGTCGGTTGAGTATAACCGATGGTAATCGAGGTAATCGATGGTAATTCTTATGAAATTGAAACAATGATGAGAAAAAGTGGTTGTGAATTAAAATTTGATGTGGAATCAAACCCAGAATTCTGGGAATGATGGTGATATGGCCTAGGCACACTTAGGTGAAGCTAGAATACACCAACTATGATGAGGAGCATGCAAGGATGAACAAAAAAGTGATGAACGTGATCTTTCACCTCAAAACGCAAGCCAAGCAGAAACACTAAGAAAATGTGATCCTAAGAGTGTCCTTTTCTATTATGTTTGTTTAACTTATGTTATTTAAGGACTAACACATGAATTGTGAAATAGAGTTTTTGGTGAGGATGGCTTCCTACAAAGAAGGAGATCTAAAGGGTGAGGTTTTAGGTATGTTATGGTGGGGGTGGGCTTCGCTCTGAAGTATGACTCGACAGAGAAGCGAGTTGGGTGCCCACTGTGCCGTGATTGTGTGATCACCTACAACTTCTTCTAGGTAAGATGTTGTTTAAGAATGTATGTATTTGAATTTTTGTGTGGTTTGGTAAGACTCAAAGAAAGAGAAAAGGATAGAAGTGCTTTTCTATGATTCATTTGTCAACCATCAGCTGGTCATGACCTCCAACATATAGGTTTCCCTCAATTAATGTGAGCTAATGCAATAAATCAGAATGAAATGCGATTGTTTTTAAACCCAAATAAAAAATGTGAAATTGGATGACACAATAAGATGAAGAGGAAGAGGGATGCTCTTTCACTACAATGCAGAAAACATGAAGAAATGATTCTTTTTAAATACACCAAAAGAAAAGTTTCCTTTAGAGCAAATAGAAAGAAGAAGTGGATTACTAGGGAAGAAAATTAGTGTGTATGCTTTTTTTAGAAAGGAAACAAACACACAATTTTTTCCTAGGAATGAATGAAATGCAAGGAACCCAGATGGGTCCCACCAGGTGTGCCAAAATGTTTCACCTTTTTCTTAGATTATTTCTTTGAATTGTTGATGAAATAGATAGGGTAATGGGCATAGGAGGAATACCTATTCAAATGTTGGTTGATGGGTTGTTAGGTGCTTATGACTTCGAATCCACAACTGACCGTGAGAGCTTCCTTTTGGCTAGGAGGAACTACCTGTAATGAAAACAAGACCACCAAAAGGAATTAAACAATATGGGCAGTGAATTGCCTAGCATGAGCTAGATCTGGGAAGCATGGTACTTCCTAGATGGCTATCAGTCCACTATTTTAAACAAATTAATGCAATAAACAAAGTAAATCCTATTGTTATTTTAAAATGATTTAGGTATCTCACTTAAAAACACAATAAGAAGTAGATCTAATCTAACAAGCTAAGCTAGAATAGAATCCAAGGTCAAGTGATAGGTTTTGGGTCTGTAGGTCTGATAAAGGTCTCGGGTAGGTCACAGGTGAGTGAGGGTGAGGTAAAATTAGGTGGGTAGGTCTCTGTTTAAGGCTGTGTGGGAAAACACAGAGACCGGCGTCGGTCAGGGGTGACCGACCGTGGTTAGGTATAACCGGCGCCGGTTATTGTGAGATCTAGAAATGTCACAGAACAGGGTTTTGGTCTCCTTTGTGATTACACAAAGGATTTTGGTTGGTCGAGACAAGGTAATGGGTGACTAGAGTAGGATTTTGTGAGGTTTTGATGAGTCTATGGAGGTGAAAATGTTGGGTGATGAAATAGTGAGAAAAATGAAATAGTGATAAACAATGGGGAGCAAGATAAACAATGGGTGATGAAATAGTGATGAAAATGAAATAAACCAATGAAGTATGATACTTACTTGGATTTCATTCCTAGTGGTCTGTGTGTGAAGGATGGAGGTGCTAATGATGGGTTTGAAGGATGCAAGTGATCACCAATTGAAGAAAATCTTCTGCATGGGCTGCATGCACACTCCTCTTTGCTTAGATAGATTAGAATGTGGCTGGGATGGTTGTGTAGGAGAAGATCCTCAATCTCCTTCCTTGGATGTGAGTTCTTGCTGGAATTGGCTCTCTGAAGATGCATTATCTCTCGAGATTTGTTCTTGTTCGTCAACTTTCTTGCTTCCAAGTTCCAAGTTCCAAGTTCCAACCTTGAGAATAAGGTTGTTTTGGGTTAAAAGGGTAACCGACAGAGGTCCGGCTTACGCAGCGATGGTTAGGGGGTAGCGACTTCGGTCGGTGAGATTTTCTAGGTTTACTAAACTTAGGGAGATCCTCCTGATTTCCTTAGATCTCATGTCGTTATCCCATGGATTAGACTCGGAGCCTCTTGTGAGCATGCGGGAATGTGGTTAGAGGGAATGTAGGCATTGCTTTTTAGGGTTTGGGTAAGTCTTAGTTAGTTATGGTAACTTGCTAAGAATATTTCTTAGGTTGAGTTAGCTTGGTGAGGTGTCTAAGTGAACTGTATGTGTAGATATTATTTAAATAAGATATTTAAATAATAAATATAGTGAATATAATGCATTAATTTGATTAAATTAATATTAGTGGGGTGAAGGGGGTCATGGCTAGGTAAATGTAATAAAGGGTGTTTATATGTTGAGGGATGAAAGGGGAGTGTGACCTAATTTTAGTGTCTACACACCCATAAGGGGAAAGTAATGACAAGTCATGTAGTCATGTCCACTCCATTCAAAATTTTCAAGCACAACATCCAAAATTTTCCTATTCTTTGCCTTGATGAAGATAACACCCATCACTTTTGTAACCCTCTTATCAGAATTTACTTTAAGCATTTTTTCAATGAAGATCACAACTATTTCATAATTTTTCTAGGGGAGAAAATGTTTAGATAAAAAAACTTATAATGAGCTTAATTGTATCCAAGATCTATTTAGTTTTGGATTTGAAAACAATATTCATCTTGATGTCCATGATGGATTCATTAAAACCCCTCTCTATGTTGGTTACAAAGATAAAACCGTGGATACAAAAAGTCCTCTATCAAAATTATAGAAAAACATTAAGGCATATGGCACTCACGATTAATACATATAGGCAAGAGGGGGAGGAGTATGATAGTGCACAAATGCCAACAAAGTATGTCGAGAAAAGTGAAAAATAATGGGATATGTTCTTATTTATAAATTGAAAGGGCCACGTGGTGGTGTTTGGTTGGTTGATAAAATGTTTGACATGGTATCAACCAATTGCACATACATCTAGCTAGTTGTAGTTGCAATTAGCTAGCTGGAATTTCAAGTGGCTAAACTTAGCTATAATCAAGTGCCCAATAATACCTCTCCCGATTATGTATTTGTGATGTAGACATCCGGTGGTGAGTGTACGAAAACCATTTACATTTGCATATATGTTTGTATGAGATATTCACCATGTTTTATTCCATTTCATGGTTCACAATTTTGATTTTCTTGCATGACTATATGGATTTGGCTACTATTCCCAATGAATTTGAAACATATTTTCACATAATCGCTAATAAAATCAAAGGAGATTTTGGTAAGGGATCTTGAAATTTTCCATGTAATTAGTGCTTTGCAAATTTCAAGACTTCAATATTTTGACTATGTTTCAATTTTGTTCCATATGAGGGAATGTTGATGAGTTATACTTGGCGATGATTAGTGCATTTCTATCTTTCCACAAAGTCTTCTTTAGGAGTTAAATTTGGTGGTTTTGGTGTAATAAAATAACATGGAACATGTAATAAATAGATCTCTAGTTTTTGGCTATAAATTTTGATTGGGAGATATTTTTAAGAAGTGATGGTACCATTGAAAAGGTCATTTAGACAGCTCTCTACAATGGTTTAGATGAGTTGTTAATAAAATGTTTGAGTCATTTACAATAGAATATCCAGGTCTCTTTTGGTATCAAAATTAAATCAAATGGTATAGAGTTACCAAAATCACTTGTAGTTGCTCTTGATATCCTCTCCCATCTTGATAATATGCTTACGAGTTGAATACTATGTTTTTGGTCCCACCCAAACTCAATTAGGAAGTTGAGTGCTATGTGGATTAAAAATGAAGCTCTCACATTGGTCCCATGTGTGAAATTCTGATATGTTGAACAAGTATAATCCTTACTCTCAATAATTCTCCCAATTTCATGGATGTGTATATGCTCGTTTCCATGGATATCTACTTGTTTTCTAAATCTTGGGGACTAGTTTTATAATATAATTTTTTAATTTTTTTAAGTAATTATTTTTGTTTCCCTCCACTTTGATTTGGAAAGAATGGTCAAGGTATGCTCTATTCTCTTCATTAATTAGTTGATGGTTTGATATTCCTTGGTGTTAAAAAATTGATCACCCTTAGCCTTTAATTTCTCCTAGTGGAATATTATTAATACCTTTACTTTCCAATTTTACAAAGGGAATTATTTTAAATTGAAGGACAAATCCTTCTTCTAGGTATTTTGTCTCATGATAAAAATTTATTTTCATAATTAACATTAGGTTTCCTTGTATTTTGAGTAATTTTTAGTGGTAACCTTTTTTAATTTAAAATGAAATTGTTATTTAAATATGTGTTGCAACTTTGTTGGAAGACTTTGAATGTAAAGTAATGAGGTACTTATTTGTGTTGTGTAGACATTTGTAGTTGTTAATATATAACATCATTGCATGATCTCGTTTCTCTGTATTTTCTACAAACTTATTTCAATATAAATGTATTACCAATATTTTATGTATTGGTTTGATATATAATTAGGTTTTTGTGTAAGATCATATTGTTTAATGTCTGAATTATGATTGAGTGTGCAATAATTGTGTAAATTGTTGTCCTTTATTGGTTGTTACTAATTCATTTTTTTGAATTTTCGAGACTCTTTTCCCAATGGAATCTAAGAGTTGATCATGGTTAATTTGACCCTTCCTTTAGAAATATTTTCCTTAAACTATGTTCCTTACTAAAATCTCCATTTAGATTTGGTAAATCCCTTGATGTTTTAACTACTATAATTTTGAATTCATGTTTATATGTTTATATGTTTGTCCATGTTCATGTTTATTGTCTTGAGATAAATTAGTATATAAATCATGCATATATTTTCCATAATAATCTATTTTTTTACAACCTTCACCCAATATTTAATTTTTTTAATGATTTTTCCTACTACTGAAATAAAATTTGGTGGAAAATCATAGTGGTTATGCTACTTATTTGGGTCTACTACACTATCCTTATAAGCTTTGTGTTATTTTAAACATTCCGATTACTAAAGGGTCACTCACCTAGGTTTCACATAGCCCAAAGAATGAGAGGTTAGCCAAATTATCATTTTTGCGTTGAATATTCCCCCAATTTATGAAGAAGTATGCAATTATTGTGACTTATCACATTCTCTTCACCTATTTATACAATAGAAGAAATTTGAGAATCAACAAATTGGCATCGTTAGTGTGGATTATTATTGGGATGGTTAATTCATGATTCATGCACTAACTTTTCCAATAAATTGGCATCATTTTTGGGTAGTGTTGTTCACTTGTTAGTTAATTTACAATTGGCCCACCAATGTTTCAAGAAAATTGGTGTCATTGTTGGGGACTATTTGTTCACCTATCTACTCACTTTAATCCTCACCTATTTAGTATTATTTTATAAGAACTATAATGTTATTTGTGATATCTTTTGTTTCATTCACTATTTTATGAAATATCAGTTAGGAGATCATGTTATATTTGTAGAAACTCAAATTTGGTAATTTACACTTTGACAACCCTTAATTTGACTATGCACTCTTACTATGATAAATACAACTTCTCTATTCCCACTTAACACTTCTCGAGGTCCATTGTTTAACTTTTTTTATCATCACAAAAGTAAATGTTGAAAAACTATGAGAATACAATGCACAAAATCCATAAATAAACATAATTTGACAAGCTCCAAACTTCAATTTTCATGTTTTCTACTCATGGTAAAGGTCATGCGGTTTGGTAAGAATTTATATACAATCTTAGATTGATATGTCTTCCAACTGTACTTTCAACTTGACATCTTTTATTGGGTCTTATACTTTATCTAGGTCAGCCTTTCTTAGATAATTCATCTATGAAACCCTATATAAGAAAGTAAACAATACCTCATTTGATAATTTGGAACTCCTAAGGCAATACACTAGAGCACTCACTTCATACACTTATAAAAGGCATCCAAAACTCATTAAATCTAATAATTTCACATCTAAAGTCATTAGGATAACACTCACATTAGGTATAAATCTAAAAAATAGGTCAAAGTAGCCATATATCTCATCTACAAGCATTCAAATATCTCTCTCTAAGTATTTTAGCAAGATCCAAGTTAAAAAAACATGGTCAAAGTAATTACCAAATATGATTTATCCATCTAGATATTACATGTTGGGTGGAGAGTAATGTGTAGTTTGAGGCATCTTTTGATTAGTGCCAACATTGGTGGTGTATGAGTGTGCATAACCATTCTAATATTTTTTCAAAACTCTTCATCCATGGCTAGGGTTTGAGGTGATGTTGATCCATTCGAGAGATCATCACTTTGCATCTTTGAGAATTAGGTTTTGATAATGATAGACAAATACAAGAAGGTGAGAAACACATAAATTTAGAGAATTTGATTCAAAGTAGGCCTAAGATCATACAAAATGGGGTAGACCATACAATATGGTCACGAATGAGTTATCTGATCTTGACCTAAGAAGATTTACAATTCCAATTTCGAATTCTACAAAGGTTATCCAAGTTTAGATCTCCCAGTTTCATTGTTTCATAGTACCAAATCTCTCTAGAAATAATTTGAAATTAGCAAAGTGCCTCTATACATCTATTTTGCGATTTCAATTACATGTTGGATTGATTTGCATGTATATAAATTTTTGTTTGGTCCCAATTATATATTATTCATATTATGACATCTTTACAAGTTCTGTAATCAAATCTAATATATCCTACACCTAATTAAATTAACCTAAATTTTAATTTAGGGTTAAATTTTTTATGAACCCACTTTTGATCGAACCCTTAAACTACTCTAGGATCCATTCTTGGTGTTTAGTCCTAATGATATCTAATCCTAGTTTATTTAGGGTTTCTATCTAGGTACAAGATTAATCTTCTAGTTTTGTGCTTTCTTTTCTTTATCATCATGCATACATTCCATGCTCACTCTACATGTGTTTTTCCTTGGATCATAAATATTCCATTTATTTTGATGCATTAGCCGCAACCACAATGATCTCTCCTAATTTTACAACAAACTTATTTTTGAAATTTTTGCTCTGTGAGTTGTGCCACCAAATTAAATCTATTATTGTCCCCCTCAAGTCAATAGGTGTTAATGATCTAGCAATTACACATAATCCTATACATACACTGATGTTTCTTATTTTGATGACGATCTTAGCACTATACTTACTAACAAATACCATGACAATTTTCCCCTTACTTCTCCTCATATGGCACCACGTTATGCTCACTTTCTATCAACAAATGACATATTCATTACCAATTCTACTCCTAAGGAGCATGCCACTCATAATGTTTTAGTTCCTCTTTCTCTCCCCCATCATCGTTCTATTGATCCCTCACATTCTCTATTCTCTAATACTTTTTTACTACCATTGTCTATCATGTTTAAGCTCAACACTCTAATTCTCACCATAACCATCATGATTAGGCTATCCCTAATGAGGATGCCCAAAGTTTTTATCAATTCTTACAAGAAAAACCTCAAATATCGATATTCTACTCTATGCTACATAAGATTAGCTCATGAATATTTCATCATCACACACCATGACATCAATTATTTCCTCAAATATTGTGCTTACATCCTTCGGTGCACCTTTTTTATAAATTCTAAAGGTTTTTATGTCTATTTCGTAGCCACAATTATCACTACACATCCCATATCTACTCCTCATGGCTCATATAAAAAGTTTTCTACAAAACAATATCTTGAATCCCTTGTTCACACTTTACAAGCACAAATCTTGCAGTTGTAACAAGGTGCATCTACTTATTCTAATGTTATGGATTCCACACAATTACTTCACAATCCCCTTACACCTAAAGCAATTTTTAATCCATTACCTATTGGTTTTTTTCTCCTAAATTTCCTATATATGATGATAAAGTGGATCCATCCGAGCATCTTCACTCATTCTATGTTACCTATTTCAATTATGCTTCTAATGATATCTTTCTTACCAAGCTTCTCCTTGAAGTCTTAAGGAATTTTCATTGCAATAGTTTTATGCTCTCCTCACTCACTATGTGCATGCATTAACATGTTTCAGTTCCTCTTTCTTGATTTAGCATGTTGATTTGGTCTTTGTAGTTGGCTAAGATTGAATAAGAACTTAAGAGGATTTAATTTGAATGTTTGGATCTTGAACTATTCAGTTGTATGTGTAATTTAGCTTATTCTTTTTAGGGTTCTAGAACTTGAGTGAGTGATTTAGCGAAGTGGAGATGAGTGGAAGGTGAGTGTATTTAGTTTTTATCTAAAGAGTGTGAGTGTATTGTTTATGTATGATATAATTAATAAGATTAATTCTAGTGAGATCTGGGTGAATATTGATTCAAATAACAATGTGAAAAGGGTAATATGTAATTTTATGGTGTGTATAACACATGTAGATACATATTGCAATGATACACCTCACACCCCCATTGATCTACAACCTACGAACTATAAGGAGCAAGACCATAATACCCTTTCTAATCTACATACTATGACATAATTCTCAACCCCTAAGCAATAAACCATTTCTTTGTCCCATCACCTCCCTCAAGAATTCATATTTTGTGACATGATGCTACAACCTAGGCCTCCAAGATGTTGGTGTGTTAGATCCTATGTGTCCTCAACTCACATATGGAGGGTCATCTCACATGGGTTAGGTTTAGGGTTTACTTGTGTTTCACGCACTAGGGTTACTCAACACCCTATATGTACCTTTTCATTCCTAATTTATGAGTATGCCAAGACACTCCGCTATCTTTCCTCTATGTGTAAGCTTTGTTTTATTGAGCAAGTTCTTCCATTGTTGATCGATCCTTGCGATTACACTAGAGCCATTATGATTTCGTTGGAGTGCAACTACTTCATGGTGCATCATTTCGATTCGATTCTCGCAAACTCTTTCATGGTATCAGAGCTAAGATCGGGTAAATGTGCATTCATCATTTGAGTTGTGATTACTCTTGGTCTCGTTTTTTTCCTCATGTAATTTTTTTGATCATTATATTCTGGAAATTTATTGCTAATGTATTTAACAAGTTGTTCTTGGAAAGTTGTTTTTTTTTGTTGTGTTCTTCGTGCATGTGCAGGTATTCCTAAAGCTTTCAAGGGTTTTATAGCTACATTTAGCTAACTGTAGCTAAATCTAGTAGATCAATTAAAATAGAGGTTATTTTCTAGTTTTTAAATTTTTTATTAAACTAATTTTTTTAGATCTTTGTTTTTGGTTTCTCGTGTTTTTGCTATCTTTTTATAGAATACGGGTTCAAATCTCAGGTTGAAGGTTTTGTGGTGTTCAACTCCACCGAGCTACATCTTCTTCAAACCGTTCGGTCTCACTGAGTCATTTTCGGCACCTCGTCTGAGCCAATTTCCTTGCTCAACTGAGGTCCTTGTCTACCCTGGATGAGTCGGTTCTACCCTCCGTGAGCTCCTTTCAAACTCCTCCAAGCTACCCTCTTAACCGAGTTTCTTTGTGTGAGTGATTTGTGGTTTGTTCTACCTAGTCGAGCCATTTCTTGCAAGCTGAGTCATCTTCAAACCATGGAAATTCATTTTTTCTCCTGCAAGTTGTGTTGTGGGCGTTTTCTAGCTTGTTCATGGTTTTTAGCTCGTGTGGATGTGTTTGTTCACTTCCCGAGTCATGTTCTTCACCTTGGCTGCTGCATACCTCACCCCAATCCATGTCGAGCCCTCCCTACTTCACTCGGCACTTTCTCTCCTCTACGTGGTGGCCTTGCACCTAGTTGCATTTTCCACTCTCACTCTTGGCCTCGCAACCCCTATCTCATCCCTCGCTTTCCTTCATGCGCATATTTGTTGGTTGCTTCCACCACACCCACATACCAAGTACCTTTAAGCTTCATCCATTGGCTTCTCCAATGGCTCTCCACCCAACACGGGATCCTCCCACCTCCCACTCTGAGCTCCCCATCTTCCTCACACCTAAATGCACCCAACTTGGGATCCTCCCACCTCTAATGATTTCCACCGATCCACATGCCGGTTGGTAAGTTTTTTTAAAATTCATTTATGGTATGTTTTTAAAAAAATGGTGGTTCAATTTTTTTTTTAAAAAGGAGAGTATATTTGTTTTTAATTAGGATTTAATTTACACTAGATCTCAATTAGAATTTCTTTAATGGTAAGATTTCATTTAATAGATCTTAATTAGTTTCTATTCAGTAATTAATTAGATTTAATTATAATTAAATCAATTTATATTAATTACGATCTCTTCATTCTCGATTAGATAAAATAATTAAAATCATCTTTTAAAATTAACGTTAAATTGTCATTTTTTTTTAACTCCAATAGCTCTAAAATTAGCCAAATTGGGCGTTTTAAAGTGATAATTTTTAGGCGTTATTGTCAAAAATTTTTTTACTAATTGTGCACTCAAGTGTGCAAGTATCACTCTGAGCACATTTTTGTCTTTGGGTGCCTTTTAGCATTCGGAGGTCTTAGGACTCATCTTGAGTTCCTTTCTTCATTGTATTTTACCCTTATTATTTCTTGCGATGAGTGAGTGCTTCTACCACCATTTTTGCAGCAAGGGGGTATCCTTTGCGACGTGAGACACTCTTTCTCACAACTAGGATTTGATTTCACCTCCTTCCTAGGTTTTTATAGTTGTGCTTATATATGGTGTCACTTTTCTGCGCTCCATGAAACACGATTGTGGTCTCCTCTCTTACACGTTATTACGCTGATTGCAAGGTGAGTTACCAACTGTTTCAAGATGCATGCTCGGACCCGATTGTATCCAACACACTCAACTATAAAGTGCGAAAAAGGGGGTTTCTATATTGTCCTAGGTGGTTGTGATTCTTTTTTGCATTCCTTCTCTCTCTTCACAATGGATGCTTATTCACTTCCTTTTCTTACACCATTCAAATTTTTCGAGTGGAGATTAAAAATGATTATGAAACTAAGAGGTAAAGGGTTATTCCGCATCACCATGGGAACTGAGATTGAACCAGATGATGACCCTGAAAAATATAAGTGGTTAAACTGTAGTGATGAAGCTTTAGGTCTTCTTTGCATGTATGTTTCTCCGACTTCTCTTCCACATTGAGTTGAAATAAACACCTAATTTTGCATGGAAAAAGTTAGATTAAATTTTTGGAAAACAAGATGACATGAGAGCACATGAGTTGGAAAACGAACTACTAGGATTAAATCCTAGTGAATTTGAAAACCTACAAGACTTCTTCTCAAAGTTTGTCCACACTAGATTGTTGTTAAAGGAATGTCAAGTAGAGAAGAAATATTCCCAATTGATCTTGTCGATTCTTTCTAAGTTAGGTCCTGAATACTCCATCTTCATGTCAAATTTTTATGCTACAAAAGCTTCCTTGGGCAATGCTTGGAATATTCCCTCCTTTGACTATTTTTCATCCCAACTCATTTGAGAACAAGAAAAACTCATTCAAATGGGGTCTCTCAAGTCCAAGTCACATGCCCTTGTAGCAAGTACTAGTAAGGAAAAGAAGACTGATAATAAGATAGAGAAAAAGGATCAACCTAAGAAGGAAACCAAGACCAAAACTAAATTTAACATGAACGCTTTGACTTCTGAGCCTAGAGAAAAGAAAGACAAGTTTTTGTGTTCCTATTGCAAGAAATATGGTCATAATGAGCATCTATGTATGAGAAAACAAATTGATCACCTTACTCATTTACTTGAGAAAAATCAAATAGGTGTTCCTGAGTCTATCAAACAAAATGCTCCAAAGGTCGAGTCTTCTACTGCAAGAGAGTCTAAATCTAATAAGAAGAAAGGGAAGGCCCTCATAGCTTGAGTTTCTCCTTCATTGATGTGGATTATAGATTCCATTATCTGCACCACATGGCTTCTTTGCATGTTGAGTTCTCCAACATCGAACCTTGTGATATGTCCCAAATCATGTTGGGTGATAACACAAAGTGTCAGTTTCGATAGTGGATCGGTAGAGATAGATGGGGGAACATTTAACAAAGTGTTGAGTGTTCTTGATCTCTCTACCAATCTCCTATCGGTTTACCAAATTACTCACCTTGGTGAAGGAATGCGAGTGGAATTTGGTCCTAACTCGGTGATTATTCGCGAGCTTAACAATGATACTACAATGGCTAAGGGAAAGGTAGATCACCATTCACGGTTGTATACCTTTTCCCACTTTACTTTTGATTTGATGCCCACTTCATTGCTTGATATTGAGAGAAGTGTTAAGTCCTATTCGAATTCTACTTCTCTACCTATTGAGGTTCTTCAGCTCTCTGATTTAGATTCTGACTCCTCAGATGATGATGTTGTTGAGAATGTTCCTCTTCTTGACCCTTAGAATTTTGAGTCTTCCGATTCTGATAGTAGTGATGATGAGGACTATGTCCCTTCTCACTTGAGTGAATAATATTTTGACTTTGAGCTTGATTCTCCTGGTCCTCTTTGGGCTAGGAAAACTTTACAAAGTGCTGGAGATTTAGTTGGAGATACTTCGGATATGAGACATACTCACTCATATTTCATTAGACCCCACTCTTTCTTTGCCTTTGCTTCTGATTCATTGTCTCCTCTATTTCTTCATGTGATGATAGTTCCATTGACATAGACTCACTTGGTTCTACTTCTGATGATGAGGATTGTGCACCCAGTTCTGATGTCGAGAGTACTACAGAGGACTCTTCTCCTCCTTCTCTCACTATTTCAGAGAGTGTTGACACATCCCACATCTCATCAGAAATTAAGCGAGTCTCTATACTATACTATACAATCATCACACTCGCCTCTTTTCCACCTTTAGTGTGTGAGGCCCCTTTCACTCCTCTACCTTCATTGGATGACTCATACCTATCTGACATCGCTCTTTTGTTTCTTGAGCCCCCTCATTGGGATGAGTATCTACCTAACCTTAGTCATCTTTTCATATAGTACACTTGTGATGTACTATAGGTTCCTCATCCATCTACATGTATTTTAGAGGATTTCATCATCTCCGTTGTTGGGAGTGCCCCTTCTGGGACTCTTACCACTTCCACTTTTTGGAGACTTTCATTGATCCACCCTTATTTGTGGATCCATTTTCTATCATGGGAGATGTTTTTGCCTTCACATTAGTTGGACATCCTTTCTATAGGTGTTCACCCTTCATACTCTAACAGTTCTACACTCATGACATTACCTTTGGTTCCTTTTCACTCGCTTGCTAGACCTATATCACACTTTCGTGGACAAGACTCAGAGTTCTTCATGCTATTGCCTTTGGTTTCCTTCGTGGAGTGGGAATTTTTCAACACATATTTTCTATCCTTCCTAAGGGTAAACACATAATTTAGTGCAGATGGATCTTCTTCAGTCCAGAGGTAGAGGATCTCATCATCGACATTCTTCTGGGAGACTTCTTAAAGTTACAAATTTCAGATCCATCCATGGAATCTTCTACATCCATCTGTCTCCCTATTCCTCTCTCTTCTTCATCTTTCTGAGATATTTCCCTTTTATACATGGGTACCTTTACAAGCTAGTCTATTTCTAGGACCCATCTTTGGCATCTTACTTAGATTAGAGAGTGTTTTGTTCTCTTATGGTGGATTTTTCCCCTTTAGGGTTTCCTTCTTGCTTGGGACTTCTTTTTGTGCATGGGTACCTCATCGGGCTTTGTGCCAGGACCCATTTTCTTCTTATTCTTCTTCTAGGAAGATGTTGTTTGTATATGGGAACCTTATCGGGCCTTTAGTTTCTGGTCCCCATTGACACATCTTTCTTAGTTATTTAGGAGTGTCTTCTTGTTTTATCTAACTCATCATAGCTGCTACCCCAGCTTTGATAAAGGGGGTTGTTGGTGTGTGGGATCCTATGTGTCCTCCACTCACATATGGAGGGTCATATCACATGAGTTAGGTTTAGAGATTGCTTGTGTGTCATGCACTAGGGTTAGTCAAAGCACCCTATATGCACCCTTTCCTTCTTGATTTATGAGTATGCCAAGACACTCCATTGTCATTCCTCTATGTGCAAGCTTTGTTTTTGTTGAGCTATTTCTTCCATTGATGATTGATCCTTGTGATTACCCCTGGAGCCATTACTATTTCGTTGGAGTGCAACTACTTTGTGGTGCATCGTTTCGATTTGATTTTCACAAACTCTTTCACAAGCATCACAATATGGCCTCTAAGATAAAATTTAGTAGCCTTAAGGATACCCACTCTTGTATACATAGTGAGACACTAAGATAATACAAAAACATTCACATATTGATAAAAATACAAAATAAGGTCTTGTGAACTTTACTTGTGTTGTTAACACTTTACATTACACATGTTGTTGGTTACTTTGGTTTGATAGATAACATGTCTTATCTCTTTACACACATGTGTTCACTTGGTATATTGAGATGGATGTAGGACACATAGATCAATACATGTTTATAGGAGTACTCATGTTTCCTTACATTCTCATCATTTAGGGAAATCATTCTATATCCTACAAGTTTCATTGTTCCATTATAGTTCATTTGCACTTCCTCATTCATGCTCAATTATATACATTGTGTACTTGCTACTTTTTAGACTAATAGGACTAACACATGTGTCTTGTGTAACGTTGGCATCTATTGTTTCACATATTTCACTCATGTTCACTACTGTATCATATTATCATGTTTTTAACACTTTTGTTTCATGTGTACTTTCTTGTGTGTGTGTGTGTGTGTGTGTGTGTGTGTGTGTGTGTGTGTGTGTGTGTGTTATTGTTTATTTATTTTCCTTATCTATGGCCTATGTTTCTTGTTTATCTTATAACACTATGGGTGTCACATGTTTGCTAGCCCCAATCTCATTTGTATGATTTAATATGTCACTATTTAAAATTGGATATATTGATGATGTTTATGTTATCATACATGAGTGATTTCTATTGGTTTCTTTAGTTTTTATTATCATTGTTTTTTCTCTAGCATTATTTTTGGTATATACACCTAGTTTCCACCATGTAAAAACACCTTTCCTTTTCTAGGTATAGGTTCTACAAGTTGGAAACCTCTTTAGCACTCTACACTTCTTCTTTGTCATATCCTTAAGAAATATACACCTATTTATTTTAAGCCACATGCTCAAACATGGTTTTCACACATGCTTCAAAATAAGGGGCATCTATCTAAGTTTATTCTACATTTTCAATAAATACAAAGTAAAAGCTTATGGGTGCAAATGTAGGTACTCATAGGGTATAAGAATTGAGAAAAGTAGTGATACACATTATTCTACAAAAAATAACATAGGGTCAAACTATATACTTTGGTCAAAACCATACATTACGATCTTGGCCCCCACACATTTTGACTAGGGGGAAATTTCAACAAGTTTTTCAACAACTTCATATTTCCACCTATGCAAACTAGATTTTTACAATTTTCATATCCATATTACTTACTTCAAATCAATACGGTGGGCATGAAAAGTTTCATTCCTTCTTCACTCAATTTCAAGAATCTCTGGAGCATGGATCTCCTTCCTAGTTTAGCATTATTAATACACTTTTGGCATATTTAATCAATTATTTTAATTTATAATCAGTTTCTCGAATATGGGGAGAGTTTGGGGAAACCTATTTTATTTTGTACCGTATGTCCTTATTTATAAAATTAGGTCTAGATCCATCTATAGTGGTGTGATATGTGGGGTTATGGAAGACAAAAAAGTAGCTAAGGGATCTATGGGTGGGATTTCCTCTCCCATTACACTTAAGGGGAAACATATTAGGGTTCTTAAATAGCAATGGTACATAGTATTTTATCTTTTAAGGGGTACATTTGTACCTCTTTCTTCTTCTCTCTATTTCACATTTCCATGTTAGGGTTCATGCACTTAACACTTTAGTTTACCCTTGACATTGATTAGGGATTCATCACCCCAAATCCTTAAGGAAAGTTTAGAAAATACAAATCTCCAAAGAAAAAGAAAAACATGAGAAATTTTTTTATTATTTCCTTTTTACATCTTTTCACTTCACATATATGCAAAATAAAAATATTTTATGTTACATGTTTTATTTGAGTTACAATCAATTATCTAGTTGTTGGTGAAATAATTTTTGTATGAAAAATTAGGTGTTTCCACTAACACTCATGGGATATGCCCCTCCTTGTGTATGGGGAGGCTCCCATTATTGAATGTAAACTAATCTAATCATATATAAATTTTGTAGGATATAAAAATAGGTCGGGCATCACACAAGAACAATTCAATAAACCTACGAGAAAAGTGCTTGTATGAGGTACAAGGGAGGAAATTGCAGTGAAGAGGGGTGAAGGAGAAAAATTAGGAAAGGGGAGGTTATTTTTGTGTGTAGGAAATCATAGAGTTCACACCCAATAACTAGATTAGTTCAACATTCAATTAGAGGAAAGAAAATGAATCCATTAGTGAGACTAACAAACCTAGACACATAGTTCTTAGATTCATTCATCAAAGATACAAAGCTATTTCTTGATCACTATGCTTATAAAGTGCATAAAAGAGAGAAAATAAAGGAACACATGAAAAGAGAAATGGAAGAAATGTAGATTTTATTTCTTGTGAATTGATGATGCAAATTTCAACAAAAAAATCCACAATTACTACCCAAGAACTAAACTTTAGGATTTTAGGATCCTTGAATGGAGAAGTGATTAACTAAAATTAGAATAAACTAGGTGTATGCTAATATATTTAATCTAATATAGGAGGACATAAAACATTGTAAATAAATAATCTAAAGCAATATAAAATGACTAAATAATTAAAAATAATAGAAATAAAACCCTAATATGTGAGAATAAAGTGAGGAAAGAACTCAGCTGATTGTAGATGACTGTCGTAGGGTGTCACAGGTCTAACAGGAAGTTCCAGGAGGAATGACTACATAGAGGCACCAAAAAGAGTGGATCGAGAAGATTGGAGAGCCTAAGAGGAGAATCTTGGGGCACTCTGGTATGTAGAAATATGCACCCTGGTCTCGAAAAATCTCGAGAATCCCCGATTCATTTAGGGTCAAAAGATGACATGTGACCTTCACCTTTGTCTATTGCACTAGATTTTCTAAACTATGCCGAATATCTTGAATAATGTAATGACGACACTGGAAGAGGAAAAAGGAATATAAAACCATAAAAATAGAAATATACAAATGAATGGGTCGGACTAACCTCACATTTGCCACAATAGTGGGCTTACTACTCTAAGTGTTGCACTAAATTTCAGACCCAAATGTAGTTACGGTTTGTGTGTGGTATATATGTCATGCCCTAGGTGCTCTTATGCCATTTGCACTATGTGAAATAGCAAGATATACCTAAATGTAGAAAATGTAATAGTATGTGTGTATGGAATATAATAGAATCCCCCTATGAAGTGTGTGCGTTGATGCAATATCCTAGCCTTGATGCATGTAACTATGTGGATGCAAGTGATGTAATGGATGTAACTCTAGATGGAGTGATAGTAGTAGATGACATTAAGACCCTCATTATGGTCTCATAACTTTATATTTATAGGGTTCTCTTGATCTAATTTCATAATTAACCCCAAAATGGCCGAATAGGAAAATGACCAATATGAAAAATGGTTAGAAAAGGCTCGAATCACCCTAGGTGGGATCGGGGCACCCCAAGGCACCCTAGTACAGGCCTGAGTGCGCCAATTTAGGCTAAAATGACAAGAAAGTGTCGAAATAGAATAGGCATCTATATAAAAATGTGTGAGAATGATGAAATAATAGTAAAATAAGATGGCCAAAAGATGGGATTAATTAGTACTTTCTTCACTCAAGAATATTATAAATAGTAGTATGAGACTGGGATAAATAATGTCTAAAGTGCATGATTTTGTGACTACATTTTTCCCCACTTTATATTGGTGATTTGAAATCTCAGTAACATAAAGTAAATAGAAGTGTGTATATGATATCCATGGAGAGTGTAGTACAAACATGCCGAAGGACTAGAATCAAGTGTGGAATGAGAAAAAAATAAGATGGAGGAGCGTGGAGTCTAAAGATGAAAAATGTGCATTGAAAAAGTGATGAGAGTGAACCTAGGGTAGAATGCGTGTGTAGATGTGTAGATGTTGTGGTGTGTAGTGTACCTACATGGTTAGTAAAGCATGTGTTATCAAAAAATGTTGTTTTTGACATTTTTGCCCCCAATTTGAATGCTTGTTTCTCATACGGTCAAACCTACAAGGAGAAAATGATCAAGTAATCAAATATGTATGTATGTAAAAATGTTATGTAAAATATGCATGTGCATAAAAAAGTGTAAAATGTGTTAAATGAAAATGTAAATGGAACATGTGCACCTGATCCATGTCGAGAAAAAAGGGTGTAGAAAGATATCATGTATTGTTGTGAGTTTTTTGCGCTATCTCATGCCACCCTAGGTGAAGAAGTGTAGGGAGGAAATGCTCTATGTCCTCCAAGCTCTAACCACTTTTTGTAAAATGTGTGTGAAGAGATATCTGTAGAATTTTGGGTTTTTGGGTGATCCGACACCATTGGCCGAAGTAGTGTAGAGAGGCACACCCATTGTAACCCCAAGTCTATAATTGCTTCCGATAAATGCTAAGGACACCATGTCCTATAAAATTCATTGTGTATGGGGTTGTAGACCTGGCATGAACCCACTGCTTTATGTAAACCCACAATGCCAAGGGTGGAAAGTACCTTTATCTTGAACCAAAGTGTAAATGTGATGTTTTAGTATGTAAACCCCAAATGATGCCCCCCTCTTTGGGGGTGCATGAGACGTATCTCATAGGAAAATGCAACTCCAAAAGAGGACCAACCACACTCTAAACTATGTACCTTGGAAAAGTGTTCAATTGTGGAGCTTAATTGCTTCACCGGCATATTTTTAAAGAATTTTCTAGAAAACACAGAATGGTGGCGTCGGTTAACAAACTAGGTCGATCACCCATGGATCAATATCGGTCAGGCAAGGAGGAACCAACATTATTTAAGGCTAACCGACATCAGTTTCCTATGTGTGACTACTGTAATTAAGTTACGGGAATTAGATCTATCTTTAGTTATAAATTGAATCTAATGGTTGTAATTGCATAGCTAAAGTGCTGTTAGTGTGAAATCACTACACCCCTAAATGATTTCTACAAGTTTGATTTTCTAAGGTAGATTCATTTGGTGTGATTGCATAACATTGAACTTTTCCCAAGGTGTGGGACCTTGAAAAAATGGAAAATATCTCCAAATCAAAGGTTGGTTCCTTATCCCTCTGTTTAGGTGCATATGTAAGGATTTTCAGAGGATCTATCTCTATACTTAATCTAAAACTTGCCAAGGAGATAGGGATAAAAGAGTATAAGAAATAAGAAATGAATAAACTACCAGGTGATGCACAAAAGGAATGATGAACACTTATTTTGCTAATAGACACAAATAAACAAAATACATACAATAAAAGCATATATAGCCGAGATATGTAATGAGAGATCAGATGAAAGCAAAAGAGAGAAGAAAGGATCTAAAATTGAGCACATACCTATTTTTATTGCTCATTAGATTGAAACAGTCCATTCAAAAGTAGCTAAGAGGTAGGATTGTAATGTAATTTTGATAGAAGGCACTGGATCCCATAGATCCATTTCTAGAAGGAGAAGGGAGCCTGCAAAACAAATAATGTCCAACCCTTTACAATGAATCCGCCCCGTGTTTATAGATTCGATCAGAGAGAAGAAAGAGAGAGAGAGAGAGAGAAGTAGGAAAAGTAGGTCAAAATTCAACCACTATTGTAATGCTTATGATAAAATCTGCCCCCAAATATTTCTTTACTATAGTGATCCTTGGTTTGGTGCCTTGGAGGAAGAGGAAATAGTGAAACAAATCAAATATGATCTAGTTGTTGAGGCAAGCAGATCCTACATTGAAATCTGAAGATGTTTCTTCCATTTTCCTTCACTTAACCTCCTCAAAATTAGATTTTCAAACCTCCATGGCATTGGTGAGGTGAGATCTTTCGACGGTGTTAGATTTGTAATATTTCAAGCCATGAGTCGAAAGATATGCCCCTTCAAAGTTTGTATTGGGTCCATAGAAATGGGTGGGAAAACAATTGAAAGATGGGTCCCCCTTTTGATATGGGACATGTGGCACTCTTTGGTTGGCTAGGGAGATGCATTTCCATCTTTTCCTTTGTGCCCCTTTTGACAAAAGGAAAATTTTCACCTTTTCCTCCGACTCCCCACTTTGGCTTTGACTCGGGCTCAAACGTTGACCTTTTCCCTTTTTTATTTTAGAACTTGCACAAAAAGAGGATTCGAGCAACAAAGCCACCAATCCAATATTTTTCCCAGGGGGTGAAATATGGATAACATCTACCTACTAGATTAAGAGACCAGTGGCCTTGAAGCATCCATTGGGCATGGAGTTTTCTCCGATAAACATGAAACAGATATGAAATTTTGAATATCGACCTCTCGAGCCTCTTGGAAACCCATTGAATTTGGAGTTGAACTTCACCAAAAGCCAATTGAAATGGACTGTGCAAGAGCAAAACAACATTACCAAAAACTATGTACAAAATGAAAATCATACATACCCCAAGTGGGATATGCAGAGTGTGTAAAAACACTTCTTTTACGAAAACAAACCTACCTAGTCTAATCTAACCAAGAGAAAAGGGAACTCAAACAAAACCTATAATTGGTAGGGTGAAATAGCTTCCCTTCCTAAAAAATGGTAGCTCTACAACTGATTTGGCACTGAACATGACTGGTTGGATGAGTGAAATACTAACTACAAGTTGATCTTCCACCCAAATGACTAAAGTATCAACTGAAGACAAATCCAATACCTCTTTTAGTTGCTCTGCATTTGGATTAAAGAGGTATGGTAGCTGATCCTTGGCACTTTGCATATCATCCTCATGCTTAGAGGCAAGCATGACTGGTTGTGGCTTCTCCTTTGGCTCTAATGAAGCTAAATACCTGATTGGGCAAGGTATGATCCATTTGATGTGCCCATAGCTCTGAGTTTCAACTCTGAAAATGGATTCCTCTTATAGATCCTCCTAAATGAATGGTGTGGAAGAAGTGGTGAAACTCTTCTGCTCTTTCCCTTCCTCTTCTTGTGAAGAACATGGAAGATTTGAATCTCCCAAACTTGATCCCAAAAGGCTACTATAAGGTGCAAACTATTGCAAATGAATGTTCTCCTCCACAAGCTGTTAAGTGTTCCTCTTCTTTTGGATTTGGAGCAGCTTCTCCTTCCTCTATTGTTTGAAGACCATCTTTCCTTGGATAACTTCTTCCTCTAGCATGAAGCTTGTCAAAGAAAACTCTTCAAACTGCTGCTCTAGAGGACTATTTGGGACAGCCATGTCTTCTTTAGAATTTTCCTCCATGATGGATTCATCAACCAAAATAGGCCCTTCAAATGAAAGCAAGAAATTATCAATGATGCCTTCTTCTTCTGCTGTTACAAAATCTGATTTGGTCTCATCCATTTGCTCCTTCCCAATGGGACTTTGAGCTGATTGTTCTTCTTCTTCCTTGGCTGATTGTGCAACTTGAATTGGATCAGCATTTCTCTCAGACAAAGTGCCATTGTGGACACTACACTCTGAGCAACTTGATAATTGATCTTCTTCCTTTCCTTGTTCTTCTTCTGCTGCAACAAAATCAGTCCTAACCACCATTGAGTCTTCAACCTTGGCCTCCTCTGTAGGCTTAACCAACAAGGGAATTTTTTCAATTCCATACCTGAGAGCCAAACTTACTAAACTCTTAATCATTTCTTCTTCCACTAGATCTTCTATTTGCTGTCCTTGACTGATTTTTGGAATTTCATCTTCCTCATGTGGAATTGGGAAGGCAAGAGAAGGATTGGGTTGGGATTCAACCATTTGTGCAATTGTTTGTGGTGGTGGGAAGGATGGAACTTCTTGTTTCTTTGGAGGGGAAGGTGTTTCTTTTGGCTCTTGTGGAGGGGATTTGGATTTGGAAGAGAAGAGGGAAGAAAATATGAGATGGGATGGAAGACTAGGGGATGGAGGGATGGTTTTCACTGGCTGGACATTCAAATTGAGATGGAGTCTTCGCTTAAGGAATTAATGAGAAATACTAGATGATGGTGTAAAAATTACCCATTGACAAGGTTGCTTAGCACCAAGTTCATAGGCCTCTATCTCTTCTGTCCATTGTGCAAGTTGGGGAAGCATTCCAATCATGAAGTCCATCTTCTCTTGAGGGTTGTAGTGTCTTGAAAAAGGGCCTTCCCATGGACAAGGTGCCCTGACCAATTTTGAAAGCCATCATTTGAGTTGTTGCCCTTGATTAAACCATGTCCAGTCTCCATTTTTTGAATTTTCTCTAGCTAGACCAACATCTTGCATTTGATTGTCTTCATTGCATGCATATCCCTGTTCTTGGAAATCCCCATAGCCAAACTGATTTTGGCATTGCTGCTCATAGGGATAGACATGTTGATTTTGAACCTGCTCATAATGATGATTTGAAGGAGTTGTAAAGCATATTGGAGGTGGAATGATCTGTTGTTGTTGTAAATGTGAGTTCCATGATGGAAATGAAGTCATGATTGTACAACTTCATGGAAGAGAAAAGAATGAAAGAGATGGAAAGAAGAAAATGGATGAAAATGAGTGGAAATGGATGGAAAAGGTCTGCAACTTAGAGAATGGGTTTTTGACCAGATGGAGTCACCAGATGTGCTTGTATGTGCCTTAAAAGGCTGACCCTTAACAAGAACACATCAACCTGTTAAGATGAAGTGGTAAGGTGCTTCATACCTATCCCACCGGGCATGCCAAAAGCTGTTAGTAAGAAATAAAAACACCCCCAAATGAGTTCTACAAGTCTACTTTTCTAAGGCAGACTCATTCGGTGTGATTGCATAACATTAAACTTTTCCCAAGGTGTGGGACCTTACAAAAATGGAAAAGATCTCTAGATCAAAGGTTGGTTCCTTATCCCTCTATTTAGGTGCATACGTAAGGATTTGCAGAGGATCTATCTCTATACCTAATCTAAAACTTGCCAAGGAGATAGGGATAAAAGAGTATAAGAAATAAGAAATGACTAAACTACCAGGTGATGCACCAAAGGAATGATGAACACTTATTTTGATAATAGACACAAACCAACAAAATGCATACAATAAACAAGCACAGATAACCAGATATGTAATGGGAGACTAGATGAAAGAAAAAGAGACAAGAAAGGATCTAAAATTGATCACGGAGCGTGTTTTATTACTCGTATATTAATATAGTCTATTACAAAGTCACCAAGAGGTAGAAACGTAATGTAATTTTGATAGAAATCCTAAACCCCGTAGATCCCTTCTGCTAGAAGGAGAAGGGAGCCTAAAAACAAAGAATGTCTAACCCTTTATAATGAATCATGCCCCCATTTTTATAGATTCGATCACAAGAGAGAGAGAGAGAGAGAGAGAGAGAGAGAGAGAGAGAGAGAGAGAGAGAGAGAGAAAAAGTAGATCGAAACTCAACCACTTCTATTAATGCTTTTGATAAATTTTCCCTAAATCCATCTTTACTGCATCGATCCTTGTTTTGACACCTTGGAGGAAGAGAAATGGTGAAGCAGATCAAACTGATACGGTTGTTGAGGCAAGAAGATCTTTGCATTGAAAGGTTGAAGACATTTCTTCCATTTTCCTTCACCTAACCTCCTCAAAATTAAAGTTTCAAAACTCCATGGCATTGGTGAGGCTGAGTTCTTTCCGACGGTGTCATATTTGCAATATTTTGAGCCCTGAGTCGAAAGATATGCCCCTTCAAATTTTGTATCGGATCCATAAAAATGGGTGGAAAAAAATTGAAAGATGGGTTCCCTTTTTTATATGGGACACATGACACTCTTTGGTTGGTTTGATGGGGAGATGTGTTTCCATATTTTCCTGTGCCCCTTTTGACAAAAGGAAATTTTTCACCTTTTCCTCTGACTCCCCACTTTGGCTTTGACTTGGGCTCAAATGTTGACCTTTTCCCTTTTTCTATTTTAAAGCCTACCTAAGTCGGTCAAATAGATTTAAGACACAGATTCACGTGACATAGCCAATTCTTCTCTTTCTTCTTGCACATGTTTGTGACCAATCCAATATTTTTCTGGGGCAAAATATGGATAATAAATGCCCTAAGATTATAGATGTATATAAGTATAAAGCTAAGGTTTAGAAAAAGATAATTCAATTGAGAATCAAGAAAAGTTTCCTATAGAGAGAAAAAGAAAAATTGATAGATAAAAAGTATAGGACATCCAAAAAGGTGTGGAAGATTGCAAATCTTCATTGTATTTTCTCTGTGATAATAAATTGGTTGTTTCTTGGTGGACGTAGCCCACACTGGGTGAACCACATTAAATCTTGTGTATTGTTTCTTCTTGTTTATTTCCATATTGATTTCTTTTATGCTTATATATGATTAATATATTTGTATAACTGGTGTGCTAACCCCAACAATTGGTATCAAAGATTATTTGTTTGAGGGTTGTGTGTGTTGATAGATTTACTCATAGAAGAATTTTTGATTGAGTGGGAGCAAAGAAATGGGAGAAGAAGGAAAATTCAAAGTAGAGAAATTTGACGACCATGACTATCTATTGTGGAAGATGCAAGTGGAGGATTATCTATATCAAAAAAATTTATACTTACCATTAGATTATAAGGCAAGCCCTATAAAGATGACTAATGAAGAATGGAAAATTGTTGATAGAAAGGCTCTGAGATGTATAAGATTAAGCCTAACATCATATGTGGCTTTGAATATTACCGAAGTAGGATCTATGGTAGAGTTGATGAAATCTTTATAAAATCTATATGAAAAACCTAGTGCTTCAAATAAAGTTTATTTGATGAAAAATTTGTTTAATTTAAAGATGCAAGTAGGTTGATATGCATCAAGTCATTTGAATGATTTCCTGTCTATTGTAAATCAATTAAAATCAGTTAGTATTCCATTTGAGGATGAAGTGAAAAACTTTTATTACTATGTTCTTTTCTAGATAGTTGGGATAAGTTGGTAATGGATGTTAGTAATACATCGTTTGCTACTAATGTTTTAAAGTTTGATTATGTGGTTAGTATAATCTTGAATGAATAAATATGCAAGAAAAGTATATGAGAATCATTATCTGAGAATTTTTTAAATGTAGAAAGTAGGGAAATACAGAATTAGATATCCAAGATCAATGATAATGGGAAATCAAAGTATAATAATAGCATATCTAAATCCATAGATAGAGGAATAACATGTTGGAATTATGGAAATAAAGGAATGCAAAGAAGGATTGTTGGTTCAAGGAAAACAAAGAGAATGTACCAGAGAAAGGTAAAGAGGAAAATGTTGCTACAAAAGAGGTAATGCAAGATGCCCTAATTCTCTCCTTGGATAGTAAAATTGAGTCATGGGTTTTAGATTCAGGAGATTCTTTCCATGCAACCCTAATAAGGGTTATTTCAGAAATTATGTCCAGGGTAATTTTGGGCATGTTTATCTAGGAGATGATGAACCATGTAATATTACTGGTAAAGGTGAAGTTCATCTTAAATTGCAGAATGGAAATACATGGATATTGAAATATGTGAGGCATGTTCCAAGCCTTAAAAGAAATATAATTTCTGTAGGACAATTGTGTGAAACTGGTTGTATGGTAACATTCATAGCTGAATCTTAGAAAGTTATCAAGAGATCTCTTATTATAGAAAGAGAAAAGAAGGCATGATCATTGTATTTATCTATCTATATTAGTGATTCCTTTTCTATTCTATCTACTTGATTGAGATATAAGCATATAGCACAATCGGGTAGGCCATATGAGTGAAAATGGAATGCGAGATCCTAAAGGAAAAGGGTAAGTTATCAGATTTGAAATGTGTAGATCTTGATTTCTACGAGCATTATATTTTTGGAAAGTAGAAGAGTGACATTTATAAAATTTGGAGCAACAAAGAAGAAGCATAAATTAGATCTTGTACACTCGGATGTGTGGGGACCACTCGGTGTAGCTTTTGTGGAGGATATAATACTATGTTACTTTCATTGATGATGCCACAAGAAAGGTATGGGTTTATTGTATTAAACGTAAAAATGATGTTTTTGAAACTTTTAAAAGATGGAAATACCTTATGGAAAATGAATCAAATTCAAAATTAAAATGTCTTAGATTTGACGATGGTGGTGAGTAGTGCAATAAGGCTTTCAATGATTATTGTTCAGTAAATGGAATACGCAGAGAAAGGACAGTTCATAGACACCACAATAGAATGTTGTTGTAGAGAGAATGATTAGGAAAATCATGGAACATGATAGAAGCATGAAGATACATGTTGGATTGCCCTTACAGTTTTGGGTGGAAGTAGTAGACATGATGAGTTTATTTAATTAACCATGGACCTTCAAGTGCATTGGATGGTGGAATACCAGAAGAAGCTTGGATTGGAAAAGAGGTAGATCTTTATTTTCTTAGAGTATTTGGCTCAGAATCTTTTGTGCATATTGATAAGGAAAATAGAAATAAATTGGATGCAAAATCTAAAAGATGTACTTTCATTGGTTATGGCTCTGGTGATTTTGGATTCTAGTTTTGGGATTTATAAGGTTCTAAGATAATTAGGAGTTGTGACATTGATTAGAATGAAAAGAGAATGTATAGGGATCAAGTTTTGGTACCTAAAGGTGAACCGATGGAGAAGTTTATGGATTAAAATTAACTCTCAGATTTAAAATTAACACCTATAGGTTTACACGAGAATCGATATCGTTTGCCTCGACCGGTATCAGTTTACCCGACCAACATCAGTCCCCTATACC
Organism: Taxus wallichiana var. yunnanensis; assembly: GCA_018340775.1. Lineage (NCBI taxonomy): Eukaryota > Viridiplantae > Streptophyta > Pinopsida > Cupressales > Taxaceae > Taxus > Taxus wallichiana. The sequence continues at coordinate 61,811,880 of CM031237.1, read as the reverse complement.
GACGTCGGTTATTGAAGAGACAAACCGGCATTGGTTAGTTGAATCGGCATCGATTAGCTGAATTAGTGTCGATTAGTCGGATCGGCATCGGTAAAAGGTGACCAACATCGGTCATTGTCGAAGTAGATATAAATCTACATGATGAGTAGATTGAGCCTCTAGTACCCCAAATCTTAGTGAGAAGGTCACAAAGGGTAAGTAGACCTCTAGAAATATTTTCACCTTCCTTATCTTATTTATTATTGACTAATAGTGGTGAACCAAAAATCTTTGAAGAAGCAATGTAGGATAAATCCCACAAGTAGTGGGAGCATGGCATGAATGAGGAGATGGACTCCTTAGAGAAAAACCAAACATGGAATTTGGTTAAGTTTCCAATAGGTAAAAGAGCATTGTAGAACAAGTGGGTTTACAGGATCAAGGAAGAAGAGGGTGGATAGAAGAGATACAAGGCAAGGCTTGTAGTAAAGGGATTTACATAGAAAGTAGGTATTGACTTTGGTGAAATATTTTCTCATGTTATTAAGATGAATTCTATTTATATTGTATTGAGTTTAGTTGTAGTAGAGGATTTTCATTTAGAGAAACTTGATGTCAAGACAACATTTCTTCATGGTGATTTAGAGGAAGAGATTTACATGAATCAGTCACTTGGGTATGAAGTCAAGGGTAAGGATAAATTTGTGTGCAAATTGAAAAAGAGCCTATATGGGCTCAAGAAAGCTCCAAGGAAATGGTATATGAGGTTTGATAGTTTCATGCATGAGCATGGTTATTTGAGATTGAATTTGACCACTTGTATTTATTTCAAGATGATTAGAAATGGGAGCTATATTATTTTGTTACTATATGTGGATGATATGCTTATTGCAAGATCTAGTATGTAGGACATTGGTGAGCTTAAAGAAAATCTATCTCACACATTTTTAATGAAGGATTTGGGAGCTAAAAGAGAATCCTTGGCATGTAAATTCACAGAGACAAGAAAAAAAATAGGAAGTTGTATTTGTCTCAAGAGCATTATATCAATAAGGTGTTGGAAAGGTTTAATTTTCAAAATTCAAAACTTGTAAGTACACATATGGCTAAACACTTCAAATTGAGAAAATATCAGTGTCCTACATCACATGAGGAGGTTGAGTACATGGCATGAGTTCCATATGCTTCAGCAGTTGGGAGTTTGATGTATGTTATGGTTTGTACCAGACCAGACATTACATAGGTAGTGGGAGTTGTGAGTAGATTTATGAATAATCCAAGTAAAGATCATTAGAAATCAATCCAATGGATTCTCAGGTATTTGAGAGGGACATCCGGTATGTAGTTATGCTATGGAGGGTCAGATACTTCTTTATGTGGCTATGTGGATTTAGACATGGCTAGTGATTTGGATGGCATGAGGAGCACCACTAGATATGTTTTCACAGTAGGTGGCATGATAATTAGCTAGATTTATAGATTGCATAAGGTTGTGGCCTATATCCACTACGAGAGTGAGTATGTTACATCTACAAATGCTATTAAGGAGATGATATGGATGAGAAGGTTCATGGAAGAGTTGGGAAAGGAGCAAGAGGATTGTAGATTGTACAATGATAGTCAAAGTGTAATTCATCTAAAAAGAAATCAGTGTTTCATTCTAGAACGAAACACATTTAGTTGAGATATCACTTCATATGGTAGGTATTGGAGGATGGGAAGCTGAAGTTAGAGAAAATTCATACAAAGGAGAACCCTGCAGATATGCTAATGAAGTTGTTGGCAAAGGAGAAGTTGGAGCTACACTCCACTTCTGTTGGTCTTTGAGTTTGAGACTTGAGGAGGGAGAAACAGGACAAGGAAAGGATCAAAGGATGGAGTTGTATGATACAAGATACATCAATTTATCTCCAAGTGGGATATTTTTAAGTTGTGGAGCTTAATTTCTTTATTGGCCTATTTTTACAGAACTTCTTTGGAAAACACATGAAGGCATCGGTCACCCATGGACCGGTATCAGTCAAGCAAGGAGGAACCGACATCGGTTGCTTATGTATGACTATTATAATAAAGTAGTAAGAATTAGATCTATATTTAGTTTTAAAGTGAATCTAATGGTTGTAATTGTGTAGCTAAAGTTCCCTAAGATTGTAGATGCATATATAAACATAAAGCTAGGGTTTAGAAAAAGACAAGTCAATTGAGAATCAAGAGAATTTTTCTTTAGAGAGAAAAAAATTGATAGATAAAAAGTACAAGAAAACTAAAAATTGATAATAAATTATTTGTTTTTTAGTGGACGTAGCCCACATTGGGTGAACCACGTTAAATATTATGTATTGTTTCTTCTTGTTTATTTCCATATTGATTGCTTTTATTCTTAGATCTAATTAATATATCTGTATAACTAGTGTGATAACCCCAAAAAAATGTTATTGGTATAAACCGAGGAACACATAAAAATAAGGCTAGCCAAAGACAAGTGTAAACAAGTAATGCATGCATATAGAAAACATTTGTAAGCTACGCAAAAATATAGTAAATGTAAACATGTAAGAAAGAAAGTAAGATACACAAAGTGGGATGTAAACATGGGACATCACTCACAATGTTGCAAGACATGCAAGGCCATCATGGCCACAAACAACAAGCAAGTGTGCACACAAACATAGGGAAAATCTGCATTTAATGGAAATCAAGGTAGATAAGTAGAAATAGACAAACAATTAGTCATGGAAACATATAATCCTATAAAATAAGTGTTGCACATGGAACACATGTTAGCATGTTAGAGAAATAGCCAATATGTCAAAATTGTGTTGTGCTAGCAATGTAAGATGTTAAGAACAAAATGAAACAATAGCACCGAGTAAAGAGATGAATGTGGATGCCCCAAAGAACTAGCATAGGAAGGGTAGAAGGCAAGCATCCATGTCATGTGTAGAGTCATGTATCTGTGATCACACTAAACTAAGGCATGAATGCGCATGTGTGTTACTAATAATCATAACACCCAACCCACATACTCATAAACCCGCATGGTATGATTAACACAAAACTTGTGCCTATCATAGGAGCCCAATATATAGCACAAAGAGTTATAAAGCACATAAGGCAAGAATCCAATGACTCTTCCTCATCACCGATATTCTCTAAGAATAATACCATCTTAAACCATCATCGATAACAACTACACCTCCACCCCGATGGTTGCGGGATAAGGGAAATTCAGAATCTTTATTTTAAAGCCCTTGTCAGATAGTTTGTCATCACCTTCCATTGAAGGTATCTCAATCTCGTTAATGACCACACCTTCCCTTGAAGGTCTATCAATCAATGTCCAGACCTTCACTTGAAGGTATTTCAATCTCATCAACATCTACACGCAAGTCACCGAGCAGTGTCCTCACTGACATCTATGAGATAAGGGGGTCATCCTCGATCGAGATCTCAAAACATTTTCTCATATTTCTTCTCATCACCTTCCATTAAAGTTACCTTGTCTCAAATTAGTACATTCCACCCGCTCCACGGGAACTTAGAATAACCATACATGAAGGAAAGGTAACATCAAAGATTCATCATCTACCCCTCCTCATAAAGTTCTCTCTTATATCCCATCCAAATTTTCAACGGATCCTTTGTTTACCATATAATCAACCAATCGAGATCAAAGCTTCCATCATCATAATCAAATCTTTCATTCCTTTTAACGCATGTCAACTTTGAATGTATTACCTTTCACGCATCCCCCAGCACATATTCACCCAACCTTTCAATAAATCCAATCAAAATGTCACTACTCTAGAAAGGAGTAAACATGGAAATTTTGTGCTTAGTGGATCGGTCCATATAGCATGGGCTAACCTCCGAATGCCTTAGAATTGTATCCTTTCTACCATTAACACATTGATCATCACCACAACAATCACATAAAATATCTTATTCCAACATCAACCAACCATCTCATCATCATAATGATTTGAAAGTATGTAGTTCTTCGTCACTATCCTCAAACCATTAAAGATGAGAACAACAGAGACTTGTTTATCACATCTTTCACATGTATAAGTTCCTCCTTAGTAGGAACCACAAAATAATTACTTCCATCTACCTTGTGTATCAATTGCAGACATGTCATGGGTACACGTGTATTTTGTGTACACATTTCTTCTTCCTCTACTTGAAACAATCTATTAGGGTTTTTCCCTAAACTTATAAAAGTCAAAAATATCTATAGATGCTTCTTATGAAAACTTGAATAATAGATTAATCCCTCGAAAGAAAACTATTCAAAAAAATCAAAATCATATTATCAAAAAGAAAATTAGATTGATCCCTTGAAGGAAAACTATTCATCAAAATCATAGATGGATCCCTTAAAGGATGGATATCTCTAAAAATAAAATAAAAATTCAAAATTCTAGACCACTCCCTTGAAGGATGGCTACTGTGTAAATATTATTCCTCCATCGATCAACCTTATAAAAAATTCAAATATAAAAATGATCCTAGGAACCCTTCTCATATTGATCATCTTTCCCATCAAAGAAAACTTCCCGCATTGATCAGTTTGCATCAAAAAATAAAATGTATAGTTGGGAATTTCTCTATGAAATTGTTTAAAAGGAGAACCTCTTTTCTTGCACAAGCTACACATGTTAAACCCTTTCTCATGTTATAGGAAGGTATACATTTCACTTCCATATATATCCAAGATCCTATGTGTGACTACCCATTTTTAGTCATCTATTAACATTTGTTGTAAAGGCCAAAAGTGTAAGAGCCTTCACTTTGTTGTTTCCCATCACATATGTATCAAATCTAGTACAAAGAAATCAATCCATATTTCATTCTTGACCATGGTTTTGAAAAACATTAAGTCACTTTAAAATCAATATCAAATAACACATCATACCTAAAACATAACTTTAATAGTTGTCAACCCTGCCACATCCACATCTATCAATATATCTATCATCATCTATCAATATCCACACAATCCTGAACACATCTCAACATTCCATTGTTACATCAAAAACATCACATTTATTTAGTAAAATTGACATTTTCAACCAGATGCCTCCTCAAGTGTTATACCTTTGGTCACTGTCAGGACCCCCATCTAGGCCTCGTAAGGCCACCATTGTGGCAATATCAATTTCTGGTCCTTTGAACTCATCAAATATTTATGCCATTCCTTATTTCCAGCAAGTTGTATGTATATGGGACACAAAGCCTTTGGTTTCCCTATTACTTGAATTGTTGGACTTGTAATCCCAACTTTATGGAAACATCAATTTTTGGTCCCTTGACCTCATCAAACCATCATATTTTTCCATCGTTAAGTCATATGTCTATAGGACATGAACCCTTTAGTTCCCCTATCACTTGACTTCCTGTTTCCGTAAGCCCACCTTTGTGGAAACATCAATCATTGGTCCTTTGACCTCATCAAAACATCCTTTTATTTTCCCTTTCCATCATTAAGTCATACGTCTATAGGACACAAACCCTTTGGTTCCCCTATCACTTGATTTTATGACGAAACCTATCTTGTTTCTATACCTCACCCTAGGGAATCATTTTATCATCGCTCATATTACCATCATTAAATATTTCCATAAATATCTTTCAAAATTTTGATCGATTCCCTTTTAGTTCATCAAATCCTATTTTGAGGGGGAGCACCTCATCATATAATTCTACATCATTCATCTATCACACCTTGTTTTATTTTTTATGGCTTGCCTATACCCAAACCACTAAAAAAAAGGGGCAAAATATAAACACCTAAAATTAGCACTACTGATTTCCTATGTCAACATCCGCTAGCTCCCCTTCATTATCACATCACCATTTATTTTATCCATTAAATCCTTAACCTAAGTCTTATTCCTCCCCATTATATTTACTCCACATAAATATCATTCTATAATTGTAAAATCCTATTTTATCCTCTCCTAAACCACTCAAACCACTTATAAACCTAAATTAAAAAAACAAAATAAAATATGCTACTTCTCAACTATTTTACAACCTCCCTAACCCATATAACAATTTTCCAACATATATCCTTCATAAAAACAAACAAAACCTTGATTTTGGAGGCAGTTATAACCTTTTTCCAATAAAACCCGAATCACTAGCGATTGGGTGAATCACCAATGATTATACCTGGTTGTTAGCAAATCTATATAAATGAGCTTCAGGCCTCCATTTAAGGTTATCTTATAGGTGGATGTGACCTTAGGACATCATATTACATTTTCCTTGTATCACGAGACATGTCACTATTAGAGTAGGTATTTACCTTAGCTCATGTTCATCTATGTACTTTATTTACCTTTATTGAATTTATCCTCACCCACTTATGTGTGTGGATATTTTTATTTATTTATTTAGATATTAGGGATATATTATCTAGTTATTAGGTATAGTTACTTCCTTGATCTATGGTATTTACTAGATACTTGATGTCTAGTTCTTTGATGACTAGTTTTCCTTGATTTATGGTTTGATCTACGACCTTAAGCGGTTCTTAGATCGTTATTCCTTTCCTATATAAGCAAGGCCCATTCTCATTGTATTTCATTGAATTCCATAATAATATATGATATTGCTGCTCATTTGTTTGCAAAGGTTTATGTAAAGTTATCCTAGTGAATTACTTTCATCTTATTGATCGTGGTGTTTGATTAACATCTAAGTTCTTGGATTGGTATGATCTATTGATCATTCCTTTTTGGTATCAGAGCAAAAGATTGTTGTTGACATCCATTTGTAAGTTTTGTTTTATTTCAGGAAAATCCTTAGCCCTGGTCATATGGTTATATAAGGGCTTAAAGCTTGTGATTCCTAATAGTAGGTGCTTAACTCCAGCCACATTTAATTTTCTTTGTGTGGCGAAGGAAAGAGCATTTTATTTTGTTTTAGTGGCAACTAAAATAAATAAAAATCATAAACTTGTAAAGCTTATATCTTTTGATAGCCAACTCGGATTTGAGTGCCATTTTTTACAAAAGTGATTGTTTTTTTGTGCTCTTTCCATTAGAAATATTTATTTTGAGTATCACAATATAATTATAAAGTGCTATATTATAGAATGCACTCATTATAAAGTGCCAAAATCTAGGGGGACTCTTGTTGCATTGCTTAGGGGTCTTTTTGCATTGTTTGGTTCTTGCATTTCTTTTGGTGATTTTTTGAGAATGGTGTCTACTTCTACATTAGATTATGTTGAGGCATTAACAACATATAATTACCACACATGGAAACAAAGAATGGAAACAATAATTAAGTGGAAAGGATTATGGGATTTAAATTCTTTAGAACAACTAGTGTTTACTAGAGTATATAAGAAATTTCATTACCAGTGCAAATTTGATGAGTGTATGGGTTTGATATGAACTTAATAAGTTTTGTTTTATTTGGAAAATGTGACTCTCCTTTCAAAATATGGGAGAAATTTGAGGATTTATTTTGTAAGGTGGATCATATGAGAGCCATACAACTTGAAATTGAGATCACCTCTCTTAATCTTGAAGATTTTCCAATAATTATAGACTATCTTACCAAGTTCAAGCATTTGTTGACACAGTTGAAGGGGAGTGGAAGAGATAAGAAAGATGAAGAGTATGTTTACTTGATTTTATCCAAGTTGAGAGGACCACTTAAAATATTTTCTTGTACCTTTTTCTCTAGCATGGATGCCTTAGGTGACACATTCAAAATGCCTGACTTAGAAAATTTTTGTGAAATAATTACTAGGAAGAATCCAAATTGTCTCACCTTGAGTATCCCACCTCTCAAAATAAATTAGTTACATATAATCCTAAGGGCAAGAGAAAAATAAAAAGTAAAACAAAATCAACCACTTCTCCATCTCAGCTCCTAAACCATAAGAAAACAACTCTCAACGCAAGGAGTATTCTAAATCCAAGAATAAGTCTAGCCTTTCATCCTATTTTTGTGGGGGTAGTGGTCATGAAGAACATAGGTGTTATAAGCGAATGCAAGCCTAAGAGGATATAGTAAAGAAACAAAAAATTCTATATCCACTCCACCTCCTTCTAATCAGCATGGAAAAGCACTTAATTTTGTTAGGAGATCTCATTCACCACTTATAGACGGTTGGGTTATAGATTCTGGTTCTTCTCATCACATGAATTCTTCCAAGGAGTATTTTGTTTCTCTAGGTTTGAGTTCTACTTCCAAAATTGAGTTTGGAGATTCTTCCTTTCTTTCATTGAGGAAAAGGTGATATACACCTTGATGGTGGTAGTATCCAAGATGCACTATATGTTCCTAACATCAGTACAAATTCTATTTCTGTATATCAAATTTTTCATTTTGGTAAAGGTAAAATAGTGAATTTTACACCACATGGGGTAGAAGTATGAAATTTTTTGGAGCCTCATTCACATATTGATCAAGGTATTTTTGATCATAATTCTAGAATATATCACTTTGAGGGTTTTGATGACACTTCCTCTATAGGGATAGGATTGGTTTCTCATACAGATTCAGAGAGTAAGCTTTGCATGAAATATTTAGACATCTCAATTATAGATATTTGAAGGAGTTGAGCACTCATGGTATGGTAGATGGTCTTCCTAGAGTTTCTTGTCTTGAGGGAGTTTTTCTCTAGATGTGCATTAGGGAAACAAAACTAATATCCATTTCCTAATAATTTTTCAAAGATAGTTTCTTCACCACTTGAGCTTGTGTATAGTGACTTGATGGTTTTTCCTACCCCCTCTTTCAATGGAGCTAAGTATGCACTTACCTTTATTGATAATTTCTCAAGACGTACTTGGGTTTATTTTCTTAAGTACAAAATTCATGTTTTTTCACACTTCAAAGTCTTTAAGTCTTTGGTCAAGAAATAATCTTCTAGTTGCATAAAGAAACTTTGCATTGATAATGGGGGGAGTACTTCAGCAATGAGTTTTCTAATTTATTTAAAAATCAAGGCATTATTCACCAACATTCTATTCCTCATACTCCATAATAGAATGGATTAGTAGAATGTAAGAATAGAACTTTAAAGGAAATGGCTAACTATATGATGCATTCCAGATATTTAGCTCCTATCTCTTTGGGAAAAAGTAGTTACCTATGCTAACTACATTCAGAATCACACACCACACAGAGCACTTGAGCATTTAACTCAGAGGAAGCTTGGTCCAACACTAAACCAGATGTCTCATTTTTTTAGTCTTTGGGAGCCATGCTTGGGCCTTTTGCCAAATAAAAAAGGAAATATTTGGATAAGAAGAGAAAAATCTTGATATTGGTAGGGTATTGTGAGGACATAAGAGATTATTGACTTCTAGATTATAATACTCATGACGTTATTTTTGAACACATGTTCGGTGTGATAAGTGCTTCACTCCTCATGATTCTTCATCTTCTTCCATATCTCCTTATTCTTCTTCATCTCATCTTGAGGATCCTTTCTTTGAGGAGGTTTATGAGGAGGTTATAGATGCCATTGATGATTCTATTCCCAATGATGTTGTCACTATGCCTAAGTGGGGTCATACTACATTTTCGAGGAAACACCTTTTATACGAGGATATTCCTCCCACTAGGCATCATCATGCACATTCTATAGGTTACGGACATTTATGTTAGGCAATTTATGACGATCCACAATCTTTTCAAAATTTTCAAAGGCTCATGGGATATAGGAGTGGGATGATATAATCGGTAGTTGAGTATTCTTCTTTGATAAAGAATCATACTTGGGATTTGAGATCTCTTCCTAAAGGAAGAAAGATGGTTAGGTGTAAGTGGGTATACCGAACCAAATACGCAGCTGATGGGTCCATTGATAAGTATAAGGGTAGTCTTGTTGTAAAGGGTTTTTCAAAAGTTGAAGGTATTGATTACTCGATACTTTTGCACTCATTTCAAGATGGATTTTGTATGCCTTTTACTTGATATTGCTGTATCACGGGGTGGCCCATATACCAAATGGATGTGAAGAGTGACTTCTTACATGGATATTTACAAGAGGAAATATACATGGAGAAACCTGCTAGATTTTTTAGAATTCTTCTCTTGTTTGTAGACTTTGAAGGTCTCTCTATGGTCTCAAACAAACCCCTCGGGCTTGGTATGAGAATATGGATTATTTTATTTTATCTACTAGTTTTGTTCATTGACAGTCCGATCATACAGTGTATCTCTAGCATGTTGGTGAGGATATTGTGATACTTGTCTTGTATGTTGATGATTTGTTACTTACTGGCAGCTCTTCTTCCCACATTCAGAGTATTCATAGGACTCTTTTTACATAGTTTGACATGACAGATCTTGGGTTATTGCATTATTCCTTGGTTTTCATATTTCTCAGACAAATTCAGGTATTCATTTGAGTGAGAAAAAGTACACCCATGATCATCTTCAATGCTTTGATATGGATAATTTCAAGCCAAGTCCATCTCCTTTTCAATCCGGGGTTACTCTTACTTCCACATATACCTAGTTCACCATTTTCTTAGATTGTTTCTTAAAAGTGTTGATTGCCAAAATGAGATAGGATAACAGGCGTAGGAGGAATACCTGTTCAAATGTTAGTTGATGGGTTTTTGCATGCATATGACTTCAAATCCACAGCTGATCATGAGAGATTCCTTTTGGCTAGGAGAAACTACCTGTAATGAAAACAAGACCACCAGAAAATATTAAACAATATGGGCAGTGAACTACCTAGCGTGAGCTAGATCAGGAAGTATGATACTTCCTAGATGGCTGTCAGTCCACTATTTTAAACAATTCAATGCTGTAAACAAAGTAAATCCTATTGTTATTTTGAAATGATTTAGGTATCTCACTTAAAAAATAATAAGAAAATAGATCTAATCTAACAGGTTAAGATAGAATAGAATCTAAAGGTCAAATGATTGATTCTAGGTCTCTACATGTCTGATAAAAGTCTCGGGTAGGTCACAGGGAATGAGGGTGAGATAAAATTAGGTGGGTAGGTCTCTATTAAGAGTTGTGTGGGAAAACACAGAGACCGGTGTCGGTCAGGGGTGACCGATGACGGTTAGGTATAACCGGTGCGATTACTGTGAGATCTGGAAATGTCACAGAATGGGCTTTTGGTCTCCTTTGTGATTGCACAAAGGACTTTGGTTGGTTGGGATGATGTATTGGGTGACTGGAGTGGGCTTTTGTGAGGTTTTAGGGGGTATACGGAGGTGAAAATATGGATAAGGTCAATAGGGAGCAAGATAAACAATGGATGATAAAATGATGAAGAAATGAAATAACCAGGAAAGTATGATATTGTACTTACTTGGATTTCATTCTAAATGTTTGTGTGTGAGGAATGGAGGTGTGATGATGAGTTTGAAGGTTGCAAGTGATCACCAACTGAAGAAAAGCTTTTGCATGGGCTGCATGTACACTCCTCTTTGCTTGGATAGATCAGATCATGGCTGGGATGGCTATGCAAGAGAAGATGCTCAATCTCCTTCCTTGGATGTGAGTTTTTCATTGGAATTGGCTCTTTGAAGATGTTATCTCTCTAAGATGTGTTCTTGCTCATCAACTTTATTTCTTCCAACTTCCAACTTCCAAGTTCCAACCTTGAGAATAAGGTTGTTTTGGGTTAAAAGGGGTAACCGATGGTGGTCCGGCTTAACCGGCAATGGTTAGGGGTAACCGACGTCGGTCAAGGTGGGATTTCCTAGGTTTACTAAACTAGGGAGATCCTCTTGATTTCCTTGGATCTCATGTCGTTATCCCATGGATTAGACTCAGAGCCTCTTGTGAGCATGCGGGAATGTGGTTAGAGGGAATGTAGGCATTGATTTTTAGGGTTTGGGTAAGTCTTAGTTAGTTATGGGAACTTGCTAAGAATAGGTCTTAGGTTGAGTTGGCTTGGTGAGGTGTCTAAGTGAATTATATGTGTAGATATTATTTAAATAAGATATTTAAATAATAAATATAGTGAGGATAATGCATTAATTTAATTAAATTAATATTAGTGGGGTGAAGGGGGGTCATGGCTAGGTAAATGTAATAAAGGGTGCTTATATGTCGAGGGAAAAAGGGAGTGTGACCTAATTTTAGTGTCTACATTTTTCCCCTTTTTTACGTAGCTTGTATTGGTAAGCGATGCTAAAAAAAATAAGATGTGGTTGCCCCATGTGTGGGTGAAGGTGATCCCCCTCAAACTAGGAACTGACAAGGTAGCAGGCTGAAGCGGTGAGTGGTTTGATAAAAGGTAAATGTGAGGAAAAGGCAAGTGGATAGGGAAAAGGGGTGAAAGGTCTACTTGGGAAATCTAGGTAATGGGTCAGGGTCACAGGTAGCAATAGTCAAACACACACACACATGTATAAACTACAGCATGCTACCGGGTTGAAGAGCAGAAAACTCTACATCATCTAAGGTCGATAGGTTTATCCAAAAAAGGTTGAAGTGAATCGGTATCTAAGGTATAGGATATGGTTAGGAAACACAATGTAGGTTAGGTGCAGGAATGTTTAGGTATGTTCGGTACACCAAAGGTAGGGTTAGGATAAACGGTCATGGACAATAGGCTAGGTAAGGTCATTAGGTCAATCAACATAGGTAATAGTGTTGTAAGGTATAGTGAACACATGAGGTCAAAGGTCACTAGCGATGGTCAGGTCCAAATATCTAGGTCACAACACGGGTAAGGCCAAGGTAGGGGTAAAATAATAAGAAGTCCCCAAAGGAGGAAAAATGGAGGTAGGAAGTGATGAGGTCAGGAAAGGTAAGGTAATGGGTTGGGTAAAGGGTGGATGGGGTAAAGAGCAAGGTAGAGGGTGGGGTAAAATGGTAAAGTAGGGTCAATGTGTAGGTAAGGGTGACTGGTGGCGGTCATGGATAACTGATGTCGGTATAGGAAAACTGATGATGGTTAGGTAGGGCATGAGACCGATGTTGGTCAAGGGGAACCGACGTCGGTTAGGTTAGGTTTTGTATAAAAATAAAAAATCACGTTTTTATTATTCATTTGTGATTTGTAAAGTGAAGAAATGACAAAAAAGAGAGAAAAGTGAGAAAAGTGTCCGGAGGAAACAGGACAGTGAGTTGGCAGTGTGATTTGATGGTGGTTGGGTTGGTGAGTAGTAGGTCCATGGGATTAGGGTGAGAGAGTTGATTGGTTGAGGTTTGCGGGTAGATATTTTGATGGATGGAGAGGTGGAGAGGGATCAGGTGGACCACTAGCACAGTGGCCAAACGTGCCACCAAGATGGTGGCAGTGCGACGAGGTAAGCACCTAACTCTATAGTGTGAATTAAATAAATTAGAAGTTGTGATAGTTGTTTGTTTTGGGTTTTGTGTGGTTTTGTGTATTTTGGGGTGGGAAAAAGTTAAATCGGGTATGGAGGGAATAATAGGAAAAAAGAGGGGGAGGGTAGTAAATTGGATAGGTGGGGTGGGTAGGGGTTTTGGGGTAGTGTAGGTCATTGTAGGTGGGGTAAAAGGGACAGGTGGGAGGGTTTTAGAAAAAGGGGGTTTGGGAAGTCATGGATTTTTTTGTGATAGTGAGCGACAGTTCGGTAAGTTGGGTTAGTCACCTAATAGGATTGGTCACCAAATAGGTGACCGATGGTAGAACTGTGGATCGATCACCTAACAAGTGATCGATCACCAAATAGTGTGATCGATGTGGTTTAAGGGTGACCATGGTTAGGATGATTTGGCATCGGTCGAGATTTTAGGCACAAGGGTCCAAAAATGATGTAGGTTGGGATTGAGATGGGTAGGGTAAAAATAGGGTGGTCGGAGTAATAATAAGTGATGAATATGGTCATGGTAAAGGTAGATTAATGTTGTGATTTGGATTGGATGTAGGGGAGATCATAGTTACATATGCGGGACAAGGTTCCGCCACTATTGGTGACATTATGTGGCTTAGCGAGCCCTTTAGAGCTGTACATGTGGAGGTAGTGGGCTTGAGTGGTATTTGGTGCTATCGACATGATGTTTGGGTAGCCTAGTTTGATGGTCACATGCTCATCGATAGATGGGACTCCGTGACCAACATGTTCCACCTTTCAATGGGTGAGATGACTATCACCCTAGAGGACGTGTTCTAGATTTTGAGGTTACCCATATTAGGGGCCTAGGTGTATTATATCTCCTCCAAGGCCTCAGAGGAGCTGATCGAGACAATATTTGGAGAGGGGTGGTGGAGCTGAGATTCCATAGTGCTAGTTTGAGCTATGGCGAGATGTACCTAGCCCATCTGGATGAGACGAGGCTAGTAGTTTTATTGATGGAGGCAGTGTGCTGCTATACACTACTTGATGTAGAGGGTGGATGCTTTCCCAATCACTGATGGGGGTGCTCCATGATATGATGGTACATGAGACATGCTTCGCCTAGGCACCAACATTCTTGGTGCAGCTATATAGAGAGTTGTGGGCGTATGGGTGGTTACGTAGGTTTATCCTGTGTTGTACATTTATACTACACTGTGGGCCTATGAGCACATAGTCTATGTTTGACCTATAGGGATGCCCTGAGTAGATGCATTCCCACCAGAGATGTGTGTGGTTGGGATATAGGAGATGGGTGCAGTTTAAGAGAGTGGAGGTCAGATAGGCTGACATATGATGTGGCCCATTTTTGGTAGTTGTTGGAGGGGTTGTCTAGAGTGGACATTATTTGGAGGCCATATGTGGGATTCCCCTCATATAGGCACATGCATGAGGAGCTAGCTAAGCTCCAGCTAGAGAGGTGGATACAGGTTGTTGTGTCGGGAGGATGAGATGATCTGGTAGACGAGGTCCGGCGATAGTTGGGCTTGTACAGGATATTCCCCCACCCTTCCCATAGTATCGGAGAGATGACATGGAGAGGCCCTTACCTCTACCACAGCCTTCAGTGCCTACAGGAGAGGAGGAAAACTAGTGGATAGGATTGATGACACCAGATGCATAGATAGGTATAGTAGTGGTGGGTGGCTCAATTATGAGCCATACCACCTAGGCCAGAGGAATCCAGAATTAGCTACTACCATGATAGTGTAGTGTAGATGCCCTATAGGGTAGGTAGTGATGCTGATCACATAGATAGGTATACTGTAAACATAGCTGGAGGGGTCAGAGGTAGAGGTAGTAGAGCTACGAGTATAGGTGGCTAGTCTACAGGCCTAGATGGTGGAGGGAGAGGGTGGAGGTGATGGAGGAGATGGAGACAAAGATGGTCAGGTGGCAACCTTACTGGCTCAGGTGGCAGGTTTATAGGGCCAGCTAGCCACAACTCAAACATAGATTGGGGCCTTACGAGGCCTAAGCACATGCACAAGGATAGGAGGCACCACCAGGGGGAGAGGGATAGGGGCACCACCATAGGCATAGGAGTTGGTCCTAGTTCACATGGCCGGCGTAGAGGAAGGTACTCCTCGAATGGAAGCTAAGACATATGGGACCACCACAGACCATGCCTATATCTAGGTTACAAGATTCCCTAGGTGAGGTGAGATATTATTAGGACCAACTTATGGCAGCCGAGATATAATTCCTCTCTTACGGAGAGTATAGGTCACAACAAGCATCCAGTGAGAGGATGAGATCTCTCACACATAGTGTGGAGAGCATAGGAGGCTAGCAAGCTCCAAGGTCTGATAAGGGAGAGGCCACCATCACATGGCAACTAGAGTGAGGTGATGTGTAAGCAGGGGCACAAGAGGCTAAGGGTGCAGGTGACATAGAGATGGAGGACATTCGGTGAGATGTCTGATATGTGGCCTCTCAATTTTTTATGTATACTAGTGATTATTTTTTGATATATATGTTGGCTGCAATGCCTAAGATTGTATTTTGTTTTTTTTATCACATGCCGGCTGCATGTCCGAAGATAGTGAGGATGTATGAGTGATTTTTATATATTTTGAGCATATACTTATACCTTCGCGTGCAAAGATTTTTGTATGGATTCATTCTTTTGTATAGTTTTTGAAATGGCCTATATCTTGATGACATTTTTTGTAATAGGCATAAGAGCTGGAATAAGAGCGATATTTTGAGATTATGGCCATGGAGATAGACATGTATTTTGAGATCAATAGTTATTGATTTATATGAAGAAATTCATGGCATTTTTGATTTGTTGATGTGTTTATGAGACTTTGATTTATGGCTTGTGTTAGATGAGATATGGATTTTTTTTTATTATTTTGATATGGAAGGAAATTAGGTGAGTTAAGCATGGTGGAGTCGAGTTGGTTTAGGCATGGAATCATTACCCAAAGTTATGGCATGCCATCGAGAGGTTGATTTAGGCATGGTTAATGGTTCAGTCTCTTTTTTTAGGCATGGTTGAGTCAAAGTTATAGGCATGGATTGAGTCAGCAACGATTTAGGCATGGTTGAGTCAGGTTATAGGCATGGTTGAGTTGGTTATAGGCATGTATTGAATTATGTTGAGTTTTGCCATCTATGGTTGGTTAAAAGTAGGTGAATTTGTGATTCATTATGTTGGTATTTAATGATACTATGGGTCATATTTTCTTGATGTGGTATAATCTATGCATCGTGATGATAGTAAAAAGGTAGGTGTAATAAACATATCTCGTGATAATGCTTAAAATATGAAACAACTTGTTATGTATGTGGTTTAATTTCCAATGTTAGGTATAAAAGGAAACAAAGCTAGGTGTGATGTAATGTGAGGAAGATGGAATTCATTCATTCTTGATGGTATATATGGCCGAGCTAACCTCCAAGGGCCCCATGACATTTTTTGTATTGTATATCTGCCTACATAGTCTTGACATTTTTGGATTATGGCCAATGAGATAGGCATGATTTTGAGAAGACATATTATTGATTTATATGATGAGGTGGTATTTTGTGATGTGTTAATATTTTATGAGATATTAGATGTATGGCTTGTGTTATAGAGATATGGATTTGTTACTTTGATATGGATGAAAGTAGGTGATTTAGGCATGATGGAGTTAGGTTGGTTTAGGCATGGATCGAGTACCAAGTATATAGGCATGGAATGAGTTATGGTCAAAAAGTATAAGCATGGATCGAAAGTTAGGTTATAGGCATGGGGGAGTTAAGTAGCCATGATTAGTTAGGATCATGGGCATGTATATGAGCCTTCGAGGGGTTAGGCATGGAACACAAGTTAGGTTATAGGCATTGAGTTAGGTTGGTAGGCATGGTGAAAGTAGTTATAGGCATGGATGTAAAAATTATAGCATGTTGAGTTGAGGTTATAGGCATGGTTGAGTGAGAGTTTGGTTAGGCATGGATTGGTGGGTGAAAGTTATAGGCATTTTGAGTTAGGTGGTAGGCATTGGGGAGTTAGGTTGATATCGAAGGCATGGATCGAGTCGGGTTATAGGCATGGATTGAGTTGTAGGTTTAGTTATGATTCATTATTTGAAATGAATGATACTATGGGTCATATGTGGTAATGTTAGGTTTATAATCTATGCATAGTGATGATAGAGAGATGGTAGGTGTAATAAATGTATGTTGTGGTAAGTAACTTTGTTATGTATGTGGCTTAATTTCAATTTTGTTAAGAAAAGGGAACTAAGTGAAATGTGGGGTAAATGGTGAGTTAGGCATGGTTGATGAATGGTTTAGGGTAGAAATGGCCGAGCTAACCTCCAAGGGCCCCATGCCCTAGGAGTCTTGCCTACATAGTCAAGGTGAAAAGGGACCTCATGCTAAATGTAGTTCTCCCATGAGCTAGGGAAGAATATGAGAATGAGTTGGTAGGTTTGTGGGCATGTTGTGAGTTTAGGATAATAGGTGTGGATAGATTATAGGTAAAATGATGTAGGTGAAGGTGATTATGTTGAAAGGAGGATTACCCCAAAGGTAGCGTGGAGAGTACCAAGTCTGTATAAGGTAATGACAAAAATGTCAACAAAGATGGTTAAAAGATAAGAAGGGGCAATAGAGTTTACACTGATTGGGTAGGATCATAATGAGTAGATCATACCATAGGGGTGATGAACATAAACCAAGACCAAAAGGCATTGCATGATTAATTGTTCTGGATGATTAGTCACAGGATCACCAAATGTATGAAATTCCAAGATGTCCCTTGAGACAATTGAGAAATGAGTGGAAATGGTAAGGTGGGTGAAAGGTAGTTAATTTTATATGTTTTAAGTGAAGGGCTTTTGGGCAAGAGGTCGAGGTCACAATGGGCAAATCCATAATTTTTTTTTGATAGGGATCGATGATGGGAAGTCTATATGGGATAAATAATATGGTACTCCTTGAGGTATTCATGAATTGATCGATGTGGGAAGCTTTGGTTTCTAAAATCTAATTTTTTTTGGAAGCTTCACATATTAAATCCTTCAAAAGGGAGTAGTCTATTTATAGTAGCAATAAGGTCGAGAGGAAGATGTCCTTTTGAGGGAGTCACGATTTTTTTTATTAGAAGTTTGACTCAAGGAGTTTGGTCCCATGTGAGGTCTTTGAAATCATGGACAAGACCAAGGTGAAGGATGGACTCTTGTTCAAAAGGCAAGGTGGAGCGACCATGGGATCATCTAAAGGTAGATGAAAAGTATCCATGAGAATCATTTCCATGTTAGTGCCATGGTACACATATTCAAGAGAAGATAACAAGTGATGGTACTCACATGATTCTTGTTTAATCATTAGGGAGGTGTATGGATGGTATAAGCACTTAAGGGATGATTTTGATAAGAGAAAAAGGTGAGGTAGACTTAAATGAGTCAACAATAGAATGGTCGAAGAAAATGCGTTAAGGGCTCAAGTTGGGTTTACCATCAAGTGAGGATAAACAATAGGCATTTAATCCATAGGTATGAGTTACGATGTATGGTCAAGCCAATTAGGAGAAAATTTTCCTTGTTTACTTTTTTCCGCTTTGGTTACGTGTTGATTTTCTTTCAAGACAAGGTCATGACTTGGAAGGTTCATTCATGAACAAATTTGTCATAAGCACATTTGATGTTGTTGGTAAACTTGAAGGTGATCAGAGCGTTAAGGCGATGTTCATCTAATAACTCTAGTTGTGCTAAGCGGTCTGATGAAATTCATCATCAAGTAAGCATGTCATGGAGAAATGTGGAGTGAGGGGATCTGGACTTTGAGAGGTAGAACAACCTCTATACCGTAGACCAGAAAAAAGGGTGTGGCCATAGTGGAAGTGTGAATACTAGTGTGGTATGCCCATAGGGAAAAAGGAATGTGCGTATGCCAATCCTTCCCAGTATCATCAACCAATTTCATGAGAATTTTGTTGAGGTTTTGTTAGTGGATTCAGCTTGGCCATTGGTTTGTGGGTAATAAGGTGATGAGAAACTAAGTTGAATGTCGAAGGCATCACAAAGTTTTTGCAATGTTTTTTTTTGAATTGTTTTCCATTATCAGTGATGAGGTGATGAGGACACCAAAGTGACAAATGATGTGATGGTTAATGAACTCACATATTTTCTTAGCTTTTGTGGAGATGAGTGGTATGGCTTCCACCCATTTTGTGTAGTATTTGGTAGCAGTTATGATCCATTGATGGCATTGGGAAGAATGAGGATTGATTTCTTCGACAAGATCCAAACCCCATTGAGAGAAGGGCCAAAGGTCACGAGTGACCTATAAGGCATGATTGGGTGTATGATGAAGGTTGGAATGTTGTTGACATTTCACACAATGTTTGACATAGTCACAACAATCATGGTTAAGGGTTCGGCTAGTAATAGCCTAGGTGAAGAATATGCTTAGCAATAGCAAGGCCACTAAAGTGACCTCCACATATGCCATCATGAACCTCCTTAATGGTATAAGGAATTTCAGAACTTGTGAGGCATCGTAAGAGAATACCATCAAAGCCATGCTTATAGAGGAGTCCCCCTAGAATGATGAAATGGGAGACCTTTTTAAGGAAGGCATGTTGTCCATTACGGGTGAGATCAGGTGGTAAGATGGAGAGGAAAGGTAGTTAGAGTATTGTTTATACCAAAGGTCACTCGAGTCAGGGGTGTCATTTTTGATTGAGTAAACATCATGAGGTAAATAAGAAGGTGAATGGAGGTGTTGTATGGTGACAAATATTTTGGAATCGGCAGGGAAGTGGGTATTTGGGAAGCTAAGTAGGCCATGGTATCTGCAAATTTGTTGGTTGAATGTGGGATGGTTTGAAGGGTGTAACGATCAAAGGTGGTCAAAAGTATGTCTACATGATGTTTATACTTTTGAAGTATCTCGTTATGACATTGGTACATACCATTGACTTGGTTTATGACCAATTGTGAATCACCAAAGATGTGGATTGATTTGACATCTAGGGCATAGGTGGCCTGGAGACCTAGTACGAGTGCTTCGTACTCGAAAATATTGTTGGTGCATTCAAAGTCTAGTTTGAAAGACAAAGGCATGGGTTCTCCATCCAGAGGAATGAGGATAATAACACCAGCCCCCCTGCACTGACACTTGGAATTTTGAAGAACAATGTCATTTGGTAAGGGGGTTCATCCAGGAAAGAGTAGTAATTGACTCATCGGGAAAGTCAAAATTAGAGGGTTGATCCCCAGAAATAGGTGCGTCAGCTAGTTGGTCGGTGATAGCTTGGCCCTTGATGGAATTTTGGTGAATGAATTTGAGGTCAAGATCAGCTAAAAGCATAAGCCATCGTGTGTGTGCTGATTTTGATAAGGTTTGGCATACATGAAGTGTAAGGGATCGGTGTTGGTCATGACATAAGTTTTGTGGTTGAGTAGGTAATGGAAGAGTTTGGTGGCAACAAAAACTAAGGCTAAGAAAAGCTTTTCTGGATGGTTGTATTGGGTTTCATAGTCCAAAAGAGTATGACTTATGTAATAAACTACCTGCTCCCTGTGTTGTTCATCGTGATGAGTGAGCATGGCTCCCAAGGAATGATCGGTAGCTGATATGTATAGGTAAAAGGTTGATCATCTTTAGGTGGAATGAGTATGGGTGGTTGGAGAAGGTATTGTTTTAGGGCCTCAAAAGCTTTGTGATAGTCATCATCCCATTTAAAGGAGACATCCTTCCTAAGAAGATGATGAAATGGTTGACACCGATCAGATAATTGTGAAATGAAATGGTGAATGGACTATAATTTACCTTGCAGGCTATGGAGTTGTGTAAGGTTAGTGGGTGGAGGCATTTCTAGAATGGCCTTGACTTTAGTAGGGTCAACTTCTATACCACAGAGGGAAACAATAAATCCTAAGAGCTTTCCTGAGAGAACCGTGAAGATGCACTTTTTAGGTTGAAGGTGGATGTAATATTTAATGAGGTGGTCAAAGATGGTTTTGAGGATGGTGAGGTGCTCGGCATGACATTTAGATTTGGCAAGAGATCATCCACGTAATCTTCCAATATGTGATGCATGATATCATGGAAGATGTAAGTCATAACACGTTGATATGTAGCACTGACATTTTAAGGCCAAAAGGCATGACTCGATAGAAAAAGGTTCCCCAAGGGGTAATGAATGCGGTCTTGTGCTGATCTTCTAGGGCAAGAAAAATTTGGTTATAACCGAGAAGCCATCCATGAGTGAGAGCATCTTGTGACTAGTGGTAAGGTCAACTAGTTGATCAATACCGGGCAAAGGAAAGTCATCTTTTGGGGAAGGTGAGGTTGAGGTCACGGAAGTCCATGTAAATGTGGAGTCCCCCTATTGCTTTAGTAATAGGGACAATGTTAGAAATCCAATGAGGATAATCAATGGGTAAGATGAAAGAAATGGAAAGAAGGTGTTAAAGTTCTTCTTTGATGAGAAGAGCAATGCGAGGGTGCATTTTCCTCAGCTTTTGTTTGATAGGTTTGGCATCGGGAATAGTTACGATATTGTGGACCACTATGGTGGGGTCAATATCGGGCATGTCTACGTAAGACCAAGAGAAAGCATGGTTATGATCTCGGAGAAAAGAAGTGATGGCTTCTTGTTCAGCAGCATCTAAAGATTGTCGATCTTTAGGATGTGTGGGTCATCTTGAGTATGAATGTTGATCTCGATAGTGATTCATTCAACATGGTTTACGTCTCTAGATGGTAATGACCGATGAATATATGAGTCTTCTGCACCAAGGTAGGTGAGTATGGATTCATCATCCTGACATTGAATGATGTTAATTATAGGTGTGTCATCATCGATCATCTCAGGATACTAGGAATGGGAGAGTGGAAGGGGCCTCACCTTTGCGTTGATAAGTCAAAGGCCCCAAGGAAATGGTGTTTATGAAAAAAAAAAAAAAAAAAGTTAGGGGGATAGATTTAGGATCCATCGACTCTATCGGTGAGGGTGGTGATGAAGGTGGAGTAGGTGAAGGTAGTGATGAAGATGAAGGTGGAGGAGGGCTAGGGTCTTCAATGAGTTCAATGTGGGCTGTTTGGTAGGAGGTTTGGGGAAGCCGATACCACTATGGTCATTATGTTTGTGGGTGGTACATGGAATAATGGTATGGTGGCCTTGCTCATAAAATCCAAAACCAAAACCCTTCCACACATAGTGGTGCAGGAAGGTGTGGGAAAAATGGTGATTGGTAAGTGATTGGAAGTCAATGGAAAATGGGTGGGGTTGTGATGGTGGTTTAGGTGTGTAAGTGGTAGTATCAAGTCCCCCATAGGTGAGACTAGTACGAAGATGAGGAGGACCATAAAGGAGGCATTCTCCTATATGGTGATCATAGCGAGGGTGTTGGTGAAGGCTTCCATACTCGTGTGGAGTAAGGAATGTGTTGACACTATATAGGTGGTACTCCCCAGAGTGAGGCATTGAAAAACACCTTCCAAAGGATCAGTGGTTGGTATGTAGGTAGCTGGTATGGATGATGTGTCAGAGGTTGATGCGGAGGTGGAGTTAATGGATTGGGAAGCTAATGGGTCAGCCATGGAGGTTATAGTAGTGGTAGGAATAGAGGAGGTATGTGCGGTGAAAGTAGTGGTTGTACTGGTAGGTGGAGGTGTAGGTGAAGTGGTATTGGTTGTGGAGGTAGATGGCTTGATAGGTATGAGCACATCATTGGGTCGGTAAAGCATGTTGCATGTTTTGAAAGGTGATGGGTCAGTTGGAATGGTATAAGTGTGTCCTTCATGTTCAAACTTTACACAATGATGCAAAGTGGAAGGAACACAACCCATGACATGGATCTAGGGTCTACCAAGCAACAAGTTATATTGGAATTCCCCCTCCAAAACATAAAACAATTCTAGAATAGTGCGAGGGGCCCACGTGAATGTGAAGGATGATAGTGCCTAGTGTGGAAGTGATAGCGTCGTTGAATGAATGCAACATGACTGGATGTTTATGCATGTAATTGTCAGGTATGCGCATTTGAGAAAATGCATGGGATGAAATGATGTTAATGCTAGCACCTCCATCAATCATCACACATGGCGTACCCATATGTCATCAATGTGGACAGAGATGAAGAGGCTGGATTCGGGTCATCATTTTGGTGTGGCGTGATCTCCTCCTCTAGAGAAGCTAAGGAGGCCACTTGGTGAACAAGGTGAGGTGAGGATGAAGGTGGTAATTTGGTGAGAGAGGCTACATGATGGGGTGTGATAATGGAGGCTACGGGTGTAGGGTCATTGGGTAAAACCTCAATAGATTGAAGAACCTCCATGAGGGCTTGACGATGGGATTTCGAGGTTTGGATGAGGTCATATAAGGACATTTTGAGGGGAGATTGGTGTAGTTGTTTGAGCATGGTGTGATGTGTGATGCCATTAGAAATGGGGTATGTGGGGCATGGATAGTTATTTTAGGTATGGGTGTAGATGGTATGTTGGGTATAGGATTGGTTGGTGGGTCAGTTGCCTTTTCTTTCCCTTCTTTTGTGCACATGTAGTGATGTGTATCATGTTGATTTGAGGGAAGTTGGCAAATGGAGAAGGTGTAGGGTGAGTGGTATAATGACATGAAGGGAAAAAACCTACATTGGAGGAGAAAACCTGTGAGGTTAGTTGGGTGCAATGACATTTGGGTGGTGGCGTGGCAAGTTCTTTGATGTGAACCATGTTAATTTCAAATCTTTGGGTGTGGCTCTAGGATTTGTGAGGGTGGAGGTTGTGGTTGTTGAGTGGGCAGTGTGGGAATGGGTGTTGGTGAAGTAGGATCCTCATCGAGAAGGTCATCATCATCAAAGTTGGTTTCTAGTGGACACAATTGGATAAGGATGGTTTTCAAGGCCTTGCAGTTCTCCACATCATGCCCTGGCACATGACACATGATGGTATGCACAAATTTTAGTATCATCAAACCCTTTTGGCTTGGGTTTGAGGGGTCATAAGGTCGGAGTGGTGGTAATGTGATGATAAGAAGTCTCGAGGAGGTTGGTTAAAATTTTGGCATAGGACCCTGCTAGTGGATCACAATGGGAAGTGAATGTGGGTTTGGGTGTAGGTGTGGTTGATTGTCGAGGAATTATTTTTGGAAGAGTAGGAACATGGGTGAGTTATGGGTTTAGGTGCCGGTGTGGTTTTAGGTATCGGTCGTGTTTGTTTGGGTAGGGGTATAGTAGATGGATGGGTAGGAGGATGTGTGGTTGTTTTGACTACCTTATTGTGGGGTAGTGGGGTTTTGTTTTTGGGTTGCACCTTCTTGGGTAAAGGTGATGTGGGTGTACGAGGTCTAGAAGGAAAAGTAGATGGAGGAAGAGGGTGAGTTACCCATGGGGATAATGGGGGTGTTGTGAAGGTAGATGATGTGGGTCGTACTTGGGGTGTGAGGGACAATGAGTGAAGTGTAGTGGGTAGTGAAGCAATAGCTGAAGGTATTGGAGGTATTGGTGGTAAAGAGACTACAAGTGTGGGTATAAGTCATGTTGTGTGCCTAGGTAGGTTAGAGGTTTGTGAGGAAGGAATGGGTTGTTGTGTTATTGGTTTATGGATGGGTGAAGGGTGCTTGACCATGTTGGGAAGTTGAGGTTTTAAGGCAGACGGGACAAGTGCGGGTGTGATTGGTGTGGTAGGGGTATGAGGTCGATGAGTTTGTTTCTTTGGTTTGGGTGTCGGAGTAGGTGTGGTTTTGACATTGGAGGATGTAGCTAAATCTAGTTTAATAGGTGGATGAGTAAGGTTGGTGGTCGGGGTGACCCCTAAAGTGGTAATAGGTTTAGTTGGAGGAAAATGTTGTGGGTATGGGTTTGGGTTTAGATGTAGGTCGGGTTATGGGTAAGGGTGTGGTTTGAGTCTAATGGGTATCGTGGAAGGGGTTATGACAATAGTGGTTGTATTTGGTTTGATGGGTTGAAATGTGTTTGGGTAGATAGTGGAGGTATCAGTGAGGGATCTCTGCATCTGTGTTGAGATAGGGAGTAAGAGGCCCCCATAGTAAAGCCCTATCCACATAATCTAAGTGATCGGCCAAACATGTGAGAATGGCACATCTGTGGGTGGAGTTGGTGAGGACCTAATGGGAATTCCGTAAAATGCATCTTAGAGATGGGGAATTGGCTAGCTTCAACTTCCGTGGGTAAGAGAGCCGAAAGTAGGTCTATTGGATTTTGGGTAGCTAGATGGAGAATGCTCGCAAGAGGAAAAGGTATCTCAACTGGGTCTATGATGGGTGGAGGAGATGATGGGAGCTCCTCTATAAGTGGAGGAATGGATAGGTGCTCCTCTGTGGGTGGAGGAGGTAATGGGTGCTCCTCTATGGGTGGAGGAGGTAATGGGTGCTCCTCTATGGGTGGAGGAGGTACTGTAGGTAAAGGTTCTCTAAGTGGAGAAGCTAGGGGTGAGATGGTCTCAATGTTAGTGGAAGACCCCTCCGTAGGTGATGAAGGAGATGAAAGGTGTTCCTCTATTGGTGAAGGAACAAGGAGGTTGGTTCAATGTGGAAGGAGGATTTTGGGCTAGGATTTCCTCTATGGAAGGGATGTGAGGTAATTGAGAGGTGACAGGTACCTCGTTAAAGATAGCGTGAACCTCACGGGTATGGGTATCATGAGTGGATGTCTCACCGGTTTGATTGGATGAAGGGGCATGGTTGGGAAATGGTTTTTGAAGATTTGTAGATTTTGGTTGGGGGTGGCGTTGGGATTATCCATAGTTAACTCACCTTTCTCGAGCATTTCTTGGACAATATTCTTGAAAGTGATGTAGTTTTCATCACTATGACCCTTTACTCGATGATAGTTATAGAAATCATGTTCTTTATACCATGCGGGCATGGGGTGAGCAGGGTCAAAACTAGTGTGTGGTTTTATGGGTGGAAGGGTGATGGCTCCAACTTTGATAAGATTTTCTAAGACAGAAGAGTAAGGTTCCCCAATTGGGGTATATTTTCACTACTCTTATCTGAATTGAAAAAATCCTAGACAGGTGATAGATTAGATGAGGGTGTAGCTTGATTTGATGGATGAGTTGGGCTGGCCTTGAGTACCACTGCGTTAGCGGTGCCCTTAGTTTTTGAATAATTGGTTTGTGGTTTGGAAGAAGAAGAGGTTTCATTCGACTTGAATGCTGAATTCTTATTTCGTAATTGGATTTTCTTCTCTTTGATGGCCCGAATCTCTAACTTTTGTGCCATAGTGAATGCCTCATCGAATGTTTGGAAGGTTTGGACCTACAAGGTTAGGGAGATATGTCTAGCAAAGCTCATGTGAAGAGCTCGATGAGTTAAATTTGTGGTAGTTGGAAGGTAAGTTGATTGATCAGGCTATGCCAGTGAGTGAAAAAATCTGTGATAGATTCATCCTCATACTTGCGCATGTGGAATATAGATCGGTCATGGTAACCTTCTTGATGATATTGATAGAGAAATGATCCAAGAAGGCTTGGGCTACCTGATTGAATGAGAATATAGAGTGTTTAGGTAACCCACTATACCAATCTAATGTAGGTCTAGTGAGGGACATGGGAAAAGTTCTCAAAAGCAAGGCATCATCATGAGCGATCAGATAACACCCATGTTTGAATGACCACAAATGTTGTTGTGGGTCTTCTTTGCTATTGAAGTGATTGAATTTAGGCATTTCCCAATGCACAGGGTATGAACGGATAGGAATGGATGGGTGAATAGGCTCGTTGCAAATCTCATCATAGGTGAGAGTGTTTTGGGAGAGAGAAAATGATGCCTCAATGTCTGCATCTTGTCCAACATCAATTTAATTAGGTCATTGGTGGGTTGTGATGATTGGATGCCTCTATAGCGTGAGGAGGTTGGTTTTGGGCATATAATGGGGGTGGCATTCAGTGTATGGGGCTGCCATGTAAGGTGGTGGAGAAGAAGGAAGTGAAATAGGGGTACATACCCGGAATGAATAATAGATGAAACAGGTGGTTGTTGGTAGTATGTATATGGGGGTGGAAGGGTCGTGGTAACCCTAGTGGCAATAGGGGCTAATGATTGTGGAATGGAAAGAACCACGTTCTGAAATGGGGTAGGGGTCACCATGACACTGGAGGTGGGAATGTAGCTATAGGTATGTATGAGACATTAGGGGTGGATGAGGTTGTGTTTGGGGTAGTCATTGAGGGTATGGTGGATGTGATGGGTGCCACAGAGGTAACAGATGTGGTAGTCATAGCGGGTATAGAACCTAACTGTGAAATGACTAGGGGTAAAGTGGATGTGGGCAGCACGGAGCTAGATGGGGCGATGTGGAAGTGGGTGTGAGAGTCGGGGGATAGATACGGGCATGTCGTATATCAACTGACCGAGGCATCTCGAGTGGATGAGTGGGAAAGGTAAAACTGCAAGGCGGTAGGGTTCTGGTCAAGGAGTCGTGTGAACTCCTCATCTCTGAGTAGCGATAGTAGTAGGTTGGATGGGATCCATGGCTGGTGATAAAATAGAAGGTGGTGAAGGACTAGGTGGGAGTGGTTGCAACTGGCGTGGAATACGAGGGTGCTTGCTTGTCTTTGGGTCAGCACCATGTGAACCAGTATTGATCAGGTAGGGCTGCTTCTCTGTAAATGATATAGAGAACAAAGAACAGGTGAATCTGGTGATAAAAATGGATGAAGTAACAAATGGTGGCTGGAATGTGAAATAGGCTAACTAATGTCGGTTAGGAAAACTAACGTTGGTTAGGGGTAACCACTGCCGGTCACTATAGAAAATGGATAGTGAGTAAACAAGTGAGGTAGAAGGTAAAAATGATGACAGGTATGCCAAATCTAAGGATGTTTAAAATGTCAATGGGAATAATGATAGTGATAGAGACTATGAAAAGTGGAAGAAAGTGAAGTAAAATGTCCTTTTGAGTAGGTTAGCAAAAGGACTGGAACCGACGTTGGTTGGGTATAACCGATGGCGGTCAGAGGTAACCGATGATGATTACTGTGAAATTGAAACAATGATGAAAGAAAGTGGTTGTGAATTAAAATTTGATGTAGAATCAGACCCAAAATTCTAGGAATGATGATGATATGGCCTAGGCACACTCAGGTGAAGCAGAATACACCAGCTATGATGAGGAGCGTGCAAGGATGAAAAAAAAAGTGATGAACGTGATCTCTCACCTCAAAATGCAAGCCAAGCAAAAACACTAAGAAAATGTGATCCTAGGAGTGCCTTTTCTATTATGTTTGTGTAGCTTATGCTATTTAGGGACTGACACATGAATTGTGAAATAGAGTTTTTGGTGAGGATGGCTTCCTACAAAGAAGGAGATCTAAAAGGTGAGGTTTCAGGTATGTTATGGTGGGGGTGGGCTTCGCTCTGAAGTATGACTCGATAGAGTGAGCAAGTTGGGTGCCCACTGTGTCGTGATCGTGTGATCACCTACAGCTTCTTCTAGGTAGGATGTTGTTTAAGAATGTATGTATTTTGAATTTTTGTGTGGTTTGGTAAGACTCAGAGAAAGAGAAAAGGATAGAAGTGCTTTTCTATGATTCGTTTTATCAACCATCAGTTGGTCATGACTTCCAGCATATAGGTTGCCCTCAATTAATGTGAGCTAATGCAATAAATAGAATGGAATGCACTTTTTTTAAACCCAAATCGAAAATGTGAAATTGGATGACACAATAAGATGAAGAGGAAGAGGATGCTCTTTCACTGATACTGATGAAAACATGAAGAAATGATTCTTTTTAATTACACCAAAAGAAAAGTTTCCTTTAGAGAAAATAGAAAGGAGAGGTGGATTACAGGGAAGAAAATTAGTGTGTACACTTTTTAGAAGGGAAACAAACACACAATTTTTTCCTAGGAATGAATGAAATGCAAGGAACCCCGGATGGGTCCCACTAGGCATGCCAAAATGTTTCACCTTTTTCTTAGATTGTTTCTTTGAAGTGTTGAAAAAACAGATAGGGTAATGGGCATAGGAGGAATACTATTCAAATGTTGGTTGATGGGTTGTTGTGCGTATGACTTCGAATCCACAGCTGATCGTGAGAGCTTCCTTTTGGCTAGGAGGAACTACTTGTAATGAAAACAAGACCACCAGAAGGAATTAAACAATATGGGTAGTGAACTACCTAGCGTAAGCTAGATCAGGAAGTATGATACTTCCTAGATGGTTGTCAATCCACTATTTTAAACAATTCAATGTTGTAAACAAAGTAAATCCTATTGTTATTTTAAAATGATTTAGGTATCTCACTTAAAAACACAATAAGAAAATAGATCTAATCTAACTAGGCTAAGCTAGAATAGAATCCAAAGGTCAAATGATTGGTTATGGGTCTGCGAGGTCGATAAAGGTCTCGGGTAGGTCACAGGTGAATGAGGTGAGATAAAATTAGGTGGGTAGGTCTGTTTAGGGTTGTGTGGGAAAACACAGAGACCGGTGTCGGTTAGGGGTGACCGATGGTGGTTAGAGTATAATAGCGGTGCGATTCTTGTGAGATCTAGAAATGTCACAGAATGGGCTTTTGGTCTCCTTTGTGATTACACAAAGGACTTTGGTTGGTCGGGATGATGTATTGGGTGATTGGAGTAGGATTTTGTGAGGTTTTAATGGGTATATGGAGGTGAAAATATGGAGAAGGTCAATAGGGAGCAAGATAAACAATGGATGATAAAATGATGATGAAATGAAATAACCAGGAAAGTATGATGTTGTACTTACTTGGATTTCATTCTAAATGTTTGTGTGTGAGGGATGGAGGTGTTGATGATGGGTTTGAAGGTTACAAGTGATCACCAACTAAAGAAAAGCTTTGCATGGGCTGCATGTACACTCCTCTTTGCTTGGATAGATCAGATCATGGCTGGGATGGTTGTGTAGGAGAAGATGCTCAATCTCCTTCCTTGGATGTGAGTTTTTGCATTGGAATTGGCTCTCTGAAGATGTGTTATCTCTCTGAGATGTGTTCTTGCTCATCAAATTTCTTGCTTCCAACTTCCAACTTAACTTCCAACCTTGAGAATAAGGTTGTTTTGGGTTAAAAGGGGTAAGCGCGGTGGTCTCGGCTTAAGCGGCGATGGTTAGGGGTAAGTAGCGAAGCGTCGGTCGAGTGTGGGATTTCCTAGGTTTACTAAACTAGGGAGATCCTCCTGATTTCCTTAGATCTCATGTCATTATCCCATGGATTAGACTAGGAGCCTCTTGTGAGCATGTGGGAATGTGGTTAGAGGAATGTAGGCATTGATTTTTAGGGTTTGGGTAAGTCTTAGTTAGTTATGGGAACTTGCTAAGAATAGGTTTTAGGTTGAGTTGGCTTGGTGAGGTGTCTAAGTGAATTGTATGTGTAGATATTATTTAAATAAGATATTTAAATAATAAATATAGTGAGGATAATGCATTAATTTAATTTAATTAATTAAATTAATATTAGTGGGGTGAAGGGGGTCATGGCTAGTAAATGTAAATGTAATAAAGGGTGCTTAAGTGCAATTCACATTTCTTGCACCCAGTTGAGAATCAATGTACCAAGTATATTGAGATACACATACAATTCATTCGTCATCAAATTGAGGATCGAGTTATTTTCTTTGAGTACATTCTAACTCAACAAAGTAGGTTGTAGACATATTTATGAATCCTTTTGCATCACCTTGCTACCTTGAGTTACGTATAAATCTTGGGGTTTCACAAGTTTTTCTTGGGGGTGTTCATGAGAAAATATTCCTTCTTCTTCTTCTTCTTCTTCTTCTTTCTCTTTCCATCTAGTAGGATTATTTCATTCTTTTGGTTTGAGATTTCTTCAAGGATATATTTTACATGAGTACCTCATTAGGTATAGTTTCGGTCTCATATTGTAGACATGCCACTTCTATTTTGGCCCCTATCTTCACTTGAGGTGGTGTGTTAGAGTAGGTATTTACCTTAGCTCATGTTCACCTAGGTACTTTATTGTATTTATCCTCACCCACTTATGTGTTTGGATATTTATTTTTATTTATTTAGATATAATGGAGATATTATATAGTTGTTAGGTATAGTTCCTTCCTTGATCTTTGGTATTGACTAGTTATTTCCTTGATCTATGGTATTGACTAGATCCTTTATGTCTTGTTATTTCCTAAATCTATGCACTTGAATAGTTCTTTGATGACTATTTCTTTCCTTGATTTATGGCTTGATCTACGACCTTGAATGGTTCTTAGATTATTATTCCTTACCTATATAATCAAGGCCCATTCTCATTATATTTAACTTGATTTCCATAATAATATATGATATTACGATCATTTGTTTGCAAAGGTTTATGTAAATTTATTACGGTGAATTACTTTCATCTTATTGATCATGTTGTTTGATTATCATTTGAATTCTTGGCTTAGTCGGATCTGGTGATCATTCCTTTTAGTCATGAGCTAGAGATCATCTCAACAACATCCAAGGAACTAACAATCTCTTCTTCCTCCTACTAATGTCATTCATATTCCCAAGAATCACTTCAACAACCTTCTTACATCTACAATAATATCTCTCTCTCGGGTAACATCACCTTCTTCTCTTCATTCATCAAATTATACAAGGTAAGTGGTTTATCTTGCTTCATTACATTATTATGCATCATATCCTAGATTAAATTAAAAAAATTAGCATTCCTTTATAATTCCATATTAATAAATTATCAACCTATACATTTTCATAGCAATCACCAATGATTCCTCCTAGGCTTGTGACAAAATCACTAACGATTCCCCCAATCTTTGGTGATTTCCTAATCACCAATGATTTTTTGTCAAAAAGGTATTTTGACCCCTAAGATTTATTTTTAGACATCCAAATCACATAATCTATTACCATTAGGTGATTTAATTGTCTCCGCCCAATCATATCAATATCCTTTGAGCCATATTTAGCATTTTATTAATTGTCCAAATCAAATTTATCATCTCGCTCACCTTTATGAGTACACAACTATCCACATCCTTAGTCCTTTAAGACATTTTGTAATCCTGGACTCCTTTTCGATCAAGTATCACCATCTAACCATCCTATTTTCTTTCATTGAAATTAATTTTATTCACTTCAGGCCTTCTACTTTGTAATCACTAGCGATCCGGTTAAATCACCAGTGATTGGGTGAATTGTCATTGATTCTATCAATTTCGATGATCTTTGTGAGTGCTTTTGATTACCTATCAGTCAGCCTCTAACATCATTTTCTTGTTGTGTTTTTTTCTTTTCTAACATTTTAACAGATTTATGATTTTAGAGGCTTTTTCTTGTTGGTTATTGCCTTGCTAAAAAAATTAAAAAAATTAAAAAGGGAAGTTTTTCAAGGTGATTTTTTCCCTCTCTTTTTGTTTTCCACATTAATTTTTTTCTATCTATTCTCATAAAATTTGAACTTTTATTTTGGGTTTAAAAATAACATTGCATACTACCTGATCACATAGATTAATTAGAAATATTAATTTATTGTGTTCACATTATCTTCCCTTACACACAACCAAACCACATCAAATATCAAATCTGCATCAAAAACTTCTACCCAGGTGATAACTATTAGGATTTCATCACCTAATAGGGAAACCAACTTGGTTTTCTAGCCAAGTATAAATATTTAGTTTTTGGTATATTGGCTAAGCACCCGAATCCATTATCATTGCGGGACAGTGGTGAGGGAGTATGCCCCAATACCATGTCTTGTATTGACACTAGAATATATTTGGGCATCATATACCTTTGGTTATATCAAGGACTCGGCCTTTAACAGTACCCAAAACCAGCCTTAGAATGACCATATCATTAGATTCCCTTTAAGCCTCTTCCTCCACTTCTAAATTTTAATCAAGATTTTAAATTCTTACGCTTGACTTGACTTGTCTGTCACATTTATAGATTTCTTAGGGATTTTTGTATCATCATCAGTTGATTATCACTTACTATGGATCAAATCTCTATATCATAATATTATTTTATCCCTTATATGTTGTTCCATGTCAAGTTGTACATGCCTTTGAGAAATTCCTTTAGGAGTGAGCATTATCGAATTGAGCTATCATATGCCCTTATGATTCTTGACTTTGGCTCATAGTGATGAGAAAATGCTATTACCAACTCCATACTTTGTAAAAATATTGTATGACCACCCACATCATACAATCCACTCGTGAACACATTGTCTTCCACTAGTTCCCTAGGACCATCGAGAATTTGATTCTTGAGATCTTCTAAGTCCATATTGAAATGAATACAACAGTTTTATAGTCAAATACATACATTTGATATTCATTTAATCTTCTTCAAATAATTTCATATGGGAATATAATATAAATATATAGGAGTTACAAAATCTATATTTGAGGCAGTTTCTCTAACAACTCCTCCTAGGATAGTCTCCTGAAACTCCTATATTAGTGAGTTGGTTTACTAACCAAATCTCACGTAAAACAATATGATATGTGAGCACTAACTTAATAATTTCCTAACATTCCCCTCCTTAGTGTGAACATGGGAAAACCTACCTTTGTACTTACACCTACTCATGCTCTGGTGATTTTCACAGGATGATCACAAACCTCATAGATGGTTTTACAAATAGTTGACCACAAACCAAGAATGGTGGTTTTGCAATTGGTTTACCACAAACCACAAAGTGATGGTTTTGCAAATGGATTACCAACAACCAAGAATGGTGGTTTTATAATTGGTTTACCACAAACCACAAATGAAGGTTTTCAAGTGGTTTACCTACAACCACATCATGATGTGCCAAGTACTATTATCAACCCTCATCAATATCTCACTGCAGGGAATAACATAGGAAATTCTACTGAAATCTGTTGCTAACGCACAAACTGAAAACTAGAAATGGAACATTGGATCATGTTCCCCCCTCAATGTGAAATTTCCACTTATTGAAATCAAGAACACTATAAACCGTACCACACTAGAAGTGAACACACAACAAAAAGTTCCAAAAACCTTGATGCATCCCCATCGTAGGTGACTTACAAGAGATCACTTTGAATGACATCCTTTCTGTTGCCTCCATCCTCTATTTCATGCTTAGAACAAGAAGTATTCAGAGCCACTATCTTCATTTACTTGTTCTTCCTCATTCTCTGATCTTTCTTCAGTAATAAAGTTGGCCTCAATTCCTTTGAGTTTTCCACTAAGTATATCTTGAGCTCGAGCTCTACAAAATGAAGTTGTATGCCCCTTTTTCTTACAGTAGAAACATTCTCTTTCCTCTTTATATTTAGAAATTTTTTTGTACTTCCTTTTTACATACATTGTTGTTTCTTCTTCTATATCTTCTTTGGTCCGTTTTTCCTCAGCTAGGAGAGCTGATATCATATCTTCCAATGAGTTAGAAGGTATCTAACCAAGAGTGAAAACAACATTACTGTATTTGGGTGGTAAACTATTTAGCAAAATAGCTTTTGCATCTTCGTCATCTACTGGAGCTTTTACTTCTATAAGTTATCTCAGAAGAGATCGTAAATTGTTGATGGGACTAGACATTGTATCTCCATCACTCATTTTTAGCTTGAACGATGAAGTGTCGGAAAACTTTTCATTGATTGCTTTTGAACCAAATAATTTTCAGATTATCCCGGATGTCCTTTGAGTTTTTATCTAGATCAACATAATGCAATTCAAAGTCTGAAAGGGAAAGGCCAATAATGGCTTTGGCTTTATCATCCGTGTTTCCCATTCTGCCAATCTTGTCGGATCTGAAGGTGCTGGTTCTTTTCCATCTACTATCCTCCAAATATTTTTGTTCTTCAATGCGTATGCGGATCTTGACTTTCCATTTGTGAAAATTGAGACCATTGAATTTTTCTAGTGGAATGTCCATTATACCTTAGAGCGTTGGTTTCAATTGAAAATGAACTCTTAGGGATTCGGCTTCAACCGATATTGCTCCCGATTTACACTTAGATTATTAATCCATGCGAATGATTCTTTCTCCTCGATTTGTGGATTTCTTGTTTTTAATGTAGATAGAAGATCTTGCTGGTACATGGAGGTCAATGTAGAAGAACAAACAGGTGTAGGTATCTATTAAATCCACGTGTGTAAAGGTCTTATTACCATGTGCATACTGATCTGTAGAACTCAGAGTGAATTTTTGATTAATCTTAGAAGCTCAAAAATGATGTTCACAAAGAATAGGTTGATGACCAATGGATCTGCACAATATGGTCTATGTCCTTCACAATACGTCCTCCTCCATGCTCTTCAAAGTAGACCAGAAAGAAACACATGCAGGTGTAGATTTTTTTGGTTATAAAGCTATTCAAGAGGGCATATTCAAAGCCAAGACAAATGCATACAATAAGATCCCAACATAGGTTGTGATATTTACACAAATATGAAGGACATAATGGTAAATACAGTGATAAATCCACCCAAACTGAAACAATGGTAAAGATATGCACTACGGACTATGGAAAGATATGACTCTACCCAAGTCGTGCATTCAAATTTTTCAATGTTGTAGCTGGGGACATGGTTGAGACAAATTATATTGCCAAAGAAAATGATCCAACAAACCACAAATTTAATTAAAAAACAAACTAATCTGAATCAAAATAAGTATTCCTCATCCACGGGGCTAATAAATGAATGCCTCTAGATATGTTGAAAAATGCACCAAGCATTAAGATTTGTGAAATTCAAAACATAAATACAATTTGTATATGACTCATAGTATAACAATCATATCTGGAGGCATTGATGGGGTACAGACCGTGGAAGCTACATAAAATGAGAAGAGGATTCTCATGGCATCATACGCAACACTAATCAAATTCTTTGCTCAGTCTAATAAAACTATATCGATCTCACACAAGATCTGATCGCCACTCCAAACAAATAGATTGGAATAAATATATGCCTTCAACTCTATAGGAGGACCATAACATCGCTCACGATGCCAAATGAAATGAATACAATAGTTTTATAGTCAAATATAATTGATATTCATTTAATCTTCTTCAAATAATTTCATACGGGAATATAATACAAATATATAGGAGTTACAAAATCTATATTTGAGGCAGTTTCTCTAACAACTCCTCCCAGGATAATCTCCTGAAATTCCTATATTAGTGAGTTGGTTTACTAACCAAATCTCACGTAAAACAATATGCTATGTGAGCACTAACTTAATAATTTCCTAACACATATGAAAAACAATGTCACCCACACACGGATATTCGATACCATGGCTGAAATATGCTCTATAAAAGAAAATTTTAACTTCATACTTGTAAAAATCAATAATATGAGAGAAAATAAATATGATAACAAATTTTTACAATTGAATCAAAGACTTTCTATTTTTAGCAATTAGGGTTCAAGGGTTGCTATTTTGGGAAAAAGTGATTTTTTCTTGAATTCAATTTTATGAAACCCTTAACATGCTAATAATACATTCATTGATATTTCTTGGTTATTTTTATAGTTTCTCTTTTGGAAAGTTGTTTTTAATTTTTTTGCTTTTTTTGGCTTTTAGGAAAAACTACCTATTTGACCTAGTTTTTCATCTTCATTGTTTTTTGAATACATTGATATAAGAGCACTTATTATTTTTAGTAAGTTGCTATTTCTAGTAAGATAGGGTACTAGATATGTACTCTTTTTATAAATCACACTTATCCATGTATCATTTCTTGCAATGAAAATATCTCGATTTGGATTCGGCTTGTCTTTGGGACCTTGAGATCCAAAGTTCACCTCAATCCATCCATTGAAATACTTGCGAAATGAAAAATTATCTTCTAGGGAATGAAACTAGGGTTTAATGGCATTAAAAATTAGGAAATCATGTGTATTGATATTACAAAATTATTAAATTTTCCTTTAATGGGGAATAACTATGAAAATATCAAGGGAAATGGATTATAGTTTTGGAAATTATGAATTTTCATTAATTTTTTGTTTATGGAAGCCACGGAGGAATTTTGAAAAATTACGGTAAAAATATAGGTTTTAAAAGTTTTTTCTTAGCAAAAATGGAGTTCTAATGAAAAAATGAGGTGAACAATTTTTTTATTTTTGTAAAGCTTCGATAGTGTTTACGGTTTTGAATGAGGTAGAAGCGGGTAACATCAAGTAACAACACTTAGTTATTTTTAGGTTTTAAAACTTCTTGGTATGGGGTGAATTTTATTTCCCATCTTTCCATTTGGGAAAGGATAATTGAGGATAATTTTTGCCTAATGCGGACTTGATAAGTGTCACATATTGAGTGCACAATGGGTAAATGAAAAATTTCAACCTTTTAACACCCGGCGTTGAGCCCTGGGTCATATGGAGGATCATGACATGGGATAGATTGGGGTGCATTTTATTGTCCCATATGTTCCCATGGGAATGGAGGCATGAGGGATAGAAAAATTCACCCTCATGAGGTGATGAAAAGTGGCATAGTCTGACATAGGGAACACTATAACATCATGCAGTTTATTGTGAATGGGATTATAAAGGAAGCACGGGCATAGAATGATGAGGGAGTAAAGATAAAATGGGGATAAATTCTCCTCCTCATAGTGTTTTGGGATATTGGCGTGTCGGATGGACCGGAGGATAACATGTAGGTTTACCAACCTATGCATAAATCTCCCATAGTGCAGCACACAAGATACACTTGTAATGGAATAATTGCAAGCACATAGAAGGAACAAATTAATAAGTGGTATGCGAGGTTGAGAGGGGAATTTGAGAATGAATGGTGAATTTAATGTGAACTACCCACTGCGGTTTGGGGAAAATGAAATTTGTGGTGATGCAACATTACATCCTTGCACGCTTAAAGATGGTTAAAGGGGATATGGGCCACTGGTGCAAGTTTCTATTTGCTTTCATTTTGTGGTACCTTAAGTATTCTATAAACATAATAAAATATGTGTAGAAGGTGATCTTTTATGCGAGAAAAGATTGAATCAGACTTGCATTCTTTGCACGTAACATATATGTATGATTCAAGGGTCACATACTTAGAGGTACTAGATCCCAATACACTTTGGAATTGCATCCCTATCTCAATGTCACCATTAGGGGCTTGATACGCAGAGTATTTATCCAATTTATACCTAAAACACAAGGATGAATTGAACTAGATATTACATATTCTACATTTCCACATCCTGGAAGGATAGTTATACCACTAACTAAGAAGGCATATGGGGAGGATCACTGACGAAGAATAAGGTGATGAAGATGATGGGAATCTCGACCACTTGTGAAATAAAATTTATTATTCTTAGTGATGTAGTAGTTGTGTAGGGACCTCATAATAGGGGAGCGCAGAGTAGGAAAAGAATGAGCACATGAAAGCCAAAGATGTTTCTATCATAGGGGAAAGTGAGGAGTTAGATCTAGATAAGGTAGGATCATCATTGAGAGAAAAATTAGAACAATAATTTATGGAGAAGATAGAAAGGAAAAAGGCCAAAGGAAAGAAACATGTAGAAGAAGAAGAGGGGAGGAATATTCCTTTGAAAGAATATAACCCATCTATACATGAGGAAGCACACATTGAGAAGGAGGTTGATGATGCCTTTGTCATTAAGGAAGAGATATGAACATGAGTGAACAAAATTATAGGGACTCCTACTCCTAAAAAGTAGAGAATAAGAGAAAGGCATAGAGGAAATGATGGATACCCCAATCTCTTCACATGGACTATGTGGATGACCCTAAAAAGGTCTTACATGGTCAATTTTAGAGTTTAGTGGAAACAAACAAGTTTCATTCTGGGATTTGATGGATCCATATGGAGGGTGTCACACACAAGTAAAATGTTAAGTTGGATTCTACATAACCATGTAGAGGAGCCATATTTTTAGGTAAGTGACCACTCCATTAGGAATATTATCTTTGAATAATTAGCTTTGGGAAGAAGTATAAGGTAGTAGATCCAAATCATTTGACCGATGAGTAGGCATGCAATGAACTTAATAAGATAGAAACAAACGTAGTGCATAGGAATTTTGAGAGTAACACCACTATGAAGACATTAGTCATTGACAAAAAATAAAAAACAATGTGAAGCGATTAAATTGAAGAAGGGCACTGTAGGGAGAGAAAAAGATAAAAAAGAAGCATATGATAGAGTGGCACTTTATCAAAACAAATTTTGGGACAATTCCCATCATTGATGAGCCAGGATAGGATTAACTATGACAATGAAATGTAGTACTTAGAGGATTTAGTTGGAATTATCCTTGAAAATATAATGAGTAGTTTAGGGCCTACGGAGGAGGATATCACAAAGGAAAAGGAGAATAATAAGATCACTTTGTTGAAACAAGAATCACTTAGCTTAAGGACTTTTTCACCAAGCTCAAATAAGTAAGTGTGAAAGTAGATGTTGCATTTAACGAGTATTAAAAATGTGAACCCATTCTTGATGCACGCATGGCAGATGAAGAGGTAGCACTTAGAGCTATACAAGAGAAGACACCCATAAACAATATTGAGCACACATAGATATGGCTAAGGTAGCCAAACAAAAATAAGTGATTAGAACTAAGAGGAGCAGGTTGGAGCTCATGATAGATCAGTTTGAGAATATGGTATTGGACCACATGGATTTTGTAGAGCATGCATGCGAGATAATTAAATGTGGTGATTAAGGAACCTAGAAGTAGGGTTTAAGAGTTGGTTCTGACCAAGTACAAGGGATTGTTGAGGTGGTGCACAGGAAGCCTCTAACAATGCTTGATGAATTGAATAAGGTCTTGAGTGAGATATATTTAGAGATTCCAAATCTCTTCTAACCTTCTACGACTTGAATAAATTTTTGGTGAAGTATGATATCATATTTTTGTCATTTAATTATTCGTTCTTTCCTAATATCTATACATCTTTTTGGTGACAAGTTGATTGAAGTATTACCAAGGACATAAATCTATTTAGTGTGGGGTAATGTTACATGGTAAAATTGTGCTAAGTATAAAGTGGCATGTGAGAGTTAGGGACACACATGGTATAGGCATGAAGATACATGCGAAGTTAGAATAGGAAGCATGTAGGGGTTCACGCCCAAGTAGAACATGTCAGGACTTAGCCAATTTTGGAGCCACGGGCTAAAAATAGACAACGATGAGATGGAATAGTGTTAAAAAATGTTTTGAGAATGGAGTGAAGCATGGAGACTTATGGACAAAGGAATGTCTATTTTGGAATAAGAACAATTGCATTTGAAGATAAAGATACATGTAGAGTTCGAGCTAATAATAGGATTATAACAAATCTTATCTTTAGGTTTAATTTATTATTAGGCTCAATTACATGTGGCTTAGTTGCTTTTATATATACACATGGTTATTTTGAACACGTAACCTATTTTAAGATTGTATGGGAAGTGAAGGAAAGTCCCCACCCCTATATATATGTATTGATTTGCATGGTTTGGGGGTCATTATCATCATTATGACCGTATGTATTAGAGTTATCTTCTTTGGTATGATTTTACGTGCATGATATTTTATCAATTTGGTATTGTATTTAGCTTCACGGTTTGTGATGAATTAATATAATGGATCATTGTGGATGGATATTAGTTGTTGATGTCTCTATTCATGGTTATTGTATGGTAAATTTGATCTTGATCCTTATTTGATTCATGATATACTCTAGTTTTGATTTGGCTTATGTTATCCTTTACACTTAACTATTAGATATGGTTACGGAATATATTAATATGCATGCTAACATATGGACAAGTTGTTACAAAATAGGGACCTATTAGGCTTGGCATGCTTCGAGTGAGCATTTATATTTCTAAATGAAGTGTCAACGTGCCTAGGCATCTAAGTATAAAATAAGACTACAATATCAATAGTAGAAGAAGAAAACATCATTGAGTGGTGTTATAGATATTTGTTACCACATTCTCATTGTGATCATATTCTTGATGATTATGTTAATGAGGGGACTGAATTTGATTATGTATGTATGATGGAGTGTCTAGATGAATCATCATAAGGATCTATCTCCACTGATCTCTTATATGCCAAAATTGCAGAAGAATTTTGGGCCTGCACCAATAAGGTATTTTGTCTTCCTCCTATAGCTAATGTTGATATAGATATGGCTCAATCATTTGAACTTCGTAACCATGATTTTAAATATCTAAGGGCATTAATGATCAAAAAATATGATGGAAGAGTTCCATCAGAAGAAGATAGGAAACTATTGATGAATGCAGTAGTTTCCCAAGAAAGATATTATAACCTTCACAGTAGGCAAGTTAAGGGATCTACCCCAACTTCCAAACCAAAAATTCCCCTCCTAAATAACATCCCCAAAGATTCTCCCATAAAGATTATGCCTAAAAAAGGTCATGTTACTTCTCTAAAACCAATAACTTCTTATTTTGCTCGAGCAATAAAGGATAAAATCCCATCGAGAAAACATTTGTCACACTGGCCCCAAATACAAACTTTCCCAAATATGCAAAGTGTGATATGGCTCAAATATTGAGTCAAATGAATATAATTGTCCCAATTTTTGAATTACTTAGAATTCCTAAACGAGAGGAAGAGGGGAATTACTTACAATTTTCAAGGAGAGGGATGAAAATAATGTGGAGATTCCTCCTACCATTGATAAACTTGAACATGCCTTTAAATCAAGGTACCTTCAACTTCTCTTTCAAGTTAAAATTTTAATGTATTAATAACATTTATGAATATGATTCCTTTCTTCTTAGCTTAATAGTTTCATGGAAGCATGGGATAAAGGATCTCATTATTAAATTAGATTCAAAATCAATTATAAAGTAAGTCGGGAAATTGTATGCAAATAATAACACGAGATTGAAACAATATAAACATGCGGCATGAGAATCTCATCGAGACATTTGATTATTTTATTATCCTTTACCATGAAATAACTCAGAATGTAGTAGCTAAGAAGATGGTTTTTCTTGCATCCCAATATGTTAATGAGATAGTGTCTCTCTATTGCAAATTTGAAGTAGAGGTATTGGTCAGACCATAAGCTCCGGATAATATCCGGCATTGGCGGGATTGTGAGGATGATGCTCAAGTCTAGAGGTTTCTAAACTATAAAGGTGAGTTCACTAATCAACTCATTGATCTTGAGCCAATGGTTGTATTATGTGATGGAAAAGAAACCCTCTTTGGGAAATATTTAATATAATTAAAAACAAATGTTATTCCTAGGGGACTTGTTATTCTGGAATCAAATTTTGATGGTGTAGACCAAGTTATGAATAAACCTATTTTTGCACCTAGGGATGTTGAAGAATGCAACTTGGGAACTTCTCAAGACCCAAGAAAGGTTTGGCTAGGATGTAGCATGAGTAAAGAAGAAAAATAGGCTTATACCAAGCTATTAAAAAAATATCAGGACTATTTGGCATGGTCTTATTGAGACTTAGAAGCTTTACAAAGAAGACCTGTTTTAGCATGAGATACCATTTATGCCTAATTCCAAGCCTTTCAAATAGAATAAAATTCCTATCAACCCCTTCCTTGTAACTAATATGTAGGAGTAATCGACAAAGCTAATAGATGGCAAGATAATACAACCCACCAGATACTCTTCATGGGTGGCCAACTTAGTGCTAGTTAGAATGAAAAATGGGGACATAAGACTTTGTGTGGATTTTAGGAATTTGAACAAGGCATCACTTAAAGATAATTACCCACTTCCTAATATGGACAATATGTTACAAAAGGTAACAAGATCTGAGTTTCTATCTACATTGGATGGATTCTCTAGGGTATAACCAAGTTGTGGTGAAACAATCAGAACAGTTCAAAAATTCTTTCACTACCCCTTGGGGAACATATGTCTATATTAGGATGCCTTTTGGATTAATGAATATTGGTGCAACCTTCCAAAGAGCCATGGATGTGTCCTTTTCTAGTTTCATAAATGATTTCATAGTAGTATATCAAGATGATATAACTATTTTCTCCAAGAAAAGAGATGACCATTTGGGGCACCTTGAGAAGGTATTAATTAGATGCAGAGAGTATGAGATTTCATTAAATCATAAGAAATGTCACTTTGGAGTGCAAAAGGATATTGGGAAATATAGTTTCTCATGAAGGAGTAATGATAGATCCGAGAGGGTTGAAGCGA
This sequence comes from Taxus wallichiana var. yunnanensis, assembly GCA_018340775.1. Taxonomy (NCBI): domain Eukaryota; kingdom Viridiplantae; phylum Streptophyta; class Pinopsida; order Cupressales; family Taxaceae; genus Taxus; species Taxus wallichiana. Next base: position 61,768,493 of record CM031237.1, on the reverse strand, counting down.
TTGATAAATTCCCAATCCCTATGTCTAAAAAAGGTATTCAATCCTTTTTCAAGTAAAATTTGTAAGGAAATTCATCTCCAACATTACTGAGAATAATATTCCCATTTTAGCTATGCTAAAGAAGGATCAACTAATAAAATTGGAAGAAGGGGTTATTCACGAATTTAAAGGAATAAAGGAGGCACTTAAGACTACCCCCATCTTAACTAGTCTTGATTATAATAACACATTTTAGATGTTTTATTTTATCTCTATGAATATAATTTCTTACGTATTATTGGAGGTGATAAGGACTGATAGGGGGTGAATCATTCCATAATATATTTTTCACACATGTGCTTCAAACCCTAACCACACAAACTCATGTAGCATAAATCAAAGAATATAATGTTAACAATGAAGTAAACTAAATGTAAGGATGAGAATATAAACTCAAAGACACATATATTAAAGTTCAAATCATATCAAAAACTATTTTTGATATTAAAATTATATTACAATGAGTAATGTCTTCAACAATGATCAACAAGATACAACCATTAGCTCTCAAGACAATCAACTATGTCTCATGAATACATATGAAGATATAGAACTATGAAAATGTCTTCAACTCAATATTAGATCTGCAAACACCTTAGAAACTTGAAATTACATCAACATGATATGAAGATAGCATCCAAAATCAAGCATAAAAATATTCCCTCCTTCTCCAAATCTCTCTCAAAGAAACATCACTATTTTTCTTTGCTCAAATTCTCCTCATGAAAACACAACTAGTTGTTGTCCTAGAATAAAATTCCAGGGGTTTTGGGTTAGGCCCAAAGGGTTTTTATTTGCAGAAAAATAGGCTAGTTTCCCTTCACTTGCATGAACATACTAGCCTAAAAAAATCCCATAAGAATCACTATAACATTCACAATTTACCCATATAGGTCGACCTAGCAAAAACACTTCATCCATGCACCAAAAATCCCAAAAACCCTTACATTGGGATGACAAAAATATCCTAATCCCAAAATATTTTTAGTCAAGATCTAAAAATCATCACACATGTTTAAAATAACATTTAAACATCATATATGGTCACAATTTATCTCAACCAATCAAATTATTTCATTTATTGGGCCCAGTGCTCTTTGTACTTCTCAAAATAGTTGTTTCCTACACCCTTTAGCACCTTGGAAACTTCATTATGCCACAAAATGAATTAAAATAAAAAAATGTCCTATAACAACTTGATGGAAATTCCAGATCCTATAGAACACATCTAAGAAATTTATAAGCCTTGAATCTTCCACCTCCTCAAACCACAACCACTTTTGTCTTCACCAAATCATTCGTCTAATAAGCTATTTCCAAAGATCATCAGATAAAAAATTTCTAGAAACATTAAATACCTATAAATAGATTGATTTGATGCCAAATTCATCCATCTTCACATTATAGGTGATATAAAGCATTAACTAGTCCTTCTCATGCTTTAATCAAATCATAACTTGTATCTAAACACTCCTGTCTTGAACAAACAAAAACCTTCATGTCTAAAGAATTACCTGGAAACCTCATCGAAAAAATCATCATGAGATAAGCCTCATGTAACTCGGGAAGTATATCTAAATCCTATTTACAACTTATTTTTAACGACCTCAAAATTCCACATGTATCTCATGTTATGACCATTTTTGAACATTGCTTTTTGTTGCCTCAAAGCGCCCTTTGATTGGTCAACTTGAATGGAGCTCAACTTACACTTTTTCATCAAAAACATGATCTGAAACCTTCCAATAAATCAAGATAAACTCACATACATTCCATAACATAAATTTAGTTCATACCTCTTTTGTAAATCTCTAACACAAGCTGAAACTATTCAAAAAAGATTATTTTTAGGTGGGGCCCACATACTTTCACATGCTCTATCCTACATTTCTAGAAATCTAGAGGAGTCCTTTGAAAAATCCAATCATCAATTTTTCATAATAAATATCAAACATATTAATTATTTTTTTGAAATCTTATAATATCACCATAGAAACATCCAGAAACCACAATGTCCCTTGAAAATCACACAATTCAGGGTGGGCATCGGGAAGTGCCAACACGAGCTGGAATTTCACTAGATTTTGTCCCCGTCTCACAAAATATAACATATATTACAAAATATTCATCATGGAATCTTGAATTTTTTAAAAGCATCATGACACATCACAATAACATCTCTAATCATCATAATGTCAATACCATACCTCAATCTCTCCAACCATTAAGACTTACCTTTGCTTACATGTATGTTTCTCACTATAGAAGCTAGGTTCAACTGAAATAATGTAATAAATCATCATGAAAACTCTTAAAATGACTCAAACCTACCTGATATATCATGAAATACCTTACTACATGTATCCATGAGCTCATATAGCTCTAAAACTCAATCTCATACCTCTTAGCTACCATGCCTACTCCAAATGAGCACCTGTAACATAGCTAAATACATGTAACTTCATCATGCCACTACTTTAAGTACCCAATAACCCTCTGAAATTGTTATCCATCATGTTAACATTCTTTTCAAGCATCCAAGAAGCTCATACTATCATGTAGCATTACCTAGTCACTGAATGGGATTACAAGAGTAACTAATCCTCACTTAATCTCACTATATCAGCACAAACACATATGAATCATCATGTTAGCATCATTTACATCATCATGTGACCCTAATCCAACATCTAATTTTTCCTTAATTTGGTTTTTCATCAATGAAAACACCTATTAGGACCACATGCCAATAATCTCCTCTTTTATCATTTATGGAAAAGACCCTGAATTTCTCCCCTTTTTTACATTAATGAAAAAAGAATACCTGTAGCAGCACATAATTCACATTCTTTAGCTTCATTCCATCATGCTTTGGTTGGAAACATTAACCAAGTGTCTCAAACTAGCTCCATTTCTTGACTTTTTCCTCAAAATCTAGTTTCTAGCTTGTTTTCAAGCGTCTGACACACCATGCTCCCCCTGGGAACATCATATACATCATTTAAATGCATCAAGAAATCATAAAGACACATTATAAAACCTTTTTAGGATCCAAAACATCAATTTCAACCTTATAGATATGCAAAACTTGTCATTTTTCTCCTCAACCATGTTGTACTCTTTAAGAAACCATTATAGTTGAGCACTAATTGAACCATACATTCTATAATCATGCCAAAAATGTCATGAATAAGCAAAAAAATCTACCTTACCTTATTTATTGATCATACACCATCTTGACTAGGCACAAACTAGGCTTGTTACTTGCCATTCATGTCTTCAAACAGACTCAAGGATGCATGTCCCTAAAGAGACATCTCAATGCATTTTCAATCAGCTTTGTCATGCTACAACATAAAATTCATACCTTGAACCATCAGATAAACACTCCCCCTAAACACAAAAGAACTATATCTAGCAGATAGGATCAAGAAAAATCAATATACCTTAGATTCACGACATAAAATCACCTTGAGATACTTTTTCCCAGTCTAAACCATTTTCTCGGCCTTAGACAATCTTATTTGATTTGAAATATGACAAATTTTGGTCTTAACATATTGTTATCCAAAATAAGCCCATGCTTATTTTTGGCTAACTCCTCCTCCTTTTCCTTTGCTTTGGTACTTAAAATGAATTTTTGTAACTTTAAAGCACTCAAACATTCCTAGAGATGGCTTCATCAGATATGATTTTTATTCCCCTTTCAAGAAAGGTAAAGAATTCCTCCTAACTCCTTGTAGTTTTTGAGTTATGGCTTGGTGGAGTTTATAGGGGAAATTTTACCTAGGTAGGTCCGCATGACAATTGGGAAGTGCCATGTGTCAAGGCGGAGCGGAGGTGCGGAGAGAAATTCAACACTTACCCCTTTTGGCTAAAAGACTCAAAGTCACAAACCAACTTTGTGGGCTGTAGAAGGAATGGAAAAATTGGTTAAGGCCCCCGCATCGAACAAGGAGGCACCATGTGTCCTTGTTAGTAGTGCCAAGGTGGGGGTCGGAGGAAAGTTGAGGTTTTTGCCTTTTGGTGCAAAAACTTAAAGGCATGCATTAAACCTGCGACCCCATCGACCAATCGAATGGTGCCACGTGGCCACATCAGTGGCGGAGGTCAGGCTGGTGGGAGAATTTGGTAAAATTTTCCAAAGTGATGAAAAGGCACAAAGGTAAAAAATGGAGCGCATTCCCACCAAGCAACAAGGAGGTGCCACATGTCTCGGAGCGGCGGGGGCAAACAATTTTGGGAAAATTTCCCAATTTTGCGCAAAGGGGAAAAATCTTGTTTTGAAGCCGCACATCTCATCAGTGAACCAAATGATGCCATGTGTCTTAGGTGGTGGAGGTGTGGAGTTTTTTTGGGAATTTTTCCAAAAGGGAAAATTTTAAGGTTTGACCCCGCCGACCCCAATTTTGACATGTTTTTCCCTAAATCTTCAAAGGGGCATATCTTTTGAACAAGATCTTTGTTTTTCACAATTTTGGCATCATTAGAAAGTTGGTGAAATTATCCACATGATGGACTATTCAATTTTGATTTTTGGTAGAGTTTGGTGGGAGAAAATTGAAGAAATGTGTGCAGTATGGGAAAAATGCAAAAATGACATCCGACCACCAAAAGTAATGCAGTATGGCACACATTTTTCTCCAGCATGGATCAAATGTGTTAGGAAGTGGATTTGTAGAGGTGCCCTTGTTGTTTTAATGGATTTCCCATGTTTCTCTCTCCTCTGTTTTGTTTTCATTGATTAAAAGCCAGATTTGGCTCATTTTGTAATGTTGGATGTTCTTGCTTGCAAGCTCTTCTTTTCTCCTTAGCAGGTGGATTTGAAGGAGTTTTAGACCTCCCATGGAGATTGTAACTTGTTTTTGCCTCTTTTCCAATGCAACGTATTGTATCAAATCTTGGAAATGATAATGTATGTTTTGTGATCGATTTTCAGTCCTCTCATGCATTTATCATTATCTTAGATCCTTCATTGCATTCTGGTAATCTGTGCATGTTTTGGTGCTGCAATCTTCATGATCTGTGTCTGATTTGTAAAGAAAGGAGTTCAGCACTCCTTTGGTGTATCACCGTTGGTTTTTTTCTTAGTTTTGTTTCCCTTTTCCATGTTTTCTCTCAACCTTGTCTCCTTGGTAGTTTTAGAGTAGGATTTTGAATCATAACCTCTGCAAAAATTGCATGCATACACCTAAACAGAGGAGTAGGAACCAACCTCAATCTAGAGATTTTTCCCAATTTGCAAGGTCCCACACTTAGGGAAAAATCAATGTTGTGCATTCACACCAAATTGACCATTTGTCTACAACAGATCTGAAGGTCGTTTTGGGGGTGCTATGAATTTGCACTAACACATACATGAACTTGTAAACAACATACCTCACATGTTTTAAAAACCTCATATTATCTTCTAGAAGTAATCAAGCATGCTCCCCATGACATGAAATATGAACTCTGCTAAAATAGAACCTTATTAATGAGTCACTTTAACTATGCAATATTTGGAAGATAGTCATTTTCATGACTTCAAGCCCTCATACCAACTTAATGCAACTTTATGCCAACTTCATAGATGCTCAAGCATACTTTAGAGATGAACATAATCATTGTAATGTAGACACAAAAATTGGGTCACACTCCCCTTGGTCCTCTTTCGAATAACCAACTTAAACACATTCACCTAACCATGACCCTTATACCCCACATTAATATTAATTTAATTATTTACAATTAAATTAATACCCATCCTCACCCTATTATTAATTTAATTACTTTAATTAAATGGATGCCCACCTCACTTAGACACTTCACCATAGACATATTCATTGCATGTTTCCATAAATGAATAAGACTTGGTTCAACCCTAAAAGCCAATACCTATTATTACTATAACCACTTTCCCACTCATAAAAATACAACGTCCATTTTGATCTATGAATAAATGAATGGACTTGACCCAAATGATGCGAGATCTATCATTTTTAGTAAACCTAGGGAATCCTGCCTTAACCGATGCTTGTCAACTAGGAACCATCGTCGATTACCATTTATTCACTTTGGTAACCTTGTGTGTGGGTTGGTACATTTTGAAATAGTGGATAAGAGAAGAGAGCTGCATGCAAGCAGAAACAGAGTCTTTTCGTACCTCTACAGGACATCCATAGCTAACGTCAAGATAGATCTAGAGGTATTGCACTCATGGTATCATTCCAAGAAGCACAATTGTGGTGCCAAACACCATTCTTCGATAAAGCTGTCATCACCATCCAGCCATTTGAACCTACACCATAATAAGTATACATTTTACCTGCATCATCTATGTCTACTTTAGTCTATTGAGTTCTTCTATTCTTTGTTATCGGTTTCTACTTGTGCTCTCATTCCCTTACCATTTACCTTCACGTAAATTCAACCATTCCTCCATCCACACCATTAAATCACCTATATCAATTGTTACACATCTCTAAGTATAACTAAGATTCCCATAGACCTCTCCACCCCCTTTTGTCTCTGTTTAACCTCATATCAACCTCTATAACCAGATATTTTTGAGTTTTATCATCCTGTCTCTCCGATGTTAGTTACCCATGACCATCATCAGTTACGCTAGCCATGATCGGTCATACCCAATAGACTTCAAGATATCTGTGTCTTCCAACATTGTGTAAACCAACAACCACTTACCTACCAAAACAACCCAAACACCTTACCCAACCCTGTTAAGACCATGTCTGTGACTTGCAAGCCACTTGAACAACCTACAACCTGATCTAAAGACCTTGACACACATAGTTTTTAATTGGATCAACATTGATAGTGATATGAGGTACCCAAATCATAATACTAGCACTAGATTCATTTATGTATGTAAATCAATTATTTCATATTTATTTTATAAAGCGGTGGATTGACATGACATTCTAGGGATTATCACACATCTGGATCTAGCATACGCTAGGAAGTCTGATCATATATTATTTAACTCTTCTTGGCAGTCTTGTTTTCTATTTTAAGTAGTTCCTCCCATCCAAAAGGAAGCTCTCACGGTCGGGAATCGGATTGATAAGTCAAAATGCATGCATCAACCTCCAACCGACCAACACAATAGGTATTCCTCCTTATCCCATAACCTTATTTGTTTCATCACATTCAAAATGTAAAGAAAATGGTGAAACATTTTGGCACACTCGATGGGACCCATCTCGGGATTCCTTGCATTTTCTTCATTCCTAGGTAAAGAGGGTGTGTTTGTTTCCTTTTAAAATGTACTCACACTAAATCTATTCCTTGGTAATAGTCTCCTCTTCTAATTGTCTAAAAAACATCTATTATCTGGTGCTTAAAATGAACCATTTCTTCCTTCTTGTATTTACATAAGTAGTGAAAGAGCACGTTCCTACCTATTCACCATTTTCTTCATCAAACGTAATTTGTCGATTTGGGCTTAAAATCAGTTGCATTTCATCCTTGTATGATGCATTTAGCTCACATTAAAATGAGGGAAAAAAATTGCTAGAAGTCATGCCGAGTCGATGGTTAACAAAAGGAATTGTAGAAAAGCACATTATATATATATCTCTCTCTCTATCTTACCAAACTACACAAAATTGAAAATACGCATCTTCTTAAACAACATCTCACTTGGAGGAAGTTTTCAACAATCACGGTCGGTGGATTGATAGTGGGTACTCATTTGGTTACTTCTTTCCAGTACCCCATCGAGAGGATAACCCACCCCCACCATAACATAACACGAAACCTCACCTTCTAGATCTCCTTCTTTGTAGGATTCCTTTCAACCAAAAATTCTATTTTGAATTCACATGGTCAGTTAAAAATAGCATAGGCTAAAAAAACATAATAAAAACACTCTTAGGATCTTGTTTTCTTAGTTTTTACGCTTGACTTGTGTTTTGAGGTGTGAGACTACGAATCTACATTATTATTCTTCTTTACACACTCCACCATCATAGTTGGAGTATTATGACTTTGTTTGAGTGTGCCAGGGCCCCATCTTTCATTCTTAGATTCCTAAGTTTGACTCTTCACTTGATTTAAATTCACAAAATCTAGTTTCTTCATCACTCTCTCATTTCACAGTAAGAAGTGTCATTCAAAGTGACCGTCATTGGTTCACATTTGATTGTCGTTGGTTAAACCTAGCTGGTGTTGGCCACGGATTTCTAGTTATTTTTCTGGAATATCCTTCATCACTCCTATTCTATTTTTGGCCCTTAGGGCACCATCCTATTCACCTATTGATATTTCTGTCATACACAGTTTCCCCATTACATAGTCATCAGTCATGTTTCACTTGCTAAAACTGGTGTTTTTCTACAGTGAACAACATTAGTTTCTATAACCAACATTAGTTCCCCATTAACCATCACTAGTCGGTGACCATTGTCAATTTCTATGTTTGGTTTTCAAAATCCAACCTTTCACCAAATTCACCCTCCCAGCCTTATTTTTCATGGTTTTTTATGTCATTTACAGAATACAATCTTTTTAGGTCAACACTTACTCACATGGTGTTGATTCACAGCCAAACTAACGCTCTTATATTCCATGTCAGCCATCAACCACTCCCACCTAGTCCTTCACCCCCTTCTATCCTGTCACCCATAGATCCAACCCTGCTACCACCATTGTTACGGGAGATGAGCGGTTCACACGACTCCTGATTAGAATCCTGCGAGCCTTGTAATTCTACCTTTCCCACTCTTCCACTTGAGATTCCTAAGGTTAGTTGATATATGGAATGCACATGCCCATCTCTCCTGCCCTTATCCCCACTTCTACATCCACACCTACTATTTCGGTGTTACCTTCAACTAATTTACCCCCAATGTTTTCATAGCTAAGCCCCACACCCACTATGACCATTGCATCTACAACATCAGTCGCACCCATAGTATTTTTGTTCCTTCATTGACCAACTAGAGCATAACCCCATCTGTGCCCATTATATCACATATACAAATTACAACACAACCACCCATGGTGTCGGTGACCCCTACCCTACCCCATTGAAGAATCTTGTTCTCTCCATCTCGCAATCTCTACCACGAATTGCTACTAGAGTCACTCTGTTGTCCCCACCTACATATACATATTATCAACAACTCCCTATCTCATGAGTCATTCATTCTAGATATATACCCTTTATGTCAATCCGCTATTCTCAACCTTCCTATTCGACATCACCATAAATTGGAATTCCACCCACATCACATGTTCAAGCATCAACCCTCTTACGCCACGGAGAGGTTCCCTTCTATCACAAGCTACCAATGACCTCATCAAATTAATGATGGAAAGGATGCGACACTAGAAGAATCAATTTCTGGTTCACACAATTCTCTCATCTACGATGAAATCTATAATGAACCCATTCATCCATCCATTCCTATTCTCCCATACCGTGTGCATTGGGAAATGCAAAATTCAACCGCTTACATAGTAAATAATATCTCTGCAACAAAATTTACGATCTTTCAAACATGGGTGTTACGATTGCCCATGATGATGCTTTACTAGTCCACGTACCTTCCCAATGTCCCTAATAGGACCTGCATTAGATTGGTATAGTGGGCTACCCATACATTCCATCTACTAATTTAATCAAGTAGCCCAAGCCTTCTTAGACCAATTCTCAATCAACATTATTAAGAAAGTCACCATGGTGATCTTTACTCCACACGACAGTGATGACGACGAGTTTATCACTAACTTTTTCACTCATTAAAACAACCTATTTAACTAGCTCACATTTCAATTACCCCAAACTAAGCTCATAGATTTATTTACTCAAGCCTATGTTAGACACATTTCACTAACCCTACGGTGCAAATCTTCTTGCACCTTTGACAAGGCATTCACCATGGCATGATAATTGGAGATTTGTGCTATCGAAGAGAAGAAAATTCAGCTACATAACAAGAACATTGCATTCAAATTAAATGATGCTTCTTCATCTTTTAAACCCCGAACAACTATTTTAAACCCAAAGGATCTACCGATGTTGTGGTTCTCAAGGTGGACCCTCTCACCCATCAAACCAAGTGAAACCTTTTGTTAATCTCTTGTTTATCCAAACTTTCTAGTTCATACGAGAAAAACAAAAGTACACCCCAATAGGAGAACTATATTTTTCTATTTTGGAAAAGCTTATTAAGGTTGGTGATATTACCCTTCCACCTATAAAACCACACATTGGTTTTGATCCCGATCACCCCACACCCGCATAGTATAAAGAACTTGAATTTTTAACTATCATCGTGTCAAAGGTCATAGCGATGGTAACTACATCACCTTCAAGAATATATTCCAAGAAATGTTAAAAAATAGATATCTAGTGTTAGATAACCCAAATGCACCCACTAACCGGAACCTACATATCTTCAAAAACTATTCCCTAATCATGCCCCATATTCCAAAAAAATTGGTGACACTTCAACCATTGATAGCAATGTCCGTGAGGTCCATGCTATTTTTGAGGACGTACCAGTTTCTTCCCAATTGCCCCCTACTCCTTCTATAGATGAAATCCTAGACTAATCTACCCTACCTGCACAAGAACCTATTTCATCTACTCCTCCACCCATAGAGGAACCCCCATCATTTCTTCCTTCACCCATGAAAGAACCCATAATTAGTGCTCTACCTCTAGCCCCTCAAATTACTGGGCAATCTTCAGTAGCACCTCTCCTACTCATAGGGGACACATGTCCACTCCCTATACCATCATAAGGAGAGTCCAAGTTGTTTGGCCCATTATATCCTCTATCCATAGAAGATCCTATAGAAACACCATTTCCTTTAGATGAGAATTCTTCATTAGAATTTGAATATCCTGCTAATCTACTTTCGGCTCTCTTACCCACAGAGTCTAAAGCTAGCCATTTCCCTATTTCTTGAACACATTTTACAAGGATTGCTACTTGATCCACATCGACCCTACTTACATCAAGAGTACTATTTTCATGTTTGGTGATTGCACGGACTATGTTGATAGAGCCTTACTGGGGGCGTCTTCACTTCTTGCTTTAACCTAAATGCGATTGTCACTCATCGACACCTCCATAATCTATCAAAAAGTGTTTCAAGTGACCAAACCAAACAAACCATGGCTATTGGAACATCTTCCACGTCATCACCCATAACCCAACACACACCTATACCCAAACACCTACCCATGCCTATATCATCTCCCGGCCTAAACCCATCACTACCTTAGGGTCATGCGACATCGAACCTTACTCACCCACCCATCTAATTAGATTTAGCCACATCTTCCCGGACCAACACTAAACTTATCCCTACCCCTAAAAGGAAGACCCAACCTTCTAGGCCTCATACATGAACCTCACCTACCACACCATTGTCACCTTCACCCCTTCCATCCATCATAGGACCTCATCCCTCAACCTTGGCCAAGAAACCTTATTCCACTAATAAACTAAGAACACAACATCTTACCTCCTCATCATGGCCCTCTAATATACCCAAGTGATCCACACAACCCCCTACCACCACCCGTGACCTTCTTACCACCCATACCACCACTAAATTTCATAACTTCTTCGCTACCCATGACACTCTCCTCTCTTCCATTCACACCTTCTACCCAACCTCTACCAACCACCTCCATCGCAACTTGGGTACCCCTATGGGTAACCCATCCTCTTCCACCATCTTCTTTTCCTTCTACATCCCATACTCCCATGTCACCTTTACCCAAGAAAGTGTAACCTAAAGCTAAGAATCGATACCCTCCAATAAAGTAGTCAAACCCACCAAACCTTCCATCACCAACTCTTCTAGCTTTCCTTTACCCAAATAGATGCCCACAAGACCTAAGACCACTCCACATACTAAACTAGTGGACCAAATTATTTTCCCTCCGTAAAGCCTCTTCATTTGCAATCGGTCACACTTGTACCCAATCCCACACTTTCCTCCCATTGTGATCCGTTAGCGGGGCCCTACACCAAGATCTTAACCAATCTCCTCAAAACCTTTGTCATCACATTACCAAGTCTTAGACCTTACGACTGCTCAAACCAAAACCTAAAGGGTTTGATGAAACTAAATTTTTTCCTACCATTGTGTGTTAGGACATGATGTAGAGAAGCGTAAGGATTTAAAAACCACTCCTCAATTATGTCCTCCCAAAGAAAATTTTGATGATGACGATCTTCTTGATGAGGACCCCATTTCATCTTCACCGATCTCCCTAGATATTCTTCCATTACCTACTCAAGAACCATTATCTCCACCCTCACCACTCTTTTATCCACCCCCAAAATTTGAAATCAACATGATTAACATTACCACCGTGCCCGAGAAAGAAAAAGGCAAGGAAAAGGCAACTAACCCATCCACCAACCCTGTACCCATCATACAATCAACACCCACACCCAAAGTCACCATTTGAGGTCCCACGTATCCTATTTCCAATGGGTTCACACATCACACAATGCTAAAAAAATTACACCAATCCTCCCTCAAAATGTATTTATATAACCTCATCCAAACCTCTGAGTCACATTGTCAAGCCCTCATGGAGGTCCTTCAATCTATTGAGGTTTTACCAAATGACCCCACGCCCGTAGCCTCCATCATTACCCCTCATCATGTAGCCTCTCTCACTAACTCATCACCTTCCTCTACACCTCCACCTAATCACCAAGTAGCCACCCTCAACTTTTCGGATGAAGTGATCGCCCCCTTCCGATTCGACGACCATGATCCTGCTCTTTTCATCTCCATATTTATCAATAATATATGCATACGACGCGTTATGATCAATAGTGGTGCTAGTATTAACATCATCTCCTCTCATGCGTACAACCAAATGCACATACCGCCAATTGCATGCATGGTAACCTAGTTATGTTTCACTCCTTCAATGATTTCATGACCTATACCCTAGGTACCGCGTTCTCCATGTATGCATGGGTCCCCGTGACTTGTCCCAGAACTTTTCTATATCCTAGGATGGGGATTTTTAGTTATTGGTGAGAAAAATTTTCTCGTGGACCAATTGGTGGGTTTTAAGCCAATGTTATGGGAATATAATTCCCTCTACTTGAATGGTGCAGCTTCCGTATTGTGCATGCTTGAAAAGTGGATTTCAATGGTGGCCTTTCGACTAGAGATCCAATAGGGGCACTCCACTGACCCTGTGGAAAAGCTAGCAATTTCTCACTAGAGAAGAACTTTGTCTGAGAAGGGGAAAGGGAGTGATAATGGAGGTAGGAGAAACTAATGTTGTGAGTAGAATATCAAATGCCCACACACATTAATTAGAAATTTCATTCACATGCATTTAGAGTTAGAAGAAAAAAATCCGTAGGAGAAGCTACAAGACCGAATGAAATTCATTGGTCACAAGGTACCAATCAATCCCTCAATCAAAAAGGTGAAAATTCCTTCTTTTATTATTAAAGCTAAAGCATAACTTGTATAGAGCTTTAAGAATAGAGGAAAATATAAGGAGAGGGGAAAAATAGAAAAAGTATGGCATTTTCTATCTTTTCCAGTCACAGAGAACTTTGGTCTTTTTGAAATCAATCACCAGCCCCTTACAATGACCCTTATAGTCAATGATATAGTCCATAAGAAGTGGTTACACTTCCTTGGGCCTACTAAGAAACAATAACAACCTATTCTAGCTGTTCGTACCCCTTCAAATTCTTGATTCATAGAGGAACGCTTATAACGAGAAAGAAACGATTTTAAATTACTCAGGCGTTACATTATTTTGCCAATTAAAATGTGGGCCATTTGATTTACTTTCAAAACTTAAAATCTGGGTCACCCACATGAAAGGTGTTTATTGGAATGGGCACGTAGATGCTTTGACTATCCACCTTTTTGTTTGTTGGGGCCATATATCGACCCTAGACACATGGCGGGTGTTTTCGCACGAGAATGTTTCCGTTCTTAGAATAGAGTTGCTTCTATCCTTTCATTCCTTTGAGAAAAAGATGAGGGTTAGGGCTAGGAGGAATACTGTTAAGTGTTGGGAGGGTGTATGCGTACCATGTAGAGAGAGATCATATCGATTGCGAAGAACTCCTTTTGTCTAGGAAGGACTACTCTACAAGTAAGATCATTCTTGATGAAGATTCGAGTCCAAGGAATGTGGTAGTGATGGTAAGAAGGCTCGGTTGGGATGATGCAGTATTGGAAAGTGAGTTGATGAAGCTATCCTCGGTCTTTTCCAATGCTTGAACGGGGGTGACAGCGATCCAGTGGCTCAGTTGCAGTCTTCGGCTCGATGCCCTTCTCTGCAACCTCTTCTCTTTTCTTCACTTGTCTCTGTCTTGCAAATGAATTTCCGGATCCTTTCCCAAAATGAGTTCCAGATCCTTTGTTTTTGGTTGGGGGAGGTCATTTACAGGGAACCAATGGTGGTTACGTAACCGACGGCGGTCGAGTAGGAACCGATGTCGGTTAAGTCAAAGTGGGCTATTTTTAGTAAAATAGCCAACTTTCCCTCCTTTTCTCCGAGGGATTAGTTGTGGGCTTGAGTGGTCAAGTCATTATTAGGTTGGTTTTAGTGCGGGTGAGGAGTAATTAGTCATGGGTGTGGATGTAGACCAAGTTATAGGTCTTAATTAGGTTAGTTTAGGGTTAGGGCTAGGTCATGATGAGGTGGCGAAATGAGGTGGCTAGTTTTGGAGATGTGGATTTATTAATTATAAGGTAATTAATAAATAATTGTGTAAGGTTTAAGTGGTGAGGTTAGGTTGTGAAATGAGATGCGGGGCACAGGGTGTCGTAAGACACAAATTTGGTGTCTACATTAGCCCCTTGTTGTCGTGTATCTTATCTTGTAAAGCTCATGATTGACAATTAATAAGAAGTGATTGCCCTAGTTAAGGGTATAGGTAATCCCCCTCAAATCTATCACAGATTGAGGTGACGTGAAATCAGGGATAGGGTTGATAAAGGGTGAATGGTGTTGAGATGATGGTAAGATGGTGGGGTAAGTGCAAGGAAGCGGACGCATGTTGAAATGCAGTAGTGCGACTAGGGTACACGATTTGAAGAGAAAACAAGCAATACATAGGCAAAGGTTGATAGTTTATCCAAACAAGGTTGATATAATCCTGGTATCCAAGGCATAGGAAGTAGCTCCAGGGGATATAACGGGTAAGGTACAAGAACGTTTAGGCATGTTCGGTCAGTACCAAATGGTTGGTTTGGTTGAGATAAACATCACGGTCTCGATCTAGGCAAAGTTGGTTGACTGATCAAGTCAAGTATCCTAATCATGCTAAAACACGAACAAGTGAGCCTGATTGAACAAAAAGTTACATGATGGGTGGATAAAATTGTAATTTGCGGGTTTTGGGTGAGGTACTTAATTGGTGCGGCCTTGGGTTGGGCCGATTGATTAGTGAGGGCCTTGGGTCGGGTCTGATTGGTTGGGTGCGGCCTTGGGTCGGGCCGATTGGGTGAGTGTAGCCTTGGGTCGGGTCTGATTGGTTGGTTGCGGCCTTGGGTCGGGCCTGATTAGTTTGTTGCGGCCTTGGGTCGGACCTGATTAGTTGGTTATGGCCTTGGGTCGGGCCTGATTGGGTGGTTGCAGCCTTGGGTCGGGCCTGATGGTTGGTTGCGGGCTTGGGTCGGGCCTAATTGGTTGGGTGCGGCCTTGGGTCGGGCTTGATGGTTGGTTGCGGGCTTGGGTCGAGTCAAATGGTTGGTTGAGCCGTGGGTCGGGCCAAATGGTTGGTTGTGGCCATGGGTCGGGCCGATAGCAGTGGCACCTTTGAGGATGGAGAGGCCAGGTGAGTGGCGTCGATGATCGCGATCACCACCTAATTTGGGAGGAGGCGAGGGTCTAAGTCAATTTCATAGGGGTATAAGAATAAATAAGGATGCCGACCTGCACGTCGATGATAGAGAAGATGTATTTGTTTAACATCTAAATAAAACTGAATATGTATGTTGATTTGAGTTATGATAATAATAAGAATGGTTGTGTTTTGAATGTTTGTTTGGAAAAAAGGATAAAGATGAATGTTATCAAATAGAAATACACAAAAATATTTATATTTACAACACATGATAGGTTATGGTAGGGGATGGTCAAGCTAACCTTGGGAGACCCCATGTCTCCTAAGTGCTGCCTACATAGCCCATTGCACAAAGCAAGGAGGGGCCTCAGACCGATGTAGTTCTCCCTTAGGACCAGGGAGAGGTGAATTCAGGCAATTTGGTTGTGGTTAGGCAATTTGTTGGTTGGTAAAAATATTGATATTGGTAGGGTAATGTTGTTGGTGTTGGTAAGGAATTGGCGATGTTGGTGTAGGTATAGGTGAAGTGAAAGTTAGCTTACCCAAGTAGTAGGGAACCGTGTCCTAATTAAGGTCAACACATAATCCTAAATTTGAGTAAAAGAGGCAAAAGTGTCCCGTAGTTGAGAAGAGATAAACAAACCACATATAAATGTAGGATGAGCTTGAATCCCTAGGTACCTTGCATATGCGAGAAGTCGATAGGTGAAAAGAGTTGTATAATCACAATATATCGGATATACGTCACGTCCCTTGAGTTTTGTTTCTTTGATGAATGGTGAGGTGAGGTGGCTGATATAGTTGGGGTGCAGAGAACTTGTTATAAGGTGATTATTCTAACGAAAGAGAACCAAACCTAAATAGACAAGTCCATGACTCAAAAGTGCTTTGGAATACTGCTTTTTACTTTTCTGGATATAGACTGATCGATGCGGGAAGTCTACATGGGATATGTATTTTGTTGTTCTTGAGCTCTTCACGAAGCTGAGCAATGCGAGAAGCTTCTGATAAAGGCTGACTTTGTATAGCTGTCCTTCAAGGGAGCAGTCTATTTATAGTAGCAAAAGTGGCTTTTGTGTATAGCTGTCCTTCGGGGGAGTAGTCTATTTATAATAGCAAATGTGGCTTTTATGTATAGCTATCCTTCGGGGAGCAATCTATTTAAAATAGCAAATGTGGCTTTTGTGTATAGCTGTCCTTCGAGGGAGTAGTCTATTTAAAATAGCAAATGTGGCTTTTGTGTATAGTTGTCCTTCGAGGGAGTAGTCTATGTATAACTTAGAGGTCTAGATGTCCGTTTGGCATGAAGCATCTAGTTTTGTAGGAAGTTTGACTCAAGAATATCCCATAAGCGTATAATTGAGAACGTGTTATTTTGATACTTTTAAGTCATGGACTAGACTAAAAAGGGGAAGGCATCTTTAAGAGGAGATGATGACCAAACCATGTGAGCTTGATTCTATTTTGAGATGCATGAAACAAAGTGTATGAGGTGGTAAATGAGCTCAAGGGATGAGCGCAAGGTAGATAAGAAGTGATATAACACTAAATTCAATAGTAGAATGGCTGAAGATGCAAGGAATTAAGGGGTTCGAGCTCGGTGTTTACCATTAAGCGAAGCTAACGATAAGTGCGATGGTCGTAAGTATGAGTGATAATGTAAGGCCAATCAATTAGGAGCAAATTTTCCACATTTTCTCTTTTCCAGTTTGGTTACATGTTGATTCTCTTTGAGGACAATATCACCAACCTTAAAGGTATGCTCATGAAGTCACTTATCATAAGCACGCTTGATGCACTTTTGATAGATTTGAAGGTGGTCAAGAGTTGTAAGATGACACTCGTCAAGAAGCTCCATTGGGCTAACCGCTCTTGGCGGAAATCATCATTGGTGAGAATATCTGAAGAGATATTCTTAGGGATGGTATTTGTATTTCGAGAGGCAAGACAACCTCGGTACTATATACCAAAGAAAATGGGGTGGCATTAGTGGAGGTACGAATCTTTGGTATGATAAGCCCAAAGGGCAAAGGGGATGTGATCAGCCAATTTTTTCCGTAATCGTTAATGACTTTCATGAGAATTTTGGTCGTGGTTTTGTTAGAAGATTTGGCGACCATTTTCTTGTGGATAGTAAGGTGATGAGAAACTAAGTTTGATACCAAAGTTGTCACAAAGGTCTTGTAGCAACTTATTTTTGAAAGATTTTCCATTATCTGTTATCAGGCGATGAGGAACACCAAAACGACAGATAATGTGATGGTTGATGAACTCTACAATTTTTTCTTTTTTGGTTGAAATGAGTGGAATGGCCTCCACCCATTTAGTGTAATATTCGGTTGTTGTGATTATCCAACGGTGACGTTGCGAAGAGGGTGGGTGAATCTCACTAATAAGGTCTAAACCCCATTGTGAGAAAGGCCAAAGATCTCGTGCGACCTGTAGCGGATGGCTAGGAGTATGTTGAAGGTTGGCATGTTGTTGACACATAACACAACGCTTAACATATTCGTAGCAGTCGTTATTAAGAGTAGGCCAATAATAGCCTAGGCGAAGGATCCGTTTGGCCACGACAAGGCCACTAAAATGTCCACCACAAATACCGTCATGGACTTGTTGGATGGTATAGGTGACCTCCGCACGATTAGACATCGAAGGAGGATGCCATCAAAGCCACGTTTATAGAGGAGTCCCCCCATGACGACATAACGAGAAACAATTTTAAGAAAAGCATGTTTGCCATTACTAGTAAGGTCAGGTGGGAGAACAGAGGTTGTAAGGTAGTCGTGAAATTGGTGATACCAGGTATCCTGTGAATTAGGAGACACATTATTTATCATACAAACATCGGGGCTGAGTAAGATGGGGAAAAGAGTTGTTCGACTAAGAAAAATATGTCGAGTCGGTTGGTGAGGCGGGAATTTGTGAGGCCAAGCAAGCCATAGTATCCGCAAATTTATTAGTTGAGCGGGGAATGGTTTGGATAGAATAATGAGTAAATAAGGTCAAAAGTGAATCCACGTAATGTTTTTACTTTTGAAGTTCCTCATTTTTACATTGGTAGATGCCCATAACTTGATTAACGACCAATTGAGAGTCACCGAAAATGTTAATAGATTTTACACCTACGTGTAACGCAACCAGAGACCCAAAACAAGGGCCTCATATTCCACTGTATTATTAGTGCAGGGGAAATCGAGCTGAAATGAAAGAGGCATAGGCTCAGCATCAAGAGGAATGAGAACAACACTGGCCCTCTCCGTCGCTGGCATTTGGATCCATCAAAGAAGAGGGTCATTGGATACGACTCATCACTGAGTGAAAGAGTGGCAATGAGTTCATCAAGGAAAGTAAAATTGGTAAATTATTCCCCAGGTAAAGGGGCTTCCGCGAGTTGGTCTGTGATAGTTTGTCCTTTGATTGATTTCTGGTGTACAAACTCAAGGTCGAGGTCGGCGAGGAGCATAAGCCATCGGGTGATGCGTTGGTTTAGATGAGGTTTGGCATACATATAATGGATGGGGTCCGCGTTGGTGATGACAAAAGTTTTGTGATTCAGGAGGTAGTGTCGGAGTTTGGTGGCCACGAATGATAGGGCTAGGCACAACTTTTCTACATGTGTATACCTAGTCTCGTAATCCACAAGAGTACGGCTTATGTAATAAACGGCTTGTTCTCGATGCTCGGAGTTACGATGGGCTAGCATGGCTCCTACAGCATGGTCGGTGGCGGAAAGGTAAAGGTAAAAAGGGTGATCGTCTTGAGGTGGGATAAACACAGGTGGCTGCAAGAGATAGGCTTTAAGAGCCTCAAAGGCTTGGTGGCACTCTTTGCTCCATTGAAAGACAATGTCCTTTTTAAGGAGATGATGGAAAGGTTGACATCGATCGAGAGTTGTGAGATGAAAGCGTTGGATAGATTGGAGTTTGCCCCTGAACTACGAATTGTTTGAGGTTAGTGGGTGGGGGCATTTCAAGGATAACTTTGACTTTAGCTAGATTGACCTCGATGCCACGCAAAGAGACAATAAAACCAAGGAGTTTTCTCGAAAGGACACCAAAGACACATTTCTTTGGTTGAAGACAAACACAGTATTGTAAAAGGCAATCAAAAATAATGGTTAAAACATCGAGATGTTCACTGCGATGTTTAGATTTTCCAAGAAGATCATCGACATAATCCTCAAGGATAGTGTGCATAATGTCATGAAAAATTTAAGTCATAGCCCGCTGATAGGTCACACCAGCATTCTTAAGGCTGAACGGCATGACACGATAGCGAAGGTTCCCGAGGAGTTATGAAGGTGGTTTTATGTTGATCGTAGGGCTACCAAAATTTGATTGTATCTCGAGAAGCCATCCATGAGAGAAAGCATCTCATAGGCATGCGGTGAGATCAACAAGTTGATCAATACTTGGTAGGGTGAAGTCATCCTTTGGGCAAGCAAGGTTAAGGTCCCGGAAATCCATACATATCGAAGTCCCCGTTGCTTTAGTAACATGTGTGCACGATGTTGGAAATCCATTGAGGATAGTCAATAGGTAAGATGAAGGAAACAAAAGGAGTTGTTGAAGCTCTTCTTTGACCAAGAGGGCAATGCGTGGATGTATTTTCTCGGTTCTCGTTTAACTGGTTTGGCATCGGGTTTTGTGGTAATGTTATGGACATCAACGTCGGGATCAATTCTGGCATGTTAGCGTAGGACAAGCGAAAGCTTGGTTATGGGCATGGAGGAAGGTAGTGAAGGTAATTTGTTACGATGCGTTAAGAGATTGTCTGATCTTCACAATGTGAGGATCGTCCTCTGTGTGGATGTTGATTTCTATAGTCGACTCATTCAACATGGTTTGAGTTTCAGATGGTAAGGTGCATTGAATATAAGAGTCATCCACACCAAGGTAAGTGAGGATGGAGTCATCATCCTGGCACTCAACAACATTAATTGAAGGCGAGTCCTCTTCGATCATGTTTGGATACAGAAGGGGAAGAGAAGATGGGTCTTCATTATCGCGTTGATAAGTGAGAGGACCCAGGAAGATAGCGTTTATGAAAAAAAAAAAAAAAAGTTAGGAGGGATGGATTCAGGGTCTATCGACTCTGTGGGTGACGATGGCAAAATGGGTGATGATGGTTTGGAAGGAGTGACTTCATCATCTTCCTGGATACAATGGATATGCGGTGTCTTTGGTGTAGGTGGTTCAAATAATCCAATACCATGACAATCTTTGTGTTTGCATGTAGTTCTGAGGAATTATCGTATGTCGGCCTTGTTCATAAAGACCAAAGGCGAAGCCCTTCCATGCACGGTGCGTTAAGAAGGTGAGGGCGAAGTGACGATTAGTTAGATATTAAAAATCAGATTGGAAGGGAACCACACCAAGGGGAGGTTCAGGGGTGACAGAGGATGTATCGACACCCCCATATGTTAGGTTGGTGCGGCAATTAGGTGGTCCATAGGAGATTACCTTCCCCCACACGACGGTCATAGGTAGGATGCGTATGTGACTGTCCATACTCCTGTGGGGTATGGAAAGAGCTAACGTTATATAGGTGATACTCCCCCAGCGTAAGGCGTTGAAAAACATCTACTAAGGGATCTGAGGTCGGGATGTTGTCCGCGGGGAAGGAAGCGGTATTTGCGGTGGCAGTTTCATTGGTTGAAGGTGTAGGTGCGGTTGAGGTGGATGGTTGAGGTGTGGTCAAAATAGATGGTTGGGTTGGATGAATGGGTGTCTTGAGTGGTACAAGCACATCATTAGGGCGATATAACATATTGTAGGTTTTGAAGGGGGGAGGGTCAGCTTTTACGGTGTAGGACTTCCCCTCATACTCAAATTTTATGCATCTATGTAAGGTGGAGGGAACGCATCCCATAGCCCGGATCCAAGGGTGGCCTAACAACATGTTGTATTGGAATTCTCCCTCAAGGACATAGAAGAGTTCAGGTAAAGTACGTGGCCCTACATGAATGTTAAGGATCACGGTGCCTAAGGTAGAAGTAATAGCATCATTGAATGAACGCAACATGGTGGGGTTGGCACACATGCAGCTAGAAGGGATATTCATTTGTTGGAAGGCTTTGGAAGAGATGATGTTTAAGCTAGCACCCCGTCAATCATAACATGACATACTCGGATGTCCCGGACGTAAGCCGAGATGAAAAGAGTGGGTCAGGATCTTCTGCACCAAAGTCGACAATTTCGTCTTCGGAGAAACTGACAGCAGCGGCTTGCTGTATATGGATGGAAGTGGTAGTTTGTTTGGTGAGAGAAGTAACGTGGTTGGGTGTTAAAATGGAGGCAACGGGAAAGGTTTCATTAGGTAGGACCTCTATCCCTTGAAGGATTTCAATGAGAGCTTGTCGATGAGATTCAGAGGTTTGAATGAGATCATACAATGTCATTTTTACAGGTGATTGGTGAAGTTGTTTGATCATGGTACGGTGGGCCACTCCATCAGAGACAGGGTAGGCAGGTCCATGAATAACCACTTTAGGTGGTGGTGTGATCGGGATGGCGAGATGGAGAAAGAGAGGCCACAGGTGTGCTTTCTTTAGCTTTCCCATTGGTTTTATGACCTCGAGTAGCAATGTTAATCATGTTGATCTCATGGATACGAGAGGAGGAAGATGGCAGGGATAAATCATTGTTTTCGAGAGGTGGGGTTGCAATGATGATAGATTTTGATGAGGCGGGGATAGGTGGTATAGGAGAAGGAATCGAAGCTAGGGGCTTCTCTCTCCGTAAATTTTCTTTCTTAGGCTGTCTATCCGAGATAGGTGACTGACGAAGGATGGCTTTCAAAGCTTTGCATCCCTCTACATCATGTCCTGGTGTGTGGTAAGTGTAGATTTTAGACTCATCATAACCTATAGGTCGAGGCTTAGATGGATCATAGGGTCTAAGTGGGGGTAGGGAAATGGTCGCATTCTCCACCAACATATCAAGGATTTTGGCGTAAGATCCTTTAAGCGGGTCAAAGTCAGAGGAAGATGAGGCTATTGACTAGGTGGGTTTTGGTAATGATTGGGTATGGTTGATTCGTATGGGTGGTGGTTTGGACAAGGGGTTTTTATAATTGGATTTAACTAAACGTGGCTTCTTCGGTGCAGAAGTTATGTTTAAATTTGAGTCGAGATGATGCGTGGTAGCGAGAAAACAACCACGGAGAAAGAGGAATGATAGCAAACAAATCCTTTGATGATGGAGTTTGTTTAGGGTTGATAGATGGACAGGATACTTGGGGTGACGGTGTTGATACACCCATGGATCTCTGTATGGGTGTAGAAGGCGTAAGTTGTTTTAAAGAAAATGCAGGAGGTATGATGTATTGAGGCAAGGTGGAGGGTGAGGTCCCAATATAGAAGGTAGGTGTGACGATGATGGTTTTAGTTGAGGTAGAGGTATAGATTGGAGTTGAGGAGATTGGGAGTGTCTCTAGGTGGATGGACGGCTTTATTTTTGGATAAATCAAAGTGTTTAGGTGGGTGTGTTAAGCTGGATATTGGTGAAGTACCAAGCATAGGGGAGGTTTGGTTAGGTTAATAGAGGTGGATGAGGTATCTGGTAGAGATGAGGGGGGTGAGGGTGAGGACATAGGCATTTTGAGCTTTTGTAAACACTTCGGGTATATGGTAGAGGTGTCTGGATCGGTCATCTGCATTTGAGTAGAGTATGGTGTACTCAAACGCTCCCATGGACTCGTCTCATCTTACGAGGGTGAAAATCTTCATGTGTGAATAGGAACTTTTGTATGGAAGAGAGGTGGGTTGTGATTCCGGTCCACTGTGGGTGTGATACAGGGAGTAAATGAGGCACTGTATCAATGGGTGTTAAGAGGTCAACCGGTCACTGAAAAGATTTAGGCGATGAAGAACTAATAGGTAAGAGGGCATGTTTAAGAGGATCCATCATGATTAAAGAATTCGGTGATGTTGGTTCGAGGGCTTCTCGTCTAAGGATGATTGAAACAATGGCGAGCCTTCCTCTTGTACAAAGCAAGAGTGGTAGAAGGAGATTTTGGGAAATAGATAGTTAGATAACATCCGCTCACAATCTTGCGGGGATGTGGTGTAAGAAGGCTCATCTATGAGAAGAGAACTCAGGTGGTTAATTCCTTTATGGGTAAATGAATGGTAAGGTTATCATTTTGTCTTGATGGGGGTGGAGGGTTTGGATCCCCTGCGTTAGTGAAGAGGCTCGATTTAGAATTTCCTCGATAGGAGCTTTTGGTTGGGAGTCGAAGATCGCATGGATTTCATGAACACTCTCCTCGGCTAAGATATCTTGGTTTATGTTACTATTATATGAGTGGTTTGGGAATGGTTTGTTGAAGATTTTCAAATTTCGGTTAGCACGGGCATTAGGATTATCGAGGTTATATCCCCTGCATCAACCATTTCTGCACTATGTTTTTCAACATCTTATATTTTTCGTGTATTGTGTCCCTTCACGCGGTGGAATTCTGAAGTCATTTTCTTTGTACAAAGAAGGTATAGTGCGGGTGGAATCAAACACGGAGGTGAGGTTTAACAGAGCTAAGGTGATAGCTCTTGCTTTGACCAATTTTCCAATATCACACCATAAGTTTCTCTCAAGGAGTGTAATTGATGGGCTCGACTTTATACTTATAGGTGGTTTTGGTGGGGTATTAGGCGGTGCTTGGGATTTGACCATCACTTTGTGTGTACATCTCCTTTTATTTTGAAGCGATCGATGCGTGAGAATTGATGGTGTTGGGTTTGTTGGTAGAGTCTTGGGTTAGAAATTAGGGTTTTGTTGCGCAACCACAATTTCTCGTCCTCTAAGGCTCGAATCTCTAGTTTTCAAGCCATAGTAGTAAAGGCCTCATCAAAGGTGTGGAAAGTTTGAATTTGGAGGTTAGGAGAAATGTGCTTAGCGCGAGGCCCACATAAAGAGTTCGATAAGTTTGGCACGAGGTAAGGCATAAGTAAGTTGGTTGATAAGGCCCCACCATCGTCCAACGAAATCTACGATAGATTCATCTTCAAATTGTCGGATGGCATAGAGGTCGGTGATAGATACTTTCTTGGCAATGTTAATGGAGAAATGATCCAAGAAATATTGGGCTAATTGGTTAAAAGAGAAGATTAAGTCTTTGGGTTAAAGAACCTTTGAACCACTCAAGGCGGGTCTGATAAGGACATGGGAAAGGTGCGGAGTAGTAAGGCATCGTCATGAGCAATCAGATAGCAGGCATGTCTAAATGATCGCAAGTGTTGTTGAGGATCCTCCTTACTATTAAAACAAGTAAATTTTGGTAATTCCCATTGAGGAGGATATGAATGAAGGGGGACAGAAGGATGAATAGGCTCTCGAAAAACTTGCTCGTATGTCAGGGTGCTACGGCTTCCTGAAATAGAAGCTTCAGATTTTGCATCTTGTCCATCATTTGTTTGATTAAATCAGTGGTTGGATGAGATGATGGTGCGGTTGTAAACGGAGGAGGATTGGGCAAGGGCCACCACTAGATAATGGTGGGGTTAAATGTTGATAAGCTATATTGCAGACGAATATGTTAAGGTGACCAAGTAAGGATGTCCTATATAATATGTTGAAGTTACCATATACGTGTTGGAAATGAAAAGGTGGGTGGAGCTTGAGAAGGAAAGCTTGTGTGGATAGGTGGTAGAGAGCAAGTTATGAAAGGAGCAGTCTGCGAGAGAGACGAGGTAGGAGGAGTCGGCGGTAATGATATGTGGGGCCCAGTTAACCAAAGGAAAGCCAATCTGTGCCGTATGAACCCCTGAAGCCACTGAGTTGGGAGACGGGGCTAAGGATGAAGAAGGCAAGGTGGAGTTATCAAGTGGGGAAGGAGCTAAGTGAGCAGCTATACTAATAGGCATACCAACAAGGAGTTGACCGTCGGGTGTACGGTCAGGGGTATGAGATAAATAGTCTTTGACAAACGCTAGGATTAGCATCCAAAAATTTCACAAATTCCTTATCTCCTACAGGGATTTTGGGAACTTCACTGGTGTCCGTAGGATTCCCCATAGAATGTGAAGGGGGTGATTCAGGAAAAGGCACGGAACAGGCATGTGAAACCATGGCTGTAGCTTGTTTCGAGTGATAACAACCATGGACAAGAGTAGCGTGTAGGGATGAAATCTATCGAATGAAGTAGCAACAAAATGTTGGAATTGGTAGGTTCTTTGGTTTGGGGAACCGTGAAAGACGAATGGCCGATGTCGTCGGCCGATGTCGGTCAGACTGTAGCCAGCGTCGGTAAGTTAACCGATGTTGGTAGAATAGGACCGGTGTAAGAAGCTATAAAAAGTTGCTGATTTGGGGTTAACGATGCTTAGTATACCGACCAAACTGTTCTGAAGTGATTACTGAAACAATGTATGATAGAGAAACAGAACTAAAAACAAGCAAGATGCACAGGCAAATCAAGAGACTAACCCTAGGATTAGTTTTAATTATTGTGGGCTTATGCCTTAGACGTAAGATGATGTCAATCCTAAACAAAATACCTAAGGGAGATGTCAAGTTTATTTTGGCTTATAAGGTTACCTTAATCGGGCGGAGGAATACCATGGAAAAGGAGGGATGTTTGAGCTGTTGTGTTGATTATGATGTGATTTGGTATGTGTTGTGTAGTGAAAGTAAGATTAATTTCTTGTCAATACCGTGAATATCACCCCACGTGTACGACTTATTACTTAATCTACATTCACTAGAATTGAGAACAATGAAGCAAGAATGTGATGCACGTGTTTTAAACCCAAATCGAAGATGATATTCGTTGAAGCAAAGAAGATGACTTTCCTAATGTAAAGATGAGGAAGAAAGACAAATTCTTTTACCAAAATAACAAAATATCTTGTGAATATTTTAGAAGAAGAAAATAGCAAGTGTGCTCCCTATATGAAAGCAAGCAAGAAAGAAAGAAACCCAAGAAAGGGTCCCACCGTAAAGCAAAATGTTTTGCACGAGAATGTTTCAAGTTACATTAGAATAGAGTTGCTTCTATCCTTTCATTCCTTTGAGAAATAGATGAGGGTTAGGGCTAGGAGGAATACCTGTTAAGTGTTGGGAGGGTGTATGCGTACCATAGAGAGAGATCAAATCGATTGCGAAGAACTCCTTTTTGTCTAGGAAGGACTACTCATTCTTGATGAAGATTTAGGTCCAAGGAATGTGGTAGTGATAGTAAGGCTCAGTTGGGATGATCTGGTATTGGAAAATGAGCTGATGAAGCTATCCTCAGTCTTTTCCAATGCTTGAATGGGGGTGACAATGATCCAGTGGCTCAGTTGTAGTCTTCGGCTCGATGCCCTTCTCTGCAACCTCTTCTCTTTTCTTCACTTGTCTCTGTCTTGCAAATGAATTTCCAGATCCTTTCCAAAATGAGTTCCAGATCCTTTGTTTTTGGTTGGGGGAGGTCATTTACAGGGAACCGATGGTGGTTACGTAACCGACGGCGGTCGAGTAGGAACCGATGTCGGTTAAGTCAAAGTGGGCTATTTTTAGTAAAATAGCCAACTTTCCCTCCTTTTCTCCTGAGGGATTAGTTGTGGGCTTGGTCAAGTCATTATTAGGTTGGTTTTGGTGTGGGTGAGGAGTAATTAGTCATGGGTGTGGATGTAGACCAAGTTATAGGTCTTAATTAGGTTAGTTTAGGGTTAGGGTTAGGTCATGATGAGGTGGCGAAATAAGGTGGCAGGTTTAGAGATGTGGATTTATTAATTATAAGGTAATTAATAAATAATTGTGCAAGGTTTAAGTGGTGAGGTTAGGTTGCGAAATGAGATGCGGGACACAGGGTGTCGTAAGACACAAATTTGGTGTCTACAATAGGCTAGCGCTCATTTGGAACCTACCTCTAGATCTTTATTTTTGAAGTTGTGCCAAGCTAACGCATGGAGGTCTCTATAAGTTCCTTTGTACTTATCTGATTTGGGCTTTGTTCTAGTTTGACTCATGTTGACCCCTTGATACATGGAGAGCTGGTGCTGATTTGAGTTTCTACTTTGGAAGCACCTTCTAAAATTGTGCCAAGATTATGCATGTCTCCTTCCACCTGGGGTTAGAATTTTCAACGGCCAACTCTACCTCCCCAATGACTTCGACCACGTGGCGAGCTGGTGCTACTTGGAAACTAACCCTTGATTTTTACTTTTAAAATGGCACCGCACTGATGCATGGTAGCCTCTGCTGATCCGGACGTGGCAAGCCAGTGCTCATTCAAAGATGGGCCTTTTCGATTTCACTTTTGAGATGCGTTGTTGAAGCATGTGGAGGCTCCCTTAGACCCACTCATACTTAGTCAATTCCAACGATCGCTCTGTCTCTTTTTGGGTTTAGGACACACAATGAGTGACACTATTTAGAGACTAACTCTTAGATTTTACTTTTGAAATGGTGCCAGTGACACATGGCAGCCTTTCGCTAGAGTTAGAATTTTCAATGGCCAACTATGGTTTTCTATTAACTCTAGACGTGGGGTGATCGGCACCGATTTGGTAATTGGCCCTTTCTACCCCACCTTCCGAATTACACCGTTACAACACGACATCGATCCGTCTGCTTGTTGAGCCTTCTATACTTAGCCAATTTTACCTTCATTTTGTACCTAGGACACATGGAAAGCCTATGCTTAATTGAATACGCCCTTGGACCCTACCCTAGAGTTGCGTCATTACGATACATGGCTACTTCTCTTGGATTTTGAAGTATGATTAAACCGCATCCGATCAGAGAGACCCACGTATTACTGGGGATCTTTGAGGAAAAATTTGACGGGGAAAGAAACACCCATCATTCCTGACTGTGGGAAAAATACATAGAGGAATAGAACTTCATCATTTTGAGTCCAATTTTTGAATTTCCTTCATGAGCCGGAGGCATGGAGGCAAAAAAATATTTTAAGACCTAGGCCATAGAATATCAATCACAAAGGAGATTGTAAAGAGGATATTTTGTGCATAGACTGGGAGATGGAGAATTTCTCAAAATGAGAAAAACAGATATTTAAACAGCACTAGGGCACGAATTTTGCTATTTCTTCAA
This sequence comes from Taxus wallichiana var. yunnanensis, assembly GCA_018340775.1. Classification (NCBI taxonomy): domain Eukaryota; kingdom Viridiplantae; phylum Streptophyta; class Pinopsida; order Cupressales; family Taxaceae; genus Taxus; species Taxus wallichiana. The sequence continues at coordinate 61,739,605 of CM031237.1, read as the reverse complement.
ACTTTCAACTTGGCTTAAATACTTTAGGAGGGCAAGAGCTCGAAATTTTGAATTTAACTTGGAAAATGAAAAGCGGTTTTTGGGAGACAACACTAGTATAATATGTTGCTTGGACAACCTTAGATTTGTGCCATGGGTTGTGTCCCTTCGACGATACACCGCTATGTCAAATTTGAACATGAAGGATATAATTACACCATCCCGACTAACCCATTGCCTTTACGAACTGTAACATGTTATACTAGCCTAATGTTGTACTTGTCCTAGTCAAGGCATCTTTCATTACCCTCAATTCACCTTCACCTACTTGTCCTTATGGTCCTCCCCATCTTCACACTAATCTAACGTATGGGGAGTTGATGTCGCTACTTATTCACCTGAACCTCCATCCCAAACACAACCATTTTCATCGAATTACACTCCCTTTACTAACCACCACTTCACCCACACTTTTCTTCATTGTTACACATGGAAATGATTTGGCTTCATTTTTATGAACATGGCCACCACACTGTTATATCCTGTACCACTCATAAACACAATGACCTGTAGTGGCATTGGCTTTGACACACCACCTCTCAAGAAGGCTCATGTTGACCTCATTAAGGAAGAAAAACCTTCTCTACCTATTTCACCCACAGAGTCCATAGATCCCAAATCTATTCCTCCTAACTTTTTTTTTTTTGTAAACACAATTTACACGAGACCTCTGACCTATCAATGCGATGGTGAGGCTCCCTCTTCTCTCCCATTCCTATACCCTGACATGATCGATGACGATACACCTTCTATTAATTTTTTCAATGTTAGGATGATGAGTCCATACTCACTTACCTTGGTGTGGAAGATTATTATATTCATTGGTCATTACCTTCTAAGACACTGACCATGTTGAATGAATCGACCATTAAAATCAACATTAACACTTAGACGACATTTGCGCACATTATAAAGATAGGCCAATATTTAGATGCTATTGAGCAGAATCTTTCACCTCTTTCCTTCGGGACCATAGTAATGTGTTTTCCTAGTCCTATGCTGATATGCCTGTGATATTGACCCAAAAATTGTGGTCCATAATATCATAACCATTCCTAATGCCAAACCCATCAAACAAAAGGTGTGGAAAATGCATCCTCGTATTACTCTTTCTCGGTCAAAGAAGAGCTTTAATGCCTTCTCTAAGTTTCCTTCATACTACCCATTGACTATCCCCAATGGATCTCTAACATCATTCTATCGAAAGGTTCTGAGGGGACTCGAATTTGCATGGAATTTCATGACCTCAACCTAGCTTGTCCCAAAGATGCCTTTAATCTACTAGGAATTGACCAACTAGTTGATCTCACCGCTAGCCATGAAATGCTATCACTCATGGATAGTTTCTTGGGTTACAATCAAATATTACTAGCTCCAGAAGATCAACAAAATACTACCTTCATCACCCTTTGGGGACCTTATGCTATCGATTCATGCCTTTTGGCCTAAAAATGCTAGTGCTACTTACTAGCAAGCCATGACTTACATCTCCCATGACATCATGCATCACATATTGGAAGATTACATAGATGATCTTCTTTCTAAATCCAAACATCGAGCCAAAAACTTAGCCATCCTTAAGGTCATTTTTTACCACCTCATCAACTATTGTGTTCGTCTTCAACCAAAGAAGTGCATCTTTGTGGCACTTTCAGGAAAAATCCTTGGTTTCATCATTTCTTTGCGTGGCATAGAAATTGATCCTGCTAAAGTCAAGCTATTCTGGAAATGCCTCCACCTACTAATCTCCATCAACTTTGAAGCCTATAAGGCAAGTTGCAATCCATCCATCATTTTATCTCATAGCTTTCCGACCATTATCACCCATTTCACCATCTTCTCAAGAAAGACATTTCATTCAAATGGGATGATGAATGCCATAAAGCCTTTGAAGCCTTAAAACAATACCTTCTTGATCACGGTGCTCATTCCTCCTAAAGATGACCAACCCTTTTACGTATATATTTCCACCACTGACCATTCTTTAGGTGTCATGCTCACTCATCGCGATGAGAAACGAGAGAGAGAAAGTAGTTTATTACATAAGCCATACCCTTCTAGATGACAAAAATAGATATACCCATGTCGAAAAACTTTGCTTAGCCTTAGTTTTCATCACCACCAAAGTCCACCATTAACTACTCAACCACAAAACCTTTGTTGTTACTAATACTAACCCCTTACACTATATGTACGTAAAACCCTATCAACATCAACATGCCACACATTATCTTATGTTTTTACCGACCTTGACCTTGAATTTATTCATCAAAATTCCATCAAAGGGCCAAGCTATTGCTGACCAACTAGAAAACACACCTCTTTCCAGAATCAAGCCTGTAACATTCCCATTTTAAGACTTTAGAAATAATGGAATTTTTTTGTGAAACATAATGTACTACTGTTCTAAATAAAACATCATTTAAAACACACATTCCATGCCAATCAATCTCGTAACAGAGATAACCATGTGCAGTTGTAATGACTCGATATACTACCGATCTTTCATGTTAACTTAAAGTATAGAATACTTTATGTATACTGTGTGTACTTGGTTTCCTAGCCTATGTTGAGTAGTCTTGTGTGATCTATTTAAAGAACCTATCTAATTATTTATTACCAATATTAAAATGACATCACATTTCTTTAAGCTAGGTGACATAGGACAATGTAACCAGCAACTTGCATTACTTTGGCCAAATATTTTCAACATACTATTCATGTTACTATTCCTAGACAACATACTCATCATTCTAGAATATTTACTTCACCTCACTCTTTTTTTGTCTTGAATGGTCTTTACTGACTACCATTAGTCCACTTGCCCAAGGTTTGACCCTAGCCCCGATTAGCAACATAATTTGTTATAGGAAGATGCTCACAATGACTTAGGTTATATGGGCATACTTGGCTAACCTAAGTCATCTGAATGTGCTAAGGTACCCTGAGTCATAGAGAGCTACTACCTATCCTAAAAATGCTACTAACTTGACCTAGAGAGAAACTAAGTTCAAGTCTAAATGTGTGTAGATCTAGATGAACAATTACGGAAGGGTGTTGCCACATGTCAACTACAACACTATATCCTTGAGAAGTCCCAAGGCTTCTCGAGGGTACATTCCTGTGGTTGCGTGTGCCAACATCCGTTATAATTGATTCATTAAGATGTACATACCCCCTTAGTGGTCATTATTCATAATTAAACTATATTAAGATTTAGATTACAACAACCATGCCTAACCCTAATTCCAACATTCATTAAGTTCTTTATCCATAACTAGCTTGATTAGATATGGAGAACTTCATTAATTCATGTTTTCATTATTATTCATTAACATGGCATAACAAGCAGTTATCCCAAAAACAAGACAACAAACATCAAATGTTTAATTCTTAATGCAACCTAGTTGTCCAAATCAAGTGTGTCATCCACCTAGATTCAGCTAGTGTTTACTTTATAAACGTAGTTATAAATATTAAAGATCATAACCACTATTCCTTTTATCTTTCATTCTTTGAGAGAGGAAGAATATTCCTCTACATGGTTAGATGTTAAGATTAACATAACCTTTTTATCATTCTTTACTCATATAGTTTAATTGTATGTCCCAAGCATATTTTATTATTAAACTATAGTTGTGTAGTTAGAGAATGACATATTTTGCAATTTAACAAGTTTCATTATAATAAGGGAGATTATACTATCCCCTTAATCCAACTTATTAATTGATAACAACAATAGTATACAAATAGATATAAAGAATACTGCCAAGATATCACTATTATTTCCATCATACAAGTACAAAAGAATTCACACCACAAATTGGAGTCCAACTCAAAACCTTTCAATTCATGATGATAAATATACATTTACAAGACTATGCATTTTAGACATTTTGCATGTCAATCAGAATTAAGATCTTAAAAGAACATCACTTTTCTTTTCCAATACAACTCAAGAATGATTTGAAACTCTTTACATAAGATCCAAAATTAAATAAGCCAATGCATCATAAAATTTTTGCCTTATTTTATCACTTACGATGTCCATCTACAAAAATTGCTACCATGGGTCAGTTCAATGAACTGAACATGATAAGCACTAAGCATTAAAGTGACGTGCATTCCACTAATTGTTCCATTAAAACAACTCTACCTTAATGAAACAATTAATATATCATACAAATAATCATAAGTAATAACATCCAGAATAGAAGTACAATTAAAGAGTCTGAATTCACTTTTAAGAAAAGAGTACAATATAATCCATAACATCGCATTATATCATAAGGTTTAATTGATCCTATCAATTACTTTTAAACAAAAAAATGTCTTGTCATGTAATTGTTTCATAATTCTATAAGAATAGAAATACACATTTATGTTGGAAATATTGTCATTGATGTCAAAGGCTTAATCATTGATGTATTTGGTTAATGGAAATGTGTAACGAAAGTTGTGAGAAATATTGATGGATGTTGATAACGAGAATTTGATGAAACTACTTGACGGATGTTGACAATGGAAGTTGACGGAACTATTGACGGATGTTGACGGAAATGGTAGAAAGTAACGAAAATAACCAGCAGTATAGAAAGGCTAAAAATGAAAGTTTAACTACATGAAAAGAAGTATTGTTACATGGTATAAGTGAGATATACACGGTTTCTGAAGAGAAAGATATCAGCATTTTAAGGCATTCATATGCCATGTTTCATAGTGAAAAAAATTCAATGATGGCTAATGGTGATTTAATGATGACAACAATTTTATTAAAGAAAGGGTCGAGTGCATTTAATGGAGTATATTTCATTGTTTAATGTGCATTTAATAATTTTTTATGGGTTGCATTAATTACTTTTGGTTTTAAGTGAATAATGCAATTAATTAAGTTGTGTTAATTAAATAATGGAAATGTTTTTGTTGGTTAGAATGATGTGTCTTTTCGAAAGGATGTGAGAAGGATATATAATCATTTGATTTAAAAAAGCACACATATTGAATATTTTGTGTGAAGAGAGAAAGGAAGAAGAAAAGAATATGAAATAAAAAGGAGTGAAGGGAAGATTTATTTTTGATTAAAAGTTGCAGTGATTTATTTATGTGAAGGGACTAAAATAAATAAAAAGGATATTTTGAGTAGTAGTTTTGTTCTATCACTTGTTGAAGCAGCAATGACATAAAAGATAGAAAAGAGTTTGTTTTTTTGTGAGGAAGGTTGGTGCCTACAAAAATTTTAATTTGGGGATTGGTGTCTCCTGTAGGTTTGTGCCTACAAACATTTGAGAAATATAATAAAGAATATTTTCTCCATGGTTTTCTCTTGAAAGGGTTTCCACGTAAATTGGTGTCTATTTGCAATGTGTTGGTTTGCTTTGCATTCATTGATTTCTTTGATATATTCTCTATGAAACTGATTAATTGTGATTACGGATCTGAGATTAAGTTTCAAATTTAAAAGAATATCATAATACTAATTCACCCCCCCTCTCAGTATTATCTTGTTCTTAACAATTGGTATCAGAGTGGGTGCCTTTAGGAACAATCTAAAAATTGGAAGGTAGATCTCAGAAGCACATATAGCTACTCATCAAGTACAAGAAGGTTTTTCTTCTAACAAGGCTCCATTGTTTGATGGAACAAACTATACATTTTGGAGCATAAGAGTGAAAACATATCTAATGGCACTAGGGTTTGATATTTGGAAATTAGTAACACTAGATGTACAATCCCATTAGTTCCACTTTGAAAGATCAAGCCAAAAGAAGGCTTTTGAAAACAATGCCAAAGGTGATGAATGCTATCCTATGTGGCTTATCGAATCTGAAGAGTTTGTTAAAGTAATGCAATGTGACACGATGAAGGAGATATGGGACAAACTTCAAACTATCTATGAAGGTAAAGACAAGGTTAAAAGGGCTAAGCTTAAAACTCATAGGAGACAATTTGAGAGCCTAAAAATGAAGGATGAGGAGAATTTTCAGCTTATATTCTTCGTGTGGATGACGTTGTCAACACCATAATGGGGTTATGTGAAAATATTGAAGAATCCATAATCGTTCAAAAGATTCTAATATCTCTACCATTAAGATTTGAAGCTAAGGTGTGTGCCATTGAAGAAATGAAGGATATTGATAAGTTGAGCATGGACAAACTACATGGAATCGATTGCATATGAAATGAGGACTGAGTCAAATAGACCATCAAAGAAGGAAGATACATTCAAAGGCTCAAAGAAAGAGAAAATCAAAGAACCTAAATCGAATGAGAACTCAAATAGCTAAGAAGATGATAAAAAATCTTTGTTCATTTGAAAGTTAAAGAAAGGATCTAGAAAGTACAAAGGTAAGTTACCATTTAAATGTTTTAATTGTGGTAAAATTGGTCATTTTACGGCTAATTTCTGGAGAAAGAAGATAGTGATGATGAGGAAAAAAACCCAAATTCAAAAGGGAATTCAAACAAAACAAAGGCAATAAAATATTTGGAAAGAAAAAGAAAATCTTATATTCAAAAGGAAGTAGTAGATCATCCGAAGAAAGTGGGATAAGTGACTCAGATAGTGATAATGAAGAAATATTATTCATGGCTATAAAAGATGACTTAGAAAGAGATGAAGACATGGAAGAAAAGGGTGAAGTGAATCTTGAAGAGGAACTTATCTGTGCCTTGGGAGAGTTGAAAGATCTTAAAAGAAAAATCAGAAACAAAAGTTATAGATCCTAAAGTATGAAGAAGAAGATCATAACTTTGAAGCTAAGATATCACAATCTCTTGAAGAATCAGGAAAGATGATCATGGATCTAAAAACCCAAATTGAAGAAGTAAAACAAGTTGAAGAAGAATTAAGAAATCAGCTAAGGACTAAGGAAGAAGATTACGAAAAGTGTGAGTTAGAGATCGTTGCTTTGAGAAAGGACTTAGAAAAGGAAAATGCTAAAGTTACAAGTAATCTAAAATTTGAGAAAAGTACTGAGATACTAGATGAAATTCTAAACCAATAGAAGTCAACATCCGACAAGAATGGTCTTGGATATATAGAAAGACAAGACACCGCTAACACAAAAGGTATAGAGTCGTCGAAAGGGAAAAGAGCAAAGAAGTCAAATACCTATGCAGAGACACTCAAGGAACCTATGAAGAATGAAGAGTTGAAAAGGGAGAAGATATTTATGAATATCAACACTTCTTACAAGGAAAACAAAGATGAGAACAAGTTTAGAAGACCAAATCCTCCAAGATATACTCACATGTTCAGGTTTGAAAATTATTTCTATGGCTATTGCTTCTATTGTAATCATTTTGGTCATAAAGCAATAGATTGTAGAATACATGTGAGATTCAACAATATAAAGAACAAAGGTGTGTATGGATTCTCAAATAGAAATCGCAACTCCTTTGCTCCTTTATCGAACTATGTTGAAGATATCGTTTGTTATAACTGCAATAACTATGGACATATGGCAAGATTTTGTAGAACCATCCAAATTGAACTAGAAGGTAAATGCTCCAGAAATAAAGAAGAAAGAAGCTACAAAATTTTGGAAATAGAAGAAAGAGGATGATGGGAAAGATAAAGAGAAATCTATGCTTGTTCAAACAACATTCCATGCATAGGATGAAGGGAATTTGTGGCACATTGATAGCAGATGTTCAAGACATATGAATGGATATAAAAGTAAGTTCATCTCATTGAAGAAAGTAAATGAAGGTATGGTAAAATTTGGTGATAACACTAAAGCAAAGATCGTTGGAAAAGGTACGTTGAGTCTTGATAATGGTAAAAAAATAGAGAATGTTTTATATGTTGATGGATTAAAGCATAATCTCTTAAGTGTAAGACAAATGTGTGATCAAGGAAACACACTTAAGTTTTATGTTGAAGGGTATGAGATAAGGAAGGAAGACACGAGAGAGTTAGTAGCAGATGCACATAGAACCAAAAATAACCTATACATGCTTGGAGAAGTAAAAGAAGAGAAATGTTTTATAAGTTAGGTTGAAGAGAGTTGGCTATGACATAGAAGGATGGGGCATATAAATTTTGATAATCTTGTGAAAATCAGCAACAAGCAGACTGTGCGGGATATGCCTAAGGTAACGAAACTTGTAATTACTCTATGCAAGCAATGTCAACATGGAAAGAAAACCAGAGCAAGGTTTAGAATGAAGGAGTATTTGACCACCAAACCACTGGAGTTGATTCATATGGATTTGTGTGGACCTACCAGAATAGAAATCATACAAGGTGAGAGTTATTTCATGTTATTCATTGATGACTACACTAGAATGACTTGGGTAGCCTTTCTAAAAGAAAATTTAGAAGCATTTGAGAAGTTCAAAGATTTCAAGGCTTTAGTAGAAAATGAAACTGGATTGAAAATAAAGTGCCTGAGGTCAAATCGTGGAGGTGAGTTCACCTTAAATGAATTCATTGAATATTGTGAAGATCATGGAATCAAAAGACAATACTTAGCTGTAAGGACTCCACAACAAAATGGAGTGGCAAAAAGAAAGAATCAAACCATCCAAGAAATGGCTAGAACCATGTTAAATGAATCTAAGCTATCAGATAAATTTTGGAGAGAAGTGGTAAATATGGCTGTTCATATCTTGAATAGAGGGAAAATCAGAGTTAATCATGACAAAACTCCTTATGAATTGTGGAAAGGAAGACCAACTACTATAAAATATTTCAAAGTGTTTGGGAGTAGATGCTTTATTAAAAGAAATGAAGAGAACTTTGGCAAATTCAATTCAAGAGCGGATGAAGGAATTTTTCTTGGCTACTCTATTAAAAGAAAATCCTACATATGCTATAACAAAAGACTACAAACTATAGTAGAAAGTGCAAATGTGAGAGTGGATGAAATCATGAATCAAAAAGCTAAAGAACCTACATAAGAGCCCTTAGAAATACACGAGGTAGTTGAAGAAAAAGAAGAGGAAGTAGATGTTGACAAATTAAGTAAATTTGAAAGGCGGGACACCAAAACACCATTTCATTTGTTAAGAAGAATCATGTTGAAATTCAGATCATTGGAAACCTTAATGATGGAGTATAGATAATAAGAAGAATTGTAAGTGCATCGGAGAACCAAGTAAATTTATCCTTATTATCCTAGAGCCAAATAACTTTGTAGAAGCCACTGCCATGATAAACATTGGATATAGGAAATAGAGGAAGAGTTAGATCAAATTGAGAAGAATGAAACATGGGAACTTGTAGCTAGGCCAAAGGATCAGAATGTGATTGGCACTAAGTGGGTATTCTGAAATAAATTGAATGAAGATGGGAAAGTCACTTGAAATAACACAAGGTTAGTATGTAAAGGATATGCTCAAGTAGAAGGTGTTGATGTTGAAGAAAATTTTGCTCATGTTGCTAGATTAGAAGCAATTAGAATGTTTCTTGCTTTTTCGGTATTCAAGAACTTCAAAGTCTATCAAATGGATGTCAAATCAGCATTTCTAAATGGGAAGTTAGAAGAAGTATACATAGAACAGCCTGAAGGGTTCCTCCTATCATAAAATGAAGATTATGTGTGTAAGTTGAAAAAGGCCTTATACGGATTAAAACAAGCTCCCAGAGCATGGTGCTCAAGGCTTGATAAGTACCTACAAGACCAAGGGTTCAAGAGAGGACTTACTAATAGCAATATTTACATTAAAATTGAAGGTGAGCACCATTTGATTGTTTTTGTATATGTAGATGACATAATTTTTGGAGGAGACAATGAGAAAATGTCCAAGAAATTTGTCAAAGACATGCAAGAGGAGTTTGAGATGTCTATGTTAGGAGAGTTATCATTTTTCCTTGGATTGCAAATTTCTCGATCTAATAAAGGAATATTTATATCCCAAACCAATTATATGAAGGAAATGTTGAAGAAATTTGGTATGGGGAGTGTGCACTGTTAGCACACCTATGGCTACAGGACTAAGTTGAGCAAAGATGATGAATCTCGAATGTTGATCAAACTCTCTATAGATCAATGATTGGGAGTTTACTATATATGATAGCATCCAAACCAGAAATCATGCAAGCGGTGGGTATGGTTTCTTGTTTTCAAGCGAGGCCAAATGAAACACATGTGCAAGTGTAAAACACATATTTAGATATCTAAGGGAACTACGGATTATGGGTTATGTTACCCAAGGGTAAAGACTTCACATTGGTAGCTTATCTTGATTTAGATTGGGCAGGATGTGTGGATGATAGACAAAGTACAAGTGGAGGAGCATTTTTCCTTGGAGACAACATGGTATCGTGGTTAAGTAAGAAGCAAAACTCGTATCCTTATCCACGAGACGAGTATATAGTAGCGAGTGTTATGTTGTACTCAAATTTTATGGATGAAGCAAACCTTAAAAGATATCAAAGTAGAGTATGATCATCTAATCTCCATATTACGTAATAATACCAGTGTGATAAGTATTTCAAAGAACCCAGTTATGCATTCTAAAACAAAGCATATTCCCATAAGATATCACTTCTTAAGAGAGGAGGTGGCAAAAAAGTAGGCAAAGTTGGAATTTGTTGCTACATCCAAATAGATAACAGATACCTTCACCAAGCCACTTCCAAAGGAGACATTTGAATATCTACGACAAAAGTTGGGAGTAATATCCTTGGCTTCTTCCCATTGAAAAATCAAGAGAAGTATCGGTTGAGGGGGAGCTAAACATTGCAATATTTAGCTCCTAGATTGGCCCTTTTCCATTGATGTCAAAGGGGGAGAATGATTATAAGGGGAGTTGCAAAAAAGTTTTTTTTTGAAGGTTTCCATCAATGAAAAAGGAGGAGATTGTTAGAAAAATTGTCATTGATGTCAAAGGCTTAATCATTGATGTATTTAGTTAATGGAAATGTCTAACGGAAGTTGATGGAAATATTGACGGATGTTGACAATGGAAGTTGACAAAAATGGTAGAAAGTAACGGAAATAACCAATGTATAGAAAGGATGAAAATGAAATTCCAACTACATGAAAAGAAGTATTGTTACATGGTATAAGTGAGATATACAAACTATACATATGAGAAAGATATCAACATTTTAAGGCGTTCATATGCCATGTTTCATGGTGAAAAGAATATTTAGTGATGGTGGCAGCGATTTAATGATGACAACAATTTTATTAAAGAAAGGCGACACATTTAATGGAGTATATTGCATTGTTTAATGTGCATTTAATAATTTTTATGGGCTGCATTAATTACTTTTGGTTTTAAGCTGACTAATGCACTTAATTAAGTTGTGTTAATTAAATAATGGAAAGGTTGTGTTGGTTAGAATGCGTGTCTTTTCGAAAGGATGTGAGAAGGATATATAAGGAGATAGAATCATTTGATTTAAAAAAAGCACACATATTGAATATTTTGTGTGAAGAGAGAAAAGGAAGAGCAGAATATGAAATAAAAAGGAGTGAAGGGCATATTTATTTTTGATAAAAAGTTGCAGCAATTTATTTATGTGAAGGGACTGAAATAAATGAAAAAGGATATTCGAGCAATAGTTTTGTTCTATCACTTGTTGAAGCAACAACAACATAAAAGATAGAAAAGAGTTTTTTTTTTTTTATGAGGAAGGTTGGTGCCTTCATATTTGAAGAGATAGGTGTATCTTGCTGAGTTGGTGCTTAGCAAAAAAGGGTTGGTGCTCCTATAGTTGGTGCCTACAAACATTTGAGAAATATAATAAAGAATATTTTCTCCGTGGTTTTCTCCCGAAAGGGTTTCCACGTAAATTTGTGTCTATTTGCAGTGTGTTGGTTTGCTTTGCATTCATTGATTGCTTTGATATATTCTCTGTGAAACTGATTAATTGTGATTACGGATATGAGATTAAGTGTTAAATTTAAAAGAATATCATAATACTGATTCACCCCCTCTCAGTATTATCTTGTTCTTAACAATTTATCTTTACTAAGAAGCAAAAGAAGTTAATTACATCCTAGCTCATATTAGGATGCTTCATCTTTCCATATAAGCAAAAGAAGAAGAATCAATACATACTATTCCCCATACACTAATCATCTGAAAGATAGAACATGTTTAGAACACACAAAACTACCTCAGTTCAAAGATAACAATATAAGGATTCAACATTAAAGGATCAACATCTAACAAGAATCCCAAATCAATCCAAGTAGGGGTTGAGAGTCAAAACAGTCCTCCTGCAAGTCTAAACTAACTTCCACATGTTAGAAGATATAATTCAAAGATCTAAAACCAAATGTTCCACAACCCAAGCTAGACTCACACAAAATTAATCTCTTATCCAGTCCATCTAAGAAGGGTTCATAATAAGATAGAGTGCAAAAGAGACAACCTTCCAATATCAATCCAAATGGAGTATGACTCAATCAAGAAAAACAATTAGTCTAAGCATGTTATTATTTTCTTTCCAACATACTGACTCAGCTAATCTCTTTCCACATCATTACAACCAATGACTTATACAAAGTAGACCAAACAATCCACAAGAAATTTCCATCTCAGAAGAGAATCAAATACAAATAAGTTCAATCAAATGAACTTATCCAAACAACAGTAAAAAGGGATCTCAATTAGAAAAGGGGCAATCAATAATTTATTTCATTTATACTATCAAATGAATTCCCAATTCTATTTCAAACTTAGAAGTTCTTTAACTAGTTCCCAAGAGAGAACACAAAACCAAACACATAGTTAAAAGAAAGCACACTTCTAGTTTCCCTTACAAATATTTACCAACTAGTTTATCTATTCCCATTCATTAAACACAAGTTTGAATTCAAATCTCAGAATGAAGTACATAGTACAGTCCCTAAACAATATACTATCCCCAAGAGAACATATTCCTTTCTCTTTTAAAACCCGGAGATTCGTTCAATGAATCCATCAAGGAATAGAAATCCACAAACAATATAAGATATACAAGGTTCAATACAACTCATGAACTCAAAATATATTGTATTCCCAACTTCTAGGTCTTACACGACTCCAAATAATAGAGACATAAAGTTCATGGTCATCGTGAAGACAAATTCAGTGAGACAACCCCAAACTAGAGATGATAAATCCTATCAACAAGATTCAACATGAGAGAGTAATCAACTCTTTTCCCTAACAACCAAAAAGTCAATTTAAGAGGATCTGAAGGTAAGTAAGAAACCCAATATACATTTAAGACAAGTACTATCCCAATCTTACCTCCAACGTGACTGAAATAGAATCACAACAAGGACTCTCAAGTTCTATCTAAGAAGCTTGCGAAAAAGAAGGTATTCATTTCAAACATTGATCACAAGAAGGAGAATGCATACTACATATCCATAATCCTCAAAAATTGTTAACGATTGTTCCAAAAAACTCTAAATCAAACCAAACCCAAAACAAGATACAATTCTAGTCCATTAATCCTTCTAACATAACAGTCAAGCCTTCAACAAGATGTGGGTTCACTCAGGGTAGAGAAGGAAAGGATATACTTCATATTCACATGCCCTATCAAGTTCAAAGAAGGTGGTACAGTTTCAAGAAACAAAAGTACCACAACCATTCCAACAAGAGGCTACAAGGGGAAAATAAAAGAGATTTCAACATCAAATTCAAACCAAAACTAATCTCTAAATTCTTTTCGAGAAAATAGTCCATTAAACGGGTTCAAAGTATTTCAAATCCTTGAATACGAGTAAAAATCTAGTTCGAATACAAGTATAGAACCAAACACATCAACTTGACTTCAAGTTCGGAATATGAAAGTATAGAATAAGAGTATAGTGTCAAACCTAAAGCTTTGAAAAAAAATTTAGAACAACACCAAGCTCCATTACAATCTCGAATATACACGAAGCTCCAATACCAACTCAAAGAAACTCAAGGCTCTAATACAAGTTCAAACAAAAACACAAGGCTTCAATAAAGGTTCAAAATGAAACAAGCAATAAATGCCAGTTCAGAACAACACCAACCTTGAATAATTTTTTTGAATGAAATATAGAGCTCCAAATACAAGCTTCGCATGCATGTCATCATTAAACTAGCATACAGAAATTTTCCCAAAAACTATCATTACTAGCAATGAATTTTCATCCCAAAACCACAGAGATTCATAAAAACATAGAAGTAATTAACCAGACAAATCATGCAAATATTTATCTCATGAGAGCAGAATTGTTTTAATGAATCACTTAGAAGAAAGCAAGAAATCTTAATGGGTAGAGCCTATCATGCCTGATAGTGCCTCTGCCAATTCGAAGGATACTTCAGCCGAGCTTCCCACTCTTTTTCTTCTCCACAAAATATCAACAACTAAAAAATTTTCTTCCAATGCCTCATATACATTCCCTTTATCGAAAATACACCGAGAGAAACCAAAATAGCTAAGAAGAAGAAGTCAAATTGCTTGGTTCAGAACCAGATAGCTCCATGCAGAGAAAAATTTGTGAGACATGCAAAACCAAACAACCTCTCACAAATCTTCCTCCCTTGTTTCCAAGATGGTTTGCACACAAAAACTGAGGTCCATTAATGCCATTACTCCCAATTCTCCTGCTTATCTCTCCTTGCCACCGCTCCCGAAATCGGTGAATGCCATTTCCAAATTAACATGCAATTCCATATTTAGTGAGGCCTCCATGTAAGCCCCCACTAGAGTTAACTAGCCTTTTCCAAAATGGCAGTACCTCCATGCATTAAACCCAATCAAATCACTTAAATGCCATTGGAACCATCACCTTAGTGCCATGCAACCCTTAGGTTCCTTTTAAATAGTTTAGGATAGATTCCCCAAAACTTAGGTTAGTCTAACAATAATTTCCTTAGGTCTCAAAACATTTCCATAGGTAATTTCCACCTTAGGTTAGATTAAATTCACATCCATATAGTATTAGGAATTAGGTTAATATAGTCTAGCATTACTATAGTAATCTCCCCTTATTCATTTAGCACAAGAGCTTAGGTTAGGACACCACCCCAACAAAATAGAATAAGAAGCTTAGGTTAGATTATAACCCATTTAAGTAGACATAGCTAGGAAGTAGGTGCTCTTACCTAGTTTAGGATACTGTTAGGATAATCCTTTAGTTTTAGGATTCTGATCCCCTTCATAGTCATGAAGCAGACTATATTTTGTTTACACCATCAATGTCCTGCAGAGATCAATCCCAAAGACCCAAGCACAAACATACAACCGAATGAAGACACGTTCATACTAGACCAAAGAATTTATAACATACAAATTTCAGTCCGCTATGTCTCTCAAACTAATGAATTTCAATTTACAATTCATTCCATTAAGAAGATTTAAAACATTCCTTGGGTCACTAAAATTGATCCAAGGATGAGTCAAATATAAGAGATAAGTTTGCAACTCTCAAAATTAGATTGGAGCTTATCAATAAGAAGTGAAAATGGATTCTTATTAGCCATATCATTCCATTCTAAAGAATCTAAGAGTAGAAATGATTTATCCATAACAAGAATGATTTTAAACAATCAAGGGAACACACCTCATTCAATAAAATAACATGCCAATGCTTGTAATGCAAAGAGAAATATAACAGTTTTTCCAAGGTGTTACATCAACCCTCTAACTTCAATTTCACGGGCGAATCCATAGCTACCCTCTCTTTAGATGAACTGTTTACGAAATGACACTAGTTTTCGATGGATCCAAGTGTCGGTGTGGAGGTGGGGCTGGTGTCATCCTCATTCCTCTTGATGGTGAACCTATGCCTTTGTCTTTCAAACTTGATTTTGAGTATACAAATAATATTTCCAAATACAAAGCACTCATATTGGGCCTCCAAGCTTCTTATGCCTTAGATGTTAATTCCATCAATATCTTTGGTGATTCCCATTTGGTTGTAAACCAAGTCAATGGTATATAATAGTGTTGTAATGAGATACTTCAAAAGTATAAACATTACATAGACATACTTTTGACCACATTTGGATCGCACGAACTTCAAACCACCCCACATTCTACCAATAAGTTTGTGGATACCATGGCTACTTGGCTTCTTAGATACCCTCTTCACCTACCGACTCTAAAATATTTGTCACAATGCAAAGGCTGCAATCACCCTCTTATTTACCTCGTGAACTCTACTCCATTAGAACCCGTTGCACTGACGCTCATGACCTTTGGTATAAGCAATGTGTACACTATATTTCCCTTTCCATTCTACCCACCGATCTCACTCATAATCGATAATGGGCCTTTCTTAAAAGTGTCTCTCATTATGTCATCATGGTTGGTCTTCTTTATAAGTGAGGCTTCAATGGTATTCTCTTATGATGCCTTACAGGTTCTGAAATCCCCTACACCATTAAGGAAGTTCACGATGGAATTTGCAAAGGCCACTTTAGGGGTTTGTCTATCACAAAATGCATTCTTCACCTTGGCTATTATTGGCCAAACCTAAACCACGATTGTTGTGACTATGTTAAACATTGTGTGAAATGCTAGCAACATGCTAATCTCCATCACACACTTATTCATGCCTTACAGGTCACATGAGATCTTTGGCCTTTTGCTCGGTGGGGTTTGGATATTTACGGTGAGATCAATCAACATTCTTCACAACGTCATGAATGAATTATAACCGCTTACTAAATATTATACTAAATGGGTAGAATCCATCCCCCTAAATTCTATGAAAGCCAAGAAAATATGTGAATTCATCAACCACCACATCATTTGTTGCTTTAGTGTTCCTCACCGCCTCATAACTGATAATGGAAAGTAATTCAAAAACAAAACCCTACGTAAACTATGTGATGCTTTTGGCATCCAACTAAGTTTCTCATCACCTTATTACCCACAAACCAATGGCCAAGAAGAATCGAAAAATAAAACCTTGAACAAAATTCTTATGAAAGTAGTCAACGATACTAGGAAGGATTGGCATACGCACATTCCTTTTTCCTTTCGGGCTTACCGCACTAGTATTCACACTTTGACTGCAGCCACACCTTTCTCTCTAGTCTATGGTATTGAGGTTGCCTTGCCTCTAGAAGTCCATATTCCATCTCTCTGTATCTCCCTACAAGACATTCTTAGCAATGATGACTTTCACTAAGATCATTTGGTGCAACTTGAGTTATTAGATGAACATCATCTCAATGCTCTTGACAATCTCCAAATCTACCAAAAACGTATCAAACATGCCTACAAAAAATGTTCACGAATGAACCTTTCGGTTCGAGACCTCATCCTAAAGGAAAATAAACATGTAACCAAAGAAGAGAAAATTAAACGGGAAAATTTACTCCTAATTGGCTTGGACCCTATATCATTTCCCATGCTTATGGATCAGGTGCTTATCATTTGTCTTCACTCAAGGTAAACCAAACTTGATCCCCTCAATTCCTTGCATCTTTGACCATTTTATTGTTGAAATTAAGTCCTATATCACTTTTTTCATTTGACCACTCATCCCTTGAGCATTTTTCACCTTCCATATTACCTATTTTTGAGGATCCATGACTAAACAAGAATCATGTGGTTACCCATCACCTGTGCAGCCTTATCTTCAATATGAGTACCATGGATCTACTCATAGCATGATTCTCATGGATAATTTTTGTCTTCTTAAAGATGGAATCTCATGGTCGTTCATCACTCGAAACCACCTCTTTCATAATTAACTCTATGTGTTATGGTCTTGTCTTCTAAACATTGACCTAATCCTCCCATATAGTCTTGTCCATGACTTAAACGTCCAAAAATAAAAAGGGATGCAACTCCTTGAGTCAAACTTCAGAAAAAGATGACTCCTTCAAAAAGGGACATCTCTTCACTCTATTTCCACCACTATAAATAGACTACTCCCTTGAAGGACAACTATATAAAGTCATTTAAAAATACAATAAAATATCCAGAAGCTTCCTGCATCGATCAGCTTCACGAAGACCTCAAGGAGATAATATACTCATCCCATATAGACTTCCCACATTGATCAGTCTATTAAAAATACAAAAAAATGAAGAAAATGATGAAATTTTCATCATGGACTTGCCTATTTTTGATCCTAGGTTTCTTGTTAAGAAAAACATGTTTTCGTACACTAATTTACGCTAAACCACCTACTATCACCTCATTTCCTTTTCATCCTAATTTCCATTCTACTCAAGGGACTTGCTACAAATGTGACATTTCTTGATCATTTGATCTTCTTCACCCTTTGGATAGTCCATTATACAAGGCCTTTAGGGTCTTACATTCATAAGTCCATCGGGGTATGGTAGACTCATTAGGGTTCTTATAAATTAAGTGGCTCTTTTCCACCTCTTCCCATTCACCTTCCTCATTACTTATTCATTATCTTATATAGAACCAGATCACCAAAACCTATATTTAAAACAACTCAACCATGTCTATAACCTACATTTAACCATGCCTAACACCTACTAACCCATTCCTCTTTATCATAATATTTGGGAGAACTACATCAACACGAGGCCCCTTTTTCTACGACCCTATGTAAGCAACACTTTGAGGGCATGGGGCTCTTGGAGGTTGGCTCAACCACTCTTTACCCTAACCAATTCCCCTTTCAATTTCCTATTCACATTATACCTTAGTTAGTTTCCATGTTCTATCAATAAATGGAAATTAAACCAAACAAGCATCAATTAATACACATTTTTACCACATCATCAAACCATCCATTTATCATTTTCACATTTCCACTATAGCACATATGTGGAAATTTAAACCATAACATGCATATCCATCATCATTTATCTCCATCATGCCTATAACCTGACTCGATCATGCCTAAAATAACCTAACTCCATCATGCCTAAACCAACTTGACTCCATCATGGCTAAACCTACCTAACTCCATCATGCCTAAACCTACTAACTCAATCATGCTTAAACAAACCCGACTCCATGCCTAAACCTACCTAAGTCAATCATGCCTAAACCAACCTAACTTAATCATGCCTAAACCTACCCGAATCAATCATGCCTAAACCAACCTAACTCTATCATGCCTAGATGACCTTGACTCAATCATTCCTAATTCACCTAGTTTCCATCACATACACACATAATAATGGAAATTAAAAACAAGTACACCATCCATACTATAAAAATCATCATCTATAAATTAGAAAGTCTGTGTATACATACATATGTACACAAATACAAATAAATACAAATATCTCAAATCACTTAGATACATCCTCACCATCTTTGACATGTAGGTCAGTATATCATGAAATATCTCAACAACTCTCATATACATCCTCACCATCTTTAGCATGCAGACCGGTATATGATCCAAAAATCTCAAAAACTCTCATGTACATCCTCACTCTCTTTGGCACATAGGACGGTATATCTAAACATACACAAAAGTAAATATGGAGGTACACACAACTATCAGGCATCTCCTATCGATATCCTCATGACTATCTTACCAGTCTCCTCCTCCTTCGCTGCTCCAATGTGGCATCCTACTAGCATCTCCCCACCCACCATAGGCCTTGGTCTAACCTCTGATGGCCCCTCACCTAGAGCTGGCCTCCGTACACTAGTGGCCTCGCCCTACTCTTGTCTCTGGGCTCGCTGACCCCTTGTACTCTCCACACTGTGAGTGCGGGACCTAGTCCTCTCACTCAAAGCCTATTATGCTCTATACTCGGTATAAGATGGGACATCTATCCCTGTGGCCATCAAGTGGTCCTAATAGTATCATGCCTCACCTAGGGCGTCCCTGAACCTAGCCATCGGTATGGTCTACAGAGGTGCCATCAGTCTTGACCCCTATACCTATCTCTTGGGACCTGTCCATTGCTTTACTGTAATAAGGGACCCTATCCCTGTTGCTGTACCTATATTGAGGGACCCTGTCCCACCCTTGTTTATAAAATGGGACCATGTCCCCCGAGCCTATGTAGGTGCCTATACTTGGGCATGTAGGGCTATAATTTGTGCCTATGTAGTGGCCAATTGGCCTCCCATGCAGACTGTAGCTTGTTCCTGTAACATGGCCACCTCTTCCTGTGACCCCATCAACTACCCCTATAAACCAGTAATCTAGGCTTGTAATGCGGCCACCTGTCCCTGTAATGTGTCTCTCTAGACTATGAGGGTAGCCATGTCTTGTTTCCACTGTGCAGGTGGTGTTGCTTGTAACTATGCTACTTAGCATCATCTATATACATATGTGCATCGACATCATCTATCTGTCGGGCCACCGGCTGCTCCTACCCTATTGGCATTGTAGGTTGGGGTGGATAAATAAGTCTCTCCACATCATCCCTCCTATACTGCAGAAATGGTGATGGCACATCTTGGGGAAGCCCAAACTCTTTGCCGAGACTCTATCTACTGATATCATCTCGTGCTCCTCAGCATGATGCCCCTCTATCCGCCTAAGCATTTGTAGCTCATCCAACTCATCGACCATGTGACTGTATGATGGATATACGACATATAGCCTCCAGATAATGTCTACTCCAGACAACCCCTCCAACATCTGCCTATAGTGAGCTACATCATGTGTAGCCCTAGCCCTCGGTGTACACCACCAACTGGCACCCAATGCCTATAACCAACCAGACCATACCTGACTCAAATGCATCCATCAGGGAAAACCAATCGGCCACATGCACATAATGTGCTCATAGGCCCAACAGTGAAGAAGGAAAGTGCAACACACGTTGAACCTTCGTAGCCTCCCATAGGCCCATAACTCCTATATAACTACACTAGGTAGGTGGTGCCCATGAAAACTGGGTCATGTCCTCCATCATATCACAAATAACTCCCATCATTTCCGATGGGAATCTTCTACCCTCTACATCTGGTAGTGTAAAACAACACACTGCCTCCATAATCAAAACAACTAACCACATCTCCTCGGGATGGGCCGCGTACATCTCTCCATAGCTCAAGCTCATGCTATGGAACCTCATCTTGGCCATCCCCTCTCCAAAAACTATCAACATCAGTTCTTGAGGCCTCTAATGAAATGGAGTACACATGCGCTCCCATTATCGATAATCTTAGGATCTTGTACACGTCCTCTAAGGTGATTGTGATCTCACCTATCGGAAGATGGAACGTGTTGGTCATGGAATCCCATCTATCGATGAGAGCGACCATCAAACTAGGATCACGCATTATACGCCCATAGTGTTAGATATAAATCATACCCACGTCGGTCATGTGTCTCCACTCCTCATTGGTCATGTCTCCCTACACCGCTAATAATAGTAGTGGAACTCTATCCCGCATTCATAGCTAATCTCTCACCTGCATCCAAACAATCACACTTGTTGTTAAACCCATAACCATTTCCACAACACCCCTTACTCGACTAACCCATTCCTATAATTCCTTCATATTTTCCTTCCCTATGACCTCCGTAACCCACCCTACCTACCCTTAACCCACCTACATTTACACCTCACAGTTTCCAACCCCCTAAGACCCTTGTCTGACCTCTTTTTCCTTAAAATCTTGACCGAACTCAAACACTAGTAACTGACATTGGTCATACTTTATTTGACCGATTCGCTATATCTTACCGATGTTGGTTAATTCATGACCGAATTTGGTCACTATCACCGTACCAAATCTGAAAACCCCATTTTTTTTCTCACCAAATTCTCAACATTCACCTAATAACCTATTCTACCCTACCCTCCCCTACCCTAAACCCCTCCCCACCCCTATTTACCCTACCTAGGACCTATCCCCTCCCTCCTTTCATCAATTTTAACCACAAATTTCATTATAATAAAACCCAAAATCCCTACCCATATCCCTTTTTTTCCACAACAAATACGTAAACAGATTAGATCTTACCTCGTCTTGGCGTCATCTACATGGTGGCATGATTCAAAGCTACACTTTGGTGGCCCACTCGACCCCTCTCTTGCCTCTACCATCACCAAATGCTCTCCTCACCTGCACCCAATCAAATTCTCCACACCGATCTTGTGGACCCATCTCCCTAGCTCCTCTCACCAACCAGCTCTCTCCACCTCAGGGCACAGTCCCTTGTACTTTCTTATTGATCGAGAACACTTGGTAGAACTCAAATAAGAATTCATTGTGAGAAAATAGGCCAGGTTCAAGGGCGTGAAGGTACAGGAATAACCCATGTGCGCAGGACAAGTCAACATTTAGGACTTAGCCATTTTTGAGCATGAAGATCTATTTTTAGAAGATGTCATGCATAACACACCAACAATGCAGAGATGTGCGCGCCACACATTGTCTATTTCTGGAGGATCAGATTCAGAGTGCTTTTGCATGGAGAGTCTAATAATAGGATTGTCACCTCAGTTAACTATTAGTAGTATATAGATAGCACACTTGCATGTGTGGCTATTCAAGAAAACAACATGTGGCTATTAATAGCATGCGACCTATTTTTGGAATAGATAAATGATGAAGGGAAAGTTCCCACCCTATATATATGTAGTGAATTACCTAGTAGGGAGATGATGGATATGGAGAGATAGATAATAGAGTGTGCATGTGTGAGGGATAAGTATATAAAGACATGTACTTGTTTTCGGATTACCATATCGATTTATGTGCACATCGGCATAGATTGCTTTAGTAGTAGTGTAAGAAGCTTTCCGTGTTATTGTGATAATTAAGAGATGAAAGATATTGACTGAACCTAAGTGTCATTCCTATGTGTAATTAGGTAGTGCATGTTCTTATTTCTATCATGATTATTGTTTAAACCTATTCTTTCCTAGATCTAGATCTATCATGCATTATATAATGATGTATTAGTTATGGATCTATATGCTTTAAGTCTTCATCATGTTAACATTTTGTTACAACAACCCTAAAGAGGGACCTAGTACCTTTGTGTGCTTTGGGTGAGTGCTCAGTCTAGGTTGAGTGATGTGTCAGCGCGTCTAGGGTATTATCTGGTGAATTCTAGGCTACATCATTGGTTTTGTTTCGAGGACCTCTTTTTTAGTTGTTTTTAAGATGGTTTGTGATGAAGATGTACCAGTTAACTCTAGCAAGTATTAAAGAATGGATATGCGATCTAGAGGAAGAATATACATGGCGGTTCAAGCATTGGATCTGATTTTAATGCACACACTTGGGTAAAAAATATGTATGACAACTTATATGAGAGCTTTTTCACTATCTTTCCAGTAGAATTATACGAGTGGCTGATTGCTTATGCATCTAAGCAGAATTGGAGGTATTACACCCTTGTAAGGACATAGGAAGAATTTGAGGCCCTTTATGATACTGATCTGATTTGGACTCAAGCTATGGATGCATGGTTTTGTGGTATATTGAATATTTATATCTTAGAGTACTTAGTTTCCACTTGTTTGTGTCCATAAGTAGTTGAATTATAGTTCTTACGATATCCAAGAGGATCTTATCTGCAAGGCAATCCATTAGCGATCAAGATCTTGATGGTAAATTAGAACCTAGAGAGTAAAATAATAGCTAACTAAACCTCACCATGTACGAGGAAGGAACAGGTTTGGTGAAATATGAAAGACTTAGAGGTAAAAAGGTAGAGAGAGGAAATGTGGCTTGAGTATAATGAGGCATGTGAGAGGGAGATAAAGAAGCAATGTACCATTGTAGAAAGTATGACATTGAGGAGAGAGATGGCTCATGAAGGATTTGAAGCTCATGTAGAATACATGGAGCTAGAGCATTAAGAACTCCCCCATCTTGGAAAGCATGATAGGGATCCCTCCTTGGCATCACATAGAAGTGCACCAAAGAAGACTACTGGGCCACAAGCATGCATCTTAATCCACCGGTGACCTAGCCCTTACGCTTGGTTTTCCAAGATATCTAGTAGCACAAGTAATCAGCAAGTGAATTTGGGAAATAAGAGAATTGGAGTAAGTGAGAGAGAAATTACATCAATGGAAGGATAGACGGATTTAATGCTATTTGGAGGAACATTTTCAAGTGAATCATCTACACATAATGTAAGTAAGCATTGAATGTTGGATTCACCTCTGGAAGTGGAATGAACACACAGACTGTAGGGGTTCAGTATAGTACTATTATCGAAGCATGGGGAGTACATCTACAGTGTCCTATTCTAGCTATAGGTGGAGGATCAAGAGGTATAGGTGGTTCTAGTTCGGTGGGTGGATCTGGAAGAAAGGGAAACACAAGAGGTTCTAGATCGGTGGGAAAGGTCCACACCAACCCCAAAATATTTATATGGAGATGTCTCTTCATCTTTACGGAGTATTGTAACATCCTCATTTTATACATTAGAACAAGTCAATTTTTTTTTTTTTTTTTGATAAATGCTTCCAGGTTCTAAATACATAATTTAGAACTCACAAATCAAATAACCATTCTTATAACAGATAACCATATGCAGCTGTAATGACTCGGAGTACCTCCGATCTATTCATTCCATGACTCGGTAATCTACCGATCTATTCATGAGTAATAAGAGTTGGAGTTTTCATTTAACACTTCACTCTCGCGGTTCTCTTCCCTATTCTGGGATTCAGAATGCTCTGTCCAAGGAACCTAACTGAATAATTGTTACCATTATTCATCAGCATCTCATCCCTTAGACCAGGTGACTCAGGACAACGCAATCAGCAGCTTGCGATACTTTGGCCAAAGATTTGAAACATACTGCTTATGTCTCGTATTCCTTAACGGCATACTCGTCAATCTGGAATACGTCCTTCACCCCATTCTTATGTTATATAGAATGTCTTATACCGACTTCTATCAGTCCCCTTATCCCAAGTTATTCACTCGGAAACGGATTAGTAAGGTGACAACGTTATATGGATGCTCCCGAGGACTAGGGATAAGATGACATACTGGGTCAACCCTAGTTAAACCAGTGTGTCAAGATACCCCGAGTCTCCTAAGCAGCCTTATAATGTGACCACATTCCTAATCGGTCCCAGAGTAACTTGTTCGAGTTAAAGGTGTAAATCTTAACGATCAATGCAAAGGGTTTCATCATAAGTGATCTAAAAATAGTACTTATTTATTTATTTATTTTTGAAGTACTTAGAAAATTTCCAGATTTTGAAATTTACTGGACTAACATTGATCTTGAGTTAATTTGATCCAATTTTTAGGTGTCTTGAAACCCAAATCCTCAACTCTTCCAAAAAGACCAATTAATCTAATTTTTCAACTTTAAGTGAATCACTTGAATCTAATACAAATCCATTTTACTTCACAGTTGATTTTTAATCATACACTTAAGCTGACATTTGAATCTAAGATGATAAGTGTATTCAAATCTTGTTTTGGGTTATGGATACTTGAAAGTTCCTTCAATCCATTTACTCCAGTTTTATACTTATTTTATCAATTAATAAAATTAATCCAATGATGAATTTCAACTGATAAAAAGCTTTTAAAAAGCGAAATGCACGAATCCACAAACAAGAAGTTGATAATGGAGTTCACCCGAAGGCTACATCTCCGGATTCACAAAAAGTGAATCGATCCATTAAACGTCAATGAAGTACAATATCCCTTCAATCTTGACTTAACAGACCTTTATACCTGCAAATGAGCTGATTCAAACCTCAAGGAATTCTGCAATTTACCATAATCATTCCCAAGTTCATCCGTGGCTCTACAGTATTTCTTCTGTTTGTTCTCTGTGCAAATACGTTCAAAAAATGTCTACAAATTGAAATATAAAAGACCTATATAGATAAGGTTTACACTTCTGGAAACTTTATGAAATTATTAAAAATTCCCCTTTTACTTCATGGTCTGATTCGGATCGAAGTGGATGCAAAATACTGAGATCTCGCTTGCCCCTCGTGTACTGTTCTATGAAACTATGATGAAAAAACGCCTACACAGAAAAATATATAGCACTTCATACAATAAAAGTTACCTTTCTGAAAATATATTATAATTTTGAACAACTTTCATTTTTACACCAAGTCCTAATTCGAACCATAAGTGCCTCGAAAATTATGATCTCTCGCAAACTGGTCCTTAGTGTCCCCCTTTCCAACCTACCAAAAGCTTCCCTTTTAATAGATGTGATCTCCTTCTCTATCACTTGCTACAAAGTGGCAGCTTGGGAAGGCTGATTAATATTTTGGAAAGGGTTAAAATCCCCCTTCCATAGGTTTAGGCATCAATTTAGCCATTGACCCCACGTTTGGTGGGAAAGAGATAAGCCTTAAAATAGCTTTTTGGCCACAAAATCCTCCTTATACCATGGTCTTTGAATTTATTCACATGGAATGGATTAAATAGATTTTTAAAATTATTATTTTAAAATCTAAATCCACTACAAACCTGCCAAGTGTCACACCCATAATATGCCATTTGTCCACGTTAGAGTGTGCCACGTCATCATTTGACTGCAACATTGACTATGCATATCTTTCGCATACGAAATCAGATTTGGTCCGTTCAAAATGTGTCGGAAAGCTTGCGATGAGCTCTATACCATGGAAATGATTTTGAAACATTACAGTACCATCAATTTTTTCTCATCACCAACTGCCACGTGTCACCTTGTCATTGGTCCACTGGTTGACCTATTGACCAGAGTTGACCCGTTTGGAGGCCCATCTTCGACCGGTGATAGAATTTGCATACGGACTCTGTTTCTGGAGTTCAACATACCATCGGAAAGGTCTCAATAAGCCCTTTAGCATGGTCTAAATTTAGGGAAGTTTAGGAAAAATTTTCATAGTGAAAAATCCTCCGGATCACTCCTCCACTAGTAAGACCATTTTGACCTCAAAATGGAAATTCACTCTGTTGAACTATACACACGTTCTCTGCATAATACAAACATAGAACCCAGTTTATAGCATGGTAATTTTTCCATAAAAATTGCAATAATCAAATGCCAATAATAGTAATATAACCCAATGGCCTAAAATGCAACTGATATGACACTGCAACTGCCATATTCCTTTGTACATCCTGATCCTGCACTCACCACTGTCAACAATGCAAATGTAACTTGCATTCACAGCTTGTTAGTGAAAAACTTGTACATACTATTTGCAACTATACCTACAGTTACAAATATTAAGTCTATCAATAAGACTTACAAATGTGCAAATATCATGCATAGTAAACAAAGAGTTTGTATAAGTTGTACACTTACAAACAATGCCTACATGCCACAAATTGCACAATAACGAGTATTTTAACTACAATCCACATATAGACATCCGACCAATGATCATGCCTTTGAATCGTAAATACCGCTGAAAAATGAAGTTGTAAAACCATTAAAAAGAAAATTGCATCAAGTATTTTAAACTCACACCGATCATGTCCTCTTTACGATACTTCACCAACACCAAGGTAGAAAAATAAATTTTTGTACTTATCATTTTCACAATTTAGTGGGATTTCCAAAAGTTTGCCTTGTTAGTTTGCATGTATTCCACAATCAACTATGCAAACATAAAACTGATAAATTGTTTACCCACTTTACTCAACATATTGTCCTTTTTAGGGGGTTGATTCAATTCAGTTTTTACCGGTGCCACCGAAGTGGTCAAATTAGTTGGTTTAAAACTTTTATCCTTTTTAACAAACTTTAATTTTTGTTCTGGATGTAGCTTCCAACACTTACCAATTTCATGACCTTGTTTATTACAATGATCACAAAACCTTTGATCCATTTTTTTAGGATCCACATTTTTAGGAACCTTACCTTGACTGCTCTTAGCCGAACCCGGGTTAGGAGAATGCATTTTCTCAAACTGTTCCATTATGGATTTATACTTCCTACACTTGGCCACACAATGATTAGATAAACCACAGAATGTGCACGGATAACTATTCAACATAGCTTGAAAATTATAGCCAAATTTTTCCAGTGTAGATAAGGGATCAATTTGTTTACCTTTCATTTTTGAGCAATGGTAAACCGAAGGTGGGGGGATTTCTATACCTCTCCGTGGTGAATTATTACCAGATCCTCCTGATGAGGATGAACCACCTGATGCTAGCGGGGATGACTCTTTTCTATTAGAAGCTTTTCTTCTTCCAGCGGTCTTGGAGTTCTCTCCAATTTCCATTTCCCTGTCTTTAGCATATCCCAATCCTGCATAACGAGGTCTCTCCTCAACCAAGATTGGGTTAGTTATACCTTGGTTATTCTTACCAAGGTTAATTCCATTAAAACCCATGTTATTCAAAATTTTAGATCCTATACCTTTAGTGTGCTTTTCAAATTCACCGAGCACTATAGTAGAATCCAAATTAGCTTTGGGTGAGGAATTAAGTGTTGTCATACTTACTGTGCACTCATCTGTCATAGTGGAGGCATCAACAATAACTGGTACCTTGTTAGGTCCATCAATTTGCAACACCATCAAGAGCTCATCCTTAGATTCTAGCTCTTTTCTCAATGTGTCAAGTTTCTCTTCAAGAGCCAATACCTGACATCTCAGGAAGGCATTCTCTTCCTGAATTTGATGATTGCATGCTTCCAGTTCCTCAAACTTGGTCTTGTTGGACATCTTACCCATGATTCCTGCACACCTGTTCCTCCAAACTCTGCACACTGCAAATGAAAGATCAAGCCCAAAATGTAAAAACCAAACTGAACCAAATCAAGCTAGAACCAAATCAATCGATGCAAATCAAAAGCTAAACCAGCTACGATACTGAAACTTGATCGAAAATGGTACTAATTTTTTATTTATTTTTGAAGTACTTAGAAAATTTCCAGATTTTGAAATTCTGGACTCAACATTATTCTTGAGTTAATTTGATCCAATTTTTAGGTGTCTTGAAACCCAAATCCTTAACTCTTCCAAAAAGACCATTAATCTGATTTTTCAACTTTAAGTGAATCACGTGAATCTAATACAAATCCATTTTACTTCACGATTTGATTTTTAATCATACACTCAAACCGACATTTGAATACACTTATCATCTTAGATTCAAATGTCGGTTTGAGTGTATGATTAAAAATCAAGCGTGAAGTAAAATGGATTTGTATTAGATTCAAACGATTCACTTAAAGTTGAAAAATCAGATTAATTGGTCTTTTTGGAAGAGTTGAGGATTGGGTTTCAAGACACCTAAAATTGGATCAAATTAACTCAAGATCAATGTTGAGTGCGTAAATTTCAAAATCTGAAATTTTCTAAGTACTTCAAAAATAAATAAATAAATAAGTACCATTTTTAGATCAATAAGTCACTGCATTGTTGTATCTTGAGAAGATCCTAATCTTCTCAAAGGTACAACCCAGCGATTGACTTGTCAAATCAAACATTAAATCCTCCTCGAAAAGATCTACTTATTAATAGCGTTACACACATTGAGTTTAAATTATATTAAAAGACATTCCCTAAGGTTAGCCTTTCCCGATCCCTAGGTTCCTCACCTTAGAATGACCTTTCTTAATAAAACCCTTTACAGAGAAGTTATTAAGGCTATGGTCCCATCAAGGAGTTCATAGAATTTACTTAATTCTAAATCAACGAAATTGGACAATAACCCAAAATCTTCACTTGTGATTGCCAACGAAACCTTTTTAGGTTTATCTCAGTTCTCATAACTGAATTTATGTCTTACTTATTAGTATCGAGACATAATGACTAAGAGTCCAATTAAACGTTGTCTGGCTTAATCAAGACTAGGAATTGATAATTTAATCCGACTTGTTTAGTGTCTTGCTTAGGTTTATTTTTACCCTAGCCTCTAGAAAGACAAAGGTGATCTAAATTTCAATTTAGCTTTGGATAGAACATATAAGAACTGCTAAACAATCATAAATAATCAGTCACATATTCTTGCAAGCTTACATTGATAATCACAAAAGTCTCCAATATAAACAATAATAACAATGCTCTTTAGATCATTTGAACCGAAGAAGGTCAAACTATCAAGATACGAATGCAAACACATAAGTATCAAATATCTATTTCCATTCCCTTCAGAACTAATCAAATACATTTTATGCATTCAACATACTTGATACAATGCTCAATGGAAAAAGAACATCTTTCCTCATATAGTACATTTAGAGAATCAAACTGTAATTCATCATAAACCAAGTTAAACAATCTGAACATCCTATCAGATCTGCTTGCTTTTACCACTTACGGCAACCATCTACAAAATTGTCAACATGGGTCAATTCGATGAACTGAGCATGATAAGCACTAACTCTTAAAACAATTGCAATCCACCAACTGTTTTCATTAAACAACCTGTTTAAATGAGATCATTTCACCAAACAAGTATACATGTTTCAGACTATGCTTTTGTAATACAAAAATGACTACAAACGCGTAACTCTAATTATCGTTACAGAATAGTCCTAAATACTTCTCAAATATTTCATCAAAATATTAGGGATCAAGAAGAACGAAAGTATCCAAAACAACTATCCATCTGAATTCCAAGGACACAAACATCAGACAGATCATTACATTCAACAGTAAAAGGAATATCATAACAAATCATGATTCCATCAATATGTTAAAAACAGTTCTAACGGTTAGATAAAAATATCAACATATACTCTACAATAGAAGAGAAAGAAAACAAGTCATTCATATTTCCCTTCAACAAGTTCATGACTGTACCATCTCCTCAAAAGGAAAGCATTCACCTTACATGCATACGAATAAGTCAGACGAGCCACAAGAAGAACCACAGTTTTGTTAAAATCAAATATAACAAAACTCCTGTAGCTTACTTGATGCAGTAGCTCTCATGCCAAAACAGTGATGAATATCAACCAAACAGACTCCACATGACCTTCCACACGAAGCGACATACAAGAGGATATTCATTGACATCACCTGTTGAGGTGCAATCGACAGCTCCTTAGTTCATTCAAGCTCAAGACTAGATATACATGCAACAGAAGACGTAATCATGTTTAAACACGACAACTATCCCTCTCAAAGAACATATAACTCATTCTAATCCCTACTAAATACTTTGTGTAAGGCTTTAGATCCAAGATCGAAATCAAAATAACTTCTCTTTTATCACGATCAACAAGAGACTCAATAACATTAAAGCAATGACGTTCCCCTATGACTAGGCGAGAGAGATTTTAAACAAAATCCACGCAACATGCATGACCACATCTAACCGAAATTAATCAAAAATGAAACATAACATACCGTATTAACTTATGGACGCATTGAGTTTGAGAGTATGGTATTCACGACCCACTTCTACTGGGCTAAGATACATGATATCTATCTATTAATAAATCCAATGAGCAAAAATAATACGTGTTCTTAATCGGGCTTAAACAAAAGCGAACACTAGATACCTATCAAGGATTAAAACTGAATCCGAGCAACAATATTCACGATAAAGCTTCTACACAAGCCGATATACAAGATAAATACAAGTTAAAGATTCCAACTAAGTACCCAATCAATGGTCAATATTCACAATCGGCTTAAACAAAATCTAAATACTGATTTCAGTACGAGGAATCCATTGAACCCTCTACAACAATATTCGCTCTAAGCTTACAGAGTGGAAAACATAATAAGTTTACCAATTGAGTGCGTACCAACAATTCCTTGCAACACGAAGGTATTCATTACAAAATAACAGAGGTCGTATTACTGCATTACTCCTTCAAGACTCTAACAAAATCAAATTACCAATATTCAAATATATATATATATATATATATATATATATAGCTTCAACAGTGGTCCATAATATACGAATCATTCAATGGACTCCAGAGTCGTTTTGAATACAATAAATATATATATTGCATACTATCAATGGTTTGAATCCCATAACCTCATCGTGAGGGAAAAACAACTTCCAACAAGGTCGCAATGAAATACTGTAACACAACAAGTTATCCATTCAAAAATAACTTAAAATATCATAAGCGAAACCCAACAAGATTCTGTAACCACCATCTATAATAACCACGGCGAGAACTTACAAGGAAGTCGAGTTATCTTCGAACATTCAATCAAAAGTCCAATGATATCTTTTCCGACAAGTATCGACAACAAGCATCAACGACAAGTATCATTTGTGCTTTGAACCCAACAAGGAACAATACTTGGGTTCTCACAGAGCAGTAGTCTAGTGTCTTTCTTGCATGTATTCACAAATTATAGCCGAATGCAAATCACAACGAAATAGTGCAACAATTCAAAACACAATACACACCCATCAAGGATTAAATTGAAAAATCAAACCAGCAAGAAGATACAAGATAACAAAATCACACAAGGCTACCATAGAAACCATCTAATTCCCAAAAATCATCGAGAACAGAGTTGTTCTAATGAAATCATTTGAAAGAGAGCAAGATTTTTAAAGGTTAGGGCCTAACATGCCTGGTTATTTGCTTAAAATTTTGAAGCAGACCACTGAAAGAGCTCGAACCTTCTCCTCCTTTTCCAAGTTAGATCCACCAACAAAAATTTGCTATTTCATGACTTATAAATTTTCCTTGCGGAGAAAAGAGCTAGTTACGCTCATACTTGCCATGCAACACCAAGAAGACTGGTGCGAAGAACTAGTGATCAGACAGAGGGAAAACCGGAGCGCATGAAAAACCAAACAAACTACTAACTTTCCATTTTGCATGCCTTCCCGTGAAACCCGAGCTCGAAGACCGAGTTCATAAATGACATTTCCTCCAAATTTCCCGCTAAATTTCCATTGCCACCGACCGCTATAGTTGGCGATGGATAAAACCAGTTCGAAGACCATTTCCAACTTTGGCGACCTGCCACGTCGGCTCTAGCTAGCCATTTAAAAACTTCTACCAAATTACCTATCCTTCATACTTATCCCTCTATTTAATGACATAGAAACTGCCGCCCATGGTTCGCACCCTTCCATATGTCCCCTTCTTCCTTGTTCAATAGTTAGGTTAGTAACTTAGGTTAGGATTTAGGATAACACTTAGTCTAACCTCTTAACACATAGATACTAACTTAGAACATTAGCTTATAGCCTAGGCCTAGGTTAGATTAACACTAATCTAACCCCTAGGTTATAGTTTAGTTTTAGGTTACTAACCTTAATAAATCCAGTTAGGTCTAACATTTCAAATGCTCGGAAAAAGAATCTACAACATACATTCACGACAGGGTTCACTCTGTACGCCGATAGGCTAGTGAATTAAATGTAACTAAATTATTACGGTCCACGATCAAGACCTTCACGATATTATGATATCGGGAACCAATTCATTTAACACGATCAGCCTGAGTTATACTCCGTACTAGCTTATTCAATGCATCCAGACCTTGCAACCCGCGTAAGGTCTATAATTTTAATTCATCATGAATAAACTTAAAGCATCACTTGGATCAATACCAGCGATCCAAGGCTAGGTCTTATAGATGGATAACTCCATAATTCATTCCGAGATCAGATTAAACTCAGGTGTAAAATGAAAGAAATAAAAGAGTCCAATCATATTCGACTCAGTCAAAGATCTGCAATCTCAAAGAAGATACAGTCCATATCAAGCATGACTTCTCAAAGGAACACATCCTTTTTACAAAATAAATCACGTATCAACACTTGTATGCTCGGGAGGAAGTAACAGTGATTCAGGGTGTTACATGCTTCCCTCTAAAAGATTCATCATCCCTATGATTACATATTCAATTAACCTTCGGTTGACCAATTTATTAGTTCACAAAACAATGCGACTATTTTCCAACTTGAATAGTTCGAGAAATCAATGTCATGACACATTTTATTCAAATTTGAATAATGTTTGCCTTCATCTGGATTTCATAATTACTTAAAAAATAAGTTCATAAAAGAAATGTTTTGTCAATGATTTCATTCTATTGAAAAGAAAAGGAAAAGCAATTTTCATCTCTTCCGAGATCTTCCCAAGTTGTAATTTCTTCGTTAAAGCTGGTCCCCTTTGGACCTTACATTGCTATATTTCACGATTTCTTAAATGCAATTGGTGAGTTTCAGCACTCGTGTGGGTTTAACCATGATTATTCACGGGTCTTGGACTTGCAAGGAATTCCAATTTAAAACATGTGACAGATCTGAAACATATTTCTTAAACAAAGAAATATAGAAAACATCATGCATGCGAGATAAAGCGGTGGTAATGCTAAGCGATAAGCTACGGGATTGATTATTTCGACAATTTTGAAAGGTCCCACGAATCGAGGTGACAACTTGGCAGCCTTGCCAAAATTTATAGAACTCTTTCTGGGTTTAACACGAAGAAAAACCTTCTCACCAAGCTCAAACCTTCGATCAACCCGCTTAAGGTCAGCATAGCTCTTATGTCTATCCGTTGCTTCCTTTAATCATTCACGAATCAGCTTAACTTGTTGTTCCATTTCTGTGAGAATCTCTGGTCCAATTACCACTCTATCCTCAACACTATCCCAACTAACAGGAGTTCTGCACTTTCTTCCATAAAGTGCTTCAAATGGTGCCATTTTGAGAGATGAATGATAAGTGTTGTTGTATGCGAACTCAACTAATGGAAGATACTCTTCCCATTTATACTGTTGATCCATGCAATACATTCGCAACATGTCCTCCAACACTTGATTTACCCTCTCAGTTTGTCCATCCGTTTCCGGATGATAGGCAGAACTGAAGTTTAGTTTCGTTCCGAGAGCTGTATTAAGCGTTTGCCAAAACCTTGACATCATTCTTGGATCCCTGTCAGATATAATCAATTCTGGTACACCATGTAATCTAAAAATTTTGTGTATGAATCTTTTGGCCAGCACTGGTGAATCATCCTTTAGATTTCCAGTGATGAAATGAGCTACCTTAGTCAGTTTATCTACAACTACCAGGATAACATCATGTTTATTCCTGGACATGGGTAATCCTTGTACAAAATCCATGGTTATTACTTGCCATTTTATGCTGCGGTATGCTATGAGGATATAACGATCCAAGAGGTACATATGTTCTGCTTTAACCCGCTGACACTCCAAACAATGAGTTACAAAATTAATGACATCCTTTTTCATACCTTTCCAAAAGTATTGTTGTTTCAGATCAGCAAGCATCTTTGTGATACCCGGGTGTCCAGAGAAAGGTGAATTATGAAATTCAACTAACAACTTCTTTCTCAAATCGTTCAGCATAGGTACATATACTCTGTTTTCATAACGCAAGATTCCTTCATTATCAAAATGAAAACCTTTATACCTTTCATCATTAGGTTCTGCAGCAAGCGCTGCTTTTACTTGCTGAAAGTATGCATCTGATTCTGAGGCACTTTTTACCTCGTCCTTAAACTAAGTTCTTAATGTTATAAGAGCAAAAATGTGCCTCCTACGACTTAGAGCATCAGCTACTCTATTCTCCTTCCCTTTGATATAGCTAATATCAAAATCATATTGTGATAAAAATTCTAACCACCTTCTCTGTCTGGCATTAAGATTAGGTTGAGTGAAAATATATTTCAACCCCAAGTGATCAGTTTTCAACTCAAAAGGTTTCCCAAGTAAATAGTGTCTCCAGACTTGAAGTGCATGAACAATGGCAGCAAGCTCCAAATCATGAGGAGCATAATTCAGTTCATGTAACTTAAGTTTTCTACTTTCATATGCTATGACTTGATCATTTTGTAGCAAAACACCTCCAAGGCCTTCCCTAGAAGCATCCGTTACAACTGTAAAACTCCCATTAGGGTTTGGTACCGCTAATATAGGTGCAGAAGTCAACTGGTCTTTCAGAATTTTGAAAGCCGCTTCACACTTATCATTCCATATAAATTTCTTATCCTTCTTCTGTAATGAAGTTATTGGTGCACCTACTTTAGAAAAATCCTTTACAAATTTTCTATAGTAACCAGCAAGACCCATGAAGCTTCTTACTTCGTGCACATTCTTTGGTGTAGGCCACTCAGTTATTGCCACTATTTTTGAAGGATCTATAGCAATTCCTTCTTTACTTATGACATGACCCAAATAGTGAACTTCTGAATCAAAGAAAGAACATTTGGATAACTTACCATACAACTTTCTTTTTCTCAAAATTCCCAAAACTATCTTCAAATGCTCATTGTGCTCCTCAACGCTTTTAGAATAAATGAGAATATCGTCCAAGAATACAAGTACAAACTTGTCCAGATATTCTTGAAAAATATTGTTCATTAAGTTCATAAAGGCTACGGGTGCATTAGTTAATCCAAAGGGTAGAACCGTGAATTCATAATGTCCGTACCTTGTTCAGAAAGCTGTTTTATGAATATCTTCTTCTCTAATCCTTAACTGATGATAACCAGATCGAAGATCTATCTTAGAATAAACCGCTGCCCCACACATCTGATCAAATAGATCATCGATCCTTGGAAGTGGATATCTATTCTTGATTGTTGCTTTGTTCAACATCCGATAATCAATACATAGCCTAAGTGTTCCATCCTTCTTTTTCACAAATATTACAGGCGCTCCCCAAGGTGAAACACTTGGTCTAATCAAACCTTTAGTCAAAAGTTCTTGCAACTGTACCTTAAGCTCGACTAACTCTGTAGTAGTCATCCTATAAGGTGCTTTGGAAATAGGTTCTGTTCCTGGTTTGATTTCGATGGTGAAGTCAAATTCCCTCTTAGGTGGTAACCCTGGTAATTCCTCGGGAAAAACATCCCTGAAACTTTGTAACAGAGGAAATCGCTTCATGTAATCACCATCTTCTTCTGAAAATTCAGATATCTTTACTGCATAAAGGGTACATCCTTTATTCTTAGCCTTTTAAGTGCATGCATTGACAGGTTTTCTAACTTGAAATTTCCCGTTTCACACCTTAAATCTCTGTTGTTTCAGTGATCATCTAAACATTTTATGTTCTTTTCATAGCAATCTACCTTTGCTTTATGGTCAGCCAACCAATTGATGTCGATGACAATGTCATACGATCCCAAAGGTCTAACATAGAGGTAAACTTCCGTGGAGAAATTAGGTAAGTCAAGGACTGCCCCAAAAAGACACATACTCACTTTGTATGAACAGAGTTATTACCATCTTTATGCGGTCCAAGATTTATCCATTTTTCAGCTTTTCTTTTAAGTTTAGAAGCAAGTTTATTAGAAATAAAACATTGAGTAGATCTGTATCAAAAATAATAGTAGCGGTATGCCAAATAACTTACAGGAACTTCTATAGGTGTCACTTGCTTTTGACTTGATTATGCGCTCACTGCTGCAACATGTATCTTATTTTGACACGATCATCCTTCTTCAAAGGGCGCGATTTGCGTAGTGGTCTTTGCCACAATTGTAGTAGCCTCCTACAGGTCCCTTTTTAGGCTCAAAATTGCCTCCAGCCTTGTAATTGTCACGTTGTCCTCCATAGGGCTTCTGCCCATTGTTATAATTTTTAGCAAAATTATCCCTTACATTTCCAGCAGGCTTAGTTGCCACTGCTTTCTTACTATTATCCCCTGGAAACTTACTTTTGTTTCCAAACTTTTTCCATGGTCCCTTTTTGGGTGCAAGAGAGGTTGAAGAAGGGTTTGCAGTCTTCTTCCGCACTTCCTCTTTATGAGCAGAAATAGCCTTTAATTTCTGTTCTTGCCTTATGGCCTTTTCAACAACTCCTTCCATAGTGGTTGGACTGTGAACATCGACCTCTCCCCCTATCACGGGATTTAATCCCATGATGAATTTCGTATTCTGAACTTCTCGTCAGTTTGATACTGCGGTACATACTTGAGGAGTTTTGTAAACCGCTCCCAGTATTCAGTTACCGTTAGCTTCCCTTGAGCTAAGTTCTGAAATTCTATCATTTTCTGATCATAGAAAAGTTGTGGCAGCCAACGTTGCCTAAAATAGCCTTTAAATTGATCCCAAGTAACGTTGGTCTCATCAATGTTTAGTTCAGCTTTACGGCTATCCCACCATGAAGATGCTTCGTGGGAAAGCGATAGGCTCCCAAATAGCTTTGGTATCCTCTGAGAAGTTCCTTATTGCAAAGTACTTCTCCATTTCGTTGAGCAGTTCTCAGCTCCATCTCCTAATGTGGTGCCATCGTACTTAGGTGGGCTTATCCTTTTTATATCATTAGTGAGTTCTGCTGCCAACTTGGCCTTTTTGTTTTCTGGTTGGACAGTGCATTCCCAGCATTAACATCAACACCCATATCGGGGTTGTCCTCAGGAGGTGGCTGATTGTCATTACCATCTTCTTCATCCTCCTCATTTCCCATCGCCTGCTGTTCAAGTACAGCTAAATGATCTCTTGTGTCCAACAGGGCAGCAAGGATTTCATCAAGTTTCTGGGTTGTTTCCACCCCTCCTTCGGGTGGAGCATTATTCGCAACATTCCCCTTGTTCTAACCATTTTTTTTACATTACAAGAAAATTCAGGTTTTTATCGGATTATGGACACATGATAGGCCCAAGAGCTGACCTTCACTCACGATACCAAGATGTAACATCCTCATTTTATACATTAGAACAAGTCAATTTTTTTTTTTATTTTTTTGATAAATGCTTCCAGGTTCTAAATACATAATTTAGAACTCACAAATCAAATAACCATTCTTATAACAAATAACCATATGCAGCTGTAATGACTCGGAGTACCTCCGATCTATTCATTCCATGACTTGGTAATCTACCAATCTATTCATGAGTAATAAGAGTTGGAGTTTTTATTTAACACTTCACTCTTGCGGTTCTCTTCCCTATTCTCGCAGGATTGAGAATGCTCTATCCAAGGAACCTAAGCCGAATAATTGTTACCATTATTCATCGGCATCTCATCCCTTAGACCGGGTGACTCGGGACAATGCAATCAATGACTTGTGATACTTTGGCCAAAGATTTGAAACATCTTGCTTATGTCTCGTATTCCTTAACAAAGCATACTCGTCAATTTGGAATACGTCCTTCACCCCATTCTTATGTTATATAGAATGTCTTATACCGACTTCATCGGTCCCCCTTATCCCAAGTTATTCACTCGAAACGGATTAGTAAGGTGACAACGTTATATGGATGCTCCCGGGACTAGGGATAAGATGACATCTTTGGGTCAACCCTAGTTAAACCAAAGTGTGTCAAGATACCCCCAGTCTCCTAGGCAGCCTTATAATGTGACCACATTCCTAATCGGTCCCGAGTAACTTGTTCGAGTTAAAGGTGTAAATCTTAACGATCAATGCAAAGGGTGTCATCATAAGTCACTGCATTGTTGTATCTTGAGAAGATCCTAATCTTCTCGAAGGTACAAACCCTCATGATTGACTTGTGCCATCAACCTTTAAATCTACCTCGAAAAAATCTACTTATTAATAAGCGTTACGCACATTGAGTTTAAATTATATTAAAAGACGTTCCCTAAGGTTAGCCTTTCTCGATCCTGGGTTCCTCACCTTAGAATGACCTTTCTTAATAAAACCCTTTACACAGAGAAGTTATTAAGGCTATGGTCCCATCAAGGAGTTCATAGAATTTACTTAATTCTAAATCAACGAAATTGGACAATAACCCAAAATCTTCACTTGTGATTGCCAACCGAACCCTTTTTAGGTTTATCTCAGTTCTCATAACTGAATTTATGTCTTACTTATTAGTATGGAGACATAATGATTAAGAGTCCAATTAAACGTTGTCTGGCTTGATCAAGACTAGGAATTGATAATTTAATCCATCTTGTTTAGTGTCTTGCTTAGGTTTATTTTTACCCTAGCCTCTAGAAAGACAGGTGATCTAAATTTCAATTTAGCTTTGGATAGAACATATAAGAGGCTGCTAAACAATCATAAATAATCAGTCACATATTCTTTGCAAGCTTACATTGATAATCACAAAAGTCTCCAATATAAACAATAATAACAATGCTCTTTAGATCATTTGAACCGAAGCGAGTCAAACTATCAAGATACGGATGCAAACACATAAGTATCAAATATCTATTTCCATTCCCTTCAAAACTAATCAAATACATTTTATGCATTCAAGCATACTTGATACAATGCTCAACGGAAAAGAACATCTTTCCTCATATAGTACATTTAGAGAATCAAAGCGTAATTCATCATAAACCAAGTTAAACAATCTGAACATCCTATCGATCTGCTTGCTTTTACCATTTACGGCAACCATCGCAAAATTGTCAACATGGGTCGGTTCGATGAACCGAGCATGATAAGCACTAACTCTTAAAACAATTGCAATCCACCATTATTTTCATTAAACAACTGTTTAAATGAGATCATTTCACCAAACAAGTATACATGTTTCGAGACTATGCTTTTGTAATACAAAAATGACTACAAACGCGTAACTCTAATTATCGCTATTACTGAGAATAGTCCTAAATACTTCTCAAATATTTCATTAAAATATTAGGGATCAAGAAGAACGAAAGTATCCAAAAAAACTATCCATCTGAATTCCAAAGACAGCAAACATCAGACAAATCATTACATTCAACAGTAAAAGGAATATCATAACAAATTATGATTCCATCAATATGTTAAAACAGTTCTAATGGTTAGATAAAAATATCAACATATACTCTACAACAGAAGAGAAAGAAAACAAGTCATTCATATTTCCCTTCAACAAGTTCATGACTGTACCATCTCCTCAAAAGGAAAGCATTCACCTTACATGCATACGAATAAGTCAGACGAGCCACAAGAAGAACCACAGTTTTGTTAAAATCAAATATAACAAAACTCCTGAAGCTTACTAACAGTATAGTAGCTCTCACACCAAAACAGTGATGAATATCAACCAAACAGACTCCACATGACCTACCACACGAAGCGACATACAAGAGGATATTCACCGACATCACTGTCGAGTGCGATCGCATGACTCCTCGGTTCATTGGGCTCAAGACTAGATATAGATGCAACGAGAAGACGTAATCATGTTTAAACACGACAACTATCCCTCTCAGCAACATACAACTCATTCTAATCCCTACTAAATACTGTAAGGCTTTAGATCCAAGGTCGAAATCAAAAGAACTTCTCTTTTATCGCAGTCAACAAGAGACTCAATAACATTAAAGAAATGACGTTTCCCTATGACTAGGCGAGAGAGATTTTAAACGAAATCCATGCAACATGCCATGACCACATCTAGCTGAAATTAATCGAAAGGAAACATAACATACCGTATTCACATACGGGACGCATACAAAGTTTGAGAGTATGGTATTCACGACCCACTTCTACATGGCTAAGATACATGATATCTATCTATTAAGAAATCCAACAGAGCCAAAAACAATATGTGTTCTTAATTAGGCTTAAACAAAAGCGAACACTTTGGATACCTATCAAGAATTAAAACTGAATCCGAGCAACAATATTCACGATAAAGCTTCTAAGGAAGCCGATATACAAGATAAATATAAGTTAAAGATTCCAACCATGCCAATCAATGGTCAATATTCACAATCGAGGCTTACACAAAATCTAAATACTCGATTTCAGTAACGAGGAATCCATTTGAACCCCCTACAACAATATTCACTCTAAGCTTACATAGAGTGGAAAACATAATAAGTTTACCAATTGAGTCTGCGTACAAAAATTCCTTGCAACACGAAGGTATTCATTACAAAATAACGAGAGGTCGTATTACTGTTACTCCTTCAAGACTCGACAAAATCAAATTACCAATATTCAAATATATATATATATATATATAGCTTCAACATGATGGTCCATAATATACGAATCATTCAATGGACTCCACATAGTTGTTTTGAATACAATAAATATATATATTGCATACTATCAACGGGTTGAATCCCATAACCTCATCATGAGGGAAAAACAACTTCAACAAGGTCGCAATGAAATCAGTAACATGCAAGTTATCCGTTCACAAATAACTTAAAATATCATAGCGAAACCCAACAAGATTCTGTAACCACCATCTATAATAACCATGACAGAACTTACAAGGAAGTCGAGTTATACTGAACATTCAATCAAAAGTCCAACAGTATCTTTTCCGACAAGTATCGACAACAAGCATCAACGACAAGTATCAATGAGCTTTGAACCCAACAAGGGAACAATACTTGGGTTCTCACGAGAAGCAGTCTAGTATCTTTCTTGCATGTATTTCACAAATTAAAGCCGGAATGCAAATCACAACGAAATAGTGCAACAATTCGAAACACAATACACACCCATCAAGGGTTAAATTGAAAAATCGAACCAGCAAGAAGATACAGTAACAAAATCACACAAGGCTACCATAGAAACCATCTAATTCCCAAAAATCATCTGAACAGAGTTGTTCTAATGAAATCATTTGAAAGAGAGCAAGATTTTTAAAGGTTAGGGCCTAACATGCCTGGTTATTTGCTTAAAATTTCGAAGCAGACCACTGAAAGAGCTCGAACCTTCTCCTCCTTTTCCAAGTTAGATCCACCAACAAAAATTTGCTATTTCCATGACTTATAAATTTTCCTTGCCAGAGAAAAGAGCTAGTTACGCTCATACTTGCCATGCAACACAAGAAGA
Source organism: Taxus wallichiana var. yunnanensis (assembly GCA_018340775.1). NCBI lineage: Eukaryota > Viridiplantae > Streptophyta > Pinopsida > Cupressales > Taxaceae > Taxus > Taxus wallichiana. The sequence goes on along the minus strand of CM031237.1, from coordinate 61,697,149 downwards.
AAAGTGCGAAGAACCAATGATCGAGACAGAGGAAAACCGGAGCGCATGAAAAACCAAACAAACTACTATTTTTCCATTTTGCATGCCTTCCGTGAAACCCGAGCTCGAAAACCGAGTTCATAAATGACATTTACTCCAAATTTCCCGCTAAATTTCCATTGCCACGACCCCGCTATAGTTGGCGATGGATAAAACCAGTTCGAAGACCATTTCCAACTTTGGTGACCTGCCACGTCGGCTCTAGCTAGCCGTTTAAAAACTTCTACCAAATTACCTATCCTTCATACTTATCCCTCCATTTAATGACATAGAAACTGCCGCCCATGGTTCGCACCCTTCCATAGGTCCCCTTCTTCCTTGTTCAATAGTTAGGTTAGTAACTTAGGTTAGGATTTAGGATAACACTTAGTCTAACCTCTTAACACATAGATACTAACTTAGAACATTAGCTTATAGCCTAGGCCTAGGTTAGATTAACACTAATCTAACCCCTAGGTTATAGTTTAGTTTTAGGTTACTAACCTTAATAAATCCGGTTAGGTCTAACATTTCAAATGCTCAGAAAAAGAATCTACAACATACATTCACAAACAGGGTTCACTCCTGTACTGCCAATAGGCTAGTGAATTAAATGTAATCTGAATTATTACCTGGTCCACGATCAAGACCTTCCTGATATTACGATATCGGGAACCAATTCATTTAACACGATCAGCCTGAGTTATACTCCATACTAGCTTATTCAATGCATCCAGACCTTGCAACCCGCGTAAGGTCTATAATTTTAATTCATCACGAATAAACTTAAAGCATCACTTGGATCAATACCACTGATCCAAGGCTAGGTCTTATAGATGGATAACTCCATAATTCATTCCGAGATCAGATTAAACTCAGGTGTAAAATGAAAGAAATAAAAGAGTCCAATCATATTCTGACTCAGTCAAAGATCTGCAATCTCAAAGAAGATACAGTCCATATCAAGCATGACTTCTCAAAGGAACACATCCTTTTTACAAAAGAAATCACGTATCAACACTTTTATGCTCGGGAGGAAGTAAATAAGGTTTAGGGTGTTACAAGTATAGAGGTATAGAGGATGTTCTTCGAGCATGTGTACATGTGTTAAATATTGTGCCACGTGAAAGGGATTACGGCTTCAAGCATAAGGCAAGTCAATTTTCTACTACATTACAAGTACGTGCACACATCGGTATAGGAATTTTAACCCGATCAAACTTGTGTGGATTATGTAGCGTTGAAGGATACTTTTTTGAAATAGTTCTATATCCCATAATTTGAGTAGAAGAGTATAAGAGCACTTAAGGATATCAAGAAAGGCACTACCGAGAGTGTACATGAGTATGATGTCTATTATAAAACACTCCTATCTAATCTTTCTTATGATATTCATGCATGCCATCATGCACAATGGTTTGTTGGCGATTGATTACACCATTCAGAAAGCATTGTCACATAAGACATACATTGATCCATGTGAAGCACTTTGGAAGAAAATTTGCATCTTTGATGCATTTAGGATCATTGACATTGTAGTCAGTTTTACCCCCATTATAAAAGGAAGGAACCCCATGTGCACTAGCCTATCACCCAATAGAAGCTAAGTGCTCACCCAAGGAACGTGTGGGTACCAAGTCTCTCTTTTATATGAGTTTAGTAGGAAGCATCATTTATGATTAGTGTAAGAGTTTTTAGGAGGGAAGTTAAGACAAACAAGAACCATAGGGCTTAGAATGGCCTCTAGATCCTTGCAGTCACTTCAGACCGAGTACTTTAACAGAATCCGAACATGCATTATGACAGAAAGAATTATACAAGCATTCATACATAGCATGAAAGGAAAGAGAACTCATATGAGAGAAATTTGCATTAAAACCATTGATATCCATGTCTATATATAACATGTAACCTCATTATATTCATTGATTCATTATAGAGAGTCACAGAGAGCAGACCACAGTCATGCATATCACTGGATGTATGTAACTAAGCTAATAAGAAAAGAAAAATTACAACTCCATGCTTAGTGCATTCTTTCTTGAATACAAATATCCCCTTATAGTAATTTTGTAGAGCTCCACTCACTCTCTAACCCGCTATACCTCATACTTCTAGATCTCTCTTTTACTCTGTAGGCACTTGTATTTATAATTCTCTGTGATGGCAACTCACCTTCCAAAGTACACTTAGATCTGGTGCTAAGTGTCAAATGTGGTCCTTTATGTGAGCATGATCCTCCAGGCTCAAGCTTTCCACTCCATCTCATAATGATCTTCTAGAATATTCCATCCGAGGCATGCTCTTTTTGGGCCAGCCTACCACTAGGATAACATCTTATCCATGCACTACCGATCACGCTTTTCACATGTTCTTCCCCGGGAGTTCAAATTGACTAAGTCTTGAGCCTCCTTTCTCATGTCATGTGAGCTATGTGCTTCCTTAACTCTTTCTTTCACACACTTTTTCCTTGCATGCCTTTTCATAACTGGGACCCTGCGTGCCCACGCACCTTCATACTTGGTTAATATTACAAGGGTCCAACATCACCCCACACTACGCCTGTTCTCCATCCTCGGAAACACTTAACCAAGATGCATGCTATCTAGGGAACTAATGAATAGCCTTATACTTTACAAAGAAAAGAATAAGGAATGAAAGAATCAGGGAAAAGAATGAAGAATGGGGGACATCAACTCAACAAGCTAGGAAAATATTTCTATAGGTTTGCCTCTAGCTTATTCCACACTTCGACCTCACCTTGCACCTTCTAGCAGAGGTCTCCCACCAGGGTGCTCACTTCACCAAAGATCAGGCCAGCTCCCTGGGTGCCCAAAATGTCAACAATTTGCTCCATCTCTTTGCCCAGGTCCTCAATTTTTTCCATCATTCTAGTGATCTAGGGGTATTGTTCCTTTAACTAAGCCTTAATTGAGCTCCTTAATGCCTCAATTGCTTTTGATTTATTTTCTAATTTGGCTAGAACCTTGTCTCTCTCCTCCCTATTCCCCTTGTTCTTTTCTTGGAATTCTTTTAGTTCCATCTCAAGTGTGGTGACCAAGGAGCTCGCCACCTTATCTCTATCCACGCATGTATCATATATGCGGCTTCTGCAGACTGGGAAGTGACCTTAACCTCCGCAAGTACTTGGCTATACTTAGCAATGAGTGCTACCACCTTCAACTAGTCTTCCTCTTTCAAGTGTGTGGCCACTTCTTTAGTAGATTCCAGGGCCAAGGGTTGTCTCTCCATGGTGAGGATGTGCATTAGATCTTCTATACACTCTAGGAGGGATGAGTATTTCTGTGCGGGTGGTGCTAAGTCTAGGTGCTTTAGGAGGATGGCACCCTTGATAGACTCCATTTTCTTGTAAACTTCTTGCACCTTTACTTTCTCTTCCCTTAACTCATGCCTTAACTGTATGCGTAGATTAGTTCTTCCTATTTCAAATTGTTGGCCTTCTCCAGCCTAGTTCTTCCTCCTTCCCTAACTTCACCTCCAACATTCTAATCCTATCATTGTGCATGAATAATCTATCCTTGGTCTTGACCATGACCTTGATCAGTGCATTACACACTTTCTCATCCAAGATACCCTAGGAATTCACTAAGGGATTGAACCCCTTAGATTCTAGAAGGGTGATGAGCGCTTCATGGCAGACTTTGAAGTTTGGCTCATCAATGTGAGACTCAAATGCCCAAGAGAGCATCTTCTTGGTTCGAGGGTACGCATCATATTTCTCAAAAGACCCCATGGTTTGTGAGCCTTCTCGTGGGTATGGTGCTTTGGAATCATGTGTGTAGCACTTTCCTTATGTCATTAACATAGCTCATTACAGGTCTTTGTTTTGCATCAAGAGTTCTTCTGCCCAAGCGTGCGCCTTTGGGGAAGCTTACTATCAGAGTAGGGCCTCCTAGGTTGTCATGTTATTTTTCAATGTTCTCCTCCTTCCCCTCCTTCAGCACTATGTCCGCATTACACTCCAACTCTTGGTCTACCAAGACCTCGAGCATTCTCTATGCTTCTCTCTCTGCCACCTCCATGATCTACTCCTTTGTAAAACTTATGGCTCCCTCCTTTTTCCTAGCAACCTCCTCATCCTCCATGTCTTTGGCATCCTCCTCATCTTGTGCACCCTTGCGCCATGTGAATACAAACTCCTGCTTCTCATCTTCACTCTCCTCTTCGAGTCATAGACGCTAACCACATGGGGCTCTTGGTCTTTCTCTGTTTCTTCTTCTTCTCTGCTGCCATCTTCTTCACTTTCATCCCCTCTTCCACCCATGTATTTTTCCAAGCTGTTGGTCGCCTCCAAGTCAGCTTCCTCATCCACCCTCTGCTTCTTCCTGAGAGGTGGCTCCTGATCAGGGGATTTGGCCTTATCTTCTTCCTCAGGAAATTCTTCCTTGGAGATGGGTTGCCTAGGCGCCTCTACCTCTGGCATCTTCTCCTTCACAGAGACTTCTTTCTCTGCATGTAAGTGCTTGGCTTGGTGCTTGTGGATGGCATGCTCACTGTCTAAGAAGTCAGCACACTTAGTGCTTCTCCATATCTTCCCCTCTTCTTTTACACGGGCCCCTTCTTGCCCAAGGGATCTTGGTATGGAGAATTCATTCTCTAGATACGCACCCTTCTTGAACTTTAGCATTATGCGCAAGTACACACACGTCACTGATCGTCTAGTGATGGGTAAGGTCATCGGCCTTGTCATTTGAATCTCATGTAACATGTACTTCTCCATGTACATGCACTTGCCACCAAGGTAATTCAGCTTCTTTCTCATCTCCCTATGTTCCTGGTCTAGCCTACCTAGTTCTAGTCTTAGCTTCTTTGACTCTTTAAACCTATTCACCCCCGCTTGGAAGTATTGAGCAGTAAATGTGAAGGGGAGCTTACACCAAGGGCTCCATGAATCATCTATCAACTTGAATCTACCCATGTAGTAGTGTTGATAGACTATGAACTCAACCTCTCCCTTAGTGGCTACTGGGAGTTGTTTAGGGATTCTCCACTCCCCTGAATGCATTCCTCAGGTGCGTGTACCATTTTTCCAACCACGCCTTGTGGGGTGCTATCATTGTATCACAAGCATATATTTTTCAAACCTTGGTGGGTACTCACATAAGAACTTTTCTAGTGCATCGCACACTTCAATCTCCACAAATACAATGGTGAGTAAGTCATTTCCAAAGAGGAACATGTCCCCTTCCTTCACGTAACTAAAAATTTCTTCAGCGATGTACGCAGATAGGTTGTATATAGTTCCCTCTGCAATCTTCCTACAAACATGTAGCCAAGGTTTGTTGACCTATGTCCATCTTTCCTGGCCATTTAGCTTAGTCACCAGATGCATGGCCATTTTCATTATGGGGTCCTTGATGTCTAAAATGTCATAATACCATGACCCTTTCTTACAGGCATACTCGGTGATGGTTTCTTAAATGGCTTCCTTGTCGCCAAGGTCATCTTCTAGGCTATCTCCCTCACATATGAGGCCTGTAAATTGTGAAATTAACTGGGGATTCATGCACATCTTGCACCCAAGAAAGTGGAAGTAATATTCGTGCACCCGTGACATCAACCACTGGTACATGCATTATAGCTTTCCAAAATAATGCAACTCATAGAGTTTTAATAGCCCTACATTCTCCATTTTAACCTTCATGTCAATGTCGTATATAGGTAAACCCTCAGGTGTTCGTTTGTTGGTGGGGTGTACCAATTCCAATGTCATTTCCTTTTCTATTGTGTTTGTGTGGTGATTATAATCACTAATAGGTACACTTCTCAAATGGGATTTCCATTCCTTCCCCATCATCACCCCATCTAGGTATTACATATTTGCATACCATTCTTCATTTTTGTCTACCACGGGTTCTAATTGTTTAGCCTTGGCTTTGCCCTTTCCTTTCTTAGGTGTCATGGTTGGGGTATTTTTATCACTCTAATTCTCTCCTTGTTACTCTATTTTACTTCCTCCAATCCTCTAATCTCAAATCCGTGATATAACTCTTCTAAACCTCGTGCCCTAGTTTGTCAAACCCTAACTGGGATAAAATCTTCACAAGACAACAGTGCCTCTTCAACTCTTTCCACACCCGTGTAACCCCTTCCTTCTGGTTCACAATCTCAAACTGGCTACTTCAATCTCATAGATCTTCCTTCACTCGATCGAATATGAAATCCCTAGTTTGTCTAACTCGCTTATATCTCCAACTCTTCTATTTCACAAAGTAAAAATGAGAGTTCCGACCCTCTACTTATAGTTTTTCTCTTTTCTAAACATTAAATGCTACTTCACCTACCACCATACTTTGTTCATTTAATGTAGCTTTTTCAAACAAAGCCTATCTTCAGATTCCTTCCCTTATGCACCTGACCTACGTGAAAACTCCTCCAAGATTCGCGCGTAACCAATCCAATCTGACAGAGACTCTTGAGCGCGTACCCGTGCCGAAGGCACTTCTTATATTTTGATCCTTGCTCTCACCTACCTTGTGTTGCTTTTAAATGCACTTTCTCCTCCTCAAGTACGTGGGATCTACAAGTAGCTTTACCTTGGCACCAACCATTCTTCCATCTTCCTTTTTATATACCTCTTTCAACCCGGCTACTCAACAAGGCTTTTCAACACAACTTCCTTAGTACTTTGATCACACACTTCTTCACCTTTATCCACCCCACACTTAAAGTGACGTGTAGTCCTCTACGCACTCACAGATTATCCAAAAATAGAAATAAGGTTACCGGCACCCAAGGTGCAAAAAAAAACAACACGAAAGGGAAACACAAGAAAGGAAAAAAACATAAAGGAAACTTCTAAACTAACTATAAAAATTGCCTTATTTACAAACACCAAGAAGACTTATTTATAGTAGGGCTTCATCCTACTGCCATTGAAGTGTCCAGGAAACTTTGTCCCATATAGCGCTTGTAACTGGCGTGCGCCCAAATCAAGGATGTATGAGATTGTGTAAGGACCCAACCAATGGACTTTCAACTTCCCAGGATGGCACGAAACTTAGAATCATATAATAACACCATCTGCCCAACCTCAAACTTCTTGTTTCTAATATGGCGATCATGCCAAGCATTTTTCTTTTCCTTTTCCATTGTTTGGCTCCATCGGGCAAGTGATCGTCTCTCATCCAGTTTCATTAACTCCTCAATTCTTTCTTCCAGTGCTTGTTCATCAGACTAACCCTCCTGCGCATGCTATTCATAGAGAAGGCAACATAAATTCAACCGAAAAAACAACTTCCACACCAAACACCAATTGAAAAGGTGTGGCTTTATTTAGTATTTTATATGTTGTCCTATAAGCCCATAATACTGCCAATACTTTTTCATCCAAATCAAGTCTTCTGACATCACAAATATTGGTCAAGGTATGACTCAAAGATTTTTTTACACTTCCATAGTTCCATTTGCTTGTGGGTGATAGGGCCTATTCTTGTGATGAGACACCATGAACTCGGATAATAGGGTCCTCATAGTATCATTCAAAAATACATACCCCTATCACTGGTCAGACTCAAAGGGCATCCATACCTCGTGATAATGTTTTCCCATAAAAACCTTGATGTTGTTGCTGCCATGTAATCTTTAGTTGGGGATGCCTCTGCCCACCTTGTGAGATAATATGTGCAAGTGATGACATAACGTGACCTAGTCCTCTGCGTTGCCGGTGTAATAGGTCCTAAAAAGTCTATTACCCACTTTTCAAAATGCTCCGCACTAGGAATAGGGCACAAAGGAATTTCATCTCTCCTTCCTAGTTTGTCAATGTGTTGACAATGGTCACACGCCTTACAATAATCTCTGTAATCCTTGTACAAGGTTTCCCACCATAAACCTACCATTAATATCTTGTGCACGGTGGCATCACCTGCATAATGCCCACCTACACTTCCTTCATGTGCTTCCTCCATGATGGCCAGGTGTTCATGCTCTAAGACACACCTGCACAAAACTTCATCACGTCCCAACTTGTATAAGTCTCCACTGATTAACATGTAGGGCATGGTGCGTATGGCCAACTAATTTTTTCCAATGCCTTCATTCCATCTCGGTGCCACACCTTCCTTTAAGAATATTGCAATCTCCTCTAAATCTGAGGGTACACGTTGCAACCTAAATAGTTGTGCGTCTAGCATTGCTTCCTCAATACTCTATGCATCCTCCCTTGAATCAATTCTTGATAGATGATCAGGCCCATAGTTTCTTTTCCTAGGTTTTACTACAATGGTGAATTCAAACTCTTGAAACAACAACACCCATCGATAGATGTGCCCTTGCAGAACAAGCTTGTTTACTAAATACTTCAATGCCATGTGGTTGGTGTAAAACACAAAGGGTGTTGCCAACATATATTGTCAAAACTTGAAGAGTGCGTAGATCATTGACAATGCCTTGCACTCGATTGTGGTATAACTGCTCGCTTTGCTAGTGTCGACTTCACCTTGCAAAGCAGAGAGGATGATTAGTGATCCCTTCACCTAGTTGTGCAAGCACTACTCCAATGGTAGTCCCTGAGGCATCTACATGAACATGAAAGGGCTTGTCCCAAGAGGGAACCGTAAAATAGGCGTGGTAATAAGCCTATATTTTAATGTATCAAATGCCCTCTGTTGCACCTCTCCCTAATGGAAGGCACTTTTATGTATAAGCAGCTCCTCTAATGGCACGGCGATCTTGGCATATCCCTTAATGAATTTTCTATAGTAGCCCACATGCCCAAATAATCCATACACTACGCTCTGACTAGTAGGCTCCCTTAACCCCACAATAACTACAACTTTAGCGGGATCTACCAGCAAGCCCTCCTTACATATGATATGCCCCAATAAAGTCCCAAAGGGTGTAATAAACACACATTTCTTAATGTTGAGGGATATCCTCAACTACTTGCACCTCTCAAACATTAACCTCAAATTGTCACAATGGTCTTTAACTAGACCATATACTATCCATTTATCCAAATAGACCTGAAGAAACTTATGGATGAAGTCTTGGAATACTTGCACCAATATGAGCGAAAAGATAGCAGGCACATTTTTCAACTCAAAGGGCATGACCGTATATGCAAAATGTCCCCACTCGGTGGTGAAAGTTTTCTTCTCTTGGTCTTCCTTTGTAATCCAGACTTGGTGGTACCTTAAAATCCATCCAGTAAAGGAGTAGATTTCGCGCCAGTGACTCCTTCCAAAATTTATTCAGTGAAGGGGGTTGGAAATGGATCAATGACACAAATTACATTCAATTCCCTATAATCCACACAAATCCTAATCTGCCCATCTTTTTTGATGTTGATTACCATCGGACTTAAACACTCGATTCTTCCACTACCTCAATGATCTCCAAAAATATCATTTTTTCTATCTCCTCCTTAACCTTTACATGCAAATTGGGATTCATTTGGTAGGGCCTTTTCCTGACTGGGTGTGCACCTTCCTTCAACTTTATCTTCATTTCCCCCAAGGAGTGGTGAACACCTTTGAGCTCATGATACCCGTGTGGAAATAAATCCTCAAATTCTCGTAGTAGATTAATTATTTTTGATACTTCCTTCTTTGTCCAAGTAATCCCCAATAATATCTTCCTTAGGTTCTTCTTCGAACCAATGTTAACTTTCTTCATCTTTAAAGGCTCATGGTAGGCATGCATGTGATCATCTGCACTATCCACTACCTCGCACGTCCCTATAAAATGGCTAACATCTAAGATTTTTGATTCCTCTCCATCAATCACATATACCAACTTTCCCTTCTCCTTTTCCAAACACACATGCTCAAGTTGTGACTCTTCTATTTCTTCAACTTCTTCAAAGTGTGCCACTACACCTGGTTCACCTAATAAATCTAATAGTCTATCCTCTTGTCCGACACTATCCCCCATGGTAAGGCACTTGATACCCTTCAAGGCCTTATTAATCGATGGCTTGGTACTCCGATACTCAAAGGTTTGAATAAGGTTAACCACGAGCTCTTGCCAATTCCTTTTCTGGTGGCATGTTTCCAAATGAATGTACCATGCACGCACATAACCCTACAACATAGAATACAACTTGTGCACCTAGAGGGATGGTGGAAAAGATTTCGTGCCTTCTCTCTAGACCCATTCACACTCCTGGATATGGAAAGAGGTGGGATCCTTCCCATGGTAGTCCTTGATGATGGTGGGTACATTACTCCTACAAAATCTGACAGAGTGAACAATTCTTACCTCATGCCATTCTAAAAGGATCTCGATGTGTGGCCCACCACCTAGCATTTGTTGTGCAGAGTTAGACATAACTTAACATCTCCCTCCGTTCCTTTTATCCTTCCACCGAGATTCTACCTCCGCGAGAAAGATCTCAGGGAAGGCTCCTCTTGAATACTTGGGTATTTATTTTCCTCCAAGGTTCCTAACTATGTGTGCCTTTGTTACCTTGGTCACCTACCCTCTCAACTATCATCCCATTAATTTGTAAGTTCTATGCACCCAATTATCACATGCTAGACTGGTAGTATCACTCACTGACTAAACATCTTCAAACTGGATAACCCTGTTAGTAGGGTGTATCATCTCAGGGTCTCTAATTGAGCGCACATAAATCTTGTCTAGAACTTCTTCTCCCAATGGTTCAATATATGGTGTCAAATTTCCATCAACAGAGGTATAATGACCCATTCCTCCTTGTTCTCAAAGTTGATGTACCCTTTGTTGAACCGAAGGTCCACATTATTTTTGTAACACCAAGGGCACCCAAGTAGTGCTAGGAAATTGTCTGCCTCGGTGAGCGCTAAGACTTCAAAGTCCCCAGTAAACTTGGCTCCTGGATAGTAATAGTTGCATCCTTCAAGACACCGATGGGAATTTCCTTAGTTTTGTTTTCCATATACAACACATTTGAAGATGGTTGTAATGCAGGTCTCCCCATCTGATGCCATGCATCCAAAGTTAGAACATTAACATCTGCACATGTGTTAATGAGGATATTCTTGAGGAGCCATTCATCTGTTTGCATTCAACGTAATCTCCTTGTTGTATTCAAGGCTATGAGGGGAAGGTTAGTGTGTAAGACCTATCTCTCGCATTCTTCTCAGTGCGTGGTACCTTCTCTCTCGGCAGGGATCCTAGCAAAGGAATGATGTTCTCTTGCCTTAGCATTTTACACACCTCCTTGACCTCATCCACGTCGTCCTTTTGCGCCTTGACTCTCCTTCTTTGTTCCTCCCTCTTGGATTTCTCCTTTAGATATTGGATCTCCCCTTGTAAGCTTCGAATAACATCCATGGTGTCTTGATATATCTCCTTCTGATGCGCGGGGTCTAGATATTTTCCATGAACGACCTCCTCCCTCATAACCAGGGTCTTCTATTTTGGTACCTCCCTTGCGTGCATGGATTTTACCCTTGTTATTACCAAGATAGGCTCCAAACCTTCATCTCGTGTTACCTAGGGCATCCACTATATGTCTACCTTCTTAATACTGACCATTGCAGCACCCTTGTCCTTTCAATGCTGCTAATTCATATGCTCAAATAATTTTAGGAACTCCTCATACTTATGCTTCTTTCCACACCATGAGCATTGCAATAGGTCTAGGCACTCACGCTTGTAATGTTCTATAGATCCACTGATTGAAACATGTTCCATGCGGGAACTCACTCCTTCCTCCTCTACAGATTACCTCAACCATAGAATCCTCCTCAAAAACCTCTTCCACGTGTGCCTCCATCTGCGCGCTCCTCATAATGGTGATCATCATTTTTAGAACCACTGGTAATGCTAGTTTGGCACACCCCATGATCAATGGCCTCATGGATTTGATCAATGAGCCTATAGTCCTTAGTATCATGGGTTGTGGAGGTGCAAATTTTACAGTAACAAGATACGTCTCCCGATCACATGTTGTAGTAAGGGACATCTTCTTGCATCATGGTCCCCATGATAGATCTCACAATCTATTGTCATAGCACATACCATCCTCTGGGGGAAATTATCCTTAATGTGCCCCTCTATTTCACAATCTATGCACCAAAAACCACTGTAAGTCTCATGGACTGAGTTCACAGACAATTTTTCAAACTATTTTTCCATAGCAACAATCTGAGCCTCCAAGAATGGGCTAACGCTAGTATCAATACTACCGATAGCCTCGGTGTACAAGGAAACTTCCAATGCTTCACACGGGTCTATAAAATTCTTATGAGACAAGGTCTTCTAAAAGGGGTGATCAATCCTCCAACAAACCACTGTTCCTGTTGAGAAGGATGGATATCATATGATAATTTATATAAGAGAGTTTTAAAGTGCACATCGTACTCCTACACAGTCTCTGCCATTCCTTGCTGAATCTCCTTCAAAGCGCTAATAGTTTATACTCGAACTCAAGAATGTGGAACTCTACCAAGAATGCATTCTCTAAGGTAGTATAGTCCACCACCATTTGATGAGGGTCATAATTTCTATACCAGTTATGCACACACCCTTGCAATGTGGTCATAAACTAAATATCCTTTCATTTTGGTGTTGTGATACCCTTCATGTGCCATAACATCTCACATTTGTGAACATGTTCCACTACATCCTCAATGCCCCTATAATCTAGAAAATGTAGAGACATTTCAAAGAATACTTGAGGTGGTGGTTGGGGTCCCTATCCTCCCGAGCTTGATCCTTGGTTCCCACCGGTGTTTCCTCGCCACCTGATCCACCAAGTCCACCGAGTCCTATGCCTCCAAAGCCATCGGATCCACTAGAACCTTTGGGTCGAATATGGCCTATAGGAACTATGCCAAGTGCCCCCACGGTCCCACTAAACTTTACAATGATAGTCTATGATAGCGCCTCACCACCACTACTTTTCCCATGCCACTCCCTAATGCGAGACCAAAAGCTTGTATACTTGCCCCTTGTCCAAAGACTCCTCCAAATACTAGAATATGTGTAGCCATAGAAGAAGGAACCGAAAAATTATACCTCCTAGGCATGGATCTGTCTCTTCCACTGATATCAACTGGGTTAATAACACTTCTTCTGGTTTGGGAAATCCAAGTGCGTGGCTTAGTCATTGGTGGGTTCAGATATATGCCAATGACTCTCCTTTCTCCATGTGACGAACTCTCACCAGAATCCAAAGGGGTCTCCCTCACACACTTGCCAAGATGGGGTAGCACAAAATGCTTAGGTTCCATGTCTTTCGCATGAACCTCAACTCCTTCCTACAACATCTGTCTCCATAGATCCATCACACTAGCAACCTCGCATTGTCTAGCAATCTCCCTTTCACGCACTTCACTATACTTGAGCCATCTTTCTTCCCTCTCCTTTTCTATCGTGATATCTGCCATCTTCCTCCACCCAAGCTCCCTTACCCAACACTTAGAATGGTTTATCTGGCCATTGGGAAAGCCTCTAAACTCATGGTAACCATCAATATCTTCATAGCTAGAGAATAACATGTAGAAATGTTCCTCTAGGTTCTCACAGAAATTCAAACTTAGCAACCTCCAGAAAAGAATACATGGAAATGGCATATTCCAGAGTGTAACTAGCTAGTACTCCTCTCCACTAATGATCTACAACACATGGGTCCTTATCAGATCTACATCCTACAACCTTTGGTAGTCTTCTTTGGCCCATACATGTGATCCATAATTCCAACTCGATCTAGACATATAGGCTGAAAGCCATTCATATAGTTCTACTAGGAAGCAATAGAAGAAGGTCTTGTATAGATCATGGTAGAGGTTCTCTTCTACCCATCTATATGTATTAAACTCAGGTCCAATATTATATCTCTGACCAAATTCATCCTCCATGCTCTTGAACCATGATTCAACATTTTCCAATGTTAACCACTCTGTCATTACTCATTACATAGATCATGATGTATGTTATATCCCACTACAACTTCAAAAAGAGGTCCCGACAATGGAACCAATATGTAGTCAGTTTTACCCCATTATAAAAGGAAGGAACCCCATGTGCGTCGGCCTATCACCCAGCAGAAGTTGAGCACTCACCCGAGGCACGTGCGGGTACCGAGTCTCTCTTTTATGTGAGTTTAGCAGGAAGCATCATCTATGATTAGTGTAAGAGTTTTTAGGAGGGAAGTTAAGACAAACAAGAACCATAGGGCTCAGAACAGCCTCTAGATCCTTGCAGTCACTTCAAACCGAGTACTTTAACAGAATCCAGAACATGCATTATGACATAAATAATTATACAAGCATTCATACATAGCATGAAAGGAAAGAGAACTCATATGAGAGAAATGTGCATTAAAACCATTAATATCCATATCTATATATAATAGGTAACATCATTATATTCATTGATTCATTACAGAGAGTCATAGAGAGTAGACCACAGTCATGCATATCGGTGGACATCTTTAACTAAGCTAACAAAAGAAGAAAAATTATAACTCCATTTTCTTGAATACAAATATCCCCTCACGATAAGTCGACAGAGCTCCACTCACTCTCTAACCCCCTATACCTCATACTTCTAGATCTTTATTTTACTCCGTAGGCACTTGTATTTATAATTGTCCTATGTTGCTAACTTGCCTTCTAGCACCCTCGGATCTGGAACCAAGTGTTGAATGTGGTCCTTTATGTGAGCATGCTTTTCTAGGCCTGAGCTTTCCACTCCATCTCATGATGATCTTCTAGAAGATTCCATTGGGGCATGCTCTTTTCGGCCCACCTATCCCTAAGATGGCATCTTATCCACGTGCTACCGATCATTGCTTTTCATGTGTTCTTCCCTAGGTGCTCAAATTGACTAAGTCCCGAGCCTCCTTTCATGCATCACGCGAGCTATGTGCTTCCTTAACTCTTTCTATCATGCACTTTTTCCTTTCTTGCCTTCTCATAACTAGGACCCTGCACGCCCACGTGCCTTCATACTTGGTTAATATTATAGAGGTCAACAGACACTTCGGCGTTAGTCCATTCTTAGAGGCATTGATTGTAACTATGGAAAAATAGTTAGAGAATTTGTCGACAAATTCATCCCATGAAACACACTCATGGATTTGGTGTACATATCATGAAGTGGAAGGTCACACAAGGATAGTTTCCCTCATAAATCTATATGCTCATTATTTTAGATTGTGAGATCGTCATTTGAAGCATGATGCTAGTCACCGTCCTTTATTACGGTGCATGATAAGGAAGAATGTATCTTGTTACTATAAAATTTGCTGGTCCATGACCCATGATACAAAATATTTCTAGTTGATTGGTCAGATCCAGGATGATATAGACATTGGGGTATGACAAAAAGTGTAACAGATAATTCTAAGGGTAAGAATGAGCACCAAGATTGAGATCATAATAAAATGTGCTATGATAGGAATGAGGGGTGTTTTGAAGGAGATTGGGGAAGAGGAGATGGATATCACGGTGGATATGGATGATGAGGCCATGGTGGTAGGAGAAGTGAGTTTCCTTGTGGAGCATGTTATACATGTGGATCTCTTGACCACTAAAGGCGTGAATGTCCTTAGAATATTGCATGTTCTTTACGTGGGAAGAACTATAGATATAAGGAGTGCCCAGACTTATATGAGCATCTCAGTAAGAATCATAAGAAAGAAAACAAAGGTGTCAGGATGGTTAGAATCTAGTGTGTAATAGAAGATTAGTGGATGCCCAAGATAGCACCAGGACTTGAGGCATTAACAATGAAGATTACTACATGAGCTGAAGTGGTGCGTGTAAGAGAGGCATTACACCAGAAGCCTACGATCACCAAGGAGGAGGTTTTTCATGTAAGGTACCTAGATCTTACTCATCAGAAGGAAGTCTATCAAGAAACCATGGAGGTCCTCAGGAATCTTCAAGGTGAGATACGAGTGCTTAAAGGAGCGATCAAGGAAGATGGAGCAAAAGAAAGAAGCAGAAAAAGTCCCTCTGATATTGATGACATTAGAGAGGTTTGTAAAATGTTTGCGCAGGAGAATATTATTCCATTGCTAGGAAATTGGTTGAAGGGGAATACCCCACATGCAAGCACTGAGAATGAATGGAAAATCCTACATGCAAATCTTCCCCTAATAGTATTGACTATGACAAGGAGATTACTTTGAATGTTGTTATGGATGGATGGATCTGTTGAGTAACATATTGATTGATACAGGTGTGGAAGTGAATGTTATTACATTAGATGCATGGGTACAAATGGGGAGGCCTCCATTGCAGCCATAATCTAATGTGTTTTAATAGAAAATCAGACTAAGGCCACTCCCATAGGAGTTTTGAAGGATGCATCTATAACCATACAAGGGGCCAAGTTCACTAGGGATTTTGAGGTATTAGCACTTGCGAAGTAGACAATTTTCTAGCCTTGCTTGGATGCCCTTAGTATTATGCGGATAATGTTGACTTGAGATTTAATAAGGGGTATATCAGATTTGAGAACAAGGAGAAAATGGTTGTAATACCTTTGTGAGATGGAAAGTCTACACCATATATTGAGCCTATAAGTGAGGAGATCTTAAACATAATCTATGTACATGCTATTCGGGACCCGAGAGGTCAATGAGCCATCAAAGGAAGCATCCTATAGTGGGATGATTCTCATTCTATTAGTGATACTATGAGTATTACTTATGACAATTGGGCTCATGGTACATAAGAACTAGTAGGGTGTGAGGTATAAAGCATAGTTGCATGCAAGAATATACTTCATTTTGTTTGACGGATAGGTAGCATAGTACCTTGGTATACTAGGGTAGAAGATCTTCCTATATTTTTGAAATCCATGGAAGCATCTTTGGAAAGATCAAATTAAGAGAAGAGATGTGTTATTATATACCTTGCATGAGACAATAACGTGTTGGTGGGTAGTCCATAAAGATAATATTATAGATGGGAGGATATTGGAATCACCCTATATACTAGGTTTTGAGGAGTAATGCACCTACATAGATCTGCACTTATAATGGTAATCACCCTATTCAACATCACATTCAATAGTGTGAGAGACTCTAGATAGTGGGACAGGAAGCATTACCACCTTCACTCTGGGTGCATAGATTGTACTCTACTCTACAAGGATGTGCACATGCCTAGTATGTATACGCAGAACTACATTGAGAGAATGGGAATTGGCAAAATTTGACTACAAGAATGATCTAAACCTTTGACTACTTCTCAACTAAACCTCCAGTAGAAGAAGCATTAAAATTTGTCAAGTGCTTAACTATGGGAGATAGTGTTATGGGAGATAGTGTAAAGGTAGAAGAGCATATTCAGGAATTATTTGGTGAGACAGAGTCTAGAGTGCATTTTGAAAAGGAAGAAGAAATAAAATCCATACTACTTGAACACGCTTCCTTGAGAAAGAGAAAGGAAAGATGGTTTACATAGTGGATGATGAGGAAGTTGAGAACTTGGATATTGAACATTCACAAGGGGTGCGTGAGGTCTTAGACATTACAGATAAGGATACGTGTGCCTATAACGAACCCAGGAAGACAAAGAAGGTGAATATAGGTTTAGAGGATGAGCCAAAGGAGGTCATAATTGGAGACTATTGGTCAAAATCGGAAGTGGAAAAGATCATTGAGTTACTTAGGGATTATCAGGACTTATTCCATCGAGGGTATCATGAAATTAAAGGTGTGCATGAATCACTTTGGGAAATGAAGATAAAGCTTAAGGATGGTGCATGCCCATTTAGAAAACAACCTTATAGAATGAACCCCAATTTGTGTAAAAGGTCAAAGAAGAGAATGATAACATGTTGAAATGTGGAATTATCAAGCCTCTTGATAAGTCATAATGGGTTAGTCCAATGGTGATTAGTATCAAAAAGAATGGATGAATCAAAATATGTGTGGACTATAGGGAGATAAATGCTGCATGTGTCACAAACCATTTTCCTACACCATTCGTTGAGGAAATACTAGGAGTGGCAAGGCGTAAAATATTTTCCTTCACAGATGGGTTTTCTAGGTATCATCAAGTTAGGATTGCTCAGGAGGATCAAGAAAAGACAACTTTTACTACTGAATGGGGTAGTTTTGCCTATACTATGATGCCTTTTGGACTGAAAAATGTGCCTATTGTATTCTTACGGATAGTTGTTTAGGAATTCAAAGATTTTATTCACAACTTCTTACAGGTTTATCTAGATGATTGGACAGTATATGGGCTTGTGAAAGATCATTGTGACAATCTATGCTTAATGTTTGAATGATGTAGATAATTCAGTATCTCTTTGAACATCAATAAGTGCATATTTGCTACACCTTTTGGAATAATTTCAGGCCATATAATCTACAAGGAAGGTTTTCTAGTTGATCCAGCTAAGGTTGCAATCATTCTAGGCCTAGAAGCACCTACCAGTCAAAGTGAGGTGCACATTTTTGGGTCACACAGGATATTATCGGAAGTTAATCAAAGGGTATGCCAAAGTTGTTGTACCCTTGGAAGAATTACTAAAAGGAAAAGGTACATTTTATTGGGGAGAACCACAACAAGCGTGTGTTTGAGATATTAAAGGATAAACTTACTACTGCGCCCATTCTGCACTTTCCCTCATGGGATAAACCATTTCATGTGCATGTGAATGCCTCTAGCATGGCCATTGGCATTGTGTTAGCTCAACCTAGTGAAGGTATTATATATCATCCAATTTTTTTTTCTAGTAGGAAGATGACTCATGTTGAACATAATTATACAACTATAGAGCGCGAAGCTTTGTCAATGATCTATGCATTACACAAGTTTCATCAATACTTATTAGTAACCCCATTTTTGTTTTATATAGATCACATGGCATTGAAGTATTTGGTGAACAAACCCATCTTACAAGGGCACATATGTAGATGGATACTTCTATTTCAAGAGTTTGACTTCACAGTTGTGGTTAAGCCAAGGAAAAGTAACTCTAGACCAGACCACTTGTCTAGAATTCACTCAAGAGAAGAAACACAAATAATTGAAGAAACCATGCTAGATGCATAGTTATATAGGTTATAACACATGCC
The DNA here is from genome assembly GCA_018340775.1 of Taxus wallichiana var. yunnanensis. NCBI lineage: Eukaryota > Viridiplantae > Streptophyta > Pinopsida > Cupressales > Taxaceae > Taxus > Taxus wallichiana. Next base: position 61,678,134 of record CM031237.1, on the reverse strand, counting down.
CTTAGAATTAGAATACATTTTTATCTTTTTACGGATTGGTGTGGCACTAGAAGGAATGAAGGCATTAGAAAAGAAACAACTTGTTATACGTGCGACACCATTTATGCTAATCAGTGGTGACCTCTACAAGTTAGGTAGAGATGAAGTATTACGCTGTTGTATATTAGAGCATGAGTGCAAGGATATAATGGAGGAGGCACATGGTGGTATTGTAGGAGGCCACTATGTAGGTGATGTAACTACTCGAAAGATCCTACTTACTAGATTATGGTGGGAGACACTATATAAAGATTGTAAAGTGTATTTCAAAGTGTGTGACCATTGTCAGCATCTAGGTAAACCAGGGCAAAGAGATGAGATGCATTTGAGACCCATTACTAGTTCTAAACCATTTTATAAATGGGCCATCAATTTTGTAGGACCTATTTCACTAGCCACGCGTAGGACTGGGTCATGCTATATCATTACTTGTATATATTATCTCACAAGGTGGGTAGAAACAACACCTACAAAGGATTGTACAATGGCTACACAGAGATAGGTTTCTATGGGAGAATGTTCTTACAAGATATGGATGTCCTTTAAGCTTGACAAGTGATAGGGGTACACACTTTTTGAATGAAACAATCAATATCCTATTAGATGAGTTTATGGTTACACACCATAAGGCTACACCCTATAATCCTTAGGTAAAAGGGACTATGAAGCTTTTAACAAGATTTTGATCTAGACATCGACAAAAATTTATGATGTTAGAAGAAAGGATTGGGATGATAAAGTGTCATTTGTTCTTTGGGAATATAGAATAACTTATAAGAGATTGAACAAAGCCACGTTGTTTTAGTTGGTGTTTGGTGTCGAAGTCATTCTCCCTCTAGAATTTATATTACCTTCTTTGCGCATTGCACGCACCTGGAGGTCTAGCTAATGAGCTGGATTTAGAAGAGTATATTGAGAAGATTAAACTAGATGAGTGGCAAGCCATAACACGATGGATTTGAATAGGAAAAGGCCAACCAGAAAGAATGGCATGACATAAACATCAAGGATAAGAAGTTTGAGATTGGACAAATGGTACTTCTCTATGACTCTAAGTTCTTGCACCATTTAGGCAAACTTAAGTTACATTGGTTAGGGTTGTATGTTATTACTTACATCTTTGAAACCGGTGCTTGCCAGTTAGAAGCACTAGATGGAACATGGTTACCCGGTTACTTCAATGGGAGTAGGTTAAATCCCTACTATAAATAAGTCTTCTTGGTGTTTGTAATAAGGTAGTATTGCCATTTAGATTAGGTTTCCATTATGTATTTCCTTAATGTATTTCCTTCATTGTCGTTATGCTTTGTCACTTTAGTTTTTGTTGTTGTGAAATAAGTGCACTTACGTACATGAAGCTAACTACAATATGGAGCATGTTGATGTGCATCGATGCACATAATTTTAGTGTGGGGTGTGGTTATTGATATCAAGGTACAAGACTACTAGAACTGAAAGGTGGAAAGGAATAAGCTACTATGGGTGTTTGTCAAAGTAAAAAGATTGCTTCTCAAAAGTGACCAAGGATGGAGATGAATGAAGGAACAATATAACGTGAGGTAAGTAGAGGCCATGATAACTACCAGGATAAGGTACAATGATGAGGTACTTAGGCACATGGGCACACACTGAAGAGAATTCTATGACCAGAGGGTAGGAAGGTGTGCTAGAAGGTTATAGCTAGGGCACGAATATGTACCATGCAGAAAGAACAAATTTGGTCAATAAATGAGAGGATATTTGGTAGGTGGACAAGAAATAAATGCATCAAAATTTGAAAATCTATATAAGGATGGGGTGTAAGTTCATTTTTACCATTGATTAAGAGTATTTGAAAAAGAGCTAAGTGTGAAGAGACGAGTAATCAATTTGAGGTGTGAAGGGTGTGAAACTAGACGTGACAAGCAGATCTCTGTGTAGAAGAAGCTTGTGTATATGGTGGTGAATGGTTTGAGTGAAGTAGGATGATAGAGAGGAGCTAGAGCACGCGATTTCACCTAGGGAATGCTAACTCGAGCTAGGGTTTGATTCGGGCATTACAGAGTTGAAGAGACAAATGTCTATGGAAGGATTGCAAGGTAAAAATGGCACCCAAGAAAGTAACTACAATGAGAACAAAGGGAAAGAAGAAGGTAGTTATAGAGGAGGAAGAGATGGCACCTAAAAGTAATTTTTAGAAATGCAATATCCAGAGGGTGTCATAGTAGCCAAGAGTGGGATTCACATATAAGAAAAATCAAAGTGAGTGAATATAACCACAGGACCATAGAGAACAAAAAGGAACTTGATGCCCTGCTCAACACGAAGACAAACAAAACACACATGACAGATGACATGCCAATTTATGATGATGCAAGGAAAGAAACTTTTGAAAAGAATTGGATTCTACCAATTATATGAACTTCCATATTTTGGGAAGTATGAGCCTTTATACCAATGGCTCATGAGTAGAGTACATGAGAAAATTTTCTACTTTACAGGATGCGTAGTAGAATATCATCGCATTGATGTCCACAAGTGTGAGTTTGAAGGCCACATGATAGGATATAAAGACTAACCTAATAGATAAGGCTATGATTCTAGAAACCAGGAAGGAGTTGGGATACTTGAAGGGTCTGCGTGGTATGGACATTGATAAACTAAAGAATTGTCTAGTTGTACAAGTAGTAACACATCTTGTTACAAAGTTGAATGACTAGGAGAGGTGGTCAGAGGTTAACACCATATGGCTACATGTTGCAAAGTGGATATTAGAAGGAGTAGTCTATAATATTACAGGCTACATTACGAGAATATATAGTCGAGGAATCATGCATGGGATGAAAAATCATCTTTGGAGTTTATTATATTTGGTATTCATGGAGATTGGAGTACTAGATGGACTGAAGGAGAAAATATGGGAATACCCCATGGAGAATAAGTCACCAGCTAAAAGGTTCAGTAAGTACCTATGTAAAGGTTCCATGACAAATGATGTCAAGTAAAGAGTGGAGAAATGGTATGATAGGCTCCACATGACCTTTGAAGAAGAGTGGCACATCCCGAAGGACCTACCTTTGGTAATAGGGAAACAAGTCTAGTTTGTTGTATATCAACATTTTTGCATTGTGCACTTCCCATGAAAGATGGATCCTGGAGCCCTTGGTGCAAATTGCATTATGCCTTCACAAAGAAGTTACTTTCAGACATTAGTCCATAGATTCACGAGACATGTGCTTCCTATCCTTCAATACAAAGAAGGTAGACTGTGACTACCACACCCTGAGAAAGAAATATGTGTATCCAGGGTGAAGCACGTATATCAAGAGGATCATTTCAGAAGTATTGAGCATAAAGCCCATGATTCTAGTTGTCAGAGATATTGGGGCAGCACTAGTATACCTTTAGCTGAAGCCCAAGATGGAAAACAATAAGTATGTGGAGAATGATTTCATGCTCCCAGGGCTGCCGAAGGGTCAACATACAATGGAGAACATATCGGTGCCTAAGCCACAAAGCCAATTGAAGTGGAGGATGAGGATGAGCAAAAAAATAGTGGTGGTTTGGAGCATAGAGGTAGAAGATATCCTGTGAATAAGGATGAATGAGTGCACCACTACACCACCTTAGCCACAAGAGGGGGATGATGATTACTTAGATGCATTCCAAGGAGAGTATAGATTTAAGAGGGTGTTTAGGTGAACAACGATCCAAGGTGCTACTCCACAAATAGTGTGCAGATCACCTAGAATCTCTTCATAGAAGGAGACAACTGACCTCACAGAGAAGGAGGAAACTAAAGTTGAATGAGGAGGCAAAAGAGTCGGAGGAAAGTTTGCCTAATTGTCATACACTTCTAGAGGACATATAATAAAAAAGGATGACGAATCGAAGGAAAGAGTAGAGGAAGAAAAGGGAATAAAGGAGACAACTGCAGAGACTTCCCAGGACATGGAGACACAAGTACCGAATTTGGAAGCTAAAGTTCCTAAGAAATAATGGTCTAGAATAAAAAGTGGAGAACACATTGCACTAGCCATGGGATATGCACGAGAGGATGCAGTAAAATTTTCCATGCCCGCTTTCAGTCGTGATGGCATAGAAGGATTTATTTGGCTGGGAGCTAATGGATGAGGATATGGTGACCATGCACACTCAAAAACAACTATCATGGTCAATGCACACCCACATGGATGAGCCTAAATTTGATGTATACAAGGAGTCTTGCATGTCGAAACGGATGAAGAAGGAACCCTAAGCTAGACATATGATAGTAAAGCCTATTGTCATGTCAGATGAGTAGGTCAGCAACACATTGGTGAAGGTTTCTACTGAAGTTACAAGTGGAAACATGGAAAAAGCTGCAACAATAAGATAACTATGCGAGGAGATGAAGACAAAGGATTCAGAGATAGCACACTAACCCAAGATTTGGAATTAGAGTAGAAGAAATATAATGCATTCATCAACATGGCGGAGGCCATTAGGGATCATGTGCTGAAAGCACACCCACATCTGGTATCCAAAGTACCTACACAGTTCCCCTCAGTGATGCACTATGTTAGAACTTTGGTAGACTTGGTATTGGAAGATGACACCATCAGAATGCCACAACCAAAGAATCCTAAGGAGGTAGAAAGGGAAAAGGATGTAGTAGTCAGAAAGGTTGCATCATATGATGGACTGCTGCAAGTGCTTCAAGAAGAATTGAAAAAATTAGATCATGCCTTAAATATATGCATAGCTCTAGAGGCGTTGATCAAGGTAAAGAATTTGGAAGAAGATAATGAAGTCCAGAAGGCTATGAGGGATGATACCTTGGGGCACAAAGAGGTTAACTATTGTAAAAAAAAGTGTGAGGCCCTGGCAGCAACACAAGAGCCACACAAGGAAATATTAAATGAGCTTGGGAAACTCATCACACAGAAAATGGATGTACTGGAGGGGAGAATGGCTGTAATGTCCAACATTATGTTGGTCTTGCAGTATGAGAAAGGTGAAGTAATGCAAGATGAGATGGAATCCATCATTGTGGACATTCTAGAGAAAGCAAAGAAGGCTCTCACCAAGTGGCAGACCTTAGAGGCTGAAATAAAGGAGGAGTATCCAGAATTGATCCTTCAAGATGAGACAAAGGAGGCTGCCACATAAAAGCATTCTTTATTCATTCAAATTCTTTCTAATTCTTTCTATTCACCATTCTTTTGGAGATACCCATTTTCGGGGTGACAATGAGATTAGTGTGGGGTAATGTTGATCAGAGAACACTTGATAGAACTCACACAAGAAGTTTGTGTGGGAAAATAGGCCAAGTTCAAGGGTGCGAAGGGACAGGAAGAAACCGCATGTGCAGGACAAGTTAGCATTTAGGACTTAGCCATTTTTTAGCATGAAGATCTATTTTTAGAAGATGGCATGTAGAACACACCAACGATGCAGAGATATGTGCACCATGCATTGTCTATTTCTGGAGGATTAGATTTAGAGTAATTTTGCATGGAGACAATCTAAGAATAGGATTGTCACCTCAGTTAACTATCAGTAGTATATAGATAACACACTTGCATGTGTGGTTATGCAAGAAAATGGCATGTGGCTATTAATAGCATGCGACCTATTTTTGGAATAGATAAATGGTGAAGGGAAAGTCCCCACCCTATATATATGTAGTGAATTACCTGGTAGGGAGATGATGGATATAGAGAGATAGATAATATAGTGTGTGTGTGTGAGGGATAAGTATACAGAGACATGTACTTGTTTCTAGATTATTGTATCAGATCCATGTGTGCATCAACATAGATTGCTAGTATTGTAAGAAGCTTCTATGTTATTGTGATAATTAAGAGATGGAAGATATTGACTGAACCTAAGTGTCATTCTTGTGTGTAATTGGGTAGTGCATGTTCTTATTTCTATCATGATTATTGTTTAAACCTATTCTTTCCTATATCTAGATCTATCATGCACTGTATAATGATGTATTAGTTATGGATCTATATGCTTTAAGTCTTCATCATGTTAACATTCTGCTACAACAACCCTAAAGATGGACCTGGTACCTTTGTGCTCTTCATGTGAGCTCTTAGTCTAGGCTGAGTGATGTGCCAACATGTCTAGGGTATTATCCGGTAAATTCTAGGCCGCATAATTCATTAAGAACAAAATTTATATCATTTTCATACATGACCCATATTTTTACAGCAAGAAAACCTCGATTTCATGCCCTTATTTTTGTAAAATTTTATTTCCTACTATTCTAGAGATCGGTTTGAGCTAAAAATTTGTATGTGAGATAAAGAGAAAAACCCATCTCAAAAAGTTGGTTTCATCAAAATATGAGGTTAGGAAATCCACTTTCCAAAAATATTAAGTCTCTACATGAGAACTTACTATAAATAGAAAATTCTCATAGAGGAAATTTCTTCAAGGGCAGTGTGTATGAGGAACATCCAGAGGAACGAGAAAGGTGATCAAAGGTGAAAAAAGTTAGAAAGGGTCAAAATAGAAATTTACTAAAAATATTAAATTCACATTATAGGTGTAGAAAGTGGTAGTGGGTTTCGTATTCATCTATCTCTCTACTTTCCGATATCTCTAGAGGGTTCTTAGGTAGTGACATTTCTCTAGAAAGATAATACATCCTTCACAAAATATAGGAGACATCACTTTGGTTACAGTGGTGCATAAGGGTGAAATAAAAATATCACAAAGAAAAACATGAAAAATCTCAAAGAATTTGGTAGTCTAATAAGGTATGCAAAAATGGGTAATCATCCGATCTCCCCAGGGAAGCAAGTTAAGTGAGATCAACGGGTTTTCAAAGTAATCTAAACTAAATGAACTTAGTGAGCCGTGTTAAGCAAACTCAATGAGCTCGGTGAACTAAGGGACTTGATCAACTCGAGAATCAAGGGGAACATCATAAGTAATGTCCATAGGTCATTCTAAATTCACATTAAGAAATCTCAACAATGTTTCTAAACACTCATTTAGTTGCATTTGAAGCACATGTGCATCATATAAGGGGTATATTTTGATCATCATTAACAAGGGAAAAGCATTCAAATGGAACTTTTTTAGAGTTTTCCAATCAATATAGTAATGTTGTAGAGGGTCATCAGAGGCTAGTTTCCATCTTCAAATTATTTAGTACAGATCTTCATCGAAGGTGAAGACATCTTCATCCATGCTTTAGAGAAATTCTTATTTATTCTCCTCTCACATTATTTTTCCTCTTCTCTTAGCCTAATCTAATTCTTCATTGTGAGTAATCCCAGTGATTATCTTATTCATTTAAATATTACTATTTTTTTATTAAAGGAAAATAGTTTTGAAGGGACTATACCCTGTTACAACAAAGGCTCAATAGCCAAATCAACAAGAAAAGCATCAAAATAGGATCTGGAATCAGATATTATGATAATTCCAATAATAGTAAAAAAAGAAGCTACTAATATAAAGAAAAACAGGGACATAACTGCTACTAAACAACAAAAAGTAGAAAACTAACAGAAATAAAACAACAACTTGAACTCCTCCAGTCTTCCCAGAAGGTATTATTTCTTGAGGCCCTTTCAATCCTTGATTTGATCATCTGCAAGGAGGTAAATAGCACTAGAGTGGTGACATGTGTTGGGTCATTAATGTTCAGTTACGTGATATGACCTAATTTCTCTCCTTTTCAGTGCCCCAAATATCCTCAGGGACTCCACTCAACAATGTGATGCTTCTGACATGTTGTTCAAGAAAATCATTGATTGCTTTGAAGATGGCCATGGTGTGGTCATGTCTATCCTTATTTCTTCCTAGTCTATTATCCAGAGAGTTCAATTTTCTATAAATCTCTTCAGTCTGATCAATGCCAAAACCTGTATCATCATTTATCTTTCTTTTTCCCTTTTCTTGTTTAGTTTCGTATCTCTTTCTTGATATTTTCAACCTCGTTTTCTAGCATTTCCATTCTAAGGAGAATATTATCCCTCTCCTGTTGGGAAGCTTCGTCTTGCCCTACATTACTGATATGCAAGATATTTTGAACCATTTCCATATCCTTGTTACTTTAGAGGACACGACTAGAGGTAGGTGGGGTCACTGTGGGGTGCAAGGTTCTTATCCTTGACATTCTTGATAATGGGAGAGTTGGTCGGGTTGGGGGTGGGTGTGTTGTGGGAGGGAGTGAGTTGAACATTGGGGGAAACAGGAATGGGCATAGAAATTGATGAGGTAATGCTTGTGAAGTAGAAATATGAGCCCCTGGTGAAGGGGGATGGCCCTAGAATGTTTTTGAAAATCAAGAATGGATCATTCCATAGAATTTAGGAGGTAGTGTGGGAAACAAACAACAAGATTTCTCTTGAAGTGATTAAGGAAAACTAGGTGTTTGGTGGGAACAATAATGTAATGGCCTTCAAGGGATATAAACCGCACCATCATTTTAGTGATTTCATCGAAAGGTTCTGGAATGGAGCTTACGAATGTCGGTCAAAAAACTCCTTGTGTCAACAAACTTCTTAGCTTCAGCATTTTTGTCAATCCTTTTGTTGAAGAACTGGATGCCATCCAAGGCCAGCCATGTGACCTCTACAATTAGCTCCTCATTCATCAACACCCTTTGCCCTCTATATTCAACCTTCTTTTCCTTCCAATCTATGGAAAAATGTACTGAAATGTGTTGATCATGACCTTGGATTTTCTCAATAAAGTTGGAGACACCCCCCATTTGAAGCAAATTCCATAGCTCCATGTTATCCTTCCACATAGGATCGCAACTGGGTTCTAACTGGCATGAAGCTCCTCCCATATTTCTTCCTCTACTATTTCTACTAATGCTCTACTACAAACCACCCATGAAAAGGTAGTTTTTGTCTTGCTTATACCAGTTTTTGAGAATCCAACTAGAAATCCGATAAGCATGTGAGCTTTTATGTTGGTAATTGGAATAACCCCTCTCGCATGTGCCATCTTTCTTATCCATCAACTCCCACGCATTCTCATGAGATATTCTATCTAAGACGTGAATGCTCATAATTATCCTTGGTAATACCATTTTGTACTTCCATGGGGTTTTTTTTCATTATCCCAAGTGGTGAAATTATTATTATTTCCATAGTTGGCTAAGGTATCCACCACCTTATTTCCCTCTCTATAAGTATGACCAATTTTAATATTTTTGAAGGCATGACATATATTAATAGATTCTGAATGAAATCTTTAATAGTCCAACTTGGAGGGTGTATCTGATTAAGATGATTTATAATATTCAAAGAGTCACCTTCAACAATGATGTTTTGAATGTTGTAATCCCTAGCAATTCTTAGACCCCATAAGGTGATAGAGCTTTTGCATAGTGATTGGTCTGATTGCCCATTCTACCAAAGATAAGAGAAACTAAACAACCTTTATGATCTCAAATTATTCCTCCACTAGTAGCTACCCTTGGGTTTCCCTTAGAGGCTCCATCAAAATTAAGTTTATACCAAGAGCTTGGAGGAGGAATCCAATGAATTAGAGATCTATCAATATTTGGAGTTCTTCATTTCGAACATTTTCAATATCCATCTTCCAATTTGAAAGAATAAATTCTTCATCTTCAAGATATTTCTTATTCTTGGGAGGTTTAAATCTTTCAATATTGTCTTTAATTGCATTACCAATCTTAGTAAAGCTTTTCTTGCAAGGTTGTCTACTATTTCTGAAAATTATGTCATTTTGTCTTTCCAAACTCTCCATATAACATGGGGCATCACCAGTTCCAAATTTTCGAACAATACAATGTTTAAAAGGAGGATCCCACTAAATCCAAAAATGAATAAATTCCTTTGGCACTATCTAGCAAACATTGAATTTTGAAAAAACATAACTCCAGATCTTTGAAGTGTACTCACAAAGTGCAAAAAAATATGTTTGATATCCTCAGCCTCTTTTTTACATAGGCAACACATGTTTGGCATTATAAAGCCTCTCTTAATAAGGTTTTCATTTGTGAGTATTCTACCTCTGAGAACAAGCCAAAAGAAGAAATTGATTTTAGGAGTTAGCTCTGGCATCCAAATTCTACTCCATTTGAAATCACACTTGAATGTTTTCAAAATAGGAATTGTATCCAACTTTGACAGTGTATTCCCCATCACTTGAGTTGTTCCACACAAGTTCATCCTTAGCTTCAATTTGACTCAGGGGTATGTAGTCTAGCTACACTTGTAATAAGGAGATTATGGGATTTAGCTCATCACTTTCCACCTTAAGTTGTTTCCATCTTTTTCTATTACCCTCCATTTCAATGTAGTCTTTGACCTTAGTTCCATACTTTTTCTCTAGAATATCTTTGACAGAACCAAATTTATCATTTAAGCTGAGGCTATTCCAGTTATCACACTAGAATTGAATATCTCTGCCATTTCCCACCTTCCATTTACAACCTTGTTTGATAAAATTCCTAATTTGTATCAAATTGTTCCAAAAGATAGACCCTTGAGGTAGCGATCATCTTGAAGGAAAAAATTCACAATTTTTGAGCTAGATACTTAGCCTTAATTAGATCAATCCAAGGTTTCTCCTCAGTAAGCATTCTCCAGCCCATTTTTGCAATCAAGGCCATATTCATTTTTCTAATATCCTTTATGCCTAGCCCACCGATTCTTTTAGGAGTACAAACTTGATCCCAAGCCACCAAGTGGTATCTGAATCTTTCCTCCATTCCTGCCATAAGAAATGCTTCTGAATCCTTTTAATTTTATCCCTGAAGATAGTAGGAATGTTGTATAAAGACATAATGTAAATAGGTAGATTTTGTAGAGTGCTTTTGATTAGCAGACATTTTCTAGCATTAGAGAGTATGGCCCCTTTCCAACTAGCCATTTTATTTTGAAATATTTCAAGTAAACCATTCCAAACTATGGTAGGAATTTTTTTGGTTCCAAGAGGAAGACCTAGGTAAGTAGTGGGCAAGGAATTGATTTTGCATCCAGAATTTGAGCAATTATTTTTTGTCTTTCTAGAGGAGTATTAAAGAAGAAGATGGAACTTTTATCAAAATTAATCTCTTTCCCGAGGCAACCTCATAAAATTTTAGAATAGACTTAATAGCCTTAGCTTCAAGGATAGAGGCCATCAACGAAGAATTGTATCATCTGCAAATTGCTGATGTGAAGCTGTTTGGTTTGTAGAAGTAGGCCTAATTCCTTTAGAAGACCATCATTAATGATTTGGTAATGGATCTGCTAAGACTGTCCCCATTAGTATGAAGAGAAAAGGGGATATAGGATCACCTTGTCTTAATCCCTTGCTATTGTCAAAGAATCCCACCGGCTCACCATTCACCACCACAAAAATCTAGCAGTAGAGATGCATGCCTTAATGATTCTTCTAAATTTATTAGGAAAACCAAATTTAGCCATAACATTGTCAAGGAAATACCAAGAGACTTTGTCAAATTCCTTATTCATATCAAGTTTCATAACCATGCTAGCTCTTTTATTATTATCCATAGAGTGAATGATCTCATGCACCATGATCACCCCATCTTGAATTATCCTACCTTTTATGAATCCACTCTGTTGCTTTGAGATCATATCATTTAGAATAGTTTGGAGTCTTGTAGCAATAATCTTAGTAAAGATTCTATAAATAACGTTAACCAAACTAATGGGGCAAAGTCCTTGAAATATTTAGCATCCATTTTTTTGGAGCAAGCACAATGTGGGTGTTATTTAGCTCTTTTAGGAGATTACCAGTTCTGTAGAACTCATTCACTTCCCTTAATAAGTCATCTGAGCATATTTCCCAAAACTTCTGAAAAAAATTAGCAGAAAAACCATCAGGGCCTGGTGCCTTATCCCCTTCAAGAGTAAAAACAACTTTTTGTAGTTCCTCCAAAGTGACTATTTTAGAAAGGTATTTTAGTTTTTACACATCAATTCTATCATTTGGAATGGATTCTAATAGAAAAGAGGTAGCCTCTTCATTTTCTCGCACTATTCTCCTTGAGCAGATTTTCATAAAATCTGAGAGCTTCATCCTTTATATCCTTAGGGTCTTTGATGACAACACCATTTCCTTTTGAAACTTTCGTTATCCTATTGCAAGATCTATGTTTCATGGTGGTCATATGAAAGAATTTTGTGTTTTTGTCTCCCTCTTTCAGCCAAATTTCCTAGATTTAAGCCTCCAGAAAGTTTCTTCCCTGCTACAGACTGTATGTAGCTTAGATAAAATTATTTTTTCCGCTAATTGATCCTCTAAATACATTCCCTTTGTAGTAATGTGAGATTACAATTCTTGAAGTTTTTTCTTTAATTCCTTTTTCCTGACAAATATATTGCCAAAAACGTCTTTATTCCATTTTCTCACTTGCTTTTTAACATTTTTTAATTTCTGAATTAATCTAAACTGAGCTAGTTCCTTCACCATCCCAATTCCACCATTCTTTAATTCTATCAAAGATGTCATCATGCTCCATCCACATATTTTCAAATTTAAAAGAGCTATGCGTTGGTTTAGCCCAGTTGAAAATATTTAAAACAATCGGATTATGATCGGAACCAATTCTTGGAAGAGAGGAAAGATGGAAGTCTTGATGCAAAATCCAATTGGCAGAGATAAATGCTCTATCAAGTCTAACCTGAATCATTTCACTGCCCACTCTTCTGTTTGTCCAAGTGAATTGATTACCATGAAGTTCCACATCCATGAGATTTGAATCAGAGACAAAATCAGCAAATTCATCCATGCCATTGGAGAAAGCAGGATTACCCCTTATTTTTCACTAGGATTTAAAGGGGAGTTGAAGTCACCCATAACTAGCCAGTTGTCATTTTTGTGTTGACTTCTAAAGAGCTTTAGATCATTCTAGAGCTTCCTTCTCCCATTTACAAAATTAGGTGCATAGATATTTGAAAGGATCCAAGTGAAATTATTATCAATAACATAAAAATGAATAGCAAGATGATGGTTGGTGTCAAAGATTACCATACCATTCAAAATATTCTTGTCCCAGAAAGTAGCTAAGCCACCTGAAGCTCCCTAAGAATCGACAACAGCAATTTCCGAGTTGTCCCAGAAATTATTTTTACAATTTTCAAGGATATTTGAATTCATTTTAGTTTCTATAAGATCAAAATGCTAGGCCTGCTTGAGATTATTAACTCTTTAAGTATTCTTTTTTTAGAGTTCCCATTCATCCCTCTTATATTCCAAGAGATTATCTTCATCTAAATAGTATGGGGGATGAATTTTCTAGATGGCTCAACTGACTCGAGTTCCATCTGCAATATCTTTTTCTATTTTCTTTTTTGAAGCTCCTTCTTTGAAGGTCTTCCTTTTTAGAGTTGCTTCCAAAATCTACTATCCTTCTAGTAGATGATCTAGTTGTTCTGGAAGTTGAAGCACCCAGTTATCTATTTTCTTTTTTATCATTATATAGCGTATCTGGGATCTCCTCAAAACCCTTGACTCTTTTTTTTGGATTTAACCTCTATAAACCCATTGATCAAATCAGTTTCATCATCAGAAGGTGCCTTGAATGGTGTTACTTATCCTTCCTCCTTTTCTCCCTATTCTTGACCCTTGTATGGTTGTGAAATTGTTGCTTTATTACTTGAAAGAGGTTGCCCATCTTTAGGCAAGAGATTTTCTATCAAAGAGAAGATTTCCTCCATTAGTAGGTTTGGTTCCATGTTTTCTTTTTCATCATTTAGCTCTTCCTCTATGATGTATAAGGGATCATTCTCACCCCTCTTTGTTTCTTCTACCCCGATTCTAGTTTGTTCTCAATTTCATGACTCAACAATCTAGTCTAATCTTTCCTATTCAAAATTCCCTCTGAATCCTTGGATAAAAGATTAACTCTTACTATAGTGGTCATCTCATCAACCTCCAAAATCACCTTCACAGGTGTCTCCATTGCTAGATCTTCTTTTATGATTGGTAATACTAGTTTTACCACTGGAGTTTTAGGGCACCAAAGTTTCCTATAGAGACAGAGGTTTCTTGATTGGAGTTCAAAACCCCTTTTTTCCTTTTTTATATTTTAGATCTGGTAGGTTTAGAGTAATCCCTTCTATTTGACCTTGTTTCCTTTTTTTAATATCCTTAGTTGGGATCCTGAGCTCATTCTCTTTCCTAACTTCAGGTGTCTTTTAGATCCATCATTTGTCATATCATTTTTATCCATCGATTCGCTGATGTAACCCTTCATCCTTGTGATTAGCCAAGGTTGGGCATTTTCTGGTGAAGTGACCTATTCGATGGCATTTATCACACCTCAAATGGAAAGTTTCATATTCTATATTTTGATGCCATGAACCACATTTTGACTATAAAATGATATGTTCTAGGAGTTCCTATTCCATTTTAGAAGAAATGCAGAATCTTGCAAAGGCAAGTTTGGATCTATTCCTCGTTGGTCCATCTAGCCCAATCAGAGATCCAATAGATTTGGAAACATTTAATAGGATCTCATCATCCCAGTATTGAAGGGGTAGTCCTAGGAGTCTACACCAGATAGGGATAGTGTGTATATTCTCAGTATTGGGATCAAACCCTAGATACCATATTTTTTTAAAAGGCCCATATTACCCATGCACCAGGGCCCTCCCAGAAGCACCAATTCCAAATCAATCTGCTGATTAAATTTAGCCAAGAAAAAACCTCGTGACATGGTAGTAATAATCAGATCACCCTTTGGTTGCCACTTTCTTAGAGCCCATTTCCTAATAGCATCAATATTAGGTCTAGGGCTAAGAAACTTACCAACTAGTGAAAGATTGATTTACCCATTGCCCGATATAGACATCCATCTGGAACACTAAGGTGGGTCACACCTTTCTTATCCTTTACACTCGTGAACTGCCCCTTTGTTAGTGATTGTGGACCCACATTCTTATTTGGAGGTTCTTTGAGAATCTTATTCCAAGAAAAAGGGGTGGATCCCTTGTTTGAATCAAACTGCATGAGAAAATTTTAACCATCCAATTCAAGTTAGAAATTTTCCCTTTCACAGCCAGATTTGGCTTAAAAGGAAGACATTCTACAACTAGAACTATTGACACAACTCTAACTTCTCCTTCATCACCCTCAGACATCGAATATTACTATAGTTAACATTGTAATAGGTCACCCTTAATTAGTAAAAGGGGACTTAATTTCACTCCTAAGGATTCAAAAAGTCATATATTGTACGAAAAACAAAATTTCATGTGGGAAAAGGTGAAGAGTCATATAACATCCTATAAATTATAATGACTTCCTCATTCTTAAGGGTTGTCATTTTTGTTTTCTTAAAGAGAGATTACTACTTGAAATGAAGAAAAAGAGATAGAAAAAATTCCTCTATGTTCTTCTAATTCTCACTATGTATAAATTTTCCAAAACATCAATGAAGAAGAAAGGAGTTTCTTGATTTTCTTGATGAGAGGATTACCGAAAATCTACGTTCCTAATTCTATCTTGTCTTGTTGCTTTATTGAAAAAATTGTTTTAATTCTATATGTGTGTGTTGAATTACTTTGATTAATGTCTCGTAGGAATTTGATTTTCTACCTGAGATATTAATCCCCTTCCTTTTTCCCACTTTCTTTCCTACCTTCTCAAAGCAAATTCCTACCTTTCAACAAATTTCAATCTTTTACCACAGGTTTAGTGGAGTGTTCCTATTGGATCCCCGACCTTTAGGCCACCCACAGATTTTAATTTCATTCATGCATAATAAATGGAGCTACACCATTCAAGTAGAGGGACCTAGAGTCTCAAAGTGTTTGTGGATACTCACCAATTTGTCCATCTAATTTTTTTCTCGCCAACAGTTTTGGTGCCGACCGTAGGAAGACTTGGCATATTCTGCACCCAAAATATGAACCAAAAACTCCAAAAATTATATATCCAATTTTTAAAAAAATAAATTAAAAAAGAGTTGATTGAAATCCATTGCTAAAAATCCCCTTATTGATTCATGTAATCAACCCTTCATGTCTCACAGCGCCCTTTCTTATTCTTATTATAGGATTTTCCCAAAAATATGGTTGAAAAAGGATATATCTAGCTAAATAGCATAAGAGGAGTTGTTCATCTTCCTTTTGAGGCCTTGCAGAAATATACAAGAGAAAATCACAGGTAACCCATAATTTTTCTCTCAAGCCTCATCTCCATTTGAGTCCTCAATTGGTACCCCTAGAAATCCTATTCAAATCCATGTTGATACCCATTGTAAATTATTTTGATTCCCCCTTCTCTTAACCAAAATTGAATTCCCTAGTGAAGGAGAACAAGAATCAAAAGAATAATTGGGAGAATAATTTGTAGAAGCAAAAGTAATAATGGCATAAGAAGGAGAAAGACCTTAACCGATTGTGCCATGAGGTAGGAACATGGGCCTACTCGTACTCCCACAACCTCTTCATGAACTACCATAAGGTTCAAGAAAAATATTTACCAAGTTTAGAGGATATTCATAACTCTTCGAGGAACATGTAGCCACATTCATCACCACCTATGGTGTGTTAGGAGTTAAACATGAAGATGTATATGGAAGATTGTTTGTAGAATCCTTATAGGAAAAAGTAATAAAGTGGTTCTACCTCCTACATGATAGGTCTATCACATGTTGGGATGATATTAGGACTTGTTTTGAAGATATATTTAATTCAAATGAAGACTATTGAGACCTCTTGGTATAATTGGTATAGATGAGGAAAGAATCAAATGAAACCATGAGGTATTTTGTAGATAGATACAACAAGTTGGTCAAAAGGATACATCTCAAAGCTATGCCCTCAAAAGACAATGTAAAAATATTACTCATGAGTGATTAATTGCTAGAGGTATCATTCTTCATCTTAAGGGTTCAACCAAGGAATATCACACAACCACAAGGGATTTCTGTTGAAGTAGAATATGACCTCATTCTATGAGGAAAAATCAAGAATCCTTCAAGGAAAGATAAGGCCCAACATTCTAAAGACAAGATAACTAATCCATTGTTGCAGAAATTAGTAAATGAAGTGATAATATTGAAGAGGGAATTTTTCCAATGAGGATCCCATCAAATTCCTAATAGAAATCAGATCATAGGAGAACCCCAAAGGATTTCCTTCGAGGATTTTTATCTCAATGCAATATATAGAACTCAACCATTCAAAGAAGGACTTGAGCAAGAAAGTGAAGACAATAATTTCCTAGAGGTTGAAGAAGTAAATATTGATGCACAAATAAGAACCTATGAGTATTTTGTAGGTGATGAAGATGATGACGAAGATACACATATTTTCTCATGTGCAGTATTCACCCATTCTCAATCTAAACAAGGATCTCCTCCCTCCTCTACCATGGAAAAGAAGAATATTGAATATCCTCCATTGGAAACTCTACAAACTAAAATAATCAAATGAGGATATCCACTCCCTCTCTCTATCAAGTTTGTATTGGAAAAACATGAGATCATGGCAAGTTATAGGTCATCGAATATTCCACGTAAGTCTTCCCATGATCCTTATAAACCCAATTCTATCGTTAGAAAATCTCATCTTTCAAGTTTGTCTAATGTACCTCCAAATTTAGTCACCCCTTCCAAACCTATTACCTAACCCAATAAAAATGCTCTATCTTCCAAGATAGAACTACCTCCACAATGTAAAAATTTCACTATTCCTGGGACATCAAGTTCACCCACCTTTTCTTCATTCAATTTCATTGATCATGCAATCAAAACTAAAGTTCATATTTTCGAAGCTAGATATTTACAAACAAAATTAAAGAAATTTGAGAAGCTTGTTAATTTTATCAAGGGTGGAATCTCAAAGCACAACACTGTAAGTCCCAATCCTAAGGGTCTACTATCAACACTACCTATAACTCCCAAACAGAACATGCTTTCTCTAATTGCATCAAAGAATGACATGAGTGAACCTTTTTATGTGTCCCTTATTGTTGGAAGATACCAGTTAAATAATTGTATAATATATTCAAGCTCTTATAACAATGTGATTCTTATAAAGGTGGCCAATGCTCTCAAACTCACCTTGGCACATCGCAGTGGCTCAACACCATGGAATCAAAGGAAGTCCCACTTGTGGGAAAGATTAATGATGCAGTGGTGGATCTCATTGAATTCCCAAACAAAAAGGTTTTAATGACTGTTAGTGCAAAATCACAGCACCCCTGGATGCTGGTCAGGTTTCTAGGTTGACCATACTATCATCCAGTGTGATTGCATAACATTGAATCCTTTCTCCAAGTGTGGGACTTGAAAAGTGAGAAAGGATTCTCCAGAGAAGGCTGGTTCCTATTCCTCTGTTCAGATGCACACGAAATATGCAGAGGGTTTGCTCGAAACCTAATCTAATCTGCCAAGGAGACAGGGTAAGAAGATGCATAAAAATAAATCTAAGCTAATAGAGGTGATACGCAGGAATGAAGAACAACCTATCTTGCCAGTAAACACAGACCATTCAAATGTGATATAAGATCATGCACAGATAACAAAACTTGCAGTGAAAGACCAGGAGGATGCAAAATGAACACAGAGAGGGTTGAGAATCATCCACAGACATGTATTACTTGCTCCAAAGATTGATACAATACACTACAGAATGCCAAGAGGTAGAGTCGTATTACAGTTTCAAATGAGAGGTTCGAACTCCACAAATTCGCCTGATAGGAGAAGAAGGGAGGAGCAAAACAGAAAATGTTCGACCTTTTGAAAGAAGCTCCTCTTTACAATATATAGGAAGAATGAGAGAGGGAAAAGAGAGGAAATTAGAATCTACCCCAACCACTTCTAGGTCGTATTTTAAATCATCTCATTATGGCAGAAGCGGCGGATCTGGCAAAATGGCGGAAATTGGGCTATGAGAAGCGGGCTATGAACTGCTTGCATTAAAGCTGGTTGTTGGAGCGTCACTTCTGGCATTACCACGTGTCAGGGACGTTTTCTCAATTTTCTCTCTCCAGACTACACCAAAATGCAAGATTGATCCCTAGAATCATGTAGAGAATTTCAACAGCTTTCCGTTGATATAAAGAACGTGCAAATCGAGCTCTGGATCGAAAGATACGACGATCCGAAGATTTAGGGCAAAAAACAGGCAAAAACAGGTCGGGGGGAAAATATTTGAACTTTCCCCGCGCTCTGCCACTTGGATGACACGTGGCAGGCTCTGATTCGCTGAGTAATTCTCTCTCCTCCACCTTTCCGTGGGCTTTCCTTTGAAATTTCCTTGTGGGCCCTTAAACTTGGACACGTGGCACTATTTCATTGGTTCGGGTTAGTCTTGAAACCTCGCCCTTTGACTTTTGGACTTTCTCCCTTGTGACACGTGTCGTGATTTGATTGGTATTCGGGTCTGCCGGCTTTTCGCGTCCACCGCGTCCATTTGTCCCGGATGTCCCAGTGCTGTTTGGGACAAAAACTCCCGATCCGCCCGAAATGGGCTTCCTTGTCCCTCATTCGGCCGATGACACGTGGCATTGCTTGATTGGCTTTCGGCTCCTTTGGCTATCGCGTCCCACGCGTCCCTTTGTCCCAACTGTCCCAGTGCTGAAGTTCCCGTTTCGGCCGAACCGGCCGGTTCATGTCCTTCGTGTACATTTGTTCCAAGCTGTCCCGGCATGCAGGACAAATTCTTCGAACCACCGAAATGGGCTTCCTTTGCTCTCGGCCGCTTCACCTTTTCGCGTCCTTCGCGTCCTCGTGGCCCAGATGTCCCAAATGCTTAGTGCGAAAGTTCTCCTTTTCGGCCGAACCAGGTGGTTCGCGCCCTTCACGTCTTCATGTCCCAAATGTCCCAGAGCAGTTAGTCGATTTTCTTCTCCTTCGGCCGAACCGGCTTTCCGCGTCCCACGCGTCCCGATGTCCCAGATGTCCCTTTGCTTCGCGGGCCACTGGAGGCTTTTCGGCCGATCCGCGCCTCGATGTCCCAACTGTTCCAACTTTTGCGAGGACTAGGACTTAGCCAATTTTCACGATTTTTCCTGTCCCAAGCTTGTTTTTGCCACTTTTTTCACCTTTCCTCAGAGCTTGCTCTTTCCTTCTTTGCCGGGGAGTTAGAAAAAATCTGAGGGGACCCTAGAAACATGATTTTTCCCTGAATCAATCCATTTTCCTGGGACTTGAGAATTCTGATGCATGTTATCAAATTAACCCTGGGGGGTGAATTTTGGATAACAATTGGCGACTCAGCGGGGGTACCTGCCTGCTAGGTGAAAAGACCAGTAGCCTTTAGCAGTCCATTGGGCATGGAGTTATCAAACATTCAGTTTAGAATCCCAATTGACTAAGAATGTGTAAGGAGGAAGATGGAATATCACACGATGAAAGAAAGGACTGCTAAACATCTCCATGGACAAGCAAAAGCTGTGCCCAAAGCACTTAGGAAAACAAGACTAACTCTACAACAAAACAATGTGCACAAGCACTTGGAGGAAAGAAAATCTAATCTAATATTTACGAGAGGTAGTGAACTTCCCTCTAGAAAGGCAACGCTTGAGATAGATTCCATTGACTGGAATCTGCAGTTCTTCACCCTCCAGTGAGGCTAATTGGAAAGCATTGTTGTTCTTGCACTTTGTGACCATGTATGGGCCACTCCAAATGGCATCAAATTTTGAATGCCTTCCCGGTTTTTCTCTGTCCACATCCCATTTCAACACTAGATCTCCAACTTGAAAAGATCTATCCTTGGCCTTTCTATCAAAGGTCTTCTTGATCAAAGCTTGATCCTTTTCCATTGCTTGGGATGCCTGATTTCTGATCTCTTGCAGCTCCATCAACTCTGCATACCTCACCTCCATGGGCTCAAATTCAAGCAACTCCAGCTGCTTCATGAGTTCCAATGTTGGCAACTCAAGTGACATGGGCAAGATTGCCTCTCTTCCATAGACAAGCCTGAATGGAGAATTACCTGTGGATCTTTTGGGAGTGATCCTATCAGCCCATAAGGCTGATTTCAGTTTGGTATGCCAAGCCCTCTGATTCTCATCAAGAGTCCTCCTAATGATCCTCAACAAGTTCTTGTTTGTAGACTCGGCCCTGGCCATTACCTTGAGGGTAATAGTTTGATGAAGTGCTTAGGTAGATCCGTTCTTGACAGCCCACTCAGTCACCTTAGATCCAATGAATGCCAATGCATTATCAGAGATTATTGTAGCAGGTACGCCAAATCTGGTAGTTATCCCCTCATAAAAGTCTAAGATGCTAGACTCATTTGCCTCTTTGAGTGCTACTACTTCTGTCCATCTGGTGAAGTAGTCCGTGGCTGTCAAAATCCATTTGTGCCCTTGGCTTGAATTGGGATTAATGACTCAATGAAGTCAAACCCCATTGCATGAATGGCTGGTCAACTGAGATTGGATGTAATGGAAGGGCAGCAAGTCTTTCTTTTCCTGTGAAGAATGCACAATTCTTACACCTCTTGATCCATGCATAGCAATCACTGAAGATTTTAGGCCAATAATAACCAGCCTTCATGATTTTTAGAGTTGTCACTCTTGGTGCAAAATGACCACCGGCTGGTCCACCATGAAACTCTTCCAACACCCTTTGAATCTGATTTGTGCTAATGCATCTCGTGAAGCACTCCATTCACATCTTTCTTGAACAAAACTCCATCAACAATGGCATATGGAACAGCCTGCAACCTGAAGTATCTCCTCTTCGCTTTGCTCATTTCTGGAGGGCATAGGCACATGCACGCAGGAAGTGTATCATACTACGAGTCCAACGGGGTGGGCACATTATCATTTTCTGTTCTTGACCATCTGTAGTACCAAGACAACATCTTCTTCATTACTGCTTCAACTTGTTGACTCAAGGCTAGTTGTTCGCATAGTCCCTTCCACGTACTAGTTTGGTGACCTTGATCTCGATGTCATATTCCATGACACGAGTTATCCATCTGCACGTTTCTCATTCGAGATCCTTGTTTAGAAGGAAGTCACGACTCCGCATGAGAGACCAATAATTGGATCTTGTTGTTTGAGACTAGGTGCTTGAATTTCTTTAAACTCGATCACTTTGCAAGTACATGCTTTTGATGAAAGAGTACCTAGTTTCGTATTCCTCAAGCCTTGGTGAAGAAAGCAAGCTGGTTGTTCTAATCCTTCTTTGTTTTGTTGTGCAAGATTGCAGAAATTGTATCTCCACCACCAAAGGCGTATAGCATGAAATCCTTGGAGAAGTTTGGATTGATGAGAGTTGGAGCTTGAGATATAGCCTCTTTTATTGCCTCAAAACTTGCCTTGCCTTCAGATGTCCACTTAAATGCCATGCTCTTCTTCAACATCAGTGTTATTGGCTTTACGAGAGCTGCAAAGTTTGGAACAAACCTGCGGACAAAATTGATCCTTCCTAAGAAGCTTTGAAGAGCCTTCTTATGACTTGGTGATGGTAGTGCGCTCGAATTGCTTGACTCTTTTTGGGTCGATCATCAATCCCTCCTTTGAAACAATATGGCCAAGAAGTTTTCCCTCATGAGCCAAGAATATGCATTTTTTGGGATTCAATGATACCCCAAATCTTCTACACCTCTGAAATACCTGCCTCAGATGAAAGAGGTGATCCACTGCATTTTTGGAGAATACAGTGATGTCATCAAGGTATATCAAAACTATTTTATTGATCAACCCCTTGAATGCCATATCCATTGCCCTTTGGAAAGTGGCTCCAGCATTTGATAGCCCAAATGGCATCTTCTTGTAGGCATAGGTCCCCCATTTGGTGGTGAAAGCCATCTTGAACTGGTCATCTTCCTTCACCATTACCTGATTATAGCACTGAGTAGCCATCTAGTAGGAGAGAATCTCTCGAACCGGATCTACTGCAATATTTGTTCCATTGAAGGAAGTGGGTAATGGTCTTTGAGAGATGGCTCTGTTTAGGTCTCAGAAATCTACACACAACCTGATTTCTCCGCTCTTCTTCCTGACCGGAACCAAGTTTGCGACCCAGCTTGAGTGCTTGATCGGGAATATAATGCTTGCCTCTATTAGCTTATTTAGCTCTTTCTTCATTAGAGGCTCAATGTGAGGTTGGTGGTCTCACCTTACGCACTTTGATGGGCTTAGCATCTGGATCCAATTCTATGGTATGCTGAGCCAGGTTGGGATTGAAACCTTTCAAGTCTTCATAGCTCCAAGTGAAGACATCTGGAAATTCTTGGCAAAGTTGTATGAAATCTGATTTCTCCTGTTCAGTGGCTACCTTGCCAATTTGAAGTGTTTTGTTTTCCCCAACCGGAATTGGCTCTGAATCTTCTCTTTTGACCTGTATGTTAGCCTTTTCCTTACGGAACTGGTCATTAGGGTTGAAGATAGACTCCAATGTTACTAAACCCCTAGGAAGCTTGTTTGTCCATAGCTGCACTACTTGATCCCCATACTGCTGCTCTAATCTTGTCCTGATTCCTAGTTGAGAATTCAGCCTCTTCTTGTAAGAAATTGACGATCTATTGATCGTTCTCAAACACCTGCCAGCTGGTGTTATTATCTGGAACTGCTGGCCTCACAATCACATGGACATGTGGCTGTGTTTTTTCCCTTTTGATGTTGTCAACCACATCAAACATTGCTCCAACAGCTGCGAGCCTATCCGCGGCTTCATTTTTCTTCCTAGGTATGGACGCGATATTGAAAGCTTCGAAATCCTCAACGAGGTCCCATACCCTATTCTTGTAGTTCTTTAGCAGTTCATTCTTTGTAGCATGTTGTCCCCTGACTTGATTGATGATTAGTTCACTGTCACCAAAGACTTGCAAGTTCTTTATTTTCTTCTTGATTGCCCAATGTATCCCTTGCACCAAGGCTTCATATTCAGCAGTGTTATTTGAACAGGAAAACTAGAAACGGAAGGCTGAGTAATACCTTATACCTTGTGGTGAAATGAGCATAGCTCCTCCTCCTGCACCTTGTCTACTCCTTGATCCATCAAAGAACAGCTGCCATACTTCATTCTTGTCCTTATGATCTGGCTTGGTGATGCTGGGGAGAGGTTGATCCTCTTCATGTAAACAATAAACCCCTAGCTCAGATTCTTCTACTTCTTGATAAGGATCAAAAGCATGCACCTTGCTTGCCCATTCATCAAGAGTCAAATCGGGATACTTCCAACCTTGGTGTCAGCCTCGTCAGTGCTAGGGTGATCTTCTTGATCAAATGCTGAGCAATTGGCATTAATCTGACTTGGAGTGTAAGGCTCAATATGGAAGTTTGCAATAGGTTCAGACCTAATTGTAGCCTTAGTTCCATACCTTGTTCTAAATAGCATGTGAGACCAATCCACCGAAAGATAGCCTCCAATTTTAGCAGTGAAGTCTCTTGACAAGCACAATGCAAAGAGTGGTGGAAGGTCTATGTGATACATCTTGTAAAACAACAACATTTGGACATGCATGCGAGGTAAGACTCAAATTTCTAATCACTCCAGCTATTGCTTATTGTTGTCCCATCTATTGCACTACCCCTTTAGATGTTATTTCATCTTTGGAGCCCTAGGTGATCAGCTATCTGTTTAGGCATTACTGAGCTACTTGCCCCGGAGTCTATCATGCAATTATGTACTAGCTGATTTCCAATGATTAACGAAACATAGAAAGGGGGGGCTTCAACATTTTACCTTGTTGTGCTCCATGACTTCCTTGAAATTTGGGGCATTTGTAAGCACTTTGTCTTGCATCTCGAACTGCTTGATTGAAGTTGGCCAATCCTTCATGGCAGCTTGCAGCAGATCTCTTTGGCCTGGGATGGATAGGGATTCCCACATAGATATATTGACGTTTGTCTTCTTCATCTGATCAATGATACTGAATGGTGATGAAGGATCTCTCTGTTGTCCCTTGGTTTGCACATTTACTCCTTGTACGTGGGCAGCAACAGCTGGCATTTGAGTTGGCCTAGGGGCTGTTCTTGGCTGCCCTTGTGCATTTGAAATGGGACTTTGCTTGCCAATCATTTCTGGAGTCATAGAAGGTTGTGGGCTGGTTGGAGCTAGTGGCTGCTCCTCACCCAAATTTCTCCTTTTTGACCTTGTGTTGGCTGCGACACCTTGAGAAACTACTTGATTCATGCCACAGAAATCCTCTGCTTGCCAGTTCACCAATGTGGTGTCATTTGGGGCTGATTGCTTTGTTGGAATGTTTCTTGTTGTTGACTGTTTCCTTGACTGCCCTCACCCTCCACACCAGTAGTTGTCACCATCAATGCTTGATTGAGGGCACCATTGAAACACATGGATTGGTTATGAGGCTCGTTGCATGGAAAGCACCAATCGTATTCCTGAGCAATGTTGTTCTGTGTTGGCACTAATGCTTTAGAGGTAGATATGACATTTGGATTATAGGGCTGGAATGGTCTATTGGCAGGAGGCCTTGTTTGATTCATATTTGCAGCTGGATTAGGTGGTCTTTGTGGTTGGTATGGCTGCCTATTAGGTTGAGCTTGGGGTTGATAAGAAGGTCTGAAACCTTGGGCTTGTTGCCTCTTGAGAGTAACTAGCTCATTGCCTAGGTTTTGCAATTGCTTCATGACCTCTTGAAGCTCATTTGGGGCACTTGGAGATGAAGTGGAAGCTTCATTTGAACTCTGATTTCTAGGAGTGGGAGAAGGAGTCAAATTAGGTGCTTGACTAGTGTTTGGACTCTCTAAACTTGGAAACAATGGCATGGGAGGTCTAGGGGCAAGTTTGCCAGCTTGAATCAAACAATTTTCAGCCCTAATGGCAATGCTATAAGCCATAGGGATTGTTGTGCCTCCCATGGACTGAATTAACATAGAAATATCAGAATTTAAAGCTTTGAGATATAGAAAAGCACCTTCTTGTTGTTGGCTTTTTGCCCTTTGGAATCTCTCCCAAGACCTTTTGAAATCTGAAGTTGAAATCGGTCACTGCTCATTGGGAGCTCTCTTGATGGTTGTCGGCTGCTCCAAAAGAGACAAGTTGTCTCCCTTCTCTCCAAATTGCTCGTGAAGTGCTATACACAGCTGATTCCAATTTGTGATAGAACCAGCTCAAGGCTCCTAAACCATTGCAATGCTTTACCCTTGAATGAAGATGCGGTAACTTGTGACCACTTGCATTTCATTGATTTCATGGATTACAAAGGTTAGCAATATCTTTAACATGATCACACAGAGTAGTCGATTTTCTCCAGTGAAGTAGGGAATGTTCTTCAAGGCTGCAATAGGAACTGGATGTTGTGCATTGAGAGCAAGTGGGCTGCTTGCCTGTGAAGTTGACGTAGGGGTTGTTTTGAGCCATTCTAATTGGTCTTAAAACCCTTGTTGACTGAATGAAAGGCCTACAGGTGGAGGAGTTGAGAGAGTTCTATTTGGTGGAGATGGAGACCTTTGAATCCTTCTTCCTCTTTGCCTTCTTCTTGGAGATAATTGTAGGTATTCAAACAACACTTCTTCTTCTCCAACTCTTGACCTTGTGATTCTTCTCATAAGTTTTTAGGCCTGCACTGCTGAAACCAGTTGATTTTTCCCCTTGGAGTCGCAGATATGCAAATAATAGCTCTTTTAAGCAAGAAAAATGCAGCAGATGCACATCAACCTTGCTAATAAAAATGAGACCTCTAGGTCCCACCAGGCGTGCCAAAACTGTTAGTGCAAAATCACAGCACCCCTGGATGCTGGTCAGGTTTCTAGGTTGACCATACTATCATCCAGTGTGATTGCATAACATTGAATCCTTTCTCCAAGTGTGGGACTTGAAAAGTGAGAAAGGATTCTCCGAGAGAAGGCTGGTTCCTATTCTCTCTTGTTCGGATGCACACGAAATATGCGAGAGGTTTGCTCGAAACCTAATCTAATCTGCCAAGGAGACGGGGTAAGAAGATGCATAAAAATAAATCTAAGCTAATAGAGGTGATGCGAGGAATGAAGAACAACCTATCTTGCCGGTAAACACGAGACCATTCAAATGTGATATAAGATCATGCACGAGATAACAAAACTTGCGGTGAAAGACCGGGAGGATGCAAAATGAACACGAGAGAGGGTTGAGAATCATCCACAGACATGTATTACTTGCTCCAAAGATTGATACAATACACTACAGAATGCCAAGAGGTAGAGTCGTATTATAGTTTCAAATGAGAGGTTCGAACTCCACAAATTCACCTGATAGGAGAAGAAGGGAGGAGCAAAACAGAAAATGTTTGACCTTTTGAAAGAAGCTCCTCTTTACAATATATAGGAAGAATGAGAGAGGGAAAAGAGAGGAAATTCAGAATCTACCCCAACCACTTCTAGGTCATATTTTAAATCATCTCATTATGGTAGAAGTGGCGGATCCTGGCAAAATGGGGGTTTTGTCTAATGAAGCGTGCGAAGCTGCCTCTTTGCATTAAAGCTGGTTGTTGAGCGTCACTTCTGGCATTACCACACGTCAGGGACGTTTTCTCAATTTTCTCTCTCTAGACTACACCAAAATGTAAGATTGATCCTAGAATCATGTAGAGAATTTCAACAGCTTTCGTTGATATAAAGAACATGCAAATCGAGCTCTGGATCGAAAGATATGACGATCTGAAGATTTAGGGCAAAAACAGGCAAAAACAGGTCGGCGGGAAAATATTTGAACTTTCCCCATGCTCTGCCACTTGGATGACACGTGGCAGGCTCTGATTCACTGAGTAATTCTCTCTCCTCCACCTTTCCGTGGGCTTTCCTTTGAAATTTCCTTGTGGGCCCTTAAACTTGGACACGTGGCACTATTTCATTGGTTCGGGTCAGTGCTTGAAACCTCGCCCTTTGACTTTTGGACTTTCTCCCTTGTGACACGTGTCGTGATTTGATTGGTATTCGGGTCTGCCGGCTTTTCACGTCCACCGCGTCCATTTGTCCCGGATGTCCCAGTGTTGTTTGGGACAAAAACTCCCGATCCGCTGAAATGGGCTTCCTTGTCCCTCATTCGGCCGATGACACGTGGCGTTGCTTGATTGGCTTTCGGCTCCTTCGGCTATCCGCGTCCCACGCGTCCCTTTGTCCCAAACTATCCCAGTGCTGAAGTTCCCTGTTTCGGCCGAACCGGTAGTTCGTCCTTCGCGTCCATTTGTTCCAAGCTGTCCCGGTATGCTGGGACAAATTCTTCCGAACCACCCGAAATGGGCTTCCTTTGCTCTCGGCCGCTTCGCCTTTTCGCGTCCTTCATGTCCTCATGGCCCAGATGTCCCAAATGCTTAGTGCGAAAGTTCTCCTTTTCGGCCAAACCGGCGGTTCACGCCCTTCGCGTCTTCATGTCCCAAATGTCCCAGAGCAGTTAGTCGATTTTCTTCTCCTTCGGCCGAACCGGCTTTCCGCGTCCCACGCGTCCGATGTCCCAAATGTCCCTTTGCTTCGCGGGCCGCCTGGAGGCTTTTCGGCCGATCCGCGCCTCGATGTCCCAACTGTTCCAACTTTTGCGAGGACTAGGACTTAGCCAATTTTCACGATTTTTCCTATCCCAAGCTTGTTTTTGCCACTTTTTCACCTTTCCTCAGAGCTTGCTCTTTCCTTCTTCGGCCAGGGGAGTTAGAAAAAATGAGGGGACCTAGAAACATGATTTTTCCCTGAATTAATCCATTTGCACGGGACTTGAGAATTCGATGCATGTTATCAAATTAACCTCGTGAAAAAGATAAGATACACAATATAAAAGTTAGGAAATCAAGAAGCTATTATTCTAAACCAAAATAGTGGGAAGATGAATCACTTTGTAACAACCAAAGAGGAGGATGAGATTCCAACCTTGATAGGACCAAGCATCCCTTTTTGAGGGGGTATTAGTCTTGAAGTATTGATAAATTTTGAGTTGCAAGAGGATAGCCCCAAGTTTCCGAATGATGCAAGCCATGAAGAAGAGGAAGTGGTTCTTGATAAATTATGAGTGGAGAAATCACCTGAAATTTTTCCCTATGATAATGAGGTGTTATAATTTCCATTTAGAGATGAATATTCACTTGATCATGTCATCCATAAAGAAGAAGAGCCAGCTCATGATGAATCTTTAAAAGGTTTGAAGGAAGAATATTTAGAGGAGATGATGAGAATGGAACAAGAAATAGAAGATCCTCATATCATCCTTGAAATCCTAATGCAAGACATGGATTTGAAATATGGGTGGGAGGCCAATTCCCCATTCTCCATCAATTTGAATTTTTTTCGTGATGAAATAAATCGTGTGAAAAATCATATGTACCTCTTGTAACAATTATTGATGGACATGATATGAGATTGAAGTTTTCTCTTTCCCATTAAAATAATAATATTCTTTCTATGTGGAAAATATTGAAACAAGGGTCCTAAATTCTATAGAAATGAGAAACCCCATAATATTGAAGTAGTGAAATACAACGAGATTCAAGATGATGAAGCAATCCCCCCAAATGTTTTCCTTGAACTTCAAAATGGAGATTCTTCAAATGAATGTAAAGTTGATATTTTTGAAATTTCAACGAAAGAGTACATTCAATAAATATTGAAAGTTGTAAAATTTTGGAACCTCCTTAGATAAGTTTGGACCTCTTGATTCATACCACAGCCATGTAAGATAGGTATGAGGTTATGTCTAACTCTTCACTCAATTTACAAACACCTCATAATTTGATAGATGAGTATGAGTTTTTGAAGATTTTTTTAATAAGAATGAACATGGAAAAGAAGAAAACATAGGAAATTTATGCAGTTCAAACAAAAATCAGCCCTGGGAAATGCTTTGAGATGGAAAATGAGAAATAAGAAGTGTAGGTAAACATGGAAGGTAATGCGCACTTTGAAATGGATATAAAATATAACAAGAGAAATTGGAATTTACGAGTGAAGCTCTAAGCATAAAAATATTATGTATGCTCACTCCTTTGAGTATACATGAATCCATGAAAGAACCGAATTTCAAATAGAGTTGAAGAAAGGAGGTTAGTTTTTCAAACCAGTCAACGGCTTCATAGAACATCATCATTTAGTGTTGCCTCTCGGAGGTAAACTCGAAAATGAAAAGTAATTTAGTTGAATTGGGTTATCCCCCACATTGTACCATAGGTGATTAGGTTTGCATTTCCCTTCACCCATTGTGTATGTTTTTCCCTTCTGTGTGATGTGTGTTTCTTGTGCGTGTAATCCTTTCAAGATATTTGTTGATTTTGACGACTCTGTGAAGCCCAATGGATAGGGCACTAGTCAAAATTGTAAACTAATATTCTAGAGTTCCATATCATCCTTTCCTCACTTTGTTTGATCTATAATGAGTCCTAAAGTGAGAGCCGGTTGTTGTCACGTGATTTTACAAGGGAAAAAAATCAACTCTAAAATAGGAAAACTATACCCCAAAGTCAAAAACTTTCATTATAACTCCTCCCGAAACCCCTTGAGTTAGTCCATCCTCTGTGCTAGGATTATCCCCATATCTCGTAATGTCTATTTCTATGGTCTCACCCTCTCCCATGCATGGAAAATAGGAAAAAATGTTCAAAGGATTCTTTCAAGACAATTCCTTTCAAGGTGGATCTTTTAGCATGCTTGGGAATGGGTATTTTATATCCTTTCTTGGGTGGGTGCATATTCTCTGGAGCTGAGTTCAAGTCAAAAATTAAACAATAAACTATATTCATGATCCAATAAAATTCTTCACATTATTTAGGAAGATTTAGGGAATATTTGGAGATTCAGGAGCAAGTTTAGAAAAAGTGGGTTTTGAGGTCAAAGGAGCTTACATAGTAAAAAGGAGTATGAGCTTTAAGAAATGATTCTAGGATCTCCATAATGATTTTTAGGTTAAAAAATCTATTTGAAATATGATTCAATTCCCTACATGGTGTTAATCTCATATTTTTATAATACCCATGAATTTCTTTCCACAACTCATTCTTCACGGTACAATTTGGAAATCCTAATCAAGGATGCCATTTTTAAGAAGGTTAAAATATTAATCAAACCTTGGGACCCATCCCATCCTTCTAAATTATGTTTTTATTCAAAATAATATAAATAAGTGCCAAAATATTCATCGAGAGCTTCGGTAATGTCATTCTCAAGCTCCTCTCCAAGGTACAAGCTCCGTACTTAGCCAAAATTTTCAGTGACATGTGTCACCATGAGGCTAATGCACACTTTTGGTTTCCCTCTATCCCTTTCCAAGGGGACAATAGGACCTATAAGTGTTCCCCCAACTTTAAGCCTCATGGACCAACCAAATGACAATGGGAGGCTTTGATAAGCACCTTTGCCAAATTTCTAACCCCCATTCCAACTCACGCATGCTTGACACTTGTCATCACTAGGATAATGCAAAAAATTTATGTCCCCCATAAATTTCCAATGGGATAAGGGGGTAGAAAAATGTTCCCCCTCACCATGCTCCCACTAGGTTCCTCACATGACCATAAACTAGCTCTCGGGTGCTCAAACTAAGCTCTTTCCACCATCTTTCTCACTTGTGCATGCATGAAACATGTCACTATGAGGCTAAGGTGCAATTTTGGTGTCAATCTATCTCGTTCCAAGGGGTAAAGGGTGGAATTAAAATTTTCCACACTTCCTCTCTCTATCTCTCATGCCTATAAAATCAACAGATTAGCCATTTTCCCACTTCCCCCATTTTTCCCGTTTAGAACTCTAGAAAAAAATTTCCAAACTCATCCATTGAAATTTTTCCCCTTACATTAATCTCTTCAATTTTTCCATGGTAATGAAAAGAATATTTCATGAAAAATTACAATTTTTAAAGGCTCCATGCACATTTTTGCAGATTGACTTCATAGCCCACGAAGAGAAAATATTTATAACTTACAAACCGATGTATGGATTGATGTGATATTTTTGCATTCTTCACCATTTATAGGTGCCTTGAGAACACAAGTGATAGAATTTACATACACATCCCATATTTTTTCCAACAAGAAAACCCTAATTTCATGCCCTCATTTTGTAAAATTTTATTTCCCGTTGTTCCAAAGATTAGTTTGAGCTAAAAAATTATATGTGAGATAAAGAAGAAAAAGCCATCTCAAAAAAATTGGTTTTGTCAAAATCCAAGGTTAGGAAATCCATTTAGTCTCTACATGAGCACTTAATATAACTAGCAAGTTTTCATAGATGGAAAATTATTCAAGGGAAGTGTGTACAAGGAATATCCATAGGAACGAGAAAGGTGATCGAAGGTGAAAAAAGTTGAAAAGGGTAAAAATAACAATTTACTAAAAACTATGAATTCACATTCTAGGTGTAGAGATTGGAAATGGGTTCATTATTCATCCATCTCTCTAATTTTTGACATCTCTATAGGGTTCCCAGGTGATGGCATTTTTTTGGAAAGATAATACATCCTTCGTAAAATACTAGAGACATCAATTTGGTTACAATGGTGCACAAGGGTGAAAAAAATATCACAAGACACGGTAAGAAAAATTCAAAGGCATTGGGTAGTCTAATAGTGTATGCAAAAATGGAAAATCATCTGCTCTCCCCCAGGGATCAAGTTGAGTGATCTCGGAAGGTTATTAAAGTAATCTAAAATAAAAGAACTTAGTGATCCAGTCAAGAAAGCTTGATGAGCTCAGTGAGCTAAGGGGGTTGATCAACCGAGGATCAATGGGATCATCATAAATAGTGTCTGCAGGTCATCTTGAATTCACATTAGGGAATCTCAACAATGTTTCTAAACTCTCATTTGGCGTCTGAATAACTTTGTCCATCATACAGGGGGTAGATTTTGATCATCATCAACAAGGGAAAAGTGTTCAAAGTGAACTTCAGCAAAGCTTTCCAATCAGTATAGCAATGTTGTAGAGGGTCATCAAAGGTGAGTTTTCATCTTAAAATTTTTCATTACAAATCTTCATCGAAGGTAGAGACATCTTCATCCATGCTTTGGAGAACTTCTTCTTTCTTCTCCTCTCTCATTATTTCTCCTCTTCTCTCCCCCTTTCTAATTATTTATTATGAGTAATCATGACATTTTTCTTATTCATTTAAATATGACTATAGTTAAAATTGTAATAAGTCACCCTTAATTAATAAAAGGGGACTTAATTTCATTCCTAAGGATTCGAAAAGTCATATGTTGTAGGAAAAATGAAAGGTCATGTGGGGGTAGGTGAATAAATGTCTCAAATCCTATAAATTGTAATGAATTCCCCATTCTTAAGGGTTTTCAATTTTATATGCTCAAGGAGATATTATTACTTAAAGTGAAGAAAAATATAGAAAAATTTCCTCTATTCTCCTCCTCTATGTTATTTTATTTCTCACTATGTATAATTTTTCAAAACATCAATGAATAAGAAAGGAGTTTATTTTATTTCTTGATGATAGGATTACCAAAAATTGTGTTCCTAATTCTATCTTATCTTGTTGCTATTCAAAAATATGTTTTGTTTCTATATATGTGTGTTGAAGTACTCTGATTAATGTCTACAGGAATCTAATTTTCTACCTGAGATATTAATCCCCCTTCCTTTTTCCCACTCCCTTTCCTACCTTTTCAAAAAATTCCTCCCTTGCAAGAAATTGCAATATTTTACCACAGGTTCAGTGGAGTGTTCCTTTTGGATCCTCAGCCTTTAGGCCACCCACATATTTTAATTTCATTCACGCATAATAAATGGAGCTATACCATTCAAGAAGACATACCTAGAGTCTTAGAGTGTTGCGAGATACCCAACAATTTTCCACCGATAGATTTTCTTTCTAACAAGACCCGAATGGGCTTGAGTCCTATGCTTGATGATGGTTTCTAGAGAGTTTGATTGTTCAAAGTGGGGGCTTGATTCTGAGAGGTGATGATGCATTGGGTGGTGTAAATATTTCATGAATGGTATTTACGATGTGATGAGACCATATAACATTTGGTTTGAGGTTGATTTCTAGTTAAAGGATGATTTGGAAAAGGTTCTTTAAACACATTAAAATTTGGTTAGGAGGGCATTCGGGTTATCAAGTTACAACTCAACTCGGTCATTGAGATTCTAAAGGACATTTCTAAATGAGTGGAACCTTTCGATGTCATGTCCTTAGACTTGGTGATATTTGAAGTAATGGTTTTCTCTATAATAGGAAGGTTTAGATGTGGAAACGTCAATGGGTTGGATGGGAGGAACTGTATGATTGTACAAGTGGTAAGAATTTTTTCAAAGATGGAACTATAGGATTCTCCTAGGGGTGTATATTCTGCTAAGGTCAGATTTTTTTAGATTGTGATCAGATTTTGGATGAAGTTTTCAAAACAACTATATTCTACGGATCCTTTGGATTTTTTTGTGTTAGAATAAGCCTTAAAAGAGGGGTCAAGTTTGGGTTTTAAATCATAATTTAACCTTACCATACTTGAGGGATTGGAGTTCTCATTTTTGGGCCATGGTGAAGTCTTTATCAAAGGTTTAAAATTATTGGATTTGTAATGTAGTTTATCGCATGAGCAAGTGAACAACTTGATTAACTCGGTTTGTGGAAAAGATAAGGAGATTTGGTTAATAATCCATCACCAACTAGTGATGAAATCAACTATAGAATCATCTTATAATTGTTTAATAGCATAAAAATTGGTGATGGAGATCTTACAGGCTATGTTAATAGAGAAGTGTTCCAAAAAGAAGCTGTGCTAGTTGTGTGAATGAGAACAAATAATTTTAGGGAATATTATTACACCGGTCGAGGGTAGGGCCAAAAATGACATGGGAAAGGTCCTCAACATCAAATATTTATCATGGGTGATGAGATAGTAGGCATGATGAAATTATTGGATGTGTTATTTCAGATCCTCTTTATTGTAAAATTTGATAAATTTAGGTAGTTCCCAATGAAGAGGATATGATTTGAATGGTATGGATGGATTGGTAGGTTCATTACATATTTTTCATAAGAAAGAGTGCTCTTAGGTATCACGATAACACATTCAAGGCTCGTGATTCTACTTATTAATTCCTACATGGGATCATTTTGAAGAGGTTATTGGATATTTAAAAGGATGGGTTGGATTTATGGTAGATATGGAGGTTAGACTGTTGTTATACATGATATGGTAGGGTATGATGCTAGAAAGGAGGTAGACCTCTTGGGATGTTATGAGATTTTCGGAGACTAAATGTTGTGAAGAGGCTTGGATATATTGATAAGGTAAAGAGATATATGTATTGAAAAGAGGATATTTTGGTTGCGGTATGTATTGGGAGGATGCATAACCATATTTCGAGGATGGTGACAAGGGATGCTTATTGTGAGAAAGAGAGAGTAATTGAAATGGCACTCATGTTGATAGGTGGTGTAGATGTAGGGATGTATAAGAATAGATTATGGATTGATGTCATAGGTTATTATGATAAAATAGGTTCAGATATGATCAATGGATTTATAGAGAGAGGGACAATGACTGAAATGGAAGGTGGAGGAGAAACAACAAAGGCTACAAGAGACAAGATGTAGATGGGGAGGTAGTATTATGAGTTTGTGTAACTTACGGATTAGGAAAGAGAGATGATGATGTAGGTTCCTATTGGTTTATCTGTGTTGTGTGATGATATGGAATGAAGGTAAAAACTAGAAACAAGGATGGATGAAGCAAGTGTTGACACTCATGTATCACTAGTGGGGGTAAGGAGATATTTTTCGATGACAAGTTGATAAATAGGATCATAGATTTTAGAATAATCATAAGTGTTTACCTCAGTAGAAGGGTATTGTGTTGGATAAGGAGTGGTGTAAATGATATGAAAACCTTTAACAACAATATAACCACTAAGGGAAACATGATTAGTGTCTAAAAGTTCTATGAAGACTAGGTCACCACTTTGGAAGAATTGGGGAGGTTTAAGGTAAGGAGCCTCTGACATTTCAAATTAATTTCTAGGGAGTGAGGGGATATAGATTTGTTTGTAAGGGTCATTATAGTGGATCAGACATGTTTGGTATGTCTTGCATATGGGACCGAGTTGATTCTAAGTATTTCGGAGTGAATATGCCATACTCGAGAGGTTTTGAAAATGAGGAAATAGTCTAGTCAAAACCAGGGACTCATCAAATAATCAAAGGAGATAAATGGAAATGTGTTTATTTAAAAAAATTAAAGTATAACACATACAAATAAATTTTTCATCATCTTTATTAGTTAAAATAATTTGAAAAAGAAAAGATGGTCAATGAAGGTACTACTTTAAGAGGCTAGCTAAGGCTTGTGTGAAGTAAGTTTAAAGATGAATTCCTTGATATAACCAAAGGTATGTGAGGCCCAAATATGTGTTGGTGTTGGTACAAGGCATGGTATTGGGGCCTACCCCCTCACTTCATGGTCCCAAAATGATAAGGGTGTCAGGTACTTAGTTGATATACCTCCCACCAAATTGTTTATACTCAGCCAAAACAATGAGTAAATTTACCTTTTGGTGATGAAATCCAAACAGGTAGACATATGAGTAGTTGTTTAGATGAAAATTTGATTTAAAATGTAGTTTTGTTGTGTGTGAGGGAAGATTTTGAATGCAATCATTTAACCCCTAATTAAACTATGTGAACAAGTAGATATGAAAGTTTGTTTTAAGATCCAAAAGGAAATGTTGATTTTGATGAAAGTAGATCAAACAAAATGCAATGTTGAAAGAAAATGAAGGAAAATAAAAGTACCTAAACTAACTATTCCTTTTTTATTTTTTCTTATTATTTTATTTCTACATGTTTTTAGGGAGCGAGATAGAAGCACACTAAGATGTAAGGTTAGATGATTTTACAAGAAACAAAAAGATATGAAACCTAATGAAAAAGGGACTTGGGTCCCACTGGGTATGTGATATAGAGGATTTTACACACTTAATATGTTCCCAAAATATCCTAAAATATATTCCTTATGGAAGATATTAGATTCATCTTTCTAGCAGATTTTGAATGGGTCAAAATGGACACCATATGCTCTAGATATTATTTGTGTAAGAACACAAGGCAATATGGTGAAATAAAGTCATAAGTACTACAACGACTAGGAACACTACAATATGACACATGGATCAATGTGGCATTGAAAAGTGGAATTGGAAAACAAAATGTCTGGATTTTACCTCATGTCTTCCCCTTTGTAAAAAAAAGGGGTTTCCAACTATGGGGTCCATTTTTATTTGAAGGGGACCCGGATGTTACGAAATTTCAAGTAGCTCATCGATATTTCTAGGATTGAGTTGAGGATAAAGTTTAAGGGTGAGATATGTACTGAGATAATGGGGTGATACAATGCATCACTAACATACCAAATTTAGAGCACCGAATCCCTCAACCAACTCCTCACTTGTGTGAGCCATCTCAAACAAACTCACCGACCAAACAACGAGCTCAACATCGAATCCCATACAACTCGCCAACAATAAAATAATACCACTAATTGAAAAACCAATATCCTTTCCATGTTCGACATGGAATTTTAAACTTTAACAAAAAGGGATGCAACGTGGTCTAAGCCATGTATTAAATGAGTGGAGGTAGGCTTAATAAAGCCTTTAATAAAAATACTCCCACTAAATTTGGGACTATATTCCCATACATGGTAAATGCAAGTGGGTGGGAGGTTATGGTGGTTCAAACCCCAACCTCACCCTTATCAAAAATAACCTTGAATGTTAGACCACATGGTCAACGCAAGCCTGTATAAGGGAAAATTGGGTTTTGTTAAAGGTTAAGTCCCTGACCGTGTAATCTTCATAACAAAGCAATTTCAAAAAACTCAGTTTTAGAGAAACTTAGGAGCATTTTTAGCACTTCGTGTGAAATGGAAATTTTCCATAATTCCAAGGTAATTTTGTTCCATACCTCAATCTTGAAATTTGGAGTTTATTTTATGTTGTTTAAAGGCATGAAAATCACTCAAAGATAGAGAAATGAAGGGAAGATATTTCTACGGTGTTTTGGGAAGGTGGGGGATGAACAGGTGATATTTCTAGAGTCCTTGAAGGTTTGAAGAAAAAAAAATATAGGTTTTGGATATGTTATTGTTAATTATAAGTTGATTCTACTTGTAGTTTGAAAATTTTAATAGATCGAGTTCAAGTGAACTGGGGATGTAGGAAATTTCCTAAACCCATAAACAATTATGGTGTCGTATTTTCTTCTTATTTTACATTCTTATTTTTGGATTATTTTCGAATTTAATATATAAAGTTTAAATTCATACAATTATCAAATTATGACATTTGTGGAAAATATATAAATGGAAATGGATGGTTTGATCGAAT
Source organism: Taxus wallichiana var. yunnanensis (assembly GCA_018340775.1). Taxonomy (NCBI): domain Eukaryota; kingdom Viridiplantae; phylum Streptophyta; class Pinopsida; order Cupressales; family Taxaceae; genus Taxus; species Taxus wallichiana. Next base: position 61,639,948 of record CM031237.1, on the reverse strand, counting down.
AATGAATAACGTTGATTTTCGGAATCACTAAATTTAATTTTGGATCAGTTTTAAATAATTTTTAATGACGATTTTAATCAGATTTACATCCATATAAATCGTGAAAGTAGATAAATATAAAGGTATGTTAAAAAAGTAACATAATAGGGGGTCGATTGTCATTTATAGATCACGTTTTGGTATCAAATCTTGTTGAATTTAGTATTTTTCTTTTAGTTACATTTGATATCAATTTGGATTTTATAATCCCATCATATTTGCAAAAAAATTGGCTTGATCTTCCATTTTACATTTTGCGGTGTTTTCAAAGTGTAGGTTGTTTACATGTAGCTATGGGGAAAACCTTAAAAAGAGAGAGTCGGAAGATATTAAAAGCATCAATAGAATAATTTAGGACACGAATTCTTTCCTAAGATGCAAGCTTTATTCCCTTAAAGATTAGATTGAACATTTGAAATTAGAGTTAGAAACCAAGGATGAGCTCTTGATCAAATTGTAGTGTGGTGAGCAGAAGAAGGATTTTCCTTCCACTTTAGATGCAGAAACCATGAAAAATGAGTGTATTGTAAGTTTTTAACCTTGATGTTATTCCTCACATTAAAATTCATATTTAGGTAATGCTTTTGGTGATTTTGAAAAACATACTAAGGGCATTAGATCTAAGTTATTGTTGAAAATGGGATTTGATGGAAGAGGCCTTAGTAAGAATGAATAAGGTATTTTTAACCTAATAAAAGTATAAGATTGTCCTAATTTTGAAGGTTTGGGTTATCCTAGTGTAGGAATGGAAATTGGAGAGTTCTCCAAGAACGTTGAAGGGAGACAAGATTCCAACATCCAAGTGAATACCCCATTAGTCCTGCAAGAAGACTCGGTGTAGGAAATTGATGATTCATCAACATAGTATGGATTTGGTAAGAAATCACAGAAATGATGTAATGAAATACCACCACCTCTTTATTACACACACTTGAGCATGAAATAGTGATATTTTTATAAAAATTCCAATCCTCTATTTTAGTATGAAAAATATGGCTATGATGTTAAGAAAAGGTGGCATAATTTTTCTTACACATTTTTTGGTTTTAGTAACCATTCTATTGTTATTTTTTGGAAGAGAAGGACATTATTGAAGAATTTGATTCCTTTCATCAAAATAAAGGTATGTACGAAAGACCAATTTCGTCATTCGGAAGGCAAGAAATGGAAAATGGGATTCCTCATCCCAATAGAAGGACAAGAGTAATTGTCACACTCATTGTTGTATGAGTGGACACAAGGTGGAAAATTGTTGGAAAATTCATCCATCATGCCATCATAATCATGGTAAGACAAAGATGGAATACAAACCTATTACAAAGGTAAATGAAGTTCTTATTCCACCACCAGTTGATGAGTCAACCCAGGTAATAACTAAGGAAAGAAAATCAACTAAAAAGGAAAATAGCTTAAAATGGATTGGAAAACAATTATTTAATTATATTTTTCATAGCTAATGATTGTTTATGACGTGGAATTAATTCAAATCTTTGGTTATATGAGCTTCCCATTGTATATTGAAAGGAAATATTTTCTCATGTTGTGTATCTTTGAATATTTTGGATTTCAGATTCATGAGAAGAACTGAGAGATAGGTTTATCATGCTTAGTATTTTCTTATATAGTTTGGGTGTAGAGAATTAAACTCATATTTTCATATTTAGGGATTTTGATTACAATTTACGTATGTTGATGGGAACATTGGTGTACCAAAATGTTTGTGGTGATTTTGGTTTGTTTATTATAATGCATAACACCAAAAAACACATAAGACAACATGGATTAATGATACCTATGCCAATATTGTAATTTCAAGATGAATAGATGCCAAAGACATGAGAGAATCCTTGTTGGCGGAAAATATGTTGTTGAGAACAATGAATAGTTTTGGGGACAACAATTCCTCCTCTTTAATGGGGAACTTAACTTATTCAAATAAAACTAAAACCTTAAGTATTTACAAATGTACAAACTAATTAATCTCTTATGAGGGTATTCATGATCACAAATGATGGAATCATTGTTTTCAATACTGAGAAAATAAACAAGGAAAGGAATGGAGGAATTATAACAATATAACTAGGGTAAGACAAGTTGATTAGGGAAACATAGTTACAACTAACTGACTAATCCAGGATAAATAAATCCTCCTTATTTTTCCAAGATTACCAACTAAATGTAAAAGAGATAAAAAGAAGAAGTAGCACTTTCAAATAAAGAGATTGCATATTTTTATTCTACTCATGCATGCAAATAGAACTAAAGAACATGTGTGTTTGCATAAATGAAAAACCCATAACACATAGAATAAAAATTGAAACAAATTTCAATACATTTTACTCCATGGATTTGAACACAAAGTTTCAGATTTCAAATGAAACAAATAATCACATTAATTAGATTGAAGGAAAGAAATGCAAAAAAATAAATGGAGAAAATAAGGTTTTCTTCGTATTCATCAAAATTTCTATTTTTACATCCATATACACTAATATTCAACCCCTTTTACAAATTTAATGAGGCCTTATATAGGCTAGGAGAGGATGTAACTACCTTTTCTAACTAATTGTCCTTAATTAAGTGTTAAACACTTAATTAATTAATTACATAAGTTGGATTTATTTTACAATTTTGATTTTTAAAATAATAAAGCCAACTCCAAAATAGAACAATTAGAAGGCCTTATGAGCCAGAAGAGGAAGGGGCAGTAGGAATAGTTGAAGTTGACACCTTTAGCTTGAGCACTTGCATTCTAAACTTTATCAAAACCGCTGAAATAGCCATGCTTTTAGGACCAATGGTGTTTACTGAGAGTGCTTAAACAACTTCCAAGAGCATAGCCCATTTCCTTGGTGATTCCACCATTCTACATAAGTCCCTTTATTTCCTTTACAACAACATTATGAAGTTCGAGAGTTCTTCCATCTTATCTTTTTGACCAAATATTCTTTGAACAACTTCTCTTTGATAAGTGATTTAAATTTTTTTAATATGATCAACTGAATTTCTTTTTGCTGAATTTTTATTTAAATAGATGGAAAAAAATATCTTGTCTATAAAAAAAGATCACATCTTTGAGTGATTATCATTTATGGACCATAGTCTTTAGCTTAATTCTACAACATCTTCTAGAACCTTAATCCTTCACTCTACAATGTAGGTCCAAGTCTTAGATAAGTTTCTCTTAAAATCATCTAAAATATTATCGAAAAGAATGATTTTCTCATTAGTTGAAATCATGCTCCAAAGATCCTACATATAATGCCCAAATTTTGAGTTCATTATCAATGGTGTCAACTCCTGAATTAATTTTCTCTTAGGATGAAGTGATGTTTATGTATAACTTGTATGACTCATAAATTAATTCTAGAACATACAATATAATACCTTCAACCCAAGCTTTAGATTATTTACCAAATGCAACATGTTTTTGGATCTCCATGATGGCTTTGACATCTATCCCGGTAGTGGCAGCAATGGGTGGAAGTGAGGAGAGGGGAGTAGGATCAAGAGGATTCTTTTATAATGGAAGATTTTTTTGATAAAATTAGAGATAATATGCACCTATTCCTTAGTTGCTCTTGAGGTTTTTTTCCTTTCTCGACTCTCTCAATGACCTTGGAGATAATCTCTCTAAGGTTATGTACTTATCCTCGTGTAGTTGATTCTCCAAGTGAGATCCTGGTGAGCTCTAGATCAGAAATGGATATTTATTTACCACTCTCAGAGTCTAATCTCCTTTTTCCTTAGCAATTTCCAATCACTTTTTCCTTTTTAATCTAAAACCATACGAGAATTTGTCTTGGATTTCTTAGAGGAGGAGGAGATGTACCAACAAGGGCATCCACTGTGTCAAACTCTATAACCTCGATCTAAGATTGTGCCTTTATTTTCCTATTTTCATCATGGTCTAGACCCATGTGAAGGAATCTCAGAAGAAGTAGATGAGGAGGAAATGTAAGAATAGTTTGGGAACTTGGAGGTTGAGAAATAGAAACCTTGAGAGTGGAATTCAAAATGAAAGAAGAGGTTGGCCTTCTACCTCCAACTTTCAATTAGAAACATAGTTTTACATGTATACGGATCAATTATTTCAACCTCATCTTCTTCTTTACTCTCTTCACCTTCTTTTCTTCTTCTTCATCATGATTTTCCTTAGCTAATTTTTCTTTCTCCTCAGAAGGCTATGATGTTTTTTCAGGGGTAGAAGAAAATTCACTAGGTAATTATTGAGTTTTCTCTTGTTCTACTCTTCTCTTAGGTACTTCTTATTTCTTCTCAACCTCTTTTAATTTATATTTTTCATATACACCTTGGTTATTGAGTACATGGATGATGAGGAAGGAGTTTGTTGAGTTGGAACATCCTTTTTATGAGGTGGAAGCTTCTTGAGAAGAAGATGTCTTCATTGATTCTCTGAACTCTTTTATCTTCATATTGAACCAATACCTCATTCTTAGGAGCACTAGGTTGTTCAGATCATCAGGGTTGTCCTTATCCTTATGTGACAAATAAATGGTATGAAAAGGAGTTTACTAGATATATTCTATAGCATAGAGATCAGAATCATCATCTTCCATACCTTCAAGAACCTTGTACAAATTGATGTCCTTGATCTATTGTAATGACAACTTGCCAAATAATATTTTTCTCACTTCATATTCATCAACGCAATCCTCCAAATAGTCTTCAATGTTGGAAAATGATAGTAAGTCATCCTTAGATTCTTTGAAATATATCTTTTTCTATAAAAGGAATCCCTTTTCGATATGTATGAAACATGAACTTGGAGATGGTCCTTTCAACATTTTGAGCATCAAGGGCTGACCTTTAAGTGTAGTTTTCCAGTGAGATGGGGATTTAATGCATGATATTTTATTATCTCTAAAAGTTCTATGTAGAATATCTAGTTGTCTACAAATCTCAAGAATTAAATTGTCATTGTAATAAATTGGTAACTTGTTTAGTACCCCTTAAAACCCAACTTTCGGATGTATGAGAACTTCCTAAACTGAATAAAAAGGTTGTTATATGTCAAAATCAGTTGCTTAGCCTCTAAGGAAACTCTCTCGAGTCACATTTACTTCAATTAGTTTGACTAGAAACATGGTAAAAAAATCATTCACTCTCTAATGATGATTTTTATTGTTTTCGTAGATGAGTTGAGTGTAGAAATCATACATTGATACATTTTTTTAATCTTTGCCCTGATAATCTCACTCATATACTATATTCTGCTATAGTGTACATCAAGTATGAAGTCATGTGAAAATTTTTTCTTTCATGTACATTAACTAGCTGTTGGGTCAAGTTTTCATAGATAATTTCCCCCCCGTTCAAATGTTATTTGTCTTCACATATCACATTAATGTATACACACATCCAATTTTGAAACTCATTAGTGGATGGCATACCCATTACTTTGGCTAGTAGTGTGATCATGTTTGAAATTTCTTCTATGAAATAAATTCTGAAGAGAGTTTTAGGTAATTTGGAAGGCCCTTTCTTCTTGACTTTTAGCTAGGATTTAGCAATCATGGTTTTATACTTATCTTGGTTTAGGTCAAAAATATTTGGGATTTAGTCCTATTTAGATCTTGGAATCTTTAAGGTTGGGATTCCTAAGGCCACATTAATATGGTGTACATATAGTACTTAACAATGATTTTACCTTGGGGATATTTTAGTTCTTTAGTTTTTGGGTCAAAATTTTAAGCATAAGCCATGAATGTGTTAGTGCATTGTACTAAGGTGGGAAAGCCAACAACATAATATAATCCACTATTTTTAACACATTGGGCTAGTATGGTTAGACTATCATCTATGATTCTGGCCTAGAAGTCATTTAGGTTCATGTTTCTAAAATCACTATCACCCATATCGGGAATGGAGGTTTCAAGGGAGAGATGTGCTCGTATCCTACATAGTGAAACTTCATGGTGGAAAAAATGAGGAAGAATCTAAGGAAAAAAGGGATATACATTGGATTTTATAGAGTATTTGAAAGGGAGGGATTGAGAAATCAAATAAATACTAAAGTGAACAAAGGAAGGATAAAAATACTCACCTTTTGTATAAAAATGAAGGTTCTTTCATAATGAGTCTCAATGCACTTTGATTTTTTGAATTTGGATGAAGAATGACAAAGTTATGAATGAAAAACCACTCTAGAGTGTGAAAGTAGGGAAGTGGATAGAGAACAATGAACTCAAGTGTGGAAATGTGAAAAGATAAATTAAGAGAGGCATATTTATTTAAAATTATCTAAAATATATCGATTTAGGGAAAAAGGTAGTTATGTGGACATTACGGGGCCTATGAGAACACCTTTTCTCCCTTTTTCTTACAAATCGAGATATGACGAGTTTTGGGTGAACTAGAAAAAAGATTAATGCGGGAAATTGGATATGTGGGGAAAAATAGGCACAATAGAAAAAGTTCCATGTATTCTTCATTTATCTATAGTTTCCAATTAGCTTGGAAGGAAGGAGGGATGCGAAAAATAGGCTTATAGGAGCAGAGATGACGGGATGGAATAAGTTCAATGTGTTCAATCCTCATAAGCATTTTACGATATAAACATTGAAAAGAGAGCATGTAGAGAAATTGGGTTTTCGAGAGAATAGGAAACATAAAGGAACAAAGTCAAAATGTTCCATACATTCCCAAAATCACCGATCAAGCCGATATGAGGAAGAGTTCGGAGATGCGAGATATGAAGGGGAACCAGGGAATGAATGAAACTCAAGAACTCTTCCGGAAGACCATCAAAAACCCAACTTACATTGAAAAGCTATATAATGTAGACAACATAGAAATGTGGGGAACATAAGGAATAAAGGAACTATTCCTCCTATTTCTCCAAAGTCCACTTTGACTGATTCAAGACCAAGTTTTCTCAAATTTGACTAATTATTGGGATGTTTTACATTTTTGACAAAAAAGGTAGATATACCAAAGAAAAATAGGCCACTTAACATTTTTTTTTAAAATTCTACATTTTGGGGTCAATGAAAACAAGCGGCTCTTTATGGGGCTTGAATTGACTTGATATGAGGTGAAGACAAGATAAATAAAATAACTCTAGAATCTCTTGGTTATCAATATTAGTGCCTATCCATTGGGAAAATTATAGATATAAATGTAGAAGAAGACCAAATAAGAGGGGATAAATAGAGACACAACAAACACAAAAACAAAGACTATGTATAAGAGTATGTACAATGGACTATCATCCATCAAGACTTGAAAATTTTCAGATATTGTCCACTATATGGTAATGGAAGAAAATTTTCATCCATATAGTCCAAGTAGTATGAATTTTCTCCAGAAAAGTTTCAAATCTTAAAAGGACCAAGCCAAAGTGATTCAAACTTACCATGACTCCCACGAGGTTCTCTCCTTTTATCCCATAATAGGATAATGTATCGACTATAAAATCATGAGATTTGGTATTTCTATCAAAAATTTGTTTGACCCTTTGCTAATGGGATGAGATACAATCAAGAAATTAAGTATTTACTTCATCTAACTTCTACAAATACATGATCCTCTTCTCCATGGCATCCTTAAATTGATCATCCCGATTGCCTTAGCTAGTCGTAAGGTTGGTAACTCTAGTGTAACTGGTAGTTGACCTTCCATTCCATAAACCAATTGAAATGGTGACATTCTAATGGATATTTTTGGTGGTATCCGGTCATCCCAAAGAGCATCATACAATTTCTTGTGCTAGTTTCTATGTGATTCATCAACCATATTTTTTATTATGGTCACCAAATTATTGTTATTTGATTCATCTTTCCTATTACCCTTTGGATAGTAGTCTAAAGAATGTGTAAGGAAAATTCCATAACCATAATAGAAATCAACAAGTTCATAAGAAGAGAAATTTGGAGCATTATCTTTTACAATCTTGTTAGGGACCCCAAATCGAACCAAAATATTTTCTTTGATGAAATTGTAGACAAATTTAGAAGTGGTTTTCTTGATTGGAATGTCTTTTACCCACTTTATGAAGTAGTTTGTGGTAGTTAAAACATGAGTATGGCTGCACTAGAATTAGGATTGAGAGTTAGAGTAAAATCTAGCCCCCATTGCTGAAAGGGATCTTTAATTATCACAAGATTCAATGGAAGAGTGGCCAACTTAGGTCTCCTAACAAAATTTTGGAAAGCTTCACATTTTGAGACCCATTTGGTTGCATCATTGAAAAAATTTGGCCAGTAGTTTCCTCCTTAGATAATCTTGTGGGATTTCACCAAAGAAGAAAAATTCCCTCCATAAGCTTGATCATGGTATTCTCTAAGAAATCTTTTCTGTTGATCTTTATCCACACATCATAGAAAGCAACCATCAATACCTTTCTTAAAAAGAGATTTATCCCAAAGGACATATTTGGCGGCTCTAATTTTGATAACCTTTTTTCTTTAGCACTGAGATGTGTGGGACATTCCTCATATGTGAGAAAATGGGAAATGTTAGAGTACCATTCATCCATAAAACTCAAAAAGAGAAAAATAGGAATTTCTGCAATCTCTTTATCACTCGAATAAATTTTTCAATTTTTGCAATCAACTTGCACAAACCCCATCCTCGAGACCAGCTTGGTTGGATTGATATCAAGATCATATTCCTAAAATTTAGCCACCCAATTTCCTCTCTTTGAATAAAACTCCTGTTGAGCCAGAATGGATTTAATGGTTGTATCAAGAACATAAACACTAGAATGAAAATTAATAATGTAAAATTTAAAATATTTTACAACCTATTAGCGAGAAAATGTTTTGGGGATAAATTTTTGGGATTCTTGCCAATTCTCTAGGAATCTAAGTCCCTCTACTTAAGCTGGTGCATCTACCGTACATGCATGTGTGAGTAAAATGTGAGTTTTTATCCAGTGGAATTTTGACCGGGAATCTAATAGGGGCACTCCACGACCTGCACCAAAAGCTTGAATATATCTGCAAGAGATTAATTTTCTAGGAAAGCGGAAAAGGAGAGGAGAAATTTATAAAGAGAAACTAATGGTGCAAGTAGAAAATTAGAGACTTACATACACCAGCAAAAAAGTTCATTACATGCACTTGAATTTAGTAGAAATCAAATCTACATAGAAGCAACAAGACCAAATAGAATTTAATGAGCACAAAGTACCACTAAACTCCTTAGTCAAAAAGGGATAAAATTCCTTCTTCCTTTATTGAAGATCAAGAAGAAATTGTACATAACATAGACATAGAAGACATTTTTAGTAGGGAAAATGGAAGAAATTTTCTATCTCTTTGCTCTCTTCACAAGGATATCTCTCTCATGAATTCACAAAAAATAGCTCCAATATCTAAGAAGTATAAGATGTTTTCTCAGAAGAATCTCAAATGAGGAGCTTGTTACAATTTATAGAAGAGAAGGTAACTCTTCATCTTTCCGATGACTTTTCAAATACTTTAATTTGAATTTAGATTGTTCATATTCCACTTAAATATTTAAGTCCCTTTTATAAAATCAAGTTGACTTAAAGTTTACATTATGTTTCTAAAGTCACTTAAAGTTATATTAAAAAGTACAAACCTCAACAAAAAAATATAACATTGATGAGAGAGAGCGTTGGGTGAGAAGAGAAGGAGAGAAAAAGAGGAATAAAGAAGAGAGAAAGAAGAAGAATTATGTAGAAGAATGAGTCGCTGCAATGGATTTTATCTCACTCCCTAACTAGTTTCCACTTCACACTCCTGAGAAGGCCTATGTTCCTCCAAGATCTTTGCTAAAATGAGCTGCTGCAGTTCCACTTTGTCGACATGAGGAATGTGAATGCAGCCCAAGGTATCTATCCATCCATCAGCCACACTATTGATGTCTTTACACTTTCGAACCATGATGAATGTTTCTTTGCGATAAGTGTAATAGAGGCTCAAATATCTGAGAGGAATTTGATGGTATACTTAGTGAAGGATGATGGGTTTCTACCTCTTTCTTGATGTATTCTTTAAATGGACCAATCAACTCATCAGTAGTTGTATCCTCACCCATTGTAGGTACTCCAAGTTTTGGAGTTTTCCGATTTACACTATATTGCAATTTGTATTCGTGTTCCTCTTTTTCCTCCAGCTCTATGATGGCCCAATAGATTTCCTCAAGCTTGATTACCAAGGCCCTTTCGCATACATGTGAAAAGTCCTCTGAGGGAGTTTAAAATATCTTCATGTTGATCAACTCATGGTGATGAGTGCTTCTCATTTCATCTACTATTGGGCCCAAAGGTTCCCAATAGTCCCTTTCTTATGGTTAACCCACTAGTGTATCTTTCAGATCTATAATATTTTGGAGTAGATTTAAAACTCTTTTTGATTGTACTTGTCGATTTTCTCGAATTTTCTAAAAAATTAGCAAAGCATGTACTTTTTTAAATATTTAATTTTATCCCCTTTTGAAAACCGATTGCGGTTTAATGACAAAGAACAATGAGGATAAAATGATGGTTAACTTAGCAAGCTGATTTTCGGATCTTAGAGTTGACTTTTACAAGGGTTTGAAATTTTTGTAAACTGTCAGAATCTCAGATCTACGCAGAAAAATACAGGTTTTTGTAAAAACTCAGTGAACTAAAGATCTCTAACTAGTCCAGATCTATGGATCTCTGAAAAAAAAAATCAGTTTGGAGCACTTTTGCAAAAAATTTGGATTTTAAGCAAAAAGTTAAAATTTGCAAATAGGTAGTGGTTTCTACGGTTTTATTGATTTTCTGACAAACCACAACCAAAGATTCGGGTTTGATTCCCCAGTAGAGTCACCAAAAACTATTGGTTTGAAAATCTACTAGGTGGACAGATCTATGGATAGATGAGCCAACAGTGTGTAGGGCATACCCCTCTTTGAGACAAAGAAAGTGAAACTCGGTTTATTGTTATTCTACCAAACAGAATCTACGCAAGTCCTACAAATATTCTACCTTCAGGGGTTTGGGATCTCATCCCAGTTGGGGTATTTCGACTATGAAAATAAGGAATGAAGTGGGGAGAGGAGATAGGATAGATTTGAAGGGAGAAAATAAATGAATTCTAAAGCAGAAAAGTCAGAGGGTTTATGTTTTGGGTTGGTAGTAAACATAGCCAAACCTACTTGCATAAATGAACAAAGCAATCGATGAACAAATGACAAAAAAGTAGAGATCGATCCAACAAAATAAATGCATAGATCTGACACAAGAAATATCAGATGCCCATAATAAACATATTCAACACAAAATCTTAATATTTGTATTAATGTTTTCTTTTGTTACAAAAAGTACAAAGCCTTTTCTTCTCACTTCTATTTTTCATCTAAAAAGTGTCCACCCCCTGAATACAACAAGTATTCAAGTATATATAGAAGGAGAAGGGGAGAGAAGGAAAAATAAACCAACCACTAATTACAAAATATCTAAAAGTCAACTGTTGACTTTGGGCAACTTGGTGGATAACAACATCCCATGGTGCAACATGGATGATGTCATCATTTGTGCCAACATACTTTTAAATATTACAAAAATAAATCCAAGAAGAGGAAGGCTATTCATTGTCATCTCACGGCTGGAAGGGAGTATCCTACTTCGCTTCTACTCAAGAGAGGCAATGTGGAATTGGGCCCGGTACTCCATGAATTTGTTGATCATTGGCTGGAGTTGATCCTATGCAGGACCCTTGGTGTGATCGCCAATGACTTCACAAGTCTCCTGTTCATCTCTAGATTTTTTCGGGAGTTTTAAGTATTCATTTCCTACCTCCATTAGGTATCCCACAAATTTGCGGCAGGCCAGAAGGTTGTTGATGGATTCAGCGTCAAAAGTGGCTTCTGGCCCTAACCCTTGTGAGACGATCTCTTTGAAGATCCGAATGGTTTCATCTACCTTCCTCAAGGCGAATGATGGAGTGAGCAAGCCCAGAGACATTCTTAGGACAATTTTCTCCATCTGATGCATTGCATCTAGGGCTTCCTCTTTGACCTTGTCAATCTTCTCTAGGATAAATTCCATCTGATCGACCCGATAGTCCAAAGCAACAAGGACTTTGTTGGGGGTGATCGAAGATTCCAAATTTAACTAAATCATCAACTAAGAAGTTGAGAATCTTCTGGAATGTCTCATGTTGCAACCTAGCATGGTCCAACTCTTCAGAGATAGGTCCTGCAATCACCTGGAGTTCCTTGTTCGCCTGACCAATATTTTGATATAGCTCGATGAACTTGATGATTACTTCCTCACTATCTTTTAGGATCTAGTATCTCTAGGTGGATATTGCCATGCCTTGTTTTCCAATCTTGGTGTATTTGTTTATCTTATCTTGACTAAGGGCCTCAGGAGTTTCAAAGATAATCAGATTGTAGGAGGTACACCGCCCATTTTCTGTAGGGCTTGGAGAAGATGTTTATTTTTCTCTTTTAGTATCCTCTTCTCTTCCTTTGCTTCCTAAAGCTTCTTGCAAAGGGCATCCACTGCAGATAGGGCCTCCCCTTGTAGGCTCTCAGAGGATGTTCCCATTGTGACTTGTGTCACTATATAATCTGTAGGAGATAGATCCTTTTATCCTTTGTGGGATTGAAATACGCGATCTCCATTACTCTTTCACCGAGGCGCCCGAGAGAAGCGGGTTATTGGCTTTTGCTTCTTAGCTCCTTTTTGTTGGAATGACAAAGAAGTCCATAGGTGCAATGGGGACTTTCCTCTTATGCTGGCTCAGGTGTTGGGAGATCCATGTTGGACTTAAGGGAGTGGGACCAACGGAGAAGAGGGAACGGTGGAAGAAGAAGGAGAAACTATAGTGTACTGGGAAATGGGTTGAGACGCTTAGCGGCAACATTGATAAAGAAGCCAAACCTCCAACGCTCATAGGGGTAGGAGTTACTGTAGGAGAGGAAACTATGGGGGTGGAAGGGAGCTGAGAGATGAGGGAAGAAATACTGGGGGACAACTCGTGAGGGAAGAGAAGATGGAAGAAGAGGAAAGGGGAACAGTAGAAGATGGGGAAGAAGACACAACCAAAGGAATGGTTGCTTGAGTGACATGAGGAGGGGAAGGAGGAGTGGGAGAAGGGACGATGGGAACCTTGGTGGTTGTAGCAGTGGAAACATCCTGAGTGGATGTGCCCGTTGGAACACTTACTACCACTTCCTTTTCTGGGGAGGCAGGGCACACGACCTGCTCCTAGGTAGCGGGAGGAGGACTCTTGGGAGCTTGCTCTTGGGCGGCACTTGACTCTCCTTCCTTATCTTTCCCTTTTCCCTTTGGAAAATGTTTTACTGGCAGGTGCATTACCTAGGGGGGACGTGGTGAAGTCCACCCCAAGGTAAATGAGACCATTAAATCTACACCAATGTTTTGTGCCGTAAGGTGCCTTTTACCCTCTCCTCAATAGTCTGAGGTGCCCTTGTTCTATCTATTTTAGCAAATGGCCAGTTGTCCCCATCCGTATCTAGATATACCTGATCAACTTCTTGATCAGTTATTTGGAAACCTTTCGGAACAATGGCCACACCATACTGGATGATCTCTACTAGGGCTAGGTGGGAGTGATCCTTTCTTCTAAGCTTGACCTCGTGATAGAGATCGATATAGATATCCTCGATCTACGGGACATGGATCGGATTGAGCTTTGCCTTTGGGAGGTAATTTCATGGATCGAAGTTTGGCCTTGCCGAGAAATTGTGCTTCAGGTTGAGCAGCTCTAGTTTTGTAAACATTTCTAGGATTTGGTGTGAGAAGTGCATGTGTACCTGCCCACCGTGAGGGGGAATGGAGTTCCACCCTTCTTTCTCTTTAGGCACTTCTCATGATATGTGATGAGCTGTCTGGATAGCTCCAATAGGATCAACTTTGGCCCCGCATATCTTGGCAACTTGGTGGGCTCCCCCAAGAAGTTGGTAGCTCTGAGATAAGTAAAGGTGGGTAATTGCTGGATAAACGAGCCAATAAAGTGCAGTGGCATAGCCCTCTTGAGTCAAAGAAAGCGAAACTAGTTTATTGCTATTCTACCAACAGGAATATGCAAGTCTCATGATTCTCGCCTTCGGGGTTTGGGATCTCATCCCAGTGGGGTGTTTCCGACTGTGAAAAGAAAGGAAAGGAAGAGGGGATGAGGAAAGAGCAGGTCCGAAGGAAGAAAAGAAATGAACTCCAAAGCAGAAAGGTCAGAAGATTTATGTTTTGGGATTGGTAGTAAACAGAGCCAAACCTACTTGCATAAATAAACAAAGCAATACTGATGAGCAAATGACAAAAAGGTAGATATGAATCTAACAGAATAAACACATACAGATCTAACATAAGAAAGCTCTGATGTATAACACAAGTATTCAGTACAAAGCCTCAATATTTGTATTGTTGTTTTTCTTCTGTTACAAGAAAGCTCAAAGTCTTTCTCTCCTCACTTCTATTTTCATCTAAAAAATGTCCACCCTTGAATACAACAAGTATTCCAATATATATAGAAGAGGAGAAGGAAAGAAGGCAAAAAGGAGCCAACAACTATTTACAAAGATATTTACAAAATATCTAAAAGTCATGTTGACTTTTGACAACTTGATGGATGACATCATCCCATGACGCAACATGGATGATGTCATCATTCAGTGATCAACATACTTTAGACATTCCAACAAGAAAGTCGAGAAGAGAGAGAAGAAGAAGAAGAAGAAGAAGAAGGAGGAGGAGCAGCTACTGTCATCATCATCCCGCGCCGAAAGGGGGTAGCCTCGCTTTTGATGTCGCCGTGTGACGAGATATGGAACTCGAGCGCAGTATTCCAAAACTTGTTAATTATCGCCCAAGTCGATCCCGAGAAGGATCCTCGTGCCTATCGCTTATTGCCTCACAAGTCTCCCGCTCATCTATGAGCTTCTCTCGGGAGTTTGAAAAGTCCTTTTCCGCCTCAATGAGGAACCCGACGAAGTCCCTACAGCCAAAGCAGGTTGTTGATAGATTCAAGGTCAAATGTGACCTCCGCCCCTTCCGAGAAGTGATCTCCTCAAGATCCGGATGGTTTCATCACCGACCTTAAGGTAAAGGAAGGAGTGAGCAACCCTGGAGACATGTTGAGAACAATTCGCTCCATTTGATGCATCGCATCCAGGGCTTCTTCCTTGACTTTGTCAATCTTTTCTAGAATAAATTCTAGCTGATCCACCCGATAGTCCAGAGTGGACATGATTTTGTTGAGGGCCCTTGGATGGCCGAAGACGCCGAACTTGACCAGATCTTCGACTGAACAGTCGAACATTTGTTGGAAGGCCTCGTGCTGCAGTCTAGCATGTTCCAGCTCTTCTGATATGGGCCCTGCTAGCGCTTGGAGCTCTTTATTCGCCTTACTGATATTCAGGTACAAGTCAGAGAACTCGGCGATCACTTTTTCGCTGTCTTTGAGGATTTGGCTCCTCCAAGCGGAAACGGCCATACCCTGCTCGCCAATTTTGGCATATTCGTTGATTTTCTCCTGGCTGAGAAGCTCAGAAGTCTCGGCGGCAGTTGTGGGAGGCGCACTACCCATCTTCTGTAAGGCTTGGAGCAGATATTTGTTTTGCTCTTTTAGTAGCCTTTTCTTCTTTTTGTCTCAAGCTTTTGACAGAGGGCGTCAACCGCGGAAAGAGCTTCCCCGGAGACTTTCGTAAGATGTCCCCATTGTGACTTGGGTCACAGTAAAATCTCATCTGAGATGCATCCTTTTTCTCTTGAGGGATCGGGCATGCAATTTCCATGATTCTCTCACCTGCAGCACTTTTAGAGAAGCGTGTAACAGGCTTCTGCTTCTTCGCCCCTTTGGCTGGGATCACTGAAAAGTCCATCGGAGCGATGGGAACTTTCCTCTTTTGCTGGCTTAGCCCGAGAGATCCAGCTGGTCCTATGGAAGAAGGACCAGAGACAGAGGAGGAGGCAACAAGTGAGAAGAGGGAAAACGTGGAGACACGCGGGTGGCATTGAGAGAATAGCCCAAGAAGTGTCCACGGGAGGAAGGGAAATCGCAACTACGGAAGACATAGGAAGGGAAGGAGCCCTGAGATGAGGGAAGAAATGGAGGAGGACAGATCAATGAGGGAGGAGAAGATAGACGAAGAAGCAGGGAAAGAGTAGAAGAAGGGACAGAGGACACGACCAAAGGGATGGTCGCTGAGTCACTCGAGGAGGGGAAGGAAGAGAAGAAGAAGGGATAGAAGGGACTCTCGTTGTGGTAGCAATGCCGACATCCCGAGTGGATGGGCCTATGGGACTATCCTCTCTCGCTTCTTTTTCTCCGGCGAATCCAGAGTTATTACCTTCTCGTGCCGCGAAGGAGGACTCTCGTGGGCTTCTTCCGAATGGTGCCGGATTCACCTTCTACACCTTTGCCTTTAAGCCGCTTCTGATCGTGGAGGCGCGTTGCCCAATGGGGATGTTGTGAAATCAACCCCGAGGTAGATTAGGCCGCTCATCCGCACCAATGTTCTGTCCTCCGCAAAGTCTCTCGACCCTCTCCTCAATTGTCTCGAGGAGCTTAGTTCTATCAATGGCCGAAAAGGGCCAATCGTCCCCATCCGTATCGTCAAGATATACCTTGTCTACTTCATCTTCCGTAGTTTGGAAGCCTTTTGGGGACAATGGCTACCCCATATTGATGATTTCGCCAATGCTAAGTGAGAATGATCCTTTTTCTTCGAGCTCTACCTCATGGAGGACGTCAATATAAATATCCTCGATCCGAGGAACATGGATCGATCAAGCTTTGCCCTCAGGCAGCTCCTTGGGTCGAAGGTAGGCCCGGCCGGGAAGTCATGCTTCAAATTAAGTAACTCCACTCGCGAACATTTCCTTCGCCTGTGGTGGGTAGAGCATGTGTATCGCCCACCGTGAGGGGGAAAGGAGTTCCACCCTTCTTCCTTTTCGTGCATTTTTCGTGGTATGTGATTAGCCGCCTTGATAGCTCCAAAGCAGATCACTTAGGCCCAAAGATACCTTGGTAGCTCGGTTGGCTCTCCCAAAAAGTTGGCAGCCCTTAGATAGGTGAATGTGGGAAATTGGGTGAACAGGCCCCCATTTCTCCGTGGCTGCCACTATGTTTTTGGTCATACGACCATGAGTCATGTTCGGCCTCAAGCAGTGATGATGTGATGATAAAACACATCGTTAACTTTTGTGAACCGGGAGATGCTATTCTCCAGCCTTCAACTCGGGTAGTACTGTGATATCTTGACCCGAGGCCAAACTCCACTCCTCGTTAGGCCCGGATAATCCCTCTCCGACGACGCAGCACAGACCACGTAGGAGTTCATATGGAATACTCCCGCTGCCAGGCCTGAATTGTCAGAGCGCTCGAGATGGTGCCGCTTATAATTTCCCCAAAGAAAAGCGCCGATCAGAAAATTCTTGTTCATTGTTTCCAAGTAGCGCAAAGCATCCATTTATGGAAGTAATGGGCGCGTAAAGCCCAAGACCCCGCCAGAAGGTAATGGTATCGCTGAGCTCTTCCGAGAAGTCACGCGGTGGATGATTTGGGGCCACCGGGTTACCACCTTCTTATTTTTCGATATACTTGCTCATTAGCTGCATACATTGGTCTTCATTGTCTTCCTGTGCCTTGATGCACTCTCGCTTGGCTAACGGCCACAAAGTGCCGGTGGTGAGGGATGCCGAGTATGATCTCAAAATGACGGGCAAGTGAGGTTAATGACTACCTCGCCTTGCTGTTTTCGACACACCTTGTGTCTTTATTGAACTCCGGGCAACCACCATCATAAATTCATTGTTGACGGCGCCGACGGGGATTTCCTCCGCGAAGTGCAGTGGCACCGCGATCAATTTGTCCATCCATGGACTCCTCAGAACTTTCTCGAGTCCCGGCCTGCATTCCTCCATGTCGATATGCCCCACCCCGAGTCTCCCGACGTCCATGCCGCATTCGGCCCGTGACTGGGCATTCTCGACCCTCCGATATTTGTATTTCATTTCTTCCTCCGTAAGCTTAGCCTTTCCTTTCGGTTTGGTGGGTCTCCTGCTGGATGTAGACATATGTTCTTTCGAACTCAGTTGCTGATCTGCATGAAGAAGAAGCGAGACCCAATCCGAAAAGGTTGAATTAGCCATTTGATCTTCCATTGGAATGTTAGCAGAAGAAAGAGTTAGAGATTTTTAGGCTCAGGGCGCAGGGCGCATGAAAATTGCAGCTTACATGTGGCTAAATAGGTAGGGCGCACAGAAGAGGGTGTCAGTGCAAGGATAAAACTAGGCCAAAGGCGCATGGCGCATGCAAACTGCAGATTGCATTTTATAAAGGGCGCATGAAAACATTGTGTTACATAGGGAGAGGATGCGCCCTTTGGCGCATAGACTTTTCATGTTGCATTGGGATTTGGTGCGCCCTTTGGCGCATGTAAGGTTTGTGTAACAAGAACTTTTCGTGCGCCAAAGGGAGCATGGCGCGGCACACGAAATGTTTACACAACATGATGTTATTGTAATCGGGGATGCGCCTGCGCCTTCAAAGATTTGTACTTGGCGCAGATAAAGCTTGTGTTGCATAGATGTTGGGTGCCATTGGCGCATGGAAATGGGATGCAACAAGGAAGGTTGGCGCGCCATTGGAGCGCAAGTTTAGCGATTGCAGCAGGCAAGATGGGTGCGCCAAGGGCGCGGGTTTTTATCATGTTGCAAGGGGGACAGATGCGCCATGGGGGCGCAATCGCTTATGATGTCAGCAGACGCACCGATGCGCCCAAGGGAAAAAAATAGATTTTCTCCATTTCTTTCTTCACTTGTTTTTTAGCAGGTTATTGGGCAATGAAATGGTTCATCAAAAAGGAGATAAAACCATGCTTTTAGACAAGTTCCCCTACCAAACAGATCTCGGACAGAGGGGGAGGGATATGGGAAGATAGCAGAAGATAAGGAGGAGGATCTTGATATTTCAAACTTCGTGCACAAACTAAAACCCACCACCAAGCACAAAGAACCAAAACGCAAAACATGAGAAAGAGAAAAGAACCTCTCACCTGGACAAATAGCGAAAACTTGTAACGGGTCCACAAGGTGATGAAAACGACGAGGCAGGGCCGATGCTGTGCTCGTAAAAATCACGTGCTCAAATAATAGTGAAAATGACATTTTGGGCGCACAAACACATATATATATAGGTGAGTTGGTCATAAATGCGCCACCCACTTTTTAAAGGGCGCATGAGAGTTGCTGTCGACAGGGAAAAGCGTGCGCCCTTTGGCGCATGAAAATGTTTTCCAGCAGGAAATTAAGCGCGCCTTTGGCGCACCAAAAGCTATGTCGACATGAAGTTATGTGCGCCCTTTGGCGCACCAAAACATGGCGCAACAAAAGTTGTGCCAATACAAAGGCGCATGCGCCTTGGCGCACGCAGGGAAGGCTCAACATACTTTGGCGCACCAAAAGGTGTGTTGACACTGAAAATCATGCGCCAAAGGTTTTAAAGGGGGCGCACCAAAAGTTGGTGTTACATAGCAATTTCATGCACCCAGCCAAAAAAGGCTCAAAAGACTAAGTTCAAAACCAGATTTCCCGGGAAGGGATTTTACAACGTTTCGAACGCAAGGGATCCCTAACGAGGGATCGGAACAAAATTTTGGTATGGTTATCGGTAAAATTGCCCTTGTCAATTTTACGGGATAACAGCTGGCTCTTTCTGGGGACTATCCCTGAGCAAACTCGGGGGTAGAGAATCCCAGTTCTCATGTGCCTATCCATTGGGTAACAGAGTCAAAAACAAGGGCGACCGGAGGGAGAAGAAAGGAAACACACAACAAACCAAAAGCAACCACACGACGAAAGCAAACACACAACTAAAGCAAACTGTACAAAGAAGAGAGCAAGCTCTACTTCCTGAAAATTTTCAGATGCTGCCCGCTATAAGGAAGCGGGAGCTCGGTTCCATCCAGATATGAGAGATAGAAGCTATTCTCTCCATTGAGCTGTTTGATCTTGAAGGGCCCTCTCCACAGGGAATCAAACTTTCCGTGCATGCCCTTTGGCTCTCTTCGCTTGTCCCACAAAAGGACGAGATCTCCCACTTGAAAATCTCTTTGCTTGGCCTTCTTATCAAAAAGTCTCTTAACTTGATTCTGATGTTCAGTGATCCTGTCGACCACCCTTACTCTCTTTTCTTCAAGTTCTGCCAGATACATGATTCTCTTTTCAAGAGAATTTTGGAAAGTTTCATCTTCGATGGCTCGTGCCAAACGCAGAGCAGGAAGTTCCGCAGAAATGGGAAGCTCGGCATCAGTGCCATATAACACTTGAAAAGGTGACATGCCGAGAGATCTCTTGGGAGTAATACGATCGGCCCACAAAGCGTCGTACAAAGACTTGTGCCACATTCGCTGATTCTCATCTACTAACTTCCGTATGATGGTCACCAAGTTCTTGTTACTGGATTCCGCCTGACCATTTCCCTGAGGGTAATAGTCTGAGGCGTGAGCCAAAGTTATCCCATATTCATAGCAAAAACTAATAACTTCTCGTGAGGAGAAGTTAGAAGCATTATCAGCAACGATTTTGTTTGGAACGCCAAACCTGACAATGATATTTTCTTTAATGAAATTGCAAACCACCTTAATGGCATGCTTGATGTGTATGGCTTCCACCCACTTGGTGAAGTAATCCATTCATTGTAAGGACATAGCTATGTCCAAAGCACTCGATTGAGGATCGAGCGCGCTAATAAAATCAATTCCCATTGCCCGAATGGTTCATTGATAATGACCGCCTTAGGGAAAGGCAGCCAACTTGGGCTTGCCGATTTAATTGCCGACAAGGTCACACTTTGCCACCCTGTGGGTCATATCTTGAAAGAGCGTCGCCAATAGTACCGGCTCGAATGATTTTGTGTGCAGTCACAGGAGGAAGAGAAATGCCCTCCACAGGCTGAATTGTGAAAACTTTCCAATAGTTTTACTTGCTGGGGTTTGTCAACACATCGCAAAAAGATGCCATCTATCCCACGTTTATATAAACCGTCATCCCAGATGACATATTTAGCCGCTCTGAGCTTTATAGTGTGCTTCTCCTTTGCAGTTAGGTGCATTGGGCATTCGCCGTAGGTAAGGAAGAAAGCGATGTCGGAGTACCATTCATCACTAGTTGCAACAAATAGAACCAGAGGCAGAGAATCAGGCTCTTCCTGCCGGTCCTGTGTTTCGTCGGTGTAGTCACCCCTGTCATCAGGGTTTCCTGAATCTTTGTTTTCAGCCATTAGCTGACACAGCCCTGCCCTCTTACCAGCCTTGGTTGGTTTAATATCCAGTCATACTCCGGACCTTGCGATCCAATTTCCTCGCAAACTTCCTAACTCCTGCTGAGTTAGAATTGATTTCACCGCCGTGTCAGGGACCAGCACCACCGTATGTGAGTTTAGAATGTAATACCTGAAATTCTTCACTGCTTTGACAATGGCGAAGGCATGCTTTTCCAGTTGAGTCATTTTTAGTTCGTGAGGCTTGAGGGGAGAACTCATGAACGCGATCGGAGATTCAACATCCTCCGAGTTCTTTTGCATCAAGATTGCGTGGACACAAGATGCTCTGGGATGCGTAACTATACATGATGAAGTCCTTGGAGAAATCGGGACATACCAGGACTGGTGCATGAGCAACGGAAGCTTTTATTTCTTCAAATGACCTTTTTCCCTCTTCACTCCATCTGAAAGTTGGTGACCCCTTCATCATGTTCAATATGTGACGGGTCTTCTCAGCAAAGTCAGGAACAAAACGCCTGAGAAAGTTCACCTTTCCAAAGAAAGAATGAACACCAGTCTTGCTTAGTAGAAAGGCAAGAGTAAGGCTTTGAATAGCCTTAACTCTTTCAAAGATCTATCTTTGTTCCTTCTTTGCTAACCACATGCCCTAGCAACTTCCCTTCCGTGACTCCAAAAACAGACTTTTTTGGGTTTAGGGAAATCCCATGTTCTCGGCACCTGGCCAACACTTGCTCCAAATGATCACAATGATCATTTCGTTGTTTAGAGAACACGGTTAAGTCATCTAGATAAACCACAATGACTTTCCCCATCATACCTTTGAATGCAAAATCCATGGCCCGCTGAAAAGTGGCACCAGCATTAGTTAGGCCAAAAGGCATCCCCTGCTGTAGGCAAATGTACCCCAGGGAGTAGTGAATGCTGTTTTAAACTGATCTTCAGGTGAAACTTCAACTGATCAGAATCTAAAACCATCGAGCATGGACAAGATCTCCGATCCAGTTACGCTGCAGTAACTTGATCCATTATCGTAAGAGGGTAGTTGTCTTTCAAGGAAGCTTGATTCAAATTGCGAAAGTCTACGCATATGCGTATCTCGCCGTTTTTCTTGCGCACTGGCACAATATTTGCTACCCAAGTACGTGATGGATAGGAAAGATGATCCTCGTATCCAACATCTCAATTTCAGCCCGGATGGTACCCGAGATCTTAGGATTATAGTGCTCTCGCTTCAAGCGAAAGGCTTTGACATCATCTTTCAACTAATGTCATGCTCGAACGCCCTTTCGCTTGAAAGATTTTAGATCGGCATAGACCACGCCAACACGTCCATATTTTTTAAAGAACTTGACAAATTTTTGCTTTCTCCTCAAGCGTGCAACATTTGCCAATGTTCACAAATCATGGGTGCTCTATCGAACCTATATTGACTGGTTCGGTTTCTCGGGGATGAGTCGTGGTCATCCTCGCTTTTCTTCTTTTCACAAAACGGTCATGCCTGTCGAACAGGCGCTCCAGAGAAACCAGGCCTTTTGGAATTTTATTTCCTTTGAGCTGACATATGCCGTCGTTCCCTTCGGATTCATCGCCTTGATCGGTGACTGATTCACGGCAAGTGGAAGTAGATCCTTCAAAGTGCAATTCTTTAAAATTTTCTCGCCTTTTCCAGAAAAGCAATGAGTTGATTATCATCGTTGAACACCTGCCAATGCTGAGAATTGTCTGGCACGCTCGGGCGGAAAACCACCTCAATGGTGTACTTGTTTGTTTTCAAACCTGGGTGTGGGAGCATGAGGGACGCTGAAACGGCCAATGAATCGGCCATGTCATTCTGAGCCCTTGGAATGGATTCTATTGAAAAAGCATCGAATTCTTCAATGCTGTCCCATACCGCATTACGGTAATGCCTGAGCCTTCATTTTTACTTGGTAAATCCTTTTGACCTGATTTACAACTAGCTCTGCATCACCTTGTACTTTTAGATTTTTAATTCCTCTTTCTTTTGCGGCTTGCATACCGAGTAAGAGAGATTCATACTCAGCAGTATTGTTTGTGTTGAAAAACTGCAATTTGAAAGAGAGAGGAATTACCTCCTCTTCGGGAGATATCAGCACGGCCCCAGCGCCACATCCACTAGTCACGCAACTTCCATCAAACTGCAAGGTCCAGATCTCATTAAGATCCTTTTCCTGAACGAGAACACCCATTTTATCCATCTCGGTAGATAAGAAGTAGTTCCCCATCCCTGATGATTCAAAAAGGATTTGGGCCTTGGGGTCTTCAGAGCTGGTAACCAAGTATTTCTTTTGTGATTCCGGCTCCAAAGTCTGCATTACGCCTTTGACTGGAATTCTAGCTTTAGACCAGTCCATATGAATTTCTCCACCAACTTCGCTGCAAAAACTTCTTCCCAGCAAAATTCCATAGGCTGCCGGAATGTCAGCAACGAGGACTGTCATTTTTACTCTTTTATCTGGGAAAGCCGCAAATGTGAATTGCGCGTCTTTGATTTGGCCAACCAACGGAACCTGCTTGGTTTCCAATGAATAACATCTGCCGAAAGGCTTGGTAAGAGTGAGGCCCAAAGCATGGGTGACTTTTTCCGGCATGACGTTATCGGAAGCTCCAGAATCAATTATGCAGTTACTCAACTTATGGCCATTGATTAGAGAGAGAGATAGAAAGGCTCTATCTTGCTCGACGCAGATGTCAGCAACATTTATGTGGGATTCAGGGGGAGTGGAAAGGATTCCTTTGGGGAAACTCGCTTAGATGCAAAAGCCTGATTGACTCAATATATTTGGTCAATCTTACAAGTTGTTCGGGTTTGATCAAGGTACTCATTTCTTGTACATTTGGATCTTGGTCTTTTTTGCATGATCTATGATATCAAATGGCCAAGGGTTGCGTTGGTAAAGGAATGAGTCCCTCACCTCGCGATGATGGAATAGGATTACTGGCCTTGGTAGGAACGTGAGAGGATTGATTTGGAGGAGAGATAGGGGAAAAGGTTTCCTTGTAAAAGATTTTCCAGGGAGTTGAGTAGGAAGAGGATTACCTCTTTTAGCAATGATCGGAGGCGCGTTTGACACGGCCTTCTCCTGCTGGACATGGGCAGCAACTTCCGCTTCTTTTCCTTGCGAGCGAGTAAAAACAACATATGACTGTCCACTTGCATATCCCTGGGTACCCTCTTCTTCATCAGATTCTTCCTCATCAAATTCCATATACCCGATAGTAGAGTCGCCAGCCGGTTCACCGACATCTTGATCATCTTCACCTTGAGACGAAGGTTCTTCATAATACTGCTCTTCTTCTTCGATTTCGGCCAGAGCGTTGACCGGAGGAGCCTCAAGCGCCAACCGCGGAGCAGCTGTAGGTAGGCGCGGCCTTTGTGAAACATTGTTGGGAACGAAATTCCTCCGCGGAATATCCTGTACGAGGAACTGGGGGAGGCCTGGGCCAACTGCTTCTTCAATGCAAGCAAGTCATTCGCCATCTTTTGAAAGGCTGGATCAGACGAAGTAGTGGGCGAAGGGCCCAAAGATTTAGGCTTGGCTGATTCCTTTTTCAATTCGCCAGATATTATCAGATTATCCTCTATCCGAATGGCAGCGGCTTGGGCGAGAATCAAGGTAGCCACTCGCTCTTGAAGGAGTAAGAAACTAACTTTCGAACTCATAGCATTTACGAAGAAACACTTTTGATTTTCCGGCGTTGGAAGCATGGCAACGGGGACACGGTTGATTAGTGCATTGAACCGGGTGACAAAATCGCGCATGGTCTCATTTGCCTCTTTCTTCAGGTGAGTGATCCATGATAATAATGCAAATGCATCCTCTGAAGGCTTGTATCTGTCTTCGAAAGCATCCCGTAAGGTGGCCCAACTGGTAATAGATCCGGCCGGCAAATGCTGAAACCATTCAGCTGCAGGTCCTTGTAGGGTTTCCAGAAAAAGGCGAACCGACACATCTTCGTGAGTCACATCCAAAATACTGCATGACATGATGAATGCAGATATGTGGGAATCCATGCTTTGATTTCCACTCCCGTCGAATTTGGGAAAATTCTTTCGGTTTCCGTGAGGGAGCGCGTGAACTGGATGTGGTAAAGCCAAAGGACCCATGGCGTTTCCCCATGGTACCGCCATCTGAAAAGCCGGAAAGAGAACACGAGCTGGAAGTGTGGTTCCAGCTGAGTAGCAAGGCACTACAAAGGGATGTGGATGCCCCCTGCGAAAGACTTTTTCTTCGTGAAGGTGAGACACTCCTGGATGTCCGGCTAGCCGAGCTTAGCGCTGAAAAATGCGCCGGTGTCACGCTGAAATTGTGCCTTTGAAGCAGATCGAAAGTAGGATCAGCTTCTCCACGGGCTCTCCTGCTGCGCGTAAAAGGTTCACTCGCCAGTGTACCTTCCAGATCTGTAACGTTATGGCACAGATTCAAACTTTCTTTTTGGTTATACTTGCTGATTTTCTGGTTTTTCTGATAAAAACCAGCAGCAAATACTTTTCTAAATATTTAAAACTATCCTCTTCAGAAAACCGATTGCGGTTAATGACAAATAACAACGAGGATAAGATGGCAGGGAAGAATAGCAAGCTGATTTTCGGATCTGATTTTGACTTTTTTAGAGGGTTTCAAACTTTTAGCAAACAGCCAAAAATCCAGATCTACGGCAAAATACTAATTTTTATAAAAACTCAGCGAACTAAAGATTTGTAACTAGGCCAGATCTATGGATCTCAGAAGAAAATTTTCAATTCAGAGCAAAATTTGCAAATTTTTGGATTTTTATCAAAAAGTTCAGATTTGCAAACAGGCAGCGATTTTCTTTTTTTTTCTGATTTTTCTATCTTACCACCATCATAGATCTGACAGATCTATTCGTTCCCCAGTGGAGTCGCCAAAAACTGTTGGTCCGAAAATCTGTCACTTGGGTAGATCTATGGATAAACGAGCTAACAAGCAGTGTGGCATAGCCCCTCTTTGAGTCAGCAAAGCGAAACTGGTTTATTGCTATTCTACCAGCAGGAATCTATGCAAGTCTCACAGATTCTACCTTCGGGGGTTTGGGATCTCATCCCAGTGGGGTGTTTCCGACTGTGAAAAGAAAGGAAAGGAAGAGGGGATGAGGAAAGAGCAGGTCCGAAGGAAGAAAAGAAATGAATTCCAAAGCAGAAAGGTCAGAAGATTTATGTTTTGGGATTGGTAGTAAACAGAGCCAAACCTACTTGCATAAATAAACAAAGCAATACTGATGAGCAAATGACAAAAAGGTAGATATGAATCTAACAGAATAAACACATACAGATCTAACATAAGAAAGCTCTGATGTATAACACAAGTATTCAGTACAAAGCCTCAATATTTGTATTGTTGTTTTTCTTCACATAAGAAAGCTCAAAGTCTTTCTCTCCTCACTTCTATTTTCATCTAAAAAATGTCCACCTTGAATACAACAAGTATTCCAATATATATAGAAGAGGAGAAGGAAAGAAGGCAAAAGGAGCCAACAACTATTTACAAAGATATTTACAAAATATCTAAAAGTCATGTTGACTTTTTACAACTTGATGGATGACATCATCCCATGACGCAACATGGATGATGTCATCATTTGCATCAACATACTTTAGACATTCCAACAAGAAAGTCGAGAGAGAGAGAGAAGAAGAAGAAGAAGAAGAAGGAGGAGGAGGAGCAGCTACTCGTCGTCATCATCCTGCGGCCGAAAGGGGGTAGCCTGCTTTTGATGCTGCTCAGGTGACGAGATATGGAACTGAGCGCGGTATTCCAAAAACTTGTTAATTATTGGCCCAAGTTGATCCTGAGAAGGATCCTTGTGCCTATCGCTTATTGCCTCACAAGTCTCCCGCTCATCTATGAGCTTCTCTGGGAGTTTGGAAAAGTCCTTTTCCGCCTCAATGAGGAACCCGACGAAGTCCCTACAGGCCAGCAGGTTGTTGATAGATTCAGTGTCAAATGTGACCTCTGGCCCCGTTCCTTGAGAAGCGATCTCCTTGAAGATCCGGATGGTTTCATCAGCTGACCTTAAGGTAAAGGAAGGAGTGAGCAACCCTGGAGACATGTTGAGAACAATTCGCTCCATTTGATGCATCGCATCCAGGGCTTCCTCCTTGACTTTGTCAATCTTTTCTAGAATAAATTCTAGCTGATCCACCCGATAGTCCAGAGTGGACATGATTTTGTTGAGGGCCCTTGGATGGCCGAAGACGCCGAACTTGACCAGATCTTTGACTGAACAGTCGAACATTTGTTGGAAGGCCTCGTGCTGCAGTCTAGCATGTTCCAGCTCTTCTGATATGGGCCCTGCTAGCGCTTGGAGCTCTTTATTCGCCTTACTGATATTCAGGTACAAGTCGAGAACTCGCGATCACTTTTTCATTGTCTTTGAGGATTTGGCTCCTCCAAGCGGAAACGGCCATACCCTGCTCGCCAATTTTGCATATTCGTTGATTTTCTCCTAGCCGAGAAGCTCGTCGAAGTCTGCGGGCAGTTGTGGGAGGCGCACTACCCATCTTCTCGTAAGGCTTGGAGTAGATATTTGTTTTGCTCTTTTAGTAGCCTTTCTCTTCTTTTTGTTCTCTTGAAGCTTTTTGACAGAGGGCGTCAACCGCGGAAAGAGCTTCCCCGGAGACTTTCGTAAGATGTCCCCTATTGTGACTTGGGTCATAGTAAAATCTCATCGGAGACAGATCCTTTTTCTCTTTGAGGGGATCGGGGTATGCAATTTCCATGATTCTCTCACCTGCAACACTTTTAGAGAAGCGTGTAACAGGCTTCTGCTTCTTCGCCCCTTTGGCTGGGATCACTGAAAAGTCCATCGGAGCGATGGGAACTTTCCTCTTTTGCTGGCTTAGCTGCTGAGAGATCCAGGCTGGTCCTATGGAAGAAGGACCAGAGACAGAGGAGGAGGCAGCTACAGTAGAAGAGGGGAAAAACGTGGAGACACGCGGCGGCGGCATTGAGAGAATAGCCGAAGAAGTGTCCACGGGAGGAAGGGAAACTGCAGCTGCGGAAGACATAGGAAGGGAAGGGAGCCCGGAGATGAGGGAAGAAATGGAGGAGGACAGATCAGCGAGGGAGGAGAAGATAGACGAAGAAGCAGGGGAAAGAGTAGAAGAAGGGACAGAGGACACGACCAAAGGGATGGTCGCTTGAGTCACTCGAGGAGGGGAAGGAAGAGAAGAAGAAGGGATAGAAGGGACCTCTGTTGTGGTAGCAATGCCGACATCCTGAGTGGATGGGCCTATGGGACTATCCTCTGCTGCTTCTTTCTCTGGCGAATCCAGAGTTATTACCTGTTCTGGTGCTGCGGAAGGAGGACTCTCAGGGGCTTCTTCCTGAATGGTGCTGGATTCACCTTCTACACCTTTGCCTTTAAGCTGCTTCTTGGATCGTGGAGGCGCGTTGCCCAATGGGGATGTTGTGAAATCAACCCCGAGGTAGATTAGGCCGTTCATCCGGCACCAATGTTCTGTCCTCCGCAAAGTCTCCTTGACCCTCTCCTCAATTGTCTGAGGAGCCTTAGTTCTATCAATGGCCTGAAAAGGGCCAATCGTCCCCATCTCGTGCAAGATATACCTTGTCTACTTCATCTTCCGTAGTTTGAAGCCTTTGGGGACAATGGCTACCCCATATTGGATGATTTCTGCCAATGCTAGGTGAGAATGATCCTTTCTTCTGAGCTCTACCTCATGGAGGACGTCAATATAAATATCCTCGATCTGAGGAACATGGATTGGATCAAGCTTTGCCCTTGGCAGGCAGCTCCTTGGGTCGAAGGTAGGCCTGGCTGGGAAGTCATGCTTCAAATTGAGTAACTCCAGCTCTGCGAACATTTCCTTCACCTTGTGGTGGGTAGAGCATGTGTATCGGCCCACTGTGAGGGGGAAAGGAGTTCCACCCTTCTTCCTTTTCAGGCATTTTTCGTGGTATGTGATTAGCTGCCTTGACAGTTCCAGCAGAATCAGCTTAGGCCCAGCATACCTTGGTAGCCTGGTTGGCTCTCCCAAAAAGTTGGCAGCCCTCAGATAGGTGAATGTGGGAAATTGGGTGAACAGGGCCCCCCATTTCTCCGTGGCTGCCACTATGTTTTTGGTCGTATGACCATGAGTCATGTTCGGCCTCAGTAGGCAGATGATGTGATAGAAAAACACATCGTTAACTTTTGTGAACTGGGAGATGCTATTCTCCAGCCTTCAACTCTGGGTAGTACTCGTATATCTTGACCTGAGGCCAAACTCCACTCCTCGTTAGGCCTGGATAATCCCTCTCCGACGCCGCTGGCAGTAGACCACGTAGGAGTTCATATGGAATACCCCGCAGGTCAATTGTTGAGCTGCTCGGAGATGGTGCCGCTTATAATTTCCCCAAAGCAAAGTGCGTTGATCGGAAAATTTTGTTCATTGTTTCCAAGTAGCGCAGCATCCATTTATGGAAGTAATGGGCGTCAGAAAGCCCGAAGACCCTGCTCAGGAAGGTAATGGTATCGCTGAGCTCTTCTGAGAAGTCACTGCGGTGGATGATTTGGGGCCACCGGGTTACCACCTTCTTATTTTTCAGATATACTTCGTTCATTAGCTGCATACATTGGTCTTCATTGTCTTCCCAGGCCTTGATGCACTCTGCTTGGCTAACGGCCACAAAGTGCCGGTGGTGAGGGATGCCGAGTATGATCTCAAAATGACGGGCAGTGAGGTTAATGACTACCTCGCCCTTGCTGTTTTCGACACACCTTGTGTCTTTATTGTAACTCTGGGCAACCACCATCATAAATTCATTGTTGACGGCGCTGACGGGGATTCCTCCGGTGAAGTGCAGGGCACTGCCGATCAATTTGTCCATCCATGGACTCCTTGTAACTTTCTGAGTCCTGGCCCAGAATTCCTCCATGTCGATATGCCCCAATTCTGAGTCTCTGACGTCCATGCTGCATTCGGCCTGTGACTCGGGCATTCTGACCCTCTGATATTTGTATTTCATTTCTTCCTCCGTAAGCTTAGCCTTTCCTTTCGGTTTGGTGGGTCTCCTGCTGGATGTAGACATATGTTCTTTCGAACTCAGTTGCTGATCTGCATGAAGAAGAAGTGAGACCCAATCCGAAAAGGTTGAATTAGCCATTTGATCTTCCATTGGAATGTTAGCAGAAGAAAGAGTTAGAGATTTTTAGGCGTAGGGCAGGCATGAAAATTGCAGCTTACAGGGCTAAATAGGTAGGGCGCACAGGAAGAGGGTGTTGCAAGGATAAAACTGGCGCCAAAGGCGCATGGCGCATGCAAACTACAGATTGCATTTTATAAAGGGCGCATGAAAACATTGTGTTACATAGGAGAGGATGCGCCCTTTGGCGCATAGACTTTTCATGTTGCATTGGGATTTGGTGCGCCCTTTGGCGCATGTAAGGTTTGTGTAACAAGAGCTTTTCGTGCGCCAAAGGGAGCATGGCGCGGCGCACGAAATGTTTACACAACATGATGTTATTGTAATCGGGGATGCGCCTGCGCCTTCAAAGATTTGTACTTGGCGCAGATAAAGCTTGTGTTGCATAGATGTTGGGTGCGCCATTGGCGCATGGAAATGGGATGCAGCAAGGAAGGTTGGCGCGCCATTGGAGCGCAAGTTTAGCGATTGCAGCAGGCAAGATGGGTGCGCCAAGGGCGCGGGTTTTTATCATGTTGCAAGGGGGACAGATGCGCCATGGGGGCGCAACTGTTTATGATGTTGCAGGATGCACCGATGCGCCCAAGGGAAAAATAGGCTTTTCTCCATTTCTTTCTTCACTTGTTTTAGCAGGGTTATTGGGCAATGAAATGGCTCATCAAAAAGGAGATAAAACCATGCTTTTAGACAGGTTCCCCTACCAGCAGATCTGGACAGAGGGGGAGGGATATGGGAAGATAGCAGGAGGAGGATCTTGATATTTCAAACTTCAGGCACAAACTAAAACCAGACCACCAAGCACAAAGAACCAAAACGCAAAACATGAGAAAGAGAAAAGAACCTCTCACCTGGACAAATAGCGAAAACTTGTAACGGGTCCACAAGGCGTTGAAAACGACGAGGCAGGGGCTGACAGGCTCAGAAAAATCACGTGCTCAGTGAATAGTGAAAATGACATTTTGGGCGCGCAAACACATATATATAGGTGAGCTGGTCATAAATGCGCCACCCACTTTTTAAAGGGCGCATGAGAGTTGCTGTCGACAGGGAAAAGCGTGCGCCCTTTGGCGCATGAAAACATTTTCCAGCAGGAAATTAAGCGCGCCTTTGGCGCACCAAAAGCTATGTCGACATGAAGTTATGTGCGCCCTTTGGCGCACCAAAACATGGCGCAACAAAAGTTGTGCCAATACAAAGGCGCATGCGCCTTGGCGCACGCAGGGAAGGCTCAACATACTTTGGCGCACCAAAAGGTGTGTTGACACTGAAAATCATGCGCCAAAGGTTTTAAAGGGGCGCACCAAAAGTTGGTGTTACATAGCAATTTCATGCGCCCAGCCAAAAAGGCTCAAAAGACTAAGTTTGAAAAAACCAGATTTCCCGGGAAGGGATTTTACAACGTTTCGAACGCAAGGGATCCCTAACGAGGGATCGGAACAAAATTTTGGTATGGTTATCGGTAAAATTTCCCTTGTCAATTTTACGGGATAACGAGGAAGTAATGGGTGTCGGGGAAGCCCAAATACCTTTCTTAGGAAGGTAATGGTGGTGCTCGATTCGATGAATAACACAGGGCCACACTGGTTATTACCTTCTTATTTTTAGGTAAAATTCATTCATGAGCTGCATACACTTGTCCTCATTTTTCGTCCCATGCCTTTATACAGTCTGCCTGACTTACGGCCACAAAGTGCTGGTGGTGGGGGATACCCAACATGATTTCAAAGTGTCGGGTAGTGAGGTTGATTATTACCTCGCCCTTTTCGTTCTCGACACACCTCATGTCCTTATTATAGCAACGAGCCACCACCATCATGAATTCATTATTTACTGCGCTTACGGGAATTCCCCAGCGAAGTGTAGACCACTGCCAACCAATTTTTCCATCCAAGGACTACCTGTGACCCTTCTGGTTCTGGCCCAAAAATCTTCCATGTCAATGTGGCCAAGTTCGGCATCTCTGATGTCCAAGTCACATTCTACATGGGACTCGGGCATCCTGACCCTTTGATACTTATATTTCATTTCTTCCTCTATGAGTTTGGCCTTACCCTTTGACTTGGTTGGCCTCTTACTTGATGTAGACATATGTGATTCTGAGTTCAGCTGTTGATCTGCAAGAAGAAGGAGTGAAGTCCAACGTAGAAGAGCCATGTTAGCCGTTAGATCATTCATCAAAGCTTTACAAAATGAGGAGTTAGCAATTTAAAATCTTCTGGGCATAGGGCATAGCTATACTACAGGCTGCAAGGTCAAAAAAGCAAGGTGCACTGATGGAGAGTGTTGCAAGGAAGAAAATAATGCCAAAGGGCACAAGGTGCAAGAATATTACACATAACATTCAGTGTTAGTGTCAAAGGATGTGCTATGCCAAGATAAAGGATTTTAGAAAGGGCGCAGATAATTCTGATGTAACAAAGCTGCAGGATGTGCCATTGGTGCAGGTATTGAACATGTTGCAGAAATTTTTTATGTGCCAAAGGGGCGCAAGTTTTAATGATGCATCATTGAGTTAAGGTGCGCCTTGCTTTTAGCTTTGGCGCGGCATAGAAAAATCTTACATGTCATACATGTTGGTGTATTCAAGTTGTGCCCATGCCTTGTTTTGGATTTTAAGGGTTTTTAAAGGGCGCGAGAAGATTGCATGTTGCAGGTAGGGATAGTGCACCCTTTGGCACGACTGTGTTTTATGCAACAATGATGGCATTTGTGCCAAGGGAAAACCACGGCTGTGGATTGTGATATCTTCAGATTTCTTCTTTTTCAATTGGTTTATGTGGTTTTCAGGGCTCTTTCAACATGGATTTGACAGTAAGGGGAACAGAGCGAAGAGGATCTTGGGTCCATTTCTGAGACAAATCCCTCCAGGCCAGTAGATCTGGAAGGAGGGTAAAACTAGTTTGGGGAGAGAGAAGATTACAAAATGGGCTGGAGGGGTTTATGGTTTCTTCAGATTCATTTTATTACTATTCCACAAACAACCAAACCAAAACAAAAACCATAAGAAAAAGTAAGGACCACCTACTCGGGATATATAGACTAGAAGAAAACAATGTGGTGTCCATGAATGTGACATGGGGATGACTAAAGACCGACGGGTGTACAGGAATAAAATTTTCACGTGTTTTTCAATCATGAAAATGACAGGTCAGATGCACCTATTTATAGCAAAAGGTGTAATAAATGTGCCACCAACCTTTTTCAAAGGGCACACAAAATGGAAAGCCAACATGAAAATACTTGTGCCTTTGGCACGGTTATGCATTTGTTAGCAAGAAATTACTTGTGCCTTTGGCACAAATTCAGGACTGTCAACATGGGGTTTTGAGTGCTTTGGCGCACTACTTAAGGGCACAACATTTTTGGTGTTGATGGGTTGGTGCATGCGCCTCGGTGTAGGTTAAAAGGGTACAACATTTTTATTGTTGACATGACAGAGAGTGCACCAAAGTGTAGAAGATGGTGCATATACATTTGATGTTGCATGAACAAAAGTTGCACCCAGCCAAAAAAGGACCGAAATGACTAAGCTCAAAAAACCAAATCTCCGGAAAGGGATTTTAGGCCATTCGAATGCTAAGGGACCTCGGCGGTGAACCAAAACAATATTTTGGTATGGTTACCTGCAAAATTACCATTGTCAATTTTACAGGATAACAAGTCCTAATTTTCTTATGACATTATGAGTGATATCCCATGTTTGAAACCCACTTTACACAATCTATCTTATTTGCATACTTGCTTATTACATTGTATTCTTTTGTCTACTAGTTACTTTTACTACTAACACATGTTACTAGACTCTTTTTTTTTATGTGTGTTGATTTCTACCATGCACATTCCCTACCCCTTGTGGGTATCCACTTCAGATTAACATCAGGTCCTCTCCTTTGGGTTGCATTCCCCTACTATCGTCACAAGCACCCCAAATGATGAGGGGAATACATGGGTAAATAAATCACCCCTATAGTATCTCATAGCTATAGTTTAGATCAACACAATACAGAAATAACAAAGGAACATAGTCACATAATGGACGAGAATCGATGTGGATCCAAAATATAGATTAGAAACCAAGGCGTAGAACCAGGACACTAGCATCGAGAACTCTTGGCCTCCCCTAGATGCTAATGTCCTAGGGGTAGAAATAGTCAATTTATCATTACAACACAATCTTTAGCAATTTACTGAGAGCATTTCTATAGTAGAATAAGCACTAGCCTTGAGTCCACAAAATGTATTCTATCTCCTACATTCATTACAATCGAAACAATTTGGAACAAAACAAGATAAACAAATAAAATCAGGACATACCATCTACAATGTTTCTTATTGGGAAGAGTCATGAAATGAGATTAAAACTATACCTCTCTCCTCAACACTTGATCTTGGTGTGAGATCTCCCAAAAACTCGCACTCAATGTGATATCTCCAAAAAAACTCGCACTTGGCATGAGATCACCCAAAAAACTCACTCTTGGCATGAGTTCACCCAAAAACCTCACCTTCAGCATTCAAATCAGAAAATTCAAGGAATGGGACACTTTTCTATCCTTTAAACTCTTATACATTAGGTGCACACTTTCCTTTATCACTACTTTTACATAATTTCTTCAAATTTTTCATATATAGAGCTTTGACTACTCTTTCACTCTCTTTTTGTAGGTTCATCCTTAGTACACAAGAAGGAGTAGATTATCTTGTCAAAAATAGGTTCCAAAAGTGTGGTACAATGCATACATTTCACCCCTAAGGTCCACTTCCTTTTCTGGTCTTCACACTTCACTTTTCCACTCAACATGTTATTCGTTACGCTCTCTATAGGATCATAAAGTACACATCTCTTGTCTACTTTATGTTATCGATTATTCACTAAACAACATAAAGTGGGGGGAAATGTAGACACAAAATCATGCACTTGGGTACATTTCAAGGTCTAAAAGCATACTAATGTATATATGATTCATAAGCAAGAAAAATAGTGGTTGACAACTATATTTAGCCTCTTTTCTTTGTTTATTATTTTCTCTTTTCTTACACACCCTACATCCAGATGAAACTTTATTGATTTAACCTTTATGGGACTCAGACATTGGAGCCGGCTAGACACCAATGCCTAGGTACTTATATCTATACTAGGTGCTCTTAACCATTTATTACCTTTACTCACTCTTTTTGGGTCTCTTTTATCTTTTAGGGTATTTTTCACTTATGGGTCAACCTTCTATTTTTCAAATATGAAATTCAAACAAGGGAATCATATATAACTTATTTACTCCTAAAAATAAGCACCAAGCACTAAGCATTACTATCATCACCTAAGCTTGCATTCCAAAGGAGCTAAATCACTCTAAAAGCATCCATCTAGAATTTATTCAAGGAAAATGATCGCATCACTTTTGTATACACTACATAGGAGGGGGAATTCTATTCTATTCTATCCACACATACTATTACATTGATACACTCGAGCTACATCATGCTATCATTTGTGCAACTTGCACAAGGGCATCCTAAGGTTGCATTTCTACACACATGCACTAGAACTCCATGGAGTCTAAGATGTATTATAGTGCTTGGTTGTAAATTCACTCTTCAGGTGATCTCCATGGTTAATCTGACTCCTCATTCTACATTTTCCTTTTTAGGTTTGATGCGGTTTGTGGGTATGTGTAGGTGAACTTATTTCTTAAAGGTTACAGGTACCTTCAGTGATCAAGAAATGAATATTAGGCAAAAGACAAGAGCTAACAATGAAGATCTTATGACATAAAATAAAGTAATTTCTGAGTATTTGCACATTCACCAATTCCTAGTTCCGATACTAGCACTTTATACACCTCTTCCCTACTCTAGATGCCCCTATCCAGCTCTGTTCTAGAGATCTAGAATTTATGGTGAATAGTGAAGACCTTGTCTACTATCTATTCAACACTTGCACCAGCCTAGATCACTTCCTATTCACTCATAAATGAGATAAGTCTTACTATCTCCTTCTCTTGCTTAGGATTTTATATAATTTCTAGATTATTGCTTATATCTTATTGTATATTATCATTTTATAATCATTAGGAACAATAATTACTCTATAATATAGATTTAATTAAAATTAAATTAAATCAAAAACCATAATCAAAGACTTATTACAACTCTTTGACCATTATGAAATTCAAACCACCCCTCACTCATCTACAAAATTCACAAACATAATGGCTTCTCTTGCCTCTCTTATTCCTCTATCACCTAACGATTCCAAATTATTTATCATCATACACAAACTTGATCATACATCTTACACCAACATTGATTTTCTAAACTTCAATCTTATAGAGAACATGTTGTTTGACACATGGTACAAAAAAACATATGACTATCTTTCCACCAGAAAACTACCCCCAAATCTATCCAAAAACAACAAAAAAATACTTTCAACAACACGTGTCTCATTACATCAGACTAGTGGTATCCTTTACAAAAGAGGATTTTATGCCCTCCTCCTCTAATGTCTTAAAATGTCAGAGGCTCATCTAATTATCCAAGAAGTTCACGATGGAATATGTGGTGGGAAATTCAACAGATTGGCTATCATTAAATGCATCTTACACATGGGCTATTATTGGCATATGCTTAATCAATATTGTTGTGACTATGTAAAGAAATGTGTCAAATGTGAAACAACATGCCAACCTCACACATGTTCCTAGTCACGCTCTTCAACTAGCCTAGAATATTTGGACCTTCTCACAATAGGAACTTGACCTAATTATCCTTATGAACTCCCACTCATCATAAAGACAAAAATCCACTATTACAGTAATTGAATATTTTACTAAATGGGTGGAATAAATCCCCTTTATCTCCACTAAAGACGATAAAATCTTCGACTTCATCCATCATCACATTACTTGTTGCTTTGGTATTCCTCGTAAACTCATCATAGTTAATGGAAAATTGTTCAAAAATAAGAAATTAAAAAAATGTGATACCTACAACATCAAGCTTATATTTTCCTCACCTTACTATCCACAAGTAAGTGGTTAAGTAGAAGCCTCTACAAAACACTCAATAAATTTCTCATTAAAATTGTAAACCAAGTTGGTAGATATTGGCATCTTCCAATCCCATTTGCATTATGGGCATATCAAACCATCTTTCTCACACCTACATGCACTACACCATTCTCCTTATTTTATAGCACTGAAGTTGTCCTTCCTCTCGAATTCCAAATCCCATCTCTACATGTTTCCCTTAAAGATATCCTCCCAGATGAGGATTATCATCAAGAATTCTTATCATAACTTGAAATCTTATATGAACATCATCAAACATCCCTTAACCATATCAACATCTATCAATAATATATCAAGTGATCCTATAAAAAAACATCTCAAGAAATATGACTTTAACATCGATGATCTTGTTCTCAAAGAAAACCAATACGTCACTAACATAGAAAAGAGAAAATGTAGAAAGATTTCTCCAAACTAATTAAGTCTATTATTGGATCAAACTCCTCTTCAAACCATTCAAAATCACCCCTTTTCCTTCCAAGACATTCAAAAAGGCTTCAAGATCTTATCATATCCTCTTAATTTACCCTATGTGGTTAATTAAGGCTCCTCTCATGCTAATCACTTGTCAAATCACTAAACATGATTGTCAAACCTTAATGTACTTTATTATTTTATTCCCACATGCATGAAGATGAAATTTTTCCTCAAATAGAAAACTATAAAAAGGACTAAGCACCTACCTTCATAATTTACACCATACTTTGATTAGTATATCATATAATAAATATGATTAAGATCCTTACTTCCTTCTTGGATTAGCTTGCTCAATATTTTCATCCAATCTTCATGTTGTTTAGTAGAGAGATATCTAATATGGCCTTGTAGTCATTATTAGAGATGTCCACTCACCATCTGTGGAGTACAAACAACCATAATTTGATTTCCCTTAGATTTAACTAGGTCTATGTTAATTAACAATCATCTCACATAGTAAGGATGCTTGTAGATTAGATGTTTAATTTCATTTAGTTTCCATTGATGCATGCTTTTAAGATTTGATCATGATGTTTCATTCTTAAGCTTAAGCTTGGCTCTAGGCTATTATGGTGTTAGCCTTTACTAGTTATTCATATTACAAAATTTTAGGGAGTTATCAACTCCCATAATGATTTGGAATCATGTGGTCTCCCCATCAACATATCAATCATCACCTTGAATATGGGCACCATGGATCTACTCATAGCATATTCATCATGGATAAGTTCCCTACCTATGGCTAGGGAACTCTGTAATCATTAATCACACCATCCCCCATCTTATCCTATTGAACAACATGACAAGGACATAAGTTTGGCTTACACACTCATCTTATCCCCTTCTACATGGTCACACTAGGGTTTCCCTCAGCTCATAATCAAAATATATATGGGATGGATATAATCAAAATATAGACTAATCCCCTAAAGGATGAATATCAAAATGAAAACATGTCAAAAAAATTATAGACTACTCCCCCAAAGGATGACTACTATCAGATCAAAAATCAAGAAAATTGTAGACCACTCCCTCAAAGGATGGCTACCCAATCAAATAAATAGTAAGGAATTCCTACATCGATCAACCCTCATATAAAAATGGGCTTCCCACATCGATCATCCCTCATAAAAAAAAATCAAAAATAAATCATCCCAAAAAAGCTTCCTGCGTTGATCAGCTTTCCCCAAATGCAAGCTTCCTGCATCGATCAACTTGTAGAAAATACACTAAATTTGGGGAAAACCATGGGAATTATTAGGAAGAACCAATTTCCTTGTGCTTTCTACACACAAAACCTTTCCCATGTCATAAAAGCACATGATATAACTATCTCATATTTATCTATGATCCTAGTATAACTAACTATTATGTGGCATACGCTAACATCTAGTATAAGGCCGTATGTGTAGTATCATACATTTAAATCAGTTTACCATCATACACTACATGTGTCAGAATAGTGAAAACCAAGCATTCCACAACAATTTCTTATCCATCGAATAAGTGTGTAAATCATACAACAAGATTACCATTTTTTGTGACAACGTATAAAATCATCAAAATCATATTATATGCATCTATAATATAAATCATACATTTCAAATATTTCCATAACCCATCAGATCATAACAAAAATATTTAATTAAAACATTGTTAATCACATCTACATCCATCACATTGTAAATTAAATACAAAAACATAACTCATCGATAAAATCATATATATATCAAAAATGTTTGTACATCATCAAGAAAACCCCTTATATCAACAATATACATCATCAGAAAGGGATTCAAATGAGCCTCATATATCAAAATCATATCTACAAAAAATACTGAGTAAACTGGATGTTCATCAAATGAACACTCCCTCCTACACTACTCCCCTAAGCTCTATCCAACCCTCTTTCTAGTCCTCCCTTCAAACCTCGTGGTGGCTGATCCACACTCCCAACACTACCTGATGGAGCCCCCTGTCACCATGCCAAAAATATTATATAATGAGGCTCATCTGGGATCCTTCATCATACTATCTCCTCATAGTACTGCAACTCCTCATACAATGCCTAGTACGGTGATTAGTCATGTGAGCTTCCAAACTAATCTAGATGATATGCCGGTGAGTTTAGGGTTGGTTGTTAAAACAAGCAATAACACAAGACCACATTAAAAAGGATTTGTGTTTATTATAGGGATCTGAATGTGGTATGTTTCATTGATCCCTTCCCACCCCTTTTACCGAGTTATTGGAGGGAGTATCCGGACGCAAGATATATTCCTTCACAGATGGCTTATCGGGGTATCATCAAGTTAGGATTGTAAAGGAAAACCAAGAAAAAACAAATTTCACCACTGAATGGGGAATGTTTTGCTACACAGTCATGCCTTTTGAACTAAAGAATATGCTTGATGTGCTTTCATGCATTATGGTGCAGGCATTTCAAGACTTTATTCATAAGTTTATTTAAGTCTACCTTGATGATTGGACGAGTGATGAAATAGTGAAGGACCATTACAAAAATAGTGAAGGACCATTACAAAAATCTGCGGTTGATGTTCGAGAGGTGCATCTAGTGGAAACATTTGATACGTTGGGAGAAAGAATAGGCTTGTCACTACACCCATATTATGGTTTCCTTCTGGAAGGAATGGATAAGCCTTTCCATGTGCATTTTGATGCCTCATGAATGGTCATCTGGAGAATTATTATTGGAGCATTACATGACTAGGTGGGGGATTATTGATCACCCTCTTTGTTTTACAAGTAGGAAGTTGACACCAACAGAGCAAAAATATACTACTACAAGAGCATGAGGTGTTATCAATGATCTATGCGTTACATACATTTAGGTAGCATCTATTGGCAACACCCTTTATATTCTACACAGACCATATGGCATTAAAGTACTTAGTAAACAAGCCCGTTTTACAAGGGCACATATGTAAATGGGTCCTATTATTTCAATAATTTGAGTTTACAGTTGTTTTGAAACCAGGTAAGAGTAATTTGGGACCTGAAAATTTATCAAGAATCGAATCGGGGGATAACGTGTAAAGAATTTACGATACGATGCCAAATGCATAACTATTTAGGTTGTAATGCACACCATCTAAATTAGGGGATATTGTTGTGTTTCTCAAAAGAGGCATGACACCAGAGGAAATGAATACTTTGGAAAGAAAATAGTTAGCTATACGTGTCGTGCCCTACATGTTAATTGGTGGATATTTATAAAAGTTAGGTCATGATGATATTATGTGTTGATGCATGTTAGAACATGAGTGTGTTGCAATCATGAAGGAGGCACATAGTGGGATTACGGGAAGAAATTATGCGGGGAATGCCACCGCGTGGAATATTTTAATCATAGGTATTTGGTGGGAAAGCATATACCATGATTGTATTGAGATTTGTAAGGTGTGTGACCATTATCGAACCTTGACAACCGGGAAGAAGGGATGAAATGCCCTTGAGACCAATAGCTAGCACTTAGAACTATTCGAGAAGTGGGCAATTGATTTTGTAGGACTGATTTCACCTACCATGTGGAGCACTGTTTCATGCTACATCATTACATGCACTTATTACTTAACAAAGTGGGTGGAGGCAAGTGCCTATGAAGGATTACATAACAACCACAATAGCAAGATTATGTGGGAGAACATAATCAATAGGTATGGGTGTCCTTTAAGATTGACTAGTGACAAAGGCACACATTTTTTGAATGAGATGGTTAGAATTTTGTTGGTATAATTCATGGTGACCCATCACAAAACCACCCCTTATCACCCTCAAGATAATGGTACCATTGAAGCATTTAACAAAATACTAAGTCACATGCTAACAAAAATTTGTGATGTGGGAAGATAATATTGGGATGAAAAAGTCTCAGCTGTATTATGGGCATATAGGAAAACCTATAAGATATTAAACAAGGCCACATCATTTCAATTGGTGTTTAGTATGGAATTATTTTTACCAGTGGAGTTTATGTTGTCATCCCTAAGTATTGCTTGTGAAGGAGGATTAGCTGACGAACAAACATTACAAGAGTGCATGGAAAATTTAATTTAGTTGGATGAAAGGTGATCACTTACTAGGTGGAGTCAGAATATTGAGAAGGTGCAACAAAAAGCATGGCATGATCATCATATCAAAAATAAATAGTTCGAGGTTGGGCAGATGGTCTTTCTTTATGACTCTAAATTTTTGCGCCATCCTGAGAAACTAAAATTCCATTGGTTAGGACCATACATCATCTTGTACATCCTCAATCTAGATGCATGCGATTCAAGCACTAGATGGGACAAGGTTACTAGGTTACTTCAATGGGAGTAGGTTGAAGTCCTTCTATAAATAAAGCTTGTAGATAAAAATAAGGCAGCATTGCCAATTAGATTAGATTTCCTTTAGTCCTTTTGTTTCTTTCCTTTTTCATCGTTTTCGGCTTTGTGTTCCGTATTTGTGTGTCACTAGCTAATTATATTGTGAGAGGTTCTATGCACAAGGGACCGTGCATACATTTTTGTGTGGGGTGAAGTAGCGGTTATATTGAACGTGGAGGCTAAAATTCTTGACAGTGAACTATTGGAAAATTAGTGTGAAAGTAGAAGAACGAGTGATGTGATGGCTAAGGTGTGTAAATTCATGTGGTTTATGAAGGTGGGTTGAGAAGTATGAAGACCAAAAATAAGGGAAGGATTGCGTAGTATAACATAAGGTAGGCAGCACCATGGGAAACTACTTAGTAAATGACACAAAGGTTAGGTACTTTGGCACGGTAATGTGCACGAAGGATGTCTGTGGTAGTTTAGTAGTATTGGAGTGCTAGAAGGTTATAGCTATGAAATGTGATAGGAATTCACGAAGGTTTGGTCAAAGAAAAATAAAGTGCTTTATTAAAAATCAACATTATGACACATGTTCAGAAGAACTCTAAGGCATCGATAAAGTATAAATAAGAGGTAAGGCTAGTCCTTTCAACTAATTTCCTTTATAGAATTGTTTTTGTGCTCTCGAGCTTGAAGTGCAATGAAGTTTTTATGAAAAAGTACTACATGAAGTACTATCACAAACCAATGGACTTGTGTAATCTTTGGTGGCATAACAAGGAGGGAAGAAGATAACGGAGTAGAAAGGAGGTTGTGTGAGAGAGAAGCGGGGAAGTTGTCGAGTTAGGGCAGTCAAAAGACAAGAACATAACACCTAGGGCATGAATGAAAAAGGAGAGGAAGATGGCACCGAGGAAGGCTCACACAAAGAAACCAGTAGTGGAAAAGGAGCATCCCGTGGAGAGCTACTCGGAAATGCAATACCCCCATGGGATTATTAAGGCTAAAAAGTGGAGCTCGAAGCTATGCAAGTGAAAGATCAACAAATATAACCACATATGAATGAAAATGAAAAGATGATGTGGGAAGATCTAGTATTAGACACCTCGATGGTGGAAAATCTCGAAACCCTAAGTTTTATGAATAGGTACAACAAGTGTTGCAAAATATTGGGGTTTTACAGCTATGGGAGCTTCCTTTCTTTGCCAAACCCACCCCACTTTTCAGGTGGTTAATGTCGCAGGTGCACAAATAATTATTCTACTTCATGGGAAGAACAATGAGGATCATAGGCCATTTGATTTGGATGGTAATAGACATACTTAACTTTGGAGAGGATATAACACTTGATTTATGTGCCATTACCAAAATTGAGGAGCTGAAGAAGAAGTTAAACTATGAGAAGGGGGTAGGGAATAGGTAATTGTAGACCTCCTAGACCCAACGTTGAGAGTCACCTCCCGACTCATTAGCTAAAAATTAGGCATGTCAGAAAGGT
This sequence comes from Taxus wallichiana var. yunnanensis, assembly GCA_018340775.1. Taxonomy (NCBI): domain Eukaryota; kingdom Viridiplantae; phylum Streptophyta; class Pinopsida; order Cupressales; family Taxaceae; genus Taxus; species Taxus wallichiana. The sequence goes on along the minus strand of CM031237.1, from coordinate 61,596,130 downwards.
GGATGGACATTAACCGTAGGTTCCTGTATGTGGCTTATAGGGTGTCTAAGAGGGAACACTACATTTTTCCCAATTCATTGCGAATGGCATTATCGAAGAAGCACGGGCACAAAATGAGGTAGGAGAAAATATCACATGGGGATCCATCTTGTTATTGATCATGTTCTGGGAGATTGGCATCTGGATAGACTAGATGGGAACATTTGGGTTCACCCACCCGCGCATGTGTCCCCTATAGTCCAATTTGCATAGTTCACCTATGATGGGACCATCTCAAATGCTTACAAGGCTTAGATGAAAATGTGGTTCGAGTGATTACACGGAGATTTTTAGAATGAGTGGTGCATCCCCATGAGTTGCCACAAGTTTTTGGAGATAAGGTAAAAAAATTTCGTTACCTAACATTTTTTCTAGCAAATTTCATGATGGCCAAAGGAGAGATGGGGCCATGGTGCAAGCTCCCCTTTACATTCACTGCTAGATACATGAAGTGCATCATGAACTAGATCAAAGACACACATAATTTGAATTTTGATGTAGAAAAGGTGGATGTTGATGTCCACACATTGCATGTTACATACAAGTATGGAACCCAGGAGTTTTGGAGCCATAGTTTCTAGACATACACCCTTAGGTCGTGTTACTATCAATGGATATGTCTATCAAGGTGTTGGTATAGATGCGCCTCAAAACACAAGTGGTAATTACGGTGGAGGTTATGGAATCCCCCTTTCCAAAGCCATGGGGGATGCCAATCCCACCCATGAAAGCAATACAAGAAGAAGAGTAAGAAGAAGAAGAAGAACAAGATGAAGGGAAATTAGATACTCGGGAAGAGGAAGTACTATACGCACCAAAATAGTAGAAAGAGTGCCAACACTTTAGAACATGGTGGTGTCAAAACTTCATTACCAAGGTGTGAAGAAGAGGAAGAAGATAAGGAAGATCCACGAAGATAAGAAACAGAATACACACTGACGCATCAAGCCCCACAACAGGCTTAGAGGAAGAAGAGGAAGAAGACCCCACCACTTTTAAAGCAAAATTGGAAGTAGAGTTAGAGGGGAAGAAGGCTGAGGTGGATGCCACAGATGCAGAGTGAGGTCCGGGAAGTAGGATAGGAGCAGTTTATAGGGGCTAAGAAAAGTCTAGCGAGTGAGGCCTTCACACCACCAACCGCAAGCCCAAAGGGAGATAAAGGGGACTCCTTTACTATAAAAGAGGATAAAGGATTCACCCCTAGGGTGAAGAAGTAGAAAAAAGCACAAGACCATAAGGAAGAAGTGGACACCCATGTCCCCACATATAGACTTCATAGATGACCCCAATAAGGTCCTGTACGCATGATTTCAGGCCACCCTCCCACCAAAAAACATTTATGGATGGGAATTGATGGATCAAGATGAGGGTGTGCCCAGAACTAGGAATATGCTCAGCTAGAGCATGCACTATCATGCCAATGAACCTAAGTTCAAGGTCAATGATCATGTGATCGAGACTGTTCACTTAAAGAAGAAAGGAGGAGATACATATAAGGTAGTGGATCTTAACCACCTTATAGATGAATAGGCATGTAATGATTTGCAAAATATGTCCGTAGAAGTGATTCGGGATAGTCTAGATGTAGGGGCCACTATTTGTACCTTGATCGCAGAGAAGAATAACAAGGAGAAGTAAATAAATAGGTTGCACCATGGGTTAACGCAAGAATATGCATGGATGAAGGAGTCGTATGACCAAGATGACGCCCTCGTAAAAGTATTCTCGGGATAATTTCGGCATTGGTGAGCCAAGCCAAGACTAATTATGGGGATGAGATGGAGTACCTTGAAGACCTCACGGGTATGTTACTTGTTAACATCAAGGATGGTGTAGACCCAACAACTGCAGAGCTCACAAAGGAAAAGGAAGAGAATAAGGTCGTCTTTGAATCTTGTATCACTGATTTGCAAGACTTTCTCTCCCAACTCAAGGAGGTAGATATAATAGTAGATATGGGCTTCAATAGTTGTAGAAAATGTGAGCCAATAATCGATGTGTGGGTGATAGAGGAGGAGGAAGCCCTCAAATTTTTATAGGAGACCATCCCCACCAACAAGGTGGAATGTGCATAATTGGTCATTAACACCATGGCCCAGAGGAGAAAATCAAGACAAAGTGCAAGAAGATGGATTTTATAATTGGTGAACTTTGAGACTCCATCACTAAATGGATGGATGATTTTGAGGGTGTTTGTGTGGAGTTAGGGGTGGCCATCAATGCATTGAAGGGGAAGGTGGAAGAAATCATTACGAGACGGGTGCCCCAACATTGTAGGAGATGCGCTAGGGAAATCCTTATTATAATAGAAGGCCTTGGAGAAACTAAAGGATGAGATAAATGTAGAGTTCCCGAACTCCTTTAATTGTCGTATATCATCCCCCCTCATTCTTCAATTCTTATATTCTTTCTCTACCACTATTCTTTATTCTTTGGAGCAACATTCTTACCATAGCAATTTTTGGTCGACAAGAGTTTTGTTCTGGGAAGCGCAAGGGTTTGTTGGGGCAGCAACTAGTTTAGTTTGGGTGATGTTGGACCCCTAAAAGTAAATAAGTACCTAATTTGTGAATCCTTGTGGTGCGTGGAAGTCAGGGACGCAAAGGCATGCATGAAGTAGTCCTTAGAGAGGCGTGAAGGCTCGCAATAGGGTAGGATGAATACGTTACTTAGTGAGTTTTGGAAAACAAAAAATACACGCATAGGAGAAAATAAAAAAGTGATAAGATAGAGATGTGGATAAGCTATGGAGACTTGCGGCTCAAGGAAAGGATATTCCAAGGTATCATTATGATTATCATGAAAGGATAAGGAGTCGAGGTTGTTAAGGATTAGCTAGCACATGCATGCTAAAGTAACTCAATTGAGGGAAGCTCATGGCAACATCTAGCAGATTCCTAGGTAGTGGTAGAAAAATGATGAAAGGATTCCATCAGGCGTTTGTAGGTGATGATGGATGGTTAAGAGAAGATTCCTTTATATGTTTTATATAGAGGGTCTTTCTAGAAACAAAGAGAGATATAGTTAATGGAGATAAGTAAGAATAGGACTGAGAGAGAGAAAGAGAGGTATTGTGTAATGTGTGTAACAGAGAGCTCTGTAATGTAAAGAAAGCTCTGCTAATATGAACACTCTCATGGATGGAAATTTTTGATGTAATTTTGGCTACTGTATTTTGGCTTATCAATATAATGAAGAGATTCTAAAACACTCATGTGATGGATCTTGATTTGTGTATTTCCCTTATGTTCATTTATGTGTTACTAGTTTTCTTAATGTTATTTCATGGTTGATTCTACTTCCATTTAGTTGATCATGTTAATCTATACTTGGAATGCATTAAAATAGGAGTTAAAGCTTGCATCCAAGATCCTATGGATGAATGCACTTATTATCTAGTTGTATTGAATCACCTTAGTTATAAAGAAAATTCTCATAAAGCTCACATAAATGATGATATTGTACCAGCATATTGTTCCTCGGGTGAGCTTCCAAACTAGTCCTGGATGATATGTCGGTGTGTTTGGGGTTGTTTTTAAAACAAGTAGTACCACGAGACTACAACTACCATGTGGTCCCATCGTCTATTATTCGAGCATGAGCAATATGTAGATCAGTCCCTAAAATCAACCGACTGTCACCCCGAAGGTGTTATCACACTTGTACCTATTTCTATCATCTTTTCCTATGTGAGCTCCACTGTACAATAGTGAGTTGTTGGATCAGTCCATCTCTCTCACAAGTTAGCGTTGCGAAGCTTAGATAATAATTTTGCCTTCTCAACCTCCAATATTGTCACTTTATCCTCCTCATCTCCACCACCACTATCTTTACAATCACCACCACCACCAGCCTCCTGAGGTTTAGCCTCTACATGAGCCTGCACATGTCTCTCAAACCCATCCACATACCCCTTCCATCATGCTTCATAAGCCTCAATCACCCTATCATCAACATCTCTCACTACTACTCCCTACCCATCCACCCTTAACCCCACCCCCTCTGCATCTATCATATCCACTACCTCTTAAATAATGGGAAATTCCACATTACTCTCTACATCATCATGTTGATAGGCCCTTCGCCTCCAACACATCATGTTTAAACCAAACTTTCTTTGGATATGACCAAGCTGGATCAACTAACACCGATCCTCCCTCCACCCACACACCCATCTATCCTAATATTGTTCCCTCAACTCCCCCTCTACACTAGGAAATATTTAGAAACCTGTATACAACCTCCAAATAACATCCCCACCACCTGTAAACCAACTATAAGTTTCCTATAATAAGCCTCGCCTAAGACATGCCTAGTAGCTATAAAATTTGATCTCCATCTCATAAAACTAGCTATATATAGTAAATTCACCCATAAATCCCATGAAACTCCTCTTGGCCAAGTCACCACAATGTGCTTGTATGCCCAACACTCTAAAAAAATGATACATTAACCCCGAACCTTTTCTAGCTCTCCATAACCATATCTCCTTGTACACTTATGCTAAAACAAATTGAAGACCATGAAAATACTATCATGTAAACCAACATATCTACCTCTACCACTATCAACATCTATGATAAGCACCCTCCAGCTGAATCTAGTAAGGTGTAACAATGAATTCCCATCATCATCATTGTATAGGGCCTCATATAAAAAATCCCCTAACATATACACTATGTCTCCTCCATCATCACCATATAAAGTTTGCATCGAAATACATCTACAGTGTCATCAATCACATAAATCTTCTCACCTTGTATTGGTAAGCACAATATCTATGCACATCCTTGAAAGTGACTTTAATCTCTCTAGTAAGTAGCCAAAAATTCCTATCAAAAATTCATATCTCTCAAACAAGTCCAACAGTAAATTCATTCCCTTGTAGATATGCCTATAGTTACGCATCCCACCTAATCAAACCACCTCCAACTGAGCCCAATCATCATGAGACAATAAAGCTTAGACATCATCAAGTATCTTTAGGACACTATCCCATGTTGTCAGTATATCTTGAGCATGCATTCAATATAAAAAAATATAAAAAATCCAAATCCACCAATAATCACAAAAAAATCAATAAAATCACCACATTTTTAGAGTCGCCAATGAATCTAACCTAATCGCTATTTAAAATTATGGAACATGACAGAAGCCTAATTAGTTTATTGATATTGAGGAAAATCATTTTACAATAGATGGTCTAAAATTCTTATAGGAATTGAACAACCAAGTCCGACAAGAAGGATGTTGCATAGGTGCAAAAAATTACATACATGAAATAATACAAATAAATATGAAGTTGAGACAATATAACAATAATACTATAACAACCTCATGTATGAAATAAAAACAATATAAATGGTTATTAAAACATAACCATATAACAAAACTATTAAACCACCTATTTACCTAAGAACAATGCATAATTACTTATAGTAAACTATTTTTACCCTAACATTCTTGCCCTTAATTTTGCATTGTCTTAACGGTTAAGGAGAGGAATTCTCTGAATAACTCAAACTTGTCACGTGCAAGTGACTTTGTGAAGATATCTGCTCATTATTCATCTATTGGGAAAAACTAAAGTTGTATGTTGTGTTTCAAGACATGCTCGCATATGAAATGAACATGTACCTCGATGTGCTTTTTCTCTCATGAAACAATGGATTGCGAACAAGTTTAAGAAAACCTACATTGTCTACATACATGGTGGTAGGTTTGTCCTATGGTATTTCAAGTCCTTCTAGTATGTGATGTAGTCATATCACATCCTAGATAGATTCACCTACAACACAATATTCATCTTCTATAGAAGAGTGAGAAACAAAGTGTTGTTTCTTGCTTCCCCATGATATCGGTCCAAATCCCAAAAAGAGAAAATCTAAAAGTGGATTTTATGTCATCAATGTTACTTTCATGATTTGAAACTAAATATCGATTCAAGAATAATTGATCATTCATCATGTATTCTAGACAAAAATCTATTGTTCCTTTGAGTTATCTCAAGATTCACCTTCTTCGCCTTCCAATGAAAAATTTGGGTTCCTGCATGAACCTAGAAAGATAGCTCATTGTACAACTAGTATTTGGTCTAGTGTATGTTAGGTAAATGATGCTCCCAATCAATTGTCGATAGAGAGTTGCATCTACCACAAGAGATGGATATGAATGAGATAACTTTAGTCTCATCTCCATAGGTGTAGTAATAGGTGTGCAATACATCATCCTAAATTTCTCGAGTGTTGTCTTGTCATATTTCAATGAGAGAAACAAAGATGTGATTCTTTTTCTATCATACTTCCAATCTAAGATAATAGTGCATGAGCCTAAGAGCTATCATGTTAAATGATCGAGTTAAGATCTTTCTTCATTGCATTGATCATCTTCACTGAGCTATCAGTGATGACTAGATCGTTGACATAAACAACAACAATCACAATATACCCCCTTGATTTTTGAGGTAGAGATTGGGATCATATGGATTTCTGATGAATCCATGTGATGTATGAGATGCTCATCTATTTTGATGTACCAAGCCTAGGGTGCCTATTTAAGGCCATATAAATATTTCCTGAGTCTGCATACCTTTGTTTCTTCTCTAGGTATAACATATTCCTCAGGTTGAGTCATATAGATTTCCTCTTGTAGATCTCCATTCAGAAAGGTGCTTTTTACGTCCATCTGATGGAATTTCCAACCAAAATGTGCAACTAGAGAAAATATCATCCTGATCATTTTGATCTTATCTCTGGGATAAAATGTCTCCTCATAGTCTATTCCTTCCTTTTGTGCATAACCATTTACTATGAGTCTTTCTTTGTACTTGTCTATGGTCCCATCTTCTTTGTACTTTTTTTTAATATCCATCTACAACTAATGGGTTTCTTCCTTGGTGGAATATCGACAAGATGCCAAGTGTCATTTTTCATCACTGAATGATATTAAGAATCCATGGCATTTTTAAAGATTTTAACTGTAGGACTTCTTGGACAGTAGAGGGCTCAAAAAATTAAACAACTCTACTCATTAAAGAAAAGTTTACTTCTTTCTCTGTGCTTTCTTGTGATCTCCGTGGTATAATGGTGGATGTATCGATGGAGCATCCAATTTTGCATCTCGTATCATGTTAGTATACCACTTGGGAATACATTATACTACTCTATGGGTTGTGGTTCTATCTGATCATCACCATTGTCTCCATCATCATTTTCATCATCTGTGGGAACATCATCTTATGTTTTTACAGCATGTGAAAAATATACATCAGTGAGTTTAGAGGAGTATATGCTTCCTTCTTCTCAAAGAACTCAACATATCTACTAGTGTAGACTTTCCTGGTCTTTGGATCCATCAATTTGTACCCAAGATTCTCTTCACTATAGCCAATGAAGATGAGTTTTTGTGACTTCATATCCAACTTCTTTCTATTCTGCTTGGGTATGTGCATGTTAGCTTTACACCCAAATACTCTGAGGTGTGTAATGGATGGATTCCTCTTCAACCATGCTTCATGTGGCATTACTCCATAAGAGAAACTATGGGCACTCTATTCAAAAAATATACAGTTGTCTTTTCTGCTTCTTCCCAAAATGTCCTCGCTAATCTAGAATCATCGATCATGCAACACACCATTTCCATGATAGTACGATTTCTTCTCTCAACAACACCATTTTGTTGTGGTGTGTGTAGAGGAGGCATATCATTGACAAATCCATGAGCTTGTAGGTAGGATTTAAACTCATTACTGGTGAGTTCCCCCTTGATCTAAGTAGAGAGATCTAATATGATGACTAGTATCATTCTCTATAGAAAATTTTAAATTTTTGAAGTTTTCAAAAGCTTCACTTTGTTACGAAGACAATATATCCAAATTTTTCTTGAGTAATCATCAACAAAAGCATGAATTACTAAAATATAGAATGAATCGGTCGCATCGCACCACAAAGATCAACATGAACCAGATCAATCTTACCATGATCTCAATAAGTACTCTTCTAGAATTAATCTCTGTGTTGTTTTCCTACTAAGCAGTTAGGACACTTATCTATATCATTTTTAAGAGATGGAAAACCTCTCACCATGTTATACCGGTGAAGTGTTTCGAGATACTTGAAACTGATGTGACCAAGTCTCCAATGCCACAATTATGCTAATGAATAATTCTTAGCCACAAGTTCTTGATCATCTCTATGGAAAAGTCAAGCTGGAACATACGTCCCACATTGGAGGATTTTGCAACAATTTTCAAGCCTCTTGATTCATATTGAATCAAAAAAACTTTCTTACCGGAATGACTATCAAATTCAATCTTTAGATTGTGATCTAGAAGTTGACTACCGATATAAGATTCTTTATTAACCCAGGGACATATAATACATCCAATAGACTACAATTTCGTGAACCAAGAGGTAGAGAAATGTTTCCGATCCCCCGTACTTTGTAAGAAGAATCGTCACTTAACAAAACATGATTTTTGAAGGTGTGTCCTCATTGTAGTAAACTAGTCTCTTTGCCTAGTCATGATTTGAGTGGCTCCCGAATCAACTTACCAAATTTCACTAGATGACATGGATGGTTCAATGAAATGACCGAGTGTACAAGAAGTCCTCATGTTCAATGTTCTTCTTTCTCAACCTATATTACCTTACTAATGCGTTTTCTTTTGCTATCTCTCCTTCTTCTACCTATGATTATAGTGTGATTGTACCTTATAAGATTGTTTAGTTTGAGGCCTAAATTACTTGATGAACCTTTCTTGTATGAATTGTACCAACAATCTTTTACATCATGTCCTTTGTTGTAGATAGGAAATTTATTCTTATTTTGTTTGTCCCCATGTTAATGTTGTTTTCACAAATTTTTAGAGGAATGAAATTTTCTTTTCCTTTTCCTTTCTGATGAGAAGAAAGTGCCTAATCCTCTTCATCATATTTATTATACATTACTTCTTCTTGTGGCAGTAGATTCACTAACTTGACAAAAGAAACTATTTAATACAACAAGTTGAGTGTCGTCACAAAAATGTGGTATAAGGAGGGAGTGCTCTCAAAACAATGGGAATGAGAGTTGTATCAGTGACCTCCTCTCCTAGGGCTAGAAGTGAAGCCCTCAATTCTACAACTCTTCTTAAGAAAAATTCAACTTTTTCATTCTGTTTGAATTTTGTGTATGTAATCGAGTCTACAAATTAATAATTGTGTTCTTATTTTTTTCCTCATACATTGTGCTCAACTTATCCCACAATTCTTGGGCTATTTTGGTATCTCGAATGTGGGGTTGCATGTCATCAAACACTGCAAACAAGATTATCAACTTGGCCTTCTGATTAGATCTATCAAACTTTTACTATTGGGTTGCATCAGTTGTTGATCTAGTTATAGAACCATCCACAACATTCCAAATCTCTTCAAACTCAAGCTGTGTTTTGATATTTGTCTTCCATGTAGCATATTTATCTCCTCTTAGAAGCTCGAGTCTGGAAGAAATAACTTGGGGGCGTAGGTTCCCATTTTCTAAATTCATTGACAAAGGGTAAGGCTCTTATCACTCTAGGTATAAGGTCTCCCAATCTATATACCATCATTCTAATATATCAAACCTTTCTATATACACGCCCTTTTGATATACCCTTGGTACATGGAAGAATCTTACCCTTTCGATATACTCAAGAAGTACATGAAAGATGAATTAACATTCCTAAAAGAATTCGATACATGGTACCAAGACAATAATAAAAGGGGTCTATGTGATTATTGACACCGGCTCAAAGAAATATCCTCATACGCGTGTGTAACTTTGCTATATACTCGGATAATTTTAGTGTCCTGGATTTATGTCATGCAATCATGCACAAATGAATGGGAGGGCTAAAAGTGTTTGCAATGTGTCCTTATTACTCTCCGTCAATTTATAGGGTCGATACCCATATGACGTTATTGAGCTATATTAGTCATTAAGTGTAGTAGTAGTCGTGATGACTTTACTCGTAACCGCTTCCCAAAGGCACTGTATATACCAAATCTTTGGAAAAGAGATCCAAAGATCTTGTGGGTGTTTTAGAACCAAAATTTATTGATTTTGTTTTACAAAATGCTGCCAATGTTTTTAGCGAGTTACAATGTTTGTGGTTGAATATGACAACCTATAAATTAGTACAATCCACTTGAAATATACAAATACATCCAAAATATTGAAAAAATTGAATGGTAGGAATTTTGTTTTTGTGAGGCCCTAGTGGCTCGAGGAGCTCAATATAGCTCTCAAAGTGTAAAAAATCACAAAAAATAGCTAAAAGTAGTTTTTAATGTCCCCCCTTTGGAGAAAATTGCTCAAAATGAAATTTGAAGCAAAATGGGAGAATTTTGTTTTCCTTAAAATTAGGTTTTCTCCTTTAAATTAGGTGGGGGTTTTATCTAGGACTAGGCAGTTTAGTGGGCTTTTTCATTGCTATATGTGGTGGTTTCTACTAAAAAGGCCACTAATTTTCAATATAGCAAAACAAGGCGTGTTTAGGGTGGGGTCGAATTGATTACCTGCCCTTCCCAAATCTCTTTTCCTAACCAAGTTAGCACTCAATGTGCTTTGCATATGCAAAGAAGCAAATTTTATTTAAATTCAAAAACCAAATGACTAACCTTTTAAAAGACATCCATGTGGTTGTGTAGGAATTGACGTGATTGGGAGGAATCCACACGGCGATGTTGTTCTGCAGGTGATTTAGGGTTAGCTGGAAAAATGGATCAGACTCTGCTTTAATGTTTTCTCCTTCACTTTTTCTTAAGCCTTTGTATGTATTTTATGGTCACCATTATTTGTTGCAGGTTCATTAGATGGAGATCAGTTTTTAGGTCATCTGTTTGACAACTAGGTCGTTTTCTCTCCCCAATGCACCACTCGATGTGATACAGCTCGATGATAAACTTTACACATAGCTCAACACTCCCTCAAAGCTAACCAATGCAAAACATATTAGACAAGGATAGTAGGATGTGAGCTCGCCTGGGCCAATTAACCATTCGATCTCTAATTAAACACATGGCTCAGCTTTTGTGAATGAGATGATTAGAGAGGGATTAGTTTAATTCAACAATGTAAAGTTTATAGCTTAACACTCCAAGATTTTATCGACTCGGCAAGGGTGGACACGGATCAATCCACGGGTGACTGCCTCAACCTTTGACCACTAAAAAATCGATTACATCTCACTCGATGCTTTAGAGCTCAATTTGGTTAGGTATGCCTCCATTTATGTTTGTAAGTGTGCTTCGAGTGCCACTCGGAATATCTCGAGAGGAAGAGGAGGTGTGTCTCGACAGGGGTGCATGACACAGCTCATGGGTGGAGAAAAAAAACCTCAACTCACCCTTTTAGCTTGATATAAGGTCGACTCGGTGAGCATGTGCACAACCTAACCTTTTTCACACAGCCAACTCGATGCAGAGTTCTACCAAATATTTTTTTATAAATTCTTTTGAATCTGATATAGCTCCAGAAGAAATTTTTTCCTAGTGTAGGGGGAACTAGTGCAAAAAATAATTTTCTCTTCTTTTTCCTGGAGATTAAATTGGAGGCTCTCCTTTCCTTCTATGAAACAATCAGGGAGATGGGAATGCAGGGGTTGGGATGGAGGGATGTAGGTGGCTTCTCTGACTCACTCAAACACTAGTGCCCTCTCAAAATCTCCTTAACACTCTCTAAAACTTCCTCACTTCTCCACATGTAAGATTTACCTGCTCTAGTACCAAATGAAATTATGGAATATGTACACAAGCTTTGATTAATTTATTAATATTCAAGACAATCATTTTACAATAGATGGGCTGAAATTCTTATAGGAATTGAACAACCAAGTAATGACAAGAAGGATGTTGCACAAGTGCAACAAATTACATATGTGAAATAATACAAACAAATATGAAGTTGAAACAATACAAAAATAATACTATAACAACCTCACGTATGAAATAAAAATAATATAAATGGTTATTAAAACATAACCATATAACAAAACTATTAAACCACCTATTTACCTAAGAACAATGCATAATTACTTATAGTAAACTATTTTTACCCTAACACTAGTGACCTAGTTAAAATCGTAGGTGACCTATAAATAGCTTGCAATTTCATATGAAATCGTTAGCGATTTCTAAGCAATCGTTTGGAAATAAATAATAAATAAACTTAAGTATGCCTCTGCCTCAAAGCATATGTGGGCCTTTGTCACCTCTAAACACCTCCATTTGCCTCCACCTCACTCGAAATCATGGAAACTCAAAATTAGGTTTTCTTAAGTTCTTGGTATCTAAAATCATGGTGTAACAAATGAGCTTTCAAACCACCTTTTATATCCAAACTTTTTCCATGCACATAATCATCAACGATTAGGATAATCAGTAGCTATTTCTATCAAATCATTAGTGATTCCCCTCCTTTTATCCAAAACATCATTAAATGGCCTCGAGCCTTGAAAATCATCTTTTTCATCATTCCTTGCCAAAATTCCACATTTCAGTATGTGCTCCAATTTTGGGCCCTGAGACCCTCTACAAAATCAAAAAAATCAATCAATTTATATTAAGCCTTCCTTTATCAAATTCATTTCAGGTTTTTTTCTGATGAGGGAAATATTTTCCCTTGTTTCTATCAAGTCATATGTCTATAGGACACAAACCCATTGGTTCCCCTATCACTTGAATTCTGCCGCGTAAGCCCACATTTTTGGCAACATCCTTTATTTCAAGCATGTGTTTCGAATACATCATAGATACCCTTCCAGGAACATTTTCCTATAGCTACTTCTTATGATTCATACGTCTATAGGTTGAGAACCCATTGATTCCCCTATCACTTGACTCTCAAGTCATAAAAGTCCACCTTTGTGGTAATATATTTTCATGCCTAGTCTTGGGTAATCTTAAAAGAAAAACATAAACACACAAGCCTACCTCATCTAGTAACCTATTCAAACTGGTGATCATTGCACTTCATTACAATAACTCCTAGTTTTAGAGGGGACCACCTAATTAATGCAAACACGATCATTTCACTCATTTTTTCCAACGACTTGTCCATCACAAAACACTTAACAAAAATGGGAAAATGTAGACACTTGTTTCCTAGCCACACCCCTCACACCCTCATTCAAAATCCCTAAACCTATCTCATTACCCTAATCCATCACTTTACCCCCTGTAAAATAATGTTTTACCCCACCGTAAAACCTATTCACCTATCCTAAACCTCCCTAACCACCCTTAACCTATCTAAACCTATTTTTACCCTCACCACCCAGCCTATTAACCTCCCAAAAATGTCCCTAACCATTTATAATAAAATTAAAACCAAAAAACCCTATTTGGAAGTGGTTGAAACCACTTCCAAGTGGGTTTACCCACTTTTCCTAGATCGCCAATGATCATAAATAGATCACAAAATCTATTTGAAATGGATCCTTATCCATCCTTAGCAAATCTTTGTTGCATTCAAGACCAAGATGACACCACTATGAACATCCAAATACCTTCACCTCTATTAATCCCTTGAGGCATCCACATATATCACTAAGGCTTCCTTATATTTTTCCACTTGTTTACACATTCAAAGTAAGTATCTCCATTTAATTACATTCCCAATTATTTCAACATCATTTATTAGTCCAAATCAGTCATTATACATTCAATCGCATCATATTAAAGATTTAATCGGTTTATTAGTAATCGTTAGAGATTCTATCCGAATCACCAACAATTCTACCCAAATCACCAATGATTCCTATAATTCTATCATTTTTATCACCTTTACACTATGTTTTTATCTAATCAACTTATTTTCAAGATGTGTCTCCTGTAGATGAAAATTCTAGGTGAATCACATCTTATAACTAGCATTTACGATCTTCGATCATTCAACAAACCTTTTTCTAGGAACAATTCAACATTGTACACAAAATGTCTTTACACTATTTCCTTAACACCTAAAATCAAATACATAGAATACCAACTTGAAATCATACAAGAAGAATGAGATGTCTTTGACAGGTTCTAGTTTGACTAATTCCAAGAGTTTGAGATTTTTGTAGACCTCGCTTGGGCTACCTATCACGCATGAGAACATGGTCTCTCTATTCCCCTAGAATTCTAATCATTCCTTGCATATTCAATTATCTTACTATCATAATCACTTAATTGTAAAATTATTTGACACCCTTCAAGGAATCCCATTGGTTCCTAGGATTGTCCTTTACCAAGAAACTCATCAAATATCTATCTAATATCTATCTTGTTTAGTTATTTGTGTATGCAGGTTCTCTCATCCACTTGAAAGAGGATTCTCTCATGTCTTTGGCATCTATTCATCCCAATATTTCACTTTGTTGGTGTAAGTATCATTAAACCTTATTGTCTTTTTAGTTTTTGGTGTTTCTCATTATAATAGATGAACAAAAAACCACCACAAATAGTTACATAAACAAATGGTATTTAATTTACTCAATTTCCAATACATAGTGGATTACGTGTATCCTATATACAATGTTATATTTCTTTATTTCAATATACATAAGTCTTTAATTCTTAGTCACTTATAAGCAATTACATTATGATATTTGTTTAAATACAATAGTTTACATCCATTTGTCTCAAATAATAATAAAATAGATATCCATGATAAAAAAATACATCAATCCATCATTGCAACAAAATCGTCACCTATCGCCAGAGATCCATCCTACTATTGAATTTATTTGTGAGAGAAAGAATGTCATCTAGACACTTTTCCTCCAACCACAAGCCTTATGGTTCCCCACACACCTCTCAACTTGTTAGCTTCCCTACCCTTCACGAGGAAGATGTGAGAAATCAATAAGGTAAGAGAGATTCCCATGTGTATTGCATTCACCCAATCAATTGCTAGACTTATTAAAATGGTAGGAATGTACACATCCTAAAAATCATAATAGTAATGATCATTCTACTAGCCAATAGACTTAGGATAATATAAGGAACTACTTACTAAAATTTGATAATGTACTGGGCATGAAATAATCCCAAATCATGTGGGGTAAACCTAGGGCTTGAAATAATCCATTATTATGAGGAGAAGAGCCCGAGTATATCCACGATCAACCTCAATCCCCCTTTATACTAATTTTCATGTGTGATCCATTGTACCTAGGTTCTCTAACCCCTGTATAAATCACTCCCTAGTCAAATACACCTTTCTCCAACATACCCTTTTTCCCATTGATAGCTCACTACAAGACATCTCTATCTTTGTGTTATCAACTTAGGAAATCTAGAACTAGATCACAAACAACACCAACATTTCTAATTTTTTGATACCTCCCATTCATATTAATGTTGTAAAGTTCCCAATCCAAATTGTAATTTCCCAAATAATAAAAAATAAACATGAATAGGATATAAGTAATCATAACCTTCTTAGGTGTCCCATACCAACTAAGGAAGTCATTATTGCAAGATCCCTAAGCTTGGTTTTCCATCTCATGCAAAGGATATCATTTTTCAATGATATAGTCTTCATATATTTATTTTCTAGTTATACGTTTTCCAAGGGTTCAATTATAATATATATAAGGTTTATAAACAATAACAATCAATATAGAATTAATATATGACGTGGGAAAGAATTACATCTCATAATAAAAAAACATTAGATTAATTTCCTTCACTTGCTTGATAATAATCACATCATTCAAAATTAGGAGTAACACTCAAGCAATAATGACTCCCATAATAGTCCCATACCAATTATGTGAGTCACAATTACAAGAATCCTAAATTATTTTTCCATTGTCATCTTCACATAATTCCTATATTTAATATGTATGTCCAAAAGATTCATCATATTCCCAATCCAAGTATCATTACATTCACATAGTAAAATCACTAGATTTGTTTCCCACATAATCTAGAAAACATGTCATATACATTTTTATATCAAAAGTAGATTTCAATTTCTACCAAAAATTGTGATTAGATAAATCAATTACTTTTCGAGATGTTAATGATTTCATTGAATCATCACTCAAATTATATTACTCAGTCTTGAGAGATGGGTTTTGATCCTCGGACCTATGGGTTATAAAATCCACCAATTTGTAATCAAGTCATGTAGACTTTCATTTCATAAATATCCAATATCCATTAATACATAGTCGAGGTACACTTGCACTCTAATACCAATTTCTAAGCTACTCATATGTGACATCTTCATATACTTAAAATTATAGTCCGAGTATCTCTCTATGAGGTACAAACGTCTTCTTACAGTGTTCACAAGACTTTATCATTTAATATAATTCATTTCATTAATCTAAATAATACCATCTACTTAACCATCCTAACCATCCTTCGTTGGTTTACACCCATTTTCATTATGCCCTCCAAATGATGAATATTAATCTCTTTCATGTAATATTATGCATTTTGCATAATTGATTCACATGTCTATAACTATATTCCATTTCCAAAACATATTCCAAATGTATATCATGTTCTCTATACCATCACCAAACATTATATAGTTTCACGTCATTGTCATAGAGTTAAGAAGGCACATATAACTCCTCCTACAATTGACATATTTCATTGTCTTTTTATATATTTACTCTTTTTACGTATAGTGATATCTTCTCACTTTCCTAACTCGAATCTTGTAGAGTAAGATATATCTATTCATCAAATAAATGTTACTAATCTGTACTAAAACATGTAGTTCTCCTTATAAGCTATGGTTAAAGGTTTTTGTTCTCTCATACCAATAATGCTCGAGTTTGGTAAACATGACCAGTTCAATCTTGTCTCATAGATCATTCATCGTAATAATCCTCTAAGAGGTAATTGAAGTGTATCCTCTTTTAGTGATTTTGTCAAAGTTTCATTCGAGTTTAAAATATACACTTTCTATCTTATCATTCTATAATTACATGTGCTCCAAGTTCAATAATAAAACCCATAAGGTTTATTATGAATTCAATCCATTAAACATTCAACATAAATATTAATATTAATAGATGCAAAAGTATAACTATCTCATACCACATAATTACATTACTCATGTCATAATTTGCTAAATTTTAATCATGTTAAATAATATGATTGAATATTAAAATATAATGATAGTTTTCCATATTTTATCTCTCTCTAAGTGTAAATTCCTAACCATTGCTTAAGTTTTGATTTTATCAATACCATGAATGTGGTCAAAATCTCATGGTGAATAAATTTGTAATTTACTTCAACCATCTAACTCTATTATACTCATCACCTTATCCCTATCAGTTAAAAGGGCATTCATGATTTCAATAAACATGTGTTTTCAAACAATCCTATGTGTGCCCCTTTAATTCAGTATTAAGCTCTTATTATTCCTCGTAACAAGATCTCTCTATCTCTATCTCTATATATATACACACTATGCCCTTATATTAATATTACTTACGGTGGTTTTATCTCATCTTTAGTTATTAATAAGCCAAAACACCATCTTTTAATTTTTTTTATAAAGGGAAAGTGAGTCAAACTCGCAACTCGGCAGGTCCCATGGTGTTACGTCCAACAATTGGATTTTAGTGTGGGTCGGCTTTTATTTAAACCGAGTTATGGATATCTTATGGTTTATATTAATCTTAATTTCTTAACCATCTAAATATCAACTTACATGTATGGGGTTCACTTAGTAAAAGTATGGTATACCACGTGCATTCAAAGGGTATTAAAGAATATCCTTAATTCTAGTTTCTACCTCTAATTATTCAATTGATAATACCCCCTCCTATTATATTATTAGAATGAAAATACCCCCTATTTTTTCCATGTACCTTACCCATTTTTCAATTACAATTTTATTTACCCCTTTTATTTCTACCCTAATATATTAGACAAAAAATATATTATATTTCTTACTTATTTTTTTAATATGAATTTCCTCTCGAAAGATAGTTTGAATCCTTTGAATACCTATTACAAATCACCTTATATATGTTAATCTTTAATCATTTATCAATAGTTATTCAAATAATTAAGATGGTGAAATAATATCACTTTTGTTGAAAAGCATACTCAATCCTAGTTTTCTACCATCGTATTATTTCTTGGTTAAGAATCTTGATTTATTTATTAAAAAATAGATTATAATTTGATTTATGACCACACTCCTTTTACAATTTTAAGGTATTTACTTTTAAAAACTAGGGTTCAAATGTTTTGGTTTTATATTAAAATTAAACCTCCCCTTCCTTTGGCCCACCTCTCTAACCTACCCCCAATACCTGATTCAAAACATTAATAAACTAAACCCTTTCACCCCCTCATGTCTACTGGTATATTGAATTTAATTTTATTAATTTTAATTACCTCAATATGAACCCATGTGCTAGGATATTTCCTAGCTAATGAACCCCGTGCTTACATGCATGATAAGTTAAATGAAAAAAAAGTATAAGTCAATTCTTTTCTCACTATTTCCTTCTTCATATTTGTAAGCATGATAAACGGTGTGCCTATTATTGGCCCATCTTATGTAAAATCTCGACTGTGTGTCATTATCCTTTTGTTTTTCTCGACTCCGACATTTGTGCGAGAGTGAAACATATTTAGGGATGTGACATTAGAGCCTATGGACCGTGCTTTTTATGGATAGAAAACCCTTGGTTTATGAAACATTTGGGTACTTTTTTATCTCATGGGTACCTTTCTTTGACCTTGGAAAGGTGAAAATCATAGCTTCTCCTCTATGGTTAAAATTGTCCAACATTATGTGTATCCTACTAAATGAGGACCACCTCAAGTTGTTGATCAAGAGGATTAGATTGATTGGACGCTCTTTTGGCAAGATATTTGTTAGGGTGCAATGCGATTATTGTTTTGTCTAGACTATTACTTTACTCGATCAAATTAGTTTCCTCCTATGGATTATGGATTGTGTATCAACTATGAAGGATTCCCCTTCATATGTTTCCTGTAATCTCATTGGAAACAAGGTTCCACTATGCTCTTATAAAAATAAATTACTCCCCCACACCTAGTAGGTTTGGAGGAAAAAGGATGGCCCCAAGGAGCCAGAGTTTGAATTGTGAAACCATGATATGTTTTATAAGAATGGAGCCTCTTCTAGTCAATGCTTGCTTGGCAAGAAGAATGCAAATGATGAAATGGCACACCCTCGAGAGAGTTGTATCAAAGAACCCTTTTATGGAGAAGGGGGGATCAGAAAACGAGGAAGCTAATGGTTGAAGGTGGGGAGGTTAAGTGTGTTCATAAAAGGGATCCTCCCACAATTTGTTCTTGTTAAATTCCAACTATAGAGCATCTTGGAGCCATGAGCAATAGAAAAGGTAGAAAAATTGAGACAAAAACAAGGAAAATGAAAGTAGAGATTACAATGAGCACACGGTCATAAAGGATCTTTGGAAGAAATGCTTTCACATTTTTGGAAATTTTTAGGGGACATTCATTCTTTGTTGGATGGGTTGGGTTGACCTGCCTAGCTTTTGGGTCCTTACGGATGTCAATGTGTTTATATAATCATTGGGATTTTATGGTCTTTTAGATGTTGGTGGCTTTGCTTTATGGGCTCCTCTATTTCATTTTTTTGTTTTTTATGTTGTGTGGTTGTGCTCTTGTTTGTGCCTCGGGCCACCGCATAACTCGATCAAAAGTGTTTACCTTATAATAAATAATATTAACTTTATTGTGCACCGATTAAGGGTAGACTAATTATGTCAATCCTTAAAACTACAAATGTAGCATGTTGTGATGAGTGATTAGAAGGATCTTTGCTAACAATTGTCAAGATGAAATAATTATTAGCAAGTTTGTTGGTAAATAGTTGATTATGTGTAATTGATATGAACTTGCCCATATTAAGAATATTACGCATAGTGTAACCAAAAGATTTATCACATTTTTATAATATTTTAGCTTTTTTTCTTGAAAAGTATTTGTCACTAGATAATTTATAATAAGAAAATAGTTGTACCACATAGGTGTCAAACAGACATTAGGAAAAAGTAGGTTGAAAAACAATCTCATTATAAGAAACTCCTATTAAGCGAATTAGTAGTATGTGATTAGTATTAAAGATTAGAAACTTTTGTATGAGACCACTTAATTATTTTGATATTAGTTATTTGTGTTTTCATCTTAAAGTTTTGACATAATAAATAAAATATTTAAGATAAAAATTAAAATGTCTATTGATATGATTAATTTACAATATAATTAAACAAGTATAGATATCTTAAATACATCTATCTAAAATACGCCAAGAGATATCAATCACAAGGCACCTATTTAACTATGCAAGTGTAGTATAAGTATACCAAAAAAGTAACAATTAAAAATAAATATAATATAATAAATATATTATAATAAATGTATCTATATGAAATACATCAATAGATATCAATTTCAAGGTTCTTAGGTTTGATTTTTTACATACCTCTTTAATCAACAACTTCATTAAATTCTCTATCAATTTCCTATTGATTTGTGGCAAATGGAATCATTTAGCTACGTGATTGTGTCAGTCTCAAAAATATTTATTCAAAAAAAAGACCCAAACCTTCCTACGGGACTAAGGACTATTTTTAATTGACTTCTCCAAGAAAAAAATAACAAATTTATTAAAGTGAGAGTCTAATAGAAGTCAAATTTATGAATCAACTTTCACATGGCACTCAAATGAACACCAAATTTAATGTCAAAAATAAACATGAAAAACGCACTACATTACAACTTTACCTATTGTTGTAAAACATCTCTCGACATAAAAATAATTTTTATTAATATAATTAATTCAATATATTATATATAATAAAAAATGTTTAATTAATATGATTTTTTTAAGGTCATCATAATTAAAAAAGAACAAAGTTTAGGTCATCATAATAACGAAAAGTTATCTTGAAAATCTTAATGTCTAAAATCCTTAGTATTGTCTCTAAAACGACCATCCAAAAAGAAACTAACACATAATTACTGTGACAACAACGACTTTTTAGATGACGTATTTGATGATAAAAGCATATATTGAACTTTGTGTTCTTGGTTTTGGGAGAACATGTTTGGCTTCTTTCTTATGTACACAACCCTAACGATAAACTTGAGTTGACAAAGTGATAGTGAGATTATGAAGGAAAAAGGAAAGGAAGGTTGGGAAAAATAATTTAAAATCAGTGGGGAATCAAAATGGGAAATTTGAGGACCATAAAGATCTATAAAAGAAGAATGAAATGATGAATGAGAGAAGGAAAAAAGGGAAGGACATTGTTGACATTTGATTAGTACTAAGAGCCCACTATTTGCTATCATGACATTTGTTGACAATCATCACTTCACCAAGAAAATATTTGACCTCTTAAAAATTAAAAAAACCAAATGTTTTGTGGAGGCTCAGTTCACATGTGAAATTAGTTACAAGTTGGACACTTTTCACATGTGAAATGATTCTTCGATGTTACTTTAACATTATTTGATTTTATATTGAAATGTTTGTTTACACTTTTGATATCTTAGATGCTCTTTTGTCTATACCTAATTAATTTGATCTTTGTTTAAACTAGGCTTTTCTTGTTGGAGTTTTTCTTTTGTTTATTCAATTTTTTTAATGTGTTTTTAATAACATTTTTATTCGAGTTTAATTTTGTCTTTTTGATTTGATTCTTTATGTTTTTCCTTTACAATTTTCTTATTTTTTTCTCTTCATCATTTTAGAATTGTAATAGTACAATTGTGGTCTCTCATAATTATATTTTTACAATTTTGGTCACTTTGTTATTGGTCATTTCAATATTTATTTTGAGGTCTTAAATTTTGTTTGTCTTTCTTTGTCATTTTTTCTATTTATGGTATGTAAAAGTGTATGTGTCAATAGGGTCTTAATTCCAATACAACAAACTCATAAATATATTAAGAATTGTTTATTGAAGTTGTAAGAACACATGAAGGATTCGCGTAATCGAAGCATTACCTATCGCATGACTTCATATAAGGGTTTTAAATATTAGTCAAAATAGACCCAATATATTACTCCATATAAAGGGGTATAAATGGTTAAAGTATAAATGTTTTTAAAAATGTATGGGGGTGGAGTATGTGGAGTGATAAGAGGGAGGGAGGATGAGTAATAATGGGGTAAATGAAGGAGCCATAAATTCGTATCATTTTCATTGTGTGTATTTTCAAAGTAGTGGTGTGTTTTTGACAGTGTACCCCGGGGACACGTTCCCTATTTTTTCGGGCGTCCTCTATAAGAGAGGCGTTTCGGGGACACGAGGATGGGTAAGAAAAGTCCCCAATTTTTTAGGAAGCGTTTAGGGGATGACTATTTTTCATAGTTAATATATCTCAAATAAAGAAAGTATATATTTAACTAATAAAATCTCATATGGAACCGATGTTTTAATTTGGGGATACTTTTGATTTAGAGTTTTGAATTATCTTCATCTATATCCTTTTCAAATTTGACATATTGTTGCCCCAAATTTCATATTCATGTAACACCACCGAGTATTACAAGTAACATGAAAAATTATTTGTGGTTATCTAGCACCACATAGTATTTCAAATTCCTTCACCACAGTTTAATTTGAGCACCACATGTCAAATGTCTTTTAAAAGTAAAAATTCTCTCATTTGTTTATCTCATAGTTTTGTAATTTAAATATTTAAAAAGGATGAAATGGCCATCGGGAGTGTTAATGCTTCCCTCTTGTTCTCTACCAAATTTTTAATTTTATAAATGTACTTGCTTTCATACCAATTTTTTATTAAATATGAAGCTTGCATGGGTTAGGTGCACAAAAGTCTTAGGCTTAGTTGTCAAAACCGAGGGGATTTCATTCCACCAAATTCACCTAGAGCACAATCTCGACCTCATCCCTTATTTATCGACATCTCTTGGGATCATCTCCTTAAAGAATTTTTATGCAACACCTTTTACAACATGAAGTCAATAGTGGTATCCAAGAAGATCTCAATAAATCTTATTTGAAAGTTACATGCTTTTCTCCAAAAGAGCCTTTGAAACCATAATTTCTTCATTATTTCAATTTAATTCCTATTTCCGTGAGGATCAAAATAACTTACCGAATACATGATGATGTTTCCATCATGCTTAAAGATGTCTTTAGCTCACTTTCACATTTTCTCTCACCCTCTTTAGATGGAATCCAATCACAACCTCCCACAAGAAAATTATATATGTTAGTTGTGTTTTCTAGAGCCTGAAAGTGAAGAGCATTTTGTATTCAAATATCCCATCTATTATGAGATTCGTGGAAGATACCATTGTCTTTTTAGAGACTCCAATGGATCTTTAAGGAGCTTCATTCGATATGAAGAACAAAAAATGTTCAGCTTTTTTATTCGTGAGACACTTCAACTTGGATAAAGATTGCTTAAATTGAAGTCCTCACATACAAATAATTCTAGAAACATCAGTTGTTACTTTCAAATTACTAAGTTCAAGATCCTCAAAAGACATCATAGGCAGACGACTTGGTCTAGATCTATCAGGTAACATTTTATCAATTTCAAAATCTTTGACCTTTAACTAACAGCAGTTATTTTTCATTTTATTTCTCTCCTTGTATTTTTAGAGATACTTTGGCACTCCCTTTACGTATTGGATTCATGTAATATTTTTTCTGTCCCCTCGATCATTCTTGACCTCTAATAAACACTAATGTTTAAATTAAATTAAAATTAAAAATAAATATGCATCTCTCACACTTTTATTTACAATGATGCCGAGGATAACTCTCTGCTACCAAAGAGAACTTTTACAATAAATTAAGTAAACTTTCAACATATATACCGACGCCCTTAGCCTTTATGTATTCGTTGTCTATTGCCTGTATTTTTATACTTTTGCAGCCAATCTAACTTTTGTGATCCGAAGACTGAAGTAAATGATCTAAAGTGAAATGATTAATGTGATGTTTACGATGATTATAAGTAAATGAACAACATTTAAGTTAATGCGAGTATCCAACTATAAAACAAAAAGAGAAATGACCTCGTTTGCACTTTTCCTATTATATTTGTCATGCATATTAAAAATATATTATTCTTTGATACTAACGACAATTTGCAAAAAGACATTTGCATTTTCTTTTAAACTTGACAAGCAAATTAAAAGATATTATTCTTTTGTATATAGGGCATCATGCAAAATGATACTCTCTTCTTTCGATAAAGTCTTCCTCATAATAAAAACTTTTAAGGCTTCTTCTTGCCAAAGTCTAGTATTTGCTTATATTAGACACCACCTTCATTTTACCATCTCTAATTTCATCATTATTGAACTCGATTTGATATGGAACATTATAGCTATAAAGAAATGCACTCAAGTTTTGTGTCAGTATGGTTTGTTTTTCAAAAGAACTAATCGGTACATTATATTAAATAAAAACATTTTTTTTTTTTAATAATAAAACGGTGGCCAGTTGGTATACATGATTTGAAAAATAGAATGATGCTAACAAAAATAAGGCAACACTTAAAAGAAGTAAATTTATGTCCTTCTTAAAAGAATGCAAGATGGTATGTTCTTCCCACAATCCCTTAAGCAAGTTGAGGGCACCCAAGAAGCAATAGAGAACGTACTTGTATCCTTGACATACACACCAAGGATTTTAATGGAAGCCTCAATTGAACCCTCGCATTGATTATCTTGTGTTGCATCAATATTTTCTTTCAATAGTTTTAGTTCTTTCAAAGACTTTTGTGTGACTTGGCTATCCTCCTATGACTCTAGAACCGCAAAATATTTGGAGCTTAGACTCGACATGTTAAATGGTGGCCTTCATGTCACTTTACATTTATTTGTCCGTTTAGACTTAGGCTCAAAGTTTTGATTATCTTTCTCATAATAAAGTGGTATTCCTTCTTATCATTCTCATATTCAAAGTTATCATCTCTCTATTTTTTAGTAGTTAGGGGTAGTCTTGAGCTATCTGTCCATGGTCGTATTCTTTATGAGATCTTTTGAAAAGGTAGGCTTTCATAATCCAATAGTTGTTTAAAAACATGTTCCTTGGGGTATTTTAACAATATCTTAGAAAAGAAAATCATCTCCTTAATGGAGTTTCTAATTCTCGATAAAATGGCTTTCTCCCACAAATGAGTTGGAAGGTTACAAATTATTACCTACATTAGAGCTTATATTGGATCTTCTTGTGTCAAATCAAAGATGGGGTTCCATGACATCATGAATAAACATCATCTACCAAAAATCATGGTCCTTATTCAAATATGTTGGCTCAACTCTCTTTGGTAGGAAAAAAAAGAAACAAAAAACCTCATGATCAAATGTGAACATATGTATGCCCTTTCACCTTCTATTGCTTTGGTATCCACGATCTTAACTCCTCACGAGGTCCTCAACCCATTAACATATAGATTAAATCATGATTTGAAAGAATAACCATTTCTTATTCAATCTCATCATTTTTAAAGGTGATAATCGAATCTTCCTCAACCACTTTAATGTAACCATATTTCATCTAAATATATTTATTCATTGCATTGTTTCAATGAGCCCTAAGCTCGCCGAAATCCTAGTTTGATGAGACTAGTTTTCAAATCTCTGGAGGACTTAAGATTATAGAGTAAGAAGAAACCATTAGTGGTATGTCACATCCCACAAGGATACAATACTAGTACGTGTTGTAGGAATTGGGTAGGGCCACACATGGTTGGAACCACCACCACTCCTTCCTTCATTATCAATTTTCCCTAATTGCATGATTTTCTCACTTATTATCTATTCGTAGGCCCAAACTCATTGTAATTTTCTATGGACAAATTTAAATGAAACTACGCCTATTTAAAACAAGGCATGTAGTAGAGCTAATAAGTTATATCAAAGAATGACGGTGCACATAAAAGTGTAATGATTGAGATGGGAGTGAGGGGGCCAAATTAATGGTCATCTTACTCCCAACCTAACACAAGTGTAGAGTTACTAGAAAACACTCGGGTGCATGTGTGTGTGTGCGCACACACACACACACATCTCCACATCTAAAACCTAAAATTGCATTCTATATCAAAAGTTAATGGCTTACTACATAGATTTGTATACATATACACATGCACTTGCTTTATTCATTCAAAAACATGAAGATGAGCATACAAACAATCCCTTTGATGAACTATACTACTTATTACACACAAATATAAATAAATGTTTAGAAGGGTATATAATTCCTTTACTTAATTTCTAGATTAGGGTTTAAAACATGATGTATCTTGGTTTATTAATTAAGCATGTAGATTAAAATATACAAATAATAATTTACAAGATAGATCAATTAAAACATCTATCGAATAGAGTAAGATATGAGAAGGTGAATGCACTTAGCCATTTCATTGGTTTGAAATCTAATATAGGTGCAAAAAGTAATGAACAAAATGGAGATGTCATATAGATACTTCATGTATGATTTTGGGAGAGGATGGTATGTTAGAACTAGGGTTCATTTTAGGGCGAATATTTGTATATGTATGAATATTAGGATTTTTGAAGTTTGAAATTGGTGAATTTTTTCACTACCATATGGTAGCAAGTTCACCAAAATTTTATAGGTAATTAAATTTGACCCTAATTTCACTGACTATTTCCACTAAGGGTCAAACAATGTTGGTATATTCACCATTATATTATAATATACTATTATATATATGATTAATTCTCCATAACGTAGTAAAAAATATAATTTCAAAATTCATTAAGTTTGAGATCGGAGTCAAATCCGAAGGTAAAGAGAATAATTTTGTGAAAAATGTGAAAGTATAAGCCAAAAATACGAAGGCAAAAGTGAAAAAGGTAAGGATAAATTTTGAACTATCAAGACATTATGCACAACTATTCTTTGGACGATAACCTAAATACACGATGTTTCTTGATAAAATGCTTGTACAATGTCGACAATAGAAAAATCTTGTTACAAATGTAAACACATATATGCGGACTATCAACAACTTGGGAAAAAAATATTCGTTGTTATCCCAAAACCCTCCTTTCCTAGATTCGCCAACAATGCAAATACCTTATTTGGAACATTCGCCACCCATCCTATAATAATTTTTTGGAGGGGTGTTCTTAAAATGAACCCAAGTTAGGAAAAAACCATTATTTAGGGCTGGACCATTTGGTAGTTTTGTCCTTATCTAGATGCTCTATCTAGGAAGATGACAATGTCACTCTACAACATTATTTTCCCTTGTGGAGCTGGCTACAATGTGTGTTTTTTTGTAATATGTTAGGCCTAAAAATGTACAAAATGCTTTGTAATCTTGATAGAAATGACATGAAACCCTAACCATGGGTGAAATTCATGAAAAACGGTGTTTGGGTTGAAGTGCAATATGTGCATTGCCTACATTGGAACCACTATAAAAAGGCCTCAAACCACACGTAGTTATCCACTTAGATATATGATATCTATATGTACACAACTCTATTTTATAACTTGATCACATGATAATGATTTGAAATGGCTTATTTTTGTAATTATTGACTTGAATTTGATGGTCTTTAGGTTGGGAAGCTTGACACTAGAAACTAGTTTGGATTGTTTCTAAACTATGTGGGGTGATCTTATTGTATACCATTACTTTAGGAAGATATAAGAGATATTTGTATTAATTTTCGAGAACATTAACATACAAAGATATTGAATATTTCAGGGAATTTCTAGGTGTAGACACTAAAATTTGGTAGCTTGTGCTTGAGCAATGCAAATTTTACCATGTTCCCTTACTAAGAAAAATCTTCACATTTGAAATCTAATCACTTCATCTCTCTATATCTTCTACTACTTGCTTAACTTTACACTATCTTTGGATCCCCAATTTTGAGATTATTATTTGGTCAAAGAAACATTAACCTATGATATTCATGACATAGCTTTCACTTTTGGTTTTCATCTCTCTAGTTTGAAAATGTAGGGAAGGGTCGGGATGTAAGTTTCGGCATTGGGTGACCTATATAGTCCCACCAATTCACATTCATCGACTATGATTTCAATTTCAAAATCTTATTTAGGTTGTTTCATCTTGTTAGGTTCAGCCTTATGAGAATATTTCACATATAGATTCTGTAAAAACAAGTTAATATCACTTTATACCTCACTTGACACTCTTACAAGCTACTATTGAACATATATTTCCTAAAATACTCAAAGGCTTTGAAATCTACCCAAATCAACTATAGATCTTTCAAATCAGTCCCTACTACAAATCTAAATCACTCAACCAGGTTAAAGAGTCTAGCTTCCTCCATTTCCAAGCATGCAAAGGTCATAATACCATGTATTGGCAAGATAAAATCCACTCAATAAATGCACAAGGGTTTGGTGACATAGTTGAGGCACACCACATCTCACTACCACCCCATTGGATACATTTTATACTGTATATTTAACCTATTATCTAGGTGTCAAGATACATAAGGGAAACCCTAAGGTTTTGGTCAGCTATTACACTTCCACAAGCACATAGGAGAACTATATGAAGATTGATCCCACAATGAGGGCATGTAGTGCAACACTTGGATTGGTTCACTAGTTTATATTCTTACTACCAAGGGTATTCTAGCCTCACCGAGATAAACATATTTTCTCCTTTTGGTTTGGTAATGCTTTGAGGAAGATTTCGTAAGTTTCTCGGGTTTCCAATGTGTTGTAAGTGATTGCAATGAATCCTAAAGTTGCGTGAATAAGAGAAACATAAAATCAAAACCATTTGTAGACAAGAAATACACAAAAAAATGTTGTAGGTCTAGATAGTCAAAAGGTCCAAAACCATATAGTTCTAGGAATATAACATGCATCTTAGGCTTGGACCATACAAAATTTGTACGGTCATTCCCATGTTGTGTTTGTAGCACTAGAACTTTCACCAAAGCATCTACATTTCTTGATCGCCATGTTCCACTTCCTTGCACACATTAATCATCAATGTTTTGTCTTGTATAGATAATTTTATCTCTCCTCTTCGTATTTGAGTACTACATTTATCGATTATCAATCTCTTCAATGATTTCATGTGGAATGCATTATTCTAATTGTGAATAATTAATATTAAAACAATAATCAATAAAAATAGTGTACCACTTACAAACCTTTTCCCTCTTCTTATTCTTTATGCATTGAGAAACACCTTTAGAATTTAATTAGAGTGAAAACATTTGGTGAACCCAAATTGTAATTGAATATTGCACCTTATTCCAAACCCTAGTCTCCCTAGGGTTCCATCTCTATATTGTATATTTAGATTCAAATTAATTTGCATAAATCATATGCCCTAAATCTAGTTTTCATAGTTTCCCCTAGGGTCTCATGGTCACTTTTGTGCTTTGGTATCTTTCTATGGCTTCATAACTTCCAAATCACTTTTCCTTACATATCAAAAGCATAAAGGCTATATTTTCAAATTACTTTGAGATTTTTCTCTATTTTTGTACATACGAGAAATAACTTGTTTTTCTAATTTAATTTTTAGCAAAATGATCATAAATTCAAAATTACTATTTTTAGTAATTAGGGCATAATAAAAAAAATATACACTTTTTTACAAATTCCTTGAATAAATACATCTTTTTTTGGGTTTAATTCACTATTTTTTTATAAATGGCTATTTTACTAATATTATGATGGATTTTTTCACTAAACATCACTTTTGGGTCTTTAATAATCAACCTCCTATTTCTCATCAAGTGTATAATATTTATTTTAGGGAAAATTATTATACGGGTAATTATGGATTTTTTATGAACTTTTCATGTCATTCCTTCACTTCATTCAACTTTATTCAGTCTATAAAAACATTCTCTATGACTTATTTCTAAATACAAAAATCCCTCAAGATACATCCCTTGATCTCATTAATATTAAGTGGGGTCACCATTAGGTGGGCCACCACTTTATTACATCCATTAATGTTTTTATAAACATTATTATAAAACTTGTAGTTTTACAAGTTTCTTTATTGAGTTCCCATTCCACATTAAATATAATGTATAATTAAATCTTTTGATTTAATTAAGAGTGAAATGGTGCACTCGGGTGGAATTGAATTACCAACCCTATAAGTAAGGTGGTCTCTCAAAATATTGTCTATGGTTTGTAATATTTTATTCTTTGTAAACATTTGTAATTGTGATTATGAAATCGTGTGGGACCTGATGAGGAAATGAAAGTGATTTGATGTGTAGTTTCTCAATTAGTAAAGGGAAGTACTTTATTTTGTGGGGTTTTTTACCATAAGGTTTTACCCGTGTAAATATTGAGTTTTGTTTATTAATTTGAATTAATTTACAATTCATATTTCATATACATTTACACACATATTATTAAATGATCATGTGGAAAATATTCTTATATGATTAATCTACATTGGTTATTTGTTCTAATATGACCTCAAAGAAAATTTAAGAATTGTGGGAAGATTATAAGGGAAACAAGGTTGTTGAAAAGCTATAAGGAAATTTGAATCTAGTGGAGCTTTCCAAAAGAAATTAAATTTGTTAGAATTTATACAGGTGCAAAATATTTCAATCTCACTTAAATTTCATTGAAAATATTTATATCCAAAATAGCTCCTCACCTAGAACAAGATAAATATTATATGGTATAACATTTGAAAATTAAATGGCCATTACACCTATATTTATCACTCTCTCTCTGTCTAACACACACACACATTTGGTATGAGAAAATGGCTAAGTATTATCCACGTGTATGAGCTGGAATGGCACACAAAGGTAGACACACAATGAAAGGAAGTAAGAATAGACTAATGTGTGGAGGTGCATGCACCATAAGGGAGAAAGCTAGTAAAAAAGTTGTGTGTGTGATTGTAGAAGATCAAGAACTTAGTAAATTTTCCAGACATGACTAAAAATACAAAAATCGAAGATGGAGTTTCACTCAAGAAAAGTATAGAAATAGACAAAAGCAAGATGACTTAGTAGCCACACCAAGGATAAGAAATCACATGCAGAGAAAGGTAAAATACAATGCATGGAGCGAGCTAATAATAGAAATTAAAACAAGTTATTTATAGCTTGGTACAGTTGTAAAGTAGATTTGGAAAAACATGCATGCTATTGTAAGAACGTCTATTATTAGGAGAGTGCATGTAGTTGGTGAAGGAAAGTCCCCACCCTATAAATATAAGTCATACTCCATTGTAAGAAGAATTCCTAGAGTGCGAGTACTAGTATGTGAGCTCTTGTGGTATACCGGTGATGATAGTTTATATGCACGCATGCTCCAAAAAAAAATTGATATAATGGATTGTGATGTATTCATATTTTATGTTTATTAATGGATTTTGGTTATGATGGATAATTGCATTTGGGTTGCTAAGTTGACTACATCGAGTATGACATTCTAGGTATATAAATTGTGTTAATCATTCTTTATGTTAAGCGAATTTCCTTATTAAATGTGTTGATAATTGTCATGTTATGATGTATATCTATGTATGAATGGTTATTTTAGTCATGGATATGGTAAACATGCATGCTAACATCTTTCCAAGCATAACAAAGGAGGGACACTGGTGGCTACATACGTTTGAGGTGAGATTTTAGCCTTTCTTGGATGAAGTGCCAGTGCACATAGCTATTGTTGGACAATAAAAAGACTACATTTTGGCTCCATTGTCGAGACCTCTTTTTAATCTAGATTCACCATGATGTTGCATACACATGATGTTTCAACTTTCTTTGTAGAATATTGAGAATTGGAAATACGACAGCCAGGACCATTCGCTTAGAGGTATAACATTAGACCTGACTTTAATGCACGTAAGTGGGTGGAAGAAAATATCTATGAATTCTTGTATGAAACCTTCTTCCCGGTCGAATTGTATGAGCGGTTTGCAACATATGCATAGAACATAGGTGTTCATCCGGTAAGCAAGTATAGAGGTAGGAAGACTAGTAAGCACTCCCTAATTTGGATGAGCCGTGGAATAGAGGTATAGATAGTTGTTGGGAAGGTGTGTTACACAATTATACCTTAGAGTACGTGATTTTGACATACTCTTTCCTAGAGGAATCAAATTTCTAGTTTTTATGTGATCCAAGAGGATCCTATTTGCGTGTAATACCACTAGCTATCAAGATCATGATGGTTGAATTGGGAATGGAGAACTTACCTATGGTAGGCTAAGAACCCTCTCGTGTATAAGGGAAGGAGAAAGGTTTGGGAAGGATGGTGATGTTCGTAGTAGAAGAAATACGTAGAGATGGAAAGACAAATCATGTATAATGATGTGTGATAGAGGGCGATTGATGAAGCATTGAATTCATGAAGAATGATTATTGGCGAAGTGGTGAGACCCCTACGGAAGGCGAGGAATGTGATGATCATGTCCTCCCAACATTGGGAAAGTATAGTAGAGAGGACCCATTGACATCTAATGAGATTACATCCGAGGAGAGAATGAGAACCGTGAGTGCACATATGGTGAGCCTAGTTACCTAGCCCTTGCGCAAGGTGTTCATAATGCATCTAGGTTATTGTAGAAGAGCATTATAGTGATAGTGAGCAAGAAGGTAATAGAGGTTCACCATGTTGGGTAGGTGATACAAGTAGACACATTTTAGTTTTAGTTCAAGAAGTGCAACATATTAAGGATGTACACATGGTAGTGCAACAAGATCTAGTGTTTAGAACAAACTTTTGGGGGTATTTTTATAGGTGTGTCCATAGGATGAGCATTGGCATACTGATCCATTAGAAGAAATCCTATAGGTGTGTCTAAATAATATACGAGTTATGATTTAGTTTATCACGATTCTTGGGACACAAAAAGATCATCTATAGGACCACATGTCACAACATGAGGTTCGGTCATCCACCACGTGAAGGAAATCTTGGTGAAGGGTCGGGTTTAGGATCGGACCCATTCCAAGGCAAAGGTCACAACAACTACAATAATCACCCCAACAACCATTGCAGTCTCAATAACCACAACACCAAATTCCTCAATTATTCTTTGAGATGTTACTTTAGTTACCATAGTATAGAGGTGTAGAAGATGCAACTAAGCACATGTATAAGTGTGAGTTATTATGGAGGGACAAAGGAATCAAAACTAGTAATAGAAAGGAAAGTCAATTTTCCACCACACTTCAAGGATGTGTTAGTGCGAAATCACAAAGCACGCTGGATGTTGATCAGATTTCTAGTTTGATCATGCTAGCATCCAGTGTGATTGCACAACATGGAAACCTCTCTACAAGTGTGGGACTTGTGAAACTAAGAGAGGAATCTCTAGATTAGAGGCTGGTTCCTCAAACTCCTCTCGATTTAGATCTATATTTGCACAACTACGAGAGGTTCTAATCCTAATCCTACTCTAAATTGTAAGGAGACAGGATAGAAATGCAAAAATTGAAACTAACTAAAGATGGTGATACACCAAAAGGAGTGGTGAATATTTTTGTCATGCAAATAGACACAAATCAAAGATTGCAACATAAAACATACATAGGTGATAAGATATAATTTAGGATCCGAAATGAAGCAAATAATGCAAACAAAGGATGAAACCCATTCACAAAGCTTGCATTATCATTTCCAATGTCAAAACCATCGCATTACAACCTCGAGAGAGGTAGAAAAGTTGTTACTGAGTCTTTGAAGAGGCGGTTCTTGCAACAATCACTTGATGGAAGTGAAAGAAGAAATCTGCTATGCCAAAAATGTTCCCCCTTAGAAATGAGCCAAATCTGGCTTTTTACATTGCATGGGTCGAGCCCAGGAGAGAGAAAACATACAAAATGTAGGAGCCCATTCCTCATTGACTACAAATGCATTAAAATAGCATGGGGGACCTTACAAACCCATACCCTATCATTTTTGACCGACGGGAGGAGAATGCGACCCATTACGCATTAAATTTGGTCATTTGAAATGTCATTTCGGCCATGGACATGCGTTAGAGCCGTTTCTTAACTTTCTCTCTCAGATGAACCAAAAATTCAAGATTAACCCCAGAATCATGTAGAGAATTTCATAAGATTTCCAACAATATAAAGAACGTGCAAATCTGAGCTCTGGATTGAAAGATATGGCGATCTGAAGATTTAGGGCACAAAACAGGCAAAAATGGGTTTTGAAATTTTTTCCGCGCTCCGCCACCTGGATGACACGTGTCGGGTGCTGATTGGATGAGAAATTCTCTCTCCTTCCCTTACCCGCGGGTTTTCCTTGAAATTTTTGACTTTTTGTAATTTTGGAAAATTTCCCATTTTTTCCCGCGTCCCCACCACTTGGGACACGTGGCATGATCTGGTTGGAGGACAGGGGCGCGGGGTCATCCTTCACCTTTTAGTTTTTGGCCAAAACTTTTACCAAATTCTCTAATTCCTCCCCAAGATCTGCACTCCCTT
Organism: Taxus wallichiana var. yunnanensis; assembly: GCA_018340775.1. Taxonomy (NCBI): domain Eukaryota; kingdom Viridiplantae; phylum Streptophyta; class Pinopsida; order Cupressales; family Taxaceae; genus Taxus; species Taxus wallichiana. Next base: position 61,561,648 of record CM031237.1, on the reverse strand, counting down.
TCTCTTTAGGACACGTGTCCTCTTTTTATGGGCTCGGGCCAACGCTTCAAACTTTTCCCTTTGAAATTTTGGACGTTTTCCCTTGTGACACGTGGCGTTTCCTGATTCATCCGTGGGCCTGCCAGCTTTTCACGTCCCTCACATCCCTTTGGCCCGGTTGTCCTAAACTGTCTGGGAAAAATTCCTCCGATCCACCCGATTCGAGCTTCCCTGTCCCTCTTTGAGGTGAAGACATGTGGCGTTATTTGATTGGCTCTCGGCTCCTTCGGCTCTCCGCATCCCACACGTCCCTATGTCCCAACTGTCCCAGTGCGAAAGTTCTCTATTTCGGCCAATCCAGGCGGTTCGTATCCTTTGCGTCCTCGTGGGAGATGTCCCACTGTTCTCACAATGGTTGGTCAATTTTGCTTTTACCTTTGGCGCTTCACCCTTTTTCGCCCCGCACGTCCCCATGGCCCGGATGTCCCAAACTCATGACTGGACCCTTTAGAGGCTTTTCGGCCGGTTCGCGCCCCGATGTCCCAACTGTCCCAAGGGCCACTTGGACTAGGACTTAGCCAATTTTCATGATTTTTTCTGGCCCAAGCTTGTTTTTGCAACCTTTTCACCCTTTTTTAGAACTTGCTCCTTTCTTCTTGGACAGGAGAGTTAGAAAAAATATGAGGGGACCCTAGAAACATGATTTTTTGCTTTGAATCAATCTATTTGCCTAGGACTTGAATATTCTGATGCATGTTATCAAATTTACCCTTGGGGGTGAATTTTGGATAACAATTTGGTGACTCGGTGGGGTCACCCGCTAGGTAGAAGATACCGCTTGCCCAAGCGAGTCCATTGGGCATGGAGTCATCGATATTCGTTTAGAACCCCAATTGACTTAGAATGTGTAAGGAGGAAGATGGAATATCACCGATGGAAGTAAGGACTGCAAAACATCTCCATGGACAGCAGTGTGCCAAAGCACTTAGAGAAAACAAAACTAACCTATAGCAAAACAATGTGCACAAGCACTTAGAGGAATGAAAATCTAATCTAATATTTACAAGGTAGTGAATTTCCCTCTAGAAGCAACACTTGAGATAGATTCCATTGACTGGAATCTGTAGTTCTTCACCATCCAATGAGGCCAATTGGAAAGCATTGCTGTCCTTGCACTTCGTGACCATGTATGGGCCACTCCAAATGGCATCAAATTTTGAATGCCTTCCCGGTTTTGCTCTATCCACATCCCATTTCAACACTAGATCTCCAACTTGAAAAGATCTATCCTTGGCCTTCTTATCAAAGGTCTTCTTGATCAAAGCTTGATCCTTCTCCATTGCTTGGGATGCCTGATTTCTGATCTCTTGCAGCTCCATCAACTCTGCATACCTCACCTCCATGGGCTCAAACTCTAGCAACTCCAGCTGCTTCATGAGTTCCAATGTTGGCAACTCAAGTGACATGGGCAAGATTGCCTCTCTTCCATAGACAAGTTTGAATGGAGAGTTACCTATGGATCTCTTGGGAGTTATCCTATCAGCCCATAAGGCTGATTTCAGTTTGGTATGCCAAGACCTCTGATTCTCATCAAGAGTCCTCCTAATGATTCTCAACAAGTTCTTGTTTATAGACTCGGCCTGGCCATTACCTTGAGGGTAATAGTTTGATGAAGTGCTTAGGTAGATACCATTCTTGACAGCCCACTCAGTCACCTTAGATCCAATGAATGCCAATGCATTATCAGAGATTATTGTAGCAGGTACACCAAATCTGGTTGTTATCCCCTCATAAAGGTCTAAGATGCTAGACTCATTTGCCTCTTTGAGTGCTCACTTCATCCATCTGGTGAAGTAGTTCGTATGGTGTCAAAATCCATTTGTGCCCTTGGCTTGAATTGGGATTAATGACTCCAATGAAGTCCAAACCCCATTGCATGAATGGCTGGTCAACTGAGATTGGATGTAATGGAAGGGCAGCAAGTCTCTCTTTTCCTGTGAAGAATGCACAATTCTTACACCTCTTGATCCATGCATAGTAATCACTGAAGATTTTGGGCCAATAATAACTAGCCTTCATGATTTTTAGAGCTGTCACTCTTGGTGCAAAATGCCCACCAGCTGGTCCACCATGGAACTCTTCCAACACCCTTTGAATCTGATTTGTACTAATGCATCTCAAAGAAAGCACTCCATTCACATCTTTCTTGAACAAAACTACATCAACAATGGCATACGGAACGCACCTCGCAATCGAAGTGTCTCCTTTGGGTCTTGTTCATCTCCGGAGGGCATAGTCCTCAGTGCCTAGGAAGTGTATAATACCTTGGGTCCAGCAAGGAGTGGGGGCAGCATTGTCTTTTTCTTGATTGCCACTTGGCTCATGGCTATCCTGGACTGTCAAAACAACCTCTTCTTCATTGCATACTTATTTTTGCTTCCCCAAAACCAGCTGCTCACACAATCCTTTCCCTCTTACCAGCTTGGTGATCTTGATCTCAATGTCATACTCCATGACATGGGTGATCCAACCTGCCCTTTTCTCATTCAAATCCTTGTTGAGGAGGAAGTCCTTGACTCCAGCATGTGAGACCAGCAACTGGACCTTGTTGTTTGAGACTAAATGCTTGAATTTCTTCAAGCGATTCGATTGCTAGCACATGCTTCTCAATAAAAGAGTACCTCACCTCATAGTCATCTAGGCTCCGGCTGAAGAAGGCAATTGGCTGCTCATCATTATCCTTGTTTTGCTGTACCAAAATGGCAGAAATAGTGTCATTACCTCCAAATGCATAGAGGATGAAATCCTTGGAGAAGTCTGGGTTGATGAGAGTTGGTGCTTGAGAGATGGCTTCTTTGATTGCTTCAAAACTCTCCTTTCCTTCTGCTGTCCACTTGAAAGCCATGCTCTTCTTTAACATTTTGGTGATGGGCTTGACAAGGGCTGAAAAATGGGACAAACCTCTAAAAAAGTTTATCCTTCCCAAGAAACTCAAGGGCTTTCTTGTGGCTAGGCAATGGTAGTGCTCTTATGGCTTTGACCCTCTCTGGATCAATTGCTAATCCTTCTTTGGAGATAATATGACCAAGGAGCTTTCCTTCATGTGCAAGAAAGATGCACTTCTTAGGATTCAAAGACACTCCAAATCTCCCGCACCTCGTGAAGACTTGTCTCAAATGAGAGAGGTGGTCTGCTGCATTTTGGAAAAAAAGTGATATCATCAAGGTAAATCAGCACCACATTGTTAATCAAACCTTTGAATGCCATGTCCATTGCCCTTTGGAAGGTAGCACAAGTGTTGGACAACCCAAATGGCATTTTCCGTATGCAAAAGTTCCCATTTGGTTGTGAAGGTTGTTTTGAATCGGTCCTCTTCCTTCACCATAATCTTATTGTAGCCCGAGTAGCCATCAAGTAGTGAAAACCTCTCGGAGCCAGCCACAACTTGCAAGATTTGCTCCATGGAAGGGAGTGGGTAATGGTCCTCGAGAGAGGCTCTATTGAAGTTCTGAAGTCAACACACAATCTGATCTCTCCACTCTTCTTTCTCGATTTGGAACTAAGTTAGCAACCCAACTAGAATGCTTGATTGGGAATATGATCCTCGACTCAATCAGCTTATCCAATTCTTTCCTCATGAGAGGATCCATATGTGGATTGACTGGTCTTTGTTTCTACCTGACAGGCTTAGTATTTGGATCCAATTTGATGGTATGTTGAGCTAAATTGGGATTGAAACCTTTCAAGTCTTCATAGCTCCAAGCAAACACGTCAGGGAACTCTTGACATAGCTGTATGAACTCATACCTTTCTTGTTCAGTTGTCATCCTCCCAATTTGTAATGGTTTGTTCTCTTCTACCAAGATGGACACTTTGAATCCTCTCTCTTGACCTGAATGTTTGCTTTCTCCTTTCTAAACTGATCATTGGGGTTAAAAATGGACTCCAAAGTGATAAGTCCTTTGGGCAGCTTGTTAGTTCTCAGTTGTACCACTTGGTCACCATACTGCGTTGTTCTAATTTTTCTTGATTCTTGGCTAAGAACTTAGCTTCTTCTTGCAAGAAATGGATGATTTGCTGGTCATTTTCAAACACTTACCAACTGACATTGTTATCCGGCACTGAAGGTCTCACAATCACATGGATGTTTGGTTGTACCTTGTCTTGTTGAATGCTTTCCACAATGTCAAAGGCTGCCCCTCTGCTGCTGCAAGCCTGTCGGCCACTTGATTCTCTTTCACTGGGAATGGATTTGATGCCAAAACCCTCAAAATTTTCCATGATGTCCCACACCCTGTTTCAGAGTAGCTTTGAGTAGATCATTCTTGGTAGCATGTGTCCTTGACACGATTTACAATCAATTCACTGTCACCAAAGACTTGCAAGTTATTTATTTTCTTCTTGATTGCCTAATGCATCCTCTTGCACCAAGGCTTCATATTGATAGTGTTATTGGAGCATGAAAACTGAAATCTAAAAGCTAAATAGTATCTTGTATTCCTTGAGGTGAAACAAGCATAGCTCCACCTCCTGCACCTTGTCTACTCCTTGATCCATCAAAAAACAACTGCCATACCTCATTGTCATCTTTGTGGTTTGGCTTGGTGATGCTAGGAATAGGCTGATTTTCTTCATGTATGCAATAGACCCCTAGCTCAGATTCTTCCACTTCTTGATAAGGATCAAATGCATGTATCTTGCTTGCCCATTCATCAAGAGTTAGATCCGGGATGCTTCCAACCTTAGTGTTAGCTTCATCAGTGCTTGGGTGATCTTCTTGATCAAATGCTGAGCAATTGGCATTAATCTGACTTGGAGTGTAAGGCTCAATATGGAAGTTTGCAATAGGTTCTGACCTGATTGTAGCCTTAGTTCCATACCTCGTTCTGAATAGCATGTGTGACCAATCAGCAGACAAATATCCCCCAATCTTGGCTGTGAAGTCCCTTGACAAGCATAGGGCAAAGAGTGGTGGAAGGTCTATGACTGATACATCTTGTAAAACAACAACATTTGGACATGCATGCAAGGTAAGACTCAAGTTTCTAATCACCCCAACTGTTGTTACTGTTGTCCCATCCCCATCTATTGCACACTACCCCTTTGGATATTGTTTCATACTGGAGCCCTAGCTGATCAGCTATTTGTTTAGGCATTACCGAGCTACTTGCCCTGGAGTCTATCATGCAATTATGTACTAGCTGATTTCCAATGATTAATGAAACATAGAAAGGAGGGGGCTTCAACATTTTACCTTGCTGTCCTCCATGATTTCCCTCAGTCAAGGCAAAGCATTTGTAAGCACTTTTTGTCTTTCATCCGAAATTGCTGGTTTGAAGTTGGCAAGTCCTTCGCATGACACTTGCAGCAGATCTCTTTGGCACGGGATGGATAGGATTCCCACATTGATATATTGACATTTGTCTTCTTCATCCGATCAATGATACTAAATGGTGATGAAGGATCTCTTTGCTGTCCCTTGGTTTTCACGTTCACTCCTTGCACGTGGGTAGCAATAATCTGGTATTTGAGTTGGTCTAGGAGCTGTTCTTGGCTGCCCTTGTGCATTTGAAATTGAATTTTACTTGCCAACCATTTGTGGAGCCATGGAAGGTCATGGATTGGTTGGAGCTAATGGCTATTCTTCACCCAAATTCCTCCTTTTTGACCTTGTGTTGGCTGGAACACCTTGAGAAATTGCTCGGTTCATGCCACAAAAGTCCTCTGCTTGCCAATTTACCGGTGTGGTGTCATTTGGGGCTGATTGCTTTGTTGAAGTGTTTCTTGTTGTTGGATGTTTCCTTGACCGCCCTCACCCTCCACACCGGTAGTTGTCACCATCAATGCTTGATTCAAAGAACCATTGAAGCACATGGATTGGTTATGAGGCTCATTGCATGGAAAACACCAATCATACTCCGAGAAATGTTTTTGTGTTGGCACCAATGCCTTAGAGGTAGATATGGCATTTGGATTATAGGGCTGGAATGGTCTATTGGGGAGGCCTTGTTTGATTCATATTTGCAAGCTGGATTAGGTGGCCTTTGTGGTTGGTATGGCTACCTATTAGGTTGATCTTGGGGTTGATAAGAAGGTCTAGAACCTTGGACCTCGCCTTTTGAGAGTAACCAGCTCGTTGCCTAGGTTTTGCAATTGCTTCATGACTTCTTGAAGCTCATTTGGGGCACTTGGAGCTGAAGTGGAAGCTTCATTTGAAATCTAATTTATAGGAGTGGGAGAAGGAGCCAAACTAGGTGCTTGATTTGTGTTTTGGCTCTCTAAACTTGGAAACAATGGCATGGGAGGTCTAGGGGCAAGTTTCCACCTTAGATCAAACAATTTTCAGCCCTAATGGCAATGCTATAAGCCATAGGGATAGTTATGCCTCCCATGGACTGAATTAACATAGAAATATTAGAATTTAGAGCTTTGAGATAGTAGAGAAAAGCACCTTCTACTGTTGGCTTTGACCGCTTTGGAATTCTCTCCCAATTCTTTTGAAATCTGAAGTTGAAATTGGTGTTTGCTCATTGGGAGCTCTCTCGATGGTTGTCATTTGCTCCAAAAGAGACAAGTTGTCTCCCTTTTCTCCAAATTGCTCATGAAGTGCTATACACAACTGATTCCAATTTGTGATAGAACCAGCTCCAAGGCTTCTAAACCATTGCAATGCTTTACCCTTGAATGAAGATGCCAGTAACTTGATAGCCACTTGCATTTCATTGATTTCATGGATTGCACAAAGGTTGGAAATGTCTTTAACATGATCACCTGGAGTAGTCTGATTTTCTCCAGTGAAGTAGGGAATGTTCTTCAAGGCTGCAATAGGAATTGGATGTTGTGCATTGAGGGCAAGTGGGGCTGCCTGTGAAGTTGACATAGGGGTTGTTTTGTGCCATTCTAATTGGTCTTAAAACCCTTGTTGACTGAATGAAAGGCCTACTAGGTGGAGGAGTTGAGAGAGTTCTGTTTGGTGGAGATGGAGACCTTTGAATCCTTCTTCCTCTTTGCTTTCTTCTTGGAGATAATTGTAGGTATTCAAACAACACTTCTTCTTTTCCAACTCTTGACCTTGTGGTGATTCTTCTCATGAGTTTTTAGGTCTGCACTGCTGAAACCAGTTGATTCTTCCCCTTGGAGTTGCCAGATATGCAAATAATAGCTCTTTTCAAGCAAGAAAATTACAACGAGATGCACATCAACCTTGCTGCAATAAAAATGAGACCTCTAGTTCCCACCAGGCGTGCCAAAAATGTTAGTGCGAAATCACAAGACCCACGGATGTTGATCGATTTCTATTCGATCATGCTAGCATCCAGTGTGATTACACAACATGGAAACCTCTCTCCAAGTGTGGGACTTGTGGCGAGAGAGGAATCTCTAGATTAGAGGTGGTTCCTCAAACTCCTTTGATTTAGATCTATATTTGCACAACTACAAAGAGGTTCTAATCCTAATCCTACTCTAAATTGTAAGGAGACAGGGATAGAAATGCAAAAATTGAAACTAACTAAAGATGGAGATACACCAAAAAGGAGTGGTGAATATTTTTGTCATACAAATAGACACAAATCAAAGATTTCAACATAAAACATACACAAAGTGATAAGATATAATTTAGGATCCGAAATGAAGCAAATAATGCAAACAAAGGATTGAAACCCATTCACAAAGCTTGCATTATCATTTCCAATGTCAAAACCATCGCATTACAACCTCGAGAGGTAGAAAAGCTGTTACTGAGTCTTTGAAGAGGTCTGGTTCTTGCAACAATCACTTCTTTGGAAGTGAAAGAAGAAATCGCTATGCCAAAAAATGTTCCCCCTTAGAAATGAGCCAAATCTAGCTTTTTACATTGTATGGGTCGAGCCCAGGGAGAGAGAAAACATACAAAACATGGGAGCCCATTCCTCATTGACTACAAATGCATTAAAATAGTATGGGGGACCTTACAAACCCATACCCCTGTCATTTTTGACCGAATTGGAGGAGAATGCAACCCATTCGCATTAAATTTGGGCCGAAATGACATTTTCGCCATGGACACGCGTCGAGCCGTTTCTTAACTTTTCTCTCCAAACTGAAGAAAAATTCAAGATTGACCCGGAATCATGTAGATAATTTCATAAGCTTTCCAACAATATAAAGAACGTGCAAATCGAGATCCGGATCGAAAGATATGGCGTCAAGATTTAGGCACAAAACAGCAAAAATGGGTTTTGAAATTTTTTCCGCGCTCCACCACACTGGACAACACGTGTTGGGCACTGATTGGATGAGTAATTCTCTCTCCTTCCCTTACCCACATGGGTTTCCTTGAAAGTTTTGACTTTTTTAATTTTGGAAAATTTCCCATTTTTTCCCGCGTCCCCGCCACTTGGGACACGTGGCATGATCTGGTTGGAGGACAGGGGCACGGGGTCATCCTTCACCTTTTAGTTTTTGGCCAAAACTTTTGCCAAATTCTCTAATTCCTCCCTGAGCTCCACACTCCCCTTCTCCTTAGGACACGTGTCCTCTTTTTATTGGCTCAGGCCAACGCTTCAAACCTTGCCCTTTGAAATTTTGGATGTTTTCCCTTGTGACACGTGGCGTTTCCTGATTCATCCGCGGGCCTGCCGGCTTTTCACGTCCCTCGCGTCCCTTTGGCCCGGTTGTCCCGAACTGTCTGGGAAAAATTCCTCCAATCCACCCAATTCGGGCTTCCCTGTCCCTCTTTGAGGTGAAGACACGTGGTGTTATTTGATTGGCTCTCGGCTCTCCGCGTCCCACGCGTCCCTATGTCCCAACTGTCCCAGTGCAAAAGTTCTCTATTTCGGCTGATCCGGTGGTTTGCATCCTTCACGTCCTCGCGGCCCAGATGTCCCAGCCTGTTCATGCTAGTTGGTCAATTTTCTTTTACCTTCTACGGTTCGCCCTTTCGCATCCCCACGGCCTGGATGTCCCAAACTGTCTGGACCGCCTAGAGGCTTTTCGGGGATTTGCGCCCGACATCCCAACTATCCCAAGGGCCGCCTGGACCAGGACTTAGCCAATTTTCATGATTTTTTCTAGCCCAAGCTTTTTTTTGCAACTTTTTCACCCTTTTTTAGAACTTGCTCCTTTCTTCTTGGATAGGAGAGTTAGAAAAAATCCGAGGGGACCCTAGAAACATGATTTTTTGCCTTGAATCAATCTATTTTCCTGGGACTTGAATATTCTGATGCATGTTATCAAATTTACCCTGGGGGTGAATTTTGGATAACAGGATGCACACGAGTTTGTATAGAAAATATGATCCACATCATACTGCGATGGATTATGATGCACTACACACTACCTTTCTAGCTATGTTTCATATACCATAATTTGAGCAAAGTAGAGTATTAACATGCTCAAGGACATCAAAAAGGTTTTATCAAAAAATGTGAGTATGACATATGATTCAACACATTTTTATCCAAGATCTCTTATGATATCCACCAAAGAAATCATCCTCATTGGTTTTTGGAGGCTTCATAACACCATTTTGGAGATCTTTATCACATAAAAATTTATTGATCGTGCAAGGCCTTGGAAGCAGCTGCGCACGAGATACAATTGGAAGTTTTGATATTTGGAGGGAGCCATTTTCTTGAAGGATAGATAACAATGATGGATACATAGTTGGAGAAGATATCAACCAATATGATGTATGCGACACATAACAAACTTTGGTGCATAAATTATGAGGTTAAACGACATACTAAGGAAAATTGCTTGTGCAAGAGTGTGTGTACAATATTGACATTTTGTGATATTTTCCACAAGAATAATGATGTTAGGAATTTTCCATTATTACAGAGTGCCACAAAAAAGACAATCTCTATGTATTGCAAGATTTGTGATGCACACACCAACAACACGAGAATATTGTCATTTCATTGTTCATATTCATGAAACATGTGAGACTAGATTGCAATAAACCACTATGGCCGTGAGCTCTCAAGCATAGGAAGGATAGCATAGTGAAATGCGTAACAATGAGAGTGGATGTTTCATATGTGCTTATAGAAGTAGAGGAAGATTCATGCATGAGACATGTTATACATGTGGATGACCTGATAATTATTAACATGAGTGTCCTAAGAACTTGGTATGTGTGTATTGTGGAAAGGATAACAAGGTTGAGGATTTACTAGACCTCTATGAACATATGTGTAAGAACAAATAGGACAAGGAAGTTGGGATGATTAAGGTGAATCGTGTGAAGCCTAAAAAATGGACAACTAAGAAGAAGGCTGATCTCGGAGCTTCATCCCTGTACTAATTAGTACATAAGCGAGCATCTCAAGAAAAACCCCTTATTAGGTGTGAGGAGGTCACATAGGTTAAATACATGGATGCTACTCATTAGAAGGAAGTATTCCAGAAACCATGGGTGTGATCAAAGAATTGCAAGGGGAAATCTAGCACTTCAAGGAATAGGCATGTGAGAGAGAATGCACGAGGGGAATTAAGATTCTATAGAAATATATTTATGGTTTGAAGGAAGTAGGTAGGATGTTGCACCATGAGATTATAATTCCTTTGCTAGGAGAATGGGAACATGAGAAAGTACTTAAAAACAAGATTTGAACAAGAGTGATAGATCCTCCATGTGAATTTACCATTGCAAGACCATGAGTACGATAAAGAGTAATATTAGATTCAATGATAGATGGATGGTTGGTGAATGACATTGTGATTGATACAAGTGTAGAGGTTAATGTCCCGATATTGGAATATTGGAAATAGATGGGAAGGCCATAATTGCAGCCATCTTCCAGTGTGTTGTACATGGATAACAAGACAAGGTCCATGCCCATTCGTATTGAAATATTCCTCTGTAAGCATGATTCAAGGAGAAAAATTCACGGAGTGATTTTGATGTAATTATACCACACATAGTTAGGGGCATGTATAAGTTCATCTTTCCTAAATATACTATAGAAGAAAAACTGACTCTTTCTTACATGCAATGAAGGATCGGTGAAGAAATGGATGTGGTAGATGAAACATGATGGTCTATACTTTACACGGCATAGTAGCACATTGGTGAGTGACACACAAAGATAATATTTTTAGCTAGCATGAGGTCAAGGTATCCTTTCTCCGATAAGGTTTACTTGGAGCAATATTACCTCTCTTATATATGATTATGATGGTAAGACACTTGTTTTGGGACATATTCACAATTATGAGAGACATTGGGTGAAAGGGAAAGAAGCATTACCACCGTCACCGTGGGTACATAAGTTTTACTCCACTTTGTGTAGGTGTGCGAGGGAATGATATGTTCATATCGAGTCAAAGAAAGAGATTACAAGTTGGCATGACATGGCGGAAGGTATTGTCCAAACCTTTGATTATTTTTGTAATAAACCAACAAAGGCATGAGGCTTTATAGATCATGAAGCACATCATGTTGGGTGATAACATAAAAGAAGAGGCATTTATGGTTCAGCTATCGGAGAACTTGAGACCGAGATGCATGAGGATGAAGTAGACATAGTAAGAGGTCCATCTAGGGCATGAGTGGAGAGAGAATGTAAAAGGGAAGATGGTGTAACTTATAATTGATGAGGAGGTTGAATACCTAGACATAAAGCACACTAAGGGTATGTGTAAGGTGATGGACTCTTTACATAAGAAACCGTGCACATACCATGTGCCTATGAATACTAAGAAGGTGAATATTGGCACTGAGGATGCACATAAGGAGGTGATTATTAGAGATTATTAATTAGAACCAAAGGTGGAAAATATCATTGAGTTGTTATGTGACTTCCAAGATATATTCCCAAGAGGTTATTATGAGTTGAAGGGAATACATCCCTCACTGGGAGAAATGAATATTAAGCTAAAAGAAGGCACACATCTAGTTTGGAAGAGGCCTTATAAGATGAACCCAAACCTACACGAGAAGGTGAAAGAAGAGATTGATAAGATGCTTAAGTCAGGTATCATAGAGCCTATTGAGGAATCTAAGTGGGTCATCCCCATTATGATCAACATCTAGAAATATGATTGGATCATGATCTATGTGGACTACAGGGTACTCAATGCTTCTTGTGTCATAGATCCTTTTCCTACACCATTCATAAAGGATATCCTTGAAGGTGTAGCTGGATGTAGAATTTATTCTTTCACCGATGTATTCTCGTAGGTATCATTAGGTGCACATTGTGCACGAGGATAAGGAGAAGACCACATTCACCATTTAATGGGGATTTTTGTATATACTTTGTCATGCCCTTTAGATTGAAGAATGTGCCAGCCATATTCTCATGCATAGTTGTGTAGGCATTCCATGAATTCATCCATAATTTTTGCAGGTTTATCTAGATGATTGGATTGTTTATGGGCTTGTCAAGGATCATTTTGATGATATGACATTGATGTTTGAGATATGCACATTTCTTAACGTCTCCTAAATATCACATGCATATTTTCCACCCCATTTGGTAAATTACTTGGGCACATCATTTGTTAAGAAGGATTATTGTTAGAACCTACCAAGATTGTAGTAATTTTGAGGTCTGGAAGAACCTACTAAACAAAGTGAAATGTGTGGATTCTTGGGTCACACTAGTTATTATAATACATTTATTTAATGGATATGCTAAGATTTCCATGCCCTTGGAGGAGTTTCTCAAGGCCAAAGGAAAATTTTATTGGGGTGATGTGCAACAACAAGCTTTTGAGACCTTGAAGGAGAATCTTACCACCGCACCTATATTGTGCTTCCCTTCTTGGAACAAACCTTTCCTTGTACATGTAGATGCCTCTTGTATTGCTATTGGTGAAAGCTTGCACAACCAAGTGAAGGAAATTTAGATCTTCCCGTATGCTTTGCAAGTAGAAAGTTGACACCAACTAAATAGAACTACAAAACAATAGAGCATGAGCCATTATTGTTGAACGAATTCCCTTGTTCTTGCTTAGATTAGTGAGCTAGTACTAAATAAAATAGGTAACTCCAAATGTGCAAGGGTTTAAGGTACATTGAAATGTGATGACGATGAATATGACCGAAAAATGATAGATCCTTCTCCGTAATGAGCTAAGTGATCTCGTAAATCAAGATAAGTCAATAAAAATATTGGATTAGTAGATAGGATGGGTGGGTTGCCTAAAAAATTCAGTCCCGAGAAGTGAAAACTTCCTAGGATGGATGTTAACCCATGTTTTGATAAAGATAAGATAAAATCAATGATTAATAAGTTAGATGTAGCATGTGCTAAACAAAAATAGAAACTAAAATTATAGATGTAAGATAAAATGTAGATATTATCTAAATGCATACAAAGTAAATCAAACCTATTGGGTTGACGGTGACCCGAGACTATAGAGGGCCAATTGATGTCGGCCGGCAAGGCGGGATGAGAAGAAAATGTAGAAAATAGGTGTTGAGCAGATAAAAGATGGTTTGATTATGAAAGTGCATAAGGATTGGGCATGTAGACACATGACACGTAGAAGGACGTAGAACTATAGTAGAATAATGTGTGCCTAGGACAAGTGTACACAAGACATAACCACTTTTGCAGATCTGGGCTATTTTGGAGATAAAGTACTGAGCACGTAATGACGTAGAAACTTGTAGTTCATGTAAGGCTATTTTTGCTTTGCATCAGTTCGAGTGCCATGCAGAGTCTTAGTCTAATAATAGGATCTATTCTTAGAGTTAACTATAGAAGATCTATTATTAGCAGTTGCATGCTTTTGTATTCCCTTGTAAAGGCGCATGGCTATTATTAGCATGTAGCCTATTTTTGGAAGGTGCATAGGTGGTGAAGGGAAAGTCCCCATCCCTATATATATGTATTGATTTACACAGTTTAGACAATATTGATTATTATAGAGTTATGTTGTGGATTTGCTAGTGTGCATGACTATGGAGATTGTGTCTTGATGTATGAAGCTTCGTGTTTTATAGTATCTAGTGTAATGGATCATATTGGCTAGATATTGGTGTTATATGTGATTGAATATTGTTCTTACATGGTAAATCTCATTATGATCATTTTTAGTCAATATTTCATATGGTTTAGATCTAGATCTAGCTTATGCATTGTGGATTATTTACTATCTGTTATAAATCTAGATATATACATATGCAATCATGCTAACATTCTAGAAAAGAAACTCTAAAGAGGGACCTGGTACCCTTACACGCTTTGGGTGAGCACTCAATTCAGGCTGAGTGATGTGTCAGTGCACCTTGGGTTATTTGCAGTGAATTCTAGGCTACATCATTGGTTCCATTTCCAGGACCTCTTTCTCAACTATTTTTTAGGATGTTACATGATGAAGACATACCAATTAACCTTGGCTAGTATTGAGGAGTGGTTAGTAGATCTAGAAGAAGAGTATACTCATAGATTCAACATTGGACCTAATTTTAATGCATGCACATGGGTTGAGTAGAATCTGTATGATACATTGTATGAGACGTTCTTTGCTATATTTCCCATAGAGCTATACGAGTGGCTAGTTTCTTATGCGTCTAAGAGGAATTGGAGGTTTCGTAGGCTTTTTGGATGCAAGAAGAATTCCAAGCCTTATATGATGTAAATCAGATTTGGACACACTTTGTGGATGTTTTATTCCAAGGTGTTTCGAATAACTATATTCTTGAGTACTTAGTTTTGAATTACTCTTACCCGAGAGTTTTTGAGTTTAGTTTTGGGATAACCCAAATTATTGTATTTTTATGGTATCCCACTAGTGATCAAGATCCTAATTGTAACCTTGGATTTGGAACAGAATCCAATGGCTAACTAAACCCCACCATGTGTGGGGGAAGGAGAATATTTGGTATGGATGGTAGACCTAGTGAAGAAATACAAAGGGAGAAAAGGCAACTTAAGCTCAATGAGGTGCACGAGAGGGATTTAGAGAAGCAACATGAAGTTGCATGATGGATGACATTGTGGAGAGAGATGTCTTGTGAAGGATTTGGAGCTCACATAGAAGACATAGATTCAGAGCATATGGATCTCCCCCATTTGGGAAAACATGGTAGGAAACCCTTTTAAGCCTCAAATGAGAGTGCTTGATAGAGTTGATATGGGCCGCGGGCATGCATTTGAATCTACCTAGTGACCTAGCCCTTATGCTTGGTTTTCTAGTTTCTACGACAATCAATAATCAACAAGCTAGTGTGAGTAGTAGAGTTACAGTAGATAGAGTTAATTTTCAATCAAGTTCAGGAGTTAATCAAGGAGTTTATTCATCTATGGCGCAATTGTCATATAATTTATTTGGAGGACCTATTAGAGGTATATTTTTCTCGGTGCATTGTCATCATAAAACGTAGGCACATAGAATCTTGGAAACATAGCTAGAGGTAGTGCAACTTTGCAGACTATGGGTGTTCGGTTTAGCATAATCATTGAAACATAGGGTAAGTGCATCTTCCATTACATTACCTACCTTTGGGGGGTGGATAAGGAGGATCAGTGGCTTGGGCACTAGAGATATGGTGGACGGAGGTGGTGGAAACAAAGGAGGTTCTAGATTTGGTGGGCAAGGGCTGCACCAACCTTAGAAAATTTACATGGAGATGTCTCTCATCTTCCAGAGTATAGAGGCATTGAAGATGCAGCCGAGCACGTGCATATGTGTGAGATACTATGGCGTGTAAAGGGGATTACAACTCTAGAGCACAAGGAAAGTCATTTTGCAACTATGTTGTAGGGACATGCACATAAATGGTACAAAAAGTTTGATCCTAATCAAAATTGTGTGGACTATACGGCACTGCAAGATGCTTTCTTAAAGGAATTTAATATCCTTGAGTTTGAGCATAAAAGCATAAGCGTGCTCAAAGAAATTAAGTAGGAAACTACTGAAAGTTTTCAAGAATATGATGCTGGTTCAAGTTTCTCTTGTATAAGTTATCTTATGACATCCACACAAGCCAACATGCACATTGGTTTGTTGGAGGATTGATCACGTATTTTAGGAGGGTAATTTCAAACAAGACTTATATAGATATGTGTAAAGTACTTGAGGTAGCTCTATGTGCTGAGGTAGTAGGAAGTGTGGACACAAGAGTGAGCCCATTCTTAGAAGCTCAAATTGCAGCAATGGTGAAATAGTTGGAGAAATTATCTACTAATTCAACACATGAGACACGTAGTGGAATTTGGTGTACAAATTGTGAAGTAGAGGACATACTAAGGATAGTCTCCCTTTGAAATTTGTGTGATCCTTGTTGTTGGATTTAGAGATATGTTACTTGGGCCATAGTTCAAGCTGGTACCCATTATTACATCACATGATAAGAAAGAATGTGTCCAACTACTGTAATATTTACAAGTCCTTGACTCATGATATTGAAGATTGTAGATTAATTGATTAGATCCATGATGCCATTAATATTGGTGTACAACAGACTGGTGTTACAAATAATTCCAAGGAAAAGGGCGAGCATCATGAATATGATCACAGTGAGGGACATTTTGATGGCGGTCGTGGTAGACATCGAGGTTATAGAGGTGGATTTAGAGGTAGAGGTTGCGTGGGTGGAAGGAGTGATTTCCCTTGTGGGACTTGTTATACATGTGGATCTCCTGATCACTACAAAGGTGTGAATGTCCACATAATATTGTGTGTTCTTTTTGTAAAAGAATCATAGTTATGAAGAGTTCCCGACTTGTATGAACACTTAAGAAAGAAAGATAAAAATGAAAATAAGGGCATAGGAATGGTTAGAGTACAACGTGCCATGGAAGACCAATGAATTCGAAGTTAGAACCAAATACTGATTTGGTACCTATGAAGATTAGTACACGTGTTGAGGCAACACACGCCAAAGAAAATCTACAATAGAAGCATAATATCAAAACCCTATACATCAAAAGGAGGTTTATCAAGAAACCATGGAGGTAATTCAAAATTTATAGGGTGAGATACATTGTTTGAAGGAATAGTTATAGAAGTTAGAATAAAAGAAAGTAGATGATCCCCATCAAAAAATGTTGATGATTTAAAATAAGTTGGCAAGATGTTGCACTAAGAGAACGTTATTCCTTTGTTAGGGATATGGTTGAAGGGACACACTCTACGCACTGGGAATGAGCATGAGAGATAATTTCTACATACTAATCTTCCTCTAGATAGTTTTGATTATGATAAGAAGATTACTCTAAATGTTATTGTTGATGGTTAGCTCTTGAGTAATATCTTGATTGACATAGGTGCGGAAGTAAATGTACTTAATTTGGATGTGTGGGTATGACTCGGACCTTTGATTACTCCTTTTCTAAACCTATGGTGAATGAGGCATTGTAGGTTATGAAGCACTTAACTATGGGAGATAGTGCAAAAGATGAAGAGTCACATCAGGAGTTATTAGGAGAATCAGACCTAGTGGCGTGATTTGAAGAAGAAGAATTAGATGTTGAACAACTTAGGCATGTATTTTTAGAAAGAGAAAAGGATAAGATGATCTACATGGTTGATGATGAAGAGGTAGAGAACCTAGATATTGAGCACATAGAGGGTACACATGAAGTCTTGGATAGTGCAGATGAGAAGGCACATTCCTACCATGAGCCTATGAAGACCAAAAAAGTTAAAATTGGAAGGAGTGTTAAACCTAAGAAAGCTATTATCGGAGATTACTAGTCTGACTTTGAAGTTGCTAAAATCATTGAGCTATTACACGAATTTTAGGACTTATTCCCTAGAGGCTATCATGAGCTGAAAGGTATACATGAATCATTGAGAGGGATGAAGATAAATTTGAAGGAAGGTGCACACCCAGTTCGGAAGAGACCTTACAAGATGAATCCGAACTTGCATGTCAGGGTAAAGGAAGAAATTGACAAAATTTAATTTTCTGGAATCATTGTGCCAATTGAGGAGTCATAATGGGTAAGCCCTATGTGATCATCATTAAGAAATATGGAAGAATCAAGATTTGTGTGGATTACAAGGAGTTAAATGTTGCATGTGTGATTGATCCCTTTCCCACACCAATTTATGAGGAAATATTGGAAGGCGTCATGGGGCGAGAAATATACTCCTTCACTGATGGATTCTTTGGATATCATTAGGTAAGGATAGCTGAAGAAGATCAAGAGAAGAAAAATTTCACCACTGAGTGGGGAAGTTTTTCATACACGGTTATGCCCTTTGGATTAAAGAATGTGCCTGTAGTATTTTCACGCATAGTGGTACAAGTGTTCCAAGATTTTATTCACAAGTTCTTGTAGGGGTATTTAGATGATTGGATAGTCTATGGGATCATGAAAGATCACTTGTGATAATATGAGGCTGATGTTTGAGAGGTACCGGTAGTTGAGCATCTCCTTGAACATTAAGAAGTGTATATTTTCCACACCCTTTGGAATTTTGTTGGGACATATCATCTATAAAGAAGGCTTGCTAGTGGATCCTGCTAAGGTAGCTTTTATTTTGGGTTTATAAGAGCCTACTAGCCAAAGTGACGTGTGCAGATTCTTGGGGCACACAAGATATTACAGAAATTTTATAAAGGGATATGACAGAAATTTTATAAAGGGATATGCCAAAAATGCCACACCCTTAAAATTATTACTTAGGGGAAAAGGAAATTTTTACTGGGGTGAGGCATAGTAATGCTCGTTTGACACACTAAAGGAAAGGATTACTACAATGCCTATTTTTTCTTTCCTTCATGGTCCAAGCCTTTTCACATTCATGTAGATGCCTTTGGCATGTCCATTGGTGTCGTATTAGCTCAGCCTAGAGAAGGGATTGTCAATCATCCTATTTTATTTGCTAGTAGAAAGTTGACTCCAACAGAACAAAATTATACAACAACAGAGTGCGAGGCCTTGTCTATGATCTACATACTCCATAATTTTTGATGGTATTTGTTGGCTACACATTTCATCTTTTATACAGATCACATGGCACTAAAGTACTTTGTAAAAAAACCAATTTTACAAGGATACATATGCCATTGGGTTATGCTATTTTAAGAATTAAATTTTATAGTGGTGGTTAAGCCCGATAAGAGCAATTGCAGTCCAGACTATTTATAGAGGATTTAATCGGGGAGAGAGGATGTAGAGCATTGAGGACACAATTTTAGATGCACATATGTTTAGGTTGAACCACGTGCCCTCGTACTTGGAAGATATTTCCATGTTTTTACGCACAGTGTGGCACCTAAAGGAATGAAGGAATTAGAAAAGAAACAACTTGATATTCATGACGCACCTTATATGTTGATCGGTAGAGACTTATATAAGTTAGAAATTTGTGATGAAATTTTTCACTTGTGTGTGCTTGAGCATGAGCGCGACACAATTATGGTAGAGGATCATGGCGGTATTGTAGGTGGATACTATACTGAGGGATGCCATTATGCGCAAGATTCTACTAGCTAGTCTATAGTGGGAAACATTTTACAAGGATTGCAAAGCATATTATAAGGTGTGTCATCATTTCCAACACCTTGGAAAGCTTGGGAAATGAGATGAAATGCCTTTGAGACCTATTAATAGTGTAGAACCATTTAAGAAGTGAGAAATTGACTTTATGGGCCCTAATTTCTTAGCCGCATGTTAGACATGATCGCGCTATATTATAACTTGTACATATTATCTTACAAGGTGGGAAAAATTAGCACCTACAAAGGATTACATTACAACTACAATAACAAGGTTTCTATGGGAAAATATTATTAGCAGGCATGGTTGGCCTTTAAATTTGGTAAGTGATATGGGTACTCATTTCCTTAATGAGACTATCAAGATATTATTGGATGAATTCATTATTGCACACCATAGGATAACCACTTAACACCCTTAGGAAAATGGAACTGTTGAGGCATTCAAAAAATGTTGAGCCATACCTTGAAAAAAATTTGTGATGTTGGAAGGAGAGATTGCGATGACAAGGTTTTTGTGGTACTTTGGGCGTACAAGACAACCTATAAGAGGATAAATAAAGCAACACCCTTTCAGTTGGTGTTTAGCATGAGGCGAGTTCTCCCCATGGAATTCATGTTACCTTCTTTGCATATTTCACACGCAGGAGGTATGGATGATGAGAAATTTTTTTGAAGAATGTATTGACAAATTGATGCAGCTAGATGAATGACATACTATAGTAATATGGAGTTAGAAGTAAGAAAAATAGAAGTAAAAGGCATGACAGGACAAGCACATCAAGGATAAGAAGCTTGAGGTTGGGAAAATGGTACTTTTGTATGATTCAAAGTCTTTATATCATCCTAGAAAGCTAAAAGTGCATTGGTTGGGACTATATGTTATAACTCATATACTTGATTCAGGTGCTTTCCAGTTAGAGGTGCTAGATGGAACACGATTACTTGGTTACTTCAACGGGAGTAGGCTAAAGCCCTACTATAAATAAGTCTTCTTGGTGTTTGTAATAAGGTAGTATTGCCACTTAGATTAGGTTTCCCTTAATGCATTTCCTTTATATGTGTTTCCTTCATTGTTGCTATGCTTTGTCAATTTAGTTCAGTGTTGTGTGTAATAAGCGCGCTTGTGCACCAAAAGATGATTACAATTTAAGTATTTTTCATGTGCAGAGGAACGTACATACCCTTAGTGTGGGGTGGTTTATATACAAGGTTCATTACCAAGTTGAATATAGTTGATTGTCATCTGAAGATGGGTATGCATAAGGAAACTTTTGTGTAGGTTATTTTTGGAAGGGTGTAGATAGAAAATTTTTCTTCTAAATAAAGGCCACTGAGATGGGAAAATGGATACAAAATATAATGCAAGATAGGCAGTAGTAGTAGAAAGTACTTGGATGAAGGCGCAATGGAAAAGTACTTCAAGCACATGAGGGCACACAAAAGGAGGTTTGTGTCCTATAATTAAAAGGCGTGCTAAAGGTTATGACTATGGCATGAAGATGAGCAACACATAAAATTTGAAAAATGTAAAATTAATGCTAGGATCACTTTGGTAGGTAGAGGAGAAATAAATGCGATAAATTTTAAAAATATATATAAGGAAGGGTTGTGAGGCCATTTTTACCTTTGTGATTACGAATTATTGAGTGAGTTGTTTATGAGAAAGCTAGCTAAGATAAGTGTGAAGATTGGATAGCTACGAATTAGTTGGGTTGGTTAGATCTACGCATGAGGAACTATTACACTCCATTTTTGAAGTGTTTGAGCAAGGTGAAGGTGTGTAGGAAAGGAGATTGATGACTAGGGTTTGAGTTTGAGCTAGGGCACAAGGAACCAAGTTACAAAGCTTGAGGGAGGTAAGAGAACACATATTTTTGATTGAAATGACACCCAAGAGAGCACTGAGAGTGGCCATGAAGGAGAAGAAAAAAAAGGAGGTCGAAATTGAGATAGAGGATGCTCCTGAAAATCATTTCTCAGAAATGTAATACCCAGAGGAAGTGATCATGGGCTGTGATTGGGATTCCCATGTCCGTTGAAGAAAATTCAACAATTACAACCATAGGAAAATTGATAACAAGGAGGATTTGGACACTTTGTTGAATAAAAAGACAAACAAATAGACAATAGATGACATGCCCATATATGACAATGCTGGGGAGAAAATCCTAAGAAAGGTAGGGGTTTTACAGTTGTACGAACTTCCTTATTTCAAAAAGCTAGAAAATTTATACTAGTGGCTAATGAGTAGAGTCCATGAGGAATTTTTCTATTTTTGGGTGATGAATGAGGATCACTGTGCCCTTGATCGACACTTTGATGGGTTTGAAAAGCATAGGCATAGAGGTGAGTAGCGACCTAACTGATAAAGCAACAATTATAGAAACTAACAAGGAGTTGGGTTATACAAAAGGTGGGCACGGTATGGATATTTACAAGCTAAGGAAGTATCTGGTCATACAGGAAGCCTCACACTTGTTGACAAAATTGAACGACTAGGAGAGATGGTCACAGGTGAACACTTTGTGGCTACATGTTGCAAAGAAAATATCACAAGGGGAGACCTACAACTTGGCTAGATACATTGCTGAAATGATCATTGAAGAGGCATGTACATGTGAGAAAATTAGCTTTGGCACTATTCTATTATCCCTTGTGTTTGTGGAGATTGGAGTGCCCGATGGGAATTTGGGAGTACCCTACAGAAAAGAAATCTCTCACAGAGAGATTCAAAAAGTATCTTTGTGAGGGGACCATGAGTGGCCCATTCAAACCAAGGGTAGAAATGTGGTATGCATGAATCGCACCATGTTTGAGGAAGAGTGGAGGATACCTAAGGAGTTTCCTACAATGGTAGGAAAGTTTGTATAATTTTTAGTCTATCAACACTTTTGCATCACACGTTTTGTGATGAAGGATGGGACATGGAGTCCTTGGTGCAAACTACCCTATGATTTCACCACATGGTTCTTTCAGGAAGCTTTTCATAGACTCTCAGATGTGCGTAAGTTAATCTACAATGCTGATAAGGTGGACTGTGACTACCACACTCTGTGGAAGACTTACGTCTATCCTGGTAAGTCTACTTATATTGAAAGATACATTTCAGATGACATAGCTATGAATCCTGTGAGTTTGGAAATAGGTGACAATGGAGCAACATTGGTATACCTTTAGCTTAAGCCTAGGCTGGAGAATGGAAAATATGTAGAGAATGAGTTCAAACTGCCAAGCCTGCCTAAAGGGAAGCACACAGTTGGCACATTGGCAGTTGAAAAGCCTACTTCACCCATTCAGGATGAAGAATAAGAATAAATTCATGAAGATAGTGGTGGGTTGGACCATAGGGGCAGAAGATAGCCTATGGATGGAGAAAAGAAAGAGTGCAAGGTGACACCCCATCATAGGAGCAAGAGGCTGAAGTGTTTGAGACAAACACAATGGAAATCAATGTGGAGCAGATAACCAAAGAGCCATAGTTCAAGAGAGTGTTTAGGAGGACAAGGGTTCAAGGTGTAGGGTCATCACAACCATTAAGAAGGTCACCAAGGATTTCACCCTAGAAGGAAGATCTTGAGAAGAAGAAAAGGTGCAAGCTAAAGCTTAAGGACGGAGAGGAGGATGAGTCTAGAGAAAACATGCCAAGATACTCTAGTATAGCCTAAGGGTGCAGAGGAGCCTGTGATGAATAAATGAAGGATGATGAGGAAGGGATGAAGGGAACATAAATAGAAATAAAAGTAGAAAAGGGAAAAGGCCCAATTTTGGATTCAAGCACTGAGTTCCTAACAAAAAAAAGAACAAGGGAGGAAAAATAAGGTGAAGACTATGTGACTCCCATGGTTGGATATGTGGATGATACCAACAAGATCATATGCATGTGCTTCTAGAGTACTATGGAAGCTAAGGACTTATATGGTTGGGAGTTGATGGATGCAAAGATGGAAAACGCATGCACATAGAAGAAGTTGTCATGGTCAATGTAGACTCATATGGATGAGCTTGATTTTGACGTGTGCGAAGAATCATGTGTCTTGTGTAGAATGAAGAAAGAACCTCAAATATGGCATGTAAATGTTAAGCCAACTGTTATGTCAGATGAACAAGTGAGAAATGCCTTGGTAAAGGTATTTGCTAGAGGTTGCACATAGGAACATAGACAAAGAGGAAATAATTAGGGTGTTGATGGATGACAACAAGGATAGGGATGTAGAAATAAAGTACCTCACAAGTAAAGAAGGAAAAGGCCGAGGAAAAGATAGAAGCATTTATTGGTATGGACGAGGAGATTGGCAATTATATTCTTAAGGTAAGGCCACATCTAGAATCTCAAGTTCTAGAAAAATTTCCATCTGTAATGCACTATATACGCACACTTGTAAAATTGGTCATAGAGGAAGGGCATGTGCGTATGCCCTTTGTTTCACTTGATTCTTAGATCGTTTCTTTGAAGTGTTGACAAAATAGATAGGGTAACTTGGGAGTAGGAGGAATACTGTTCAAATGTTGGTTGATGGGTTGTTACGCGCGTATGACTTTGGATCCACAGCTGATCATGAGAGCTTCCTTTTGGCTAGGAGGAACTACTTGTAATGAAAACAAGACCACCAAAAGGAATTAAACAATATGGGCAGTGAACTCCTAGCGTATGCTAGATCCGGGAAGTATGATACTTCCTAGATGGTTGTTAGTCCACTATTTTAAACAATTCAATGTTGTAAACAAAGTAAATCCTATTGTTATTTTAAAATGATTTAGGTATCTCACTTAAAAACACAATAAGAAAAATAGATCTAATCTAATAGGATAAGCTAGAATAGAATCCAAAGGTCAAATGATTGGTTCTGGGTCTTTGCAAGTTTGATAAAGGTCTCGGGTAGATCACAAGTGAATGAGGGTGAGATGAAATTAGGTGGGTAGGTCTGTTCTAGGTTGTGTGGGAAAATACAGAGACGATGTGGATTAGGGGTGACCGATGACGATTGGGTGTAATGCGATGTCACATTCTTGTGAGATCTGGAAATGTCATGAGAACAACTTTTGGTCTCCTTTGTGATTGCTCAAAGAATTTGGTGAGTCGAGATGAGGTATTGGGTGACTGGAGTAGGCTTTGGTGAGGTTTTAATGGGTATATGGAGGTGAAAATGTTAGAGAAGGTCAATAGGGGCCAAGTAAACAATGGATGATAAACAAATGATGAAATGAAATAAACTAGGAAAGTATGATGTTATACTTACTTGGATTCCGTTCCTGAATTCTGTGTGTGAGGGATGGAGGTGTTGATGATGGGTTTGAAGGTTACAAGTGATCACCAACTAAAGAAAATCTTCTACATGGGCTGTATGTACACTCCTCTTTGCTTGGATAGATTAGATCATGTTGGGATGGTTATGCAGGAGAAGATGCTCAATCTCCTTCCTTGGATGTGAGTTTTCAATGGAATTTGCTCTCTAAAGTTGTGTTATCTCTCTAAGATGCATTCTTGCTCATCAACTTTTTCCCAATGTTTTCCAACCTTGAGAATAAGGTAGTTTAGGGGTTAAAAGGGGTAACCAATGGTGGTTTGGCTTAACCAGTGATGGTTAGGGGTAACTTACGTCGGTCAAGGTGGGATTTCCTAGGTTTACTAAACTAGGGAAATCCTCCTGATTTCCTTTGATCTTATGTCATTATTCCATAGATTAGATTGGGAGCCTCTTGTGAGCATGCAGGAATGTGGTTGGATGGAATGTAGGCACTAATTTTTAGGGTTTGGGTAAGTCTTAGTTAGTTATGGCAACTTACTAAGAATAGGTCTTAGGTTGAGTTGGTTTGATGAGGTGTCTAAGTGAATTGTATGTGGGGATATACTTTAAATAAGATATTTAAATAATAAATATAGTGAGGATAATGAATTAATTAAATTAATATTAGTGGGGTGAGGAGGGTCATGGCTAGGTAAATGTAATAAAAGGGTGCTTATATGTCAAGGACCAAAGGGGAGTGTGACTAATTTTAGTGTCTACATTTTGCCCCTTTTTGTTGCGTAGCTTATATTGGTAAGCGATGCTAACAAAAATAAGATTGGTTCCCCATGTGTGGGTGAAGGTGATCCCTCTCAAACTAGGAAGGCGAAAAAGCGAGGCTAAAGTGGTAAGTGGTTTGATAAAGGTAAATGTGAGTAAAAGGCAAGTGGGTATAGGGGAAAAGGGTGAAAGGTCAACTCAAGTAATCTAGGTAATGGGTCAGGGTCACAGGTAGTAATTGTCAAACGCACGCATATGTATAAACTACAACACACTACCGGGTTGAAGAGGAGGAAAACTCTACATTGTCTAAGGTCGATAGGTTTATCTGAGCAAGGTTTAAGTGAATCTAGTATCCAAGGTATAGGATATGGTTAGAAAACACAATTTAGGTTAGGTGCAGGAACGTTTAGGTATTTTCCAAGACACCAAAGGTAGGGTCAGGATAAATGGTCATGGCAATAGGTTAGGTAAGGTCATTAGGTCAATCAACACAGGTAACAATGTCACAAGGTATAGTGAACACATGAGGTCAAAGGTCACTAGCGATGGTCCAGGTCCAAATATCTAGGTCACAACATGGGTAAGGCCAAGGTAGGGGAAAAGAATAAGAAGTCGCCAAAGGAGGAGAAATGGAGGTAGGAAGTGACGAGTTCAGGAAAGGTGAAGGAAAGGGTTGGGTAAAGGATGGATGGGGCTAAGGAGCAAAGTAAAGGGTGGGGTAAAATGGAAAAGTAAGGGCAATGTGTAGGTGAGGGTGACTGATGGCACTCATGGATAACCGACGTCGATATAGGAAAAGCAAGCTACGGTGAGGTAGGGCACGCGACTGATGCCAGGCAAGGGGACCTGATGTCGGTTAGGTCAGGTTTGTTATAAAAAAAAAAATCCATGTTTTTATTATTCATTTGTTATTTGCGAAGTGAAGAAACGACAAAAAGAGAGAAAAGAGAGAAAAGTGTCCAAAGGAAATGGGACAGTGAGCTAGTAGTCTGAGTTGATGAGGGTTGGGTTGGTGAGTAGTGGGTCCATGGGATCAGGGTGAGAGAGTTGATTGGTTAGAGGTTACGAGTAGATATTTGGTGATGGCAGAGGCTAGAGAGGATCGAGTGGACCTCTCAGCATAGTGGCTGAGATGTGCATGCCACCAAGATGGTGATAACGTGAGGAGGTAAGTGCCCAATGCTACATGGTTGATTAAATAGATGAGAAGTTGTGGTATTTGTTATTTGTAGGGTTTTGTGGGTTTTGGGTTTGTGTGGGTGGGTAAAAAAATAAAATGTGGGTATAGGGGAATAACGGAAAAAAAGAGGGGGAGGGTAGTAAATTGTATAGGTGGGGTGGGTAGGGGTCTAAGGGGAGTTTAGGTCATTGTAGGTGGGGTAAAAGGGGGGGGGGAGGTTTATAGAAAAGGGGGGTTTGGGAAGTCATGAAATTTTCTGTGACAATGACCGGTGTTAGTCAAGCTTGACCGGTGTAGTTGGGTAGAACCAGTACTAGTCACCAAACAGGATCAGCTCATGGCGTTGAGATAGAATTTCTATTCTATGGAGAGTACAAAGAACAACACGCATCCAATCCGGTGAGAGGATGAGATCTAGCACACATAGTGCGGAGAGCATAGGAGGTCGGTGAGCTTCAAGGCCTAATCGGAGAGAGAGGCCACAATTACACAAAAGCGACCATAGCTAGGTGATGTGCAGCAGGGACACAGGAGGCCAAGGGTGAAGGTGACACATAGATGGAGGACATTCGATGAGATGCTTGAGATGTAGTCACCTGATTTTTGATGTATACTAGTGATATTTTGATATATATGCCAGCTTGCATGCCGAAGATAGTTGTATTTTTTATCACATACCGGCCTGTGTGCCAAAGACAATGAGGATGTACAAGTGATTTTTGTATATTTTGAGCATATACCAGCCTGTGTGCCAAAGATATTATGTATTGATTCATTCATTCTTTTTGTATATATGAGACCGACTTGTGTGCCGATGACATTTTGTACTATATATATCGGCTTGCATGCTGACATTTTTGAGATGATGGACAAGATGAGATAGACATGTATATTGAGATACATATTTATTGATTTTTATGATGAGATTCATGGTATTTTGTGATTTGTATGAGACATTAGTTTATGGCTTGTATTAGATGAGATATGGATTTATTACTTTAATGTGGTTTGAAATTAGGTGAGTTAGGCATGATGGAGTTAGGTTGGTTTAGGCATGGATTGAGTTAGGTTTGGTTAGGCATGGATCGAGTCAGGTTTGGTTAGGCATGGATCGAGTCAGGTTATGGTTAGGCATGGATCGAGTCAGGTTATAGGCATGGATTGAGTTAGGTTATAGGCATGGATTGATTCGGAGTTATAGGCATGATTGAGTTAGGTGTGGTTAGGCATGGTCGAGTTGAAAGTAGGTTTAGTTATGATTCATTATTTTGGCAATGAATGATACTATGGGTCATATGTGAAATGTTGTATAATCTATGCATAGTGATGATAGAGGGATGGTAGGTGTAATAAATGTATGCTGTGGTAAGCAACTTGTTATGTATGTGGCTTAATTTCCAATTTTGTTAGAAAAGGGGAACTAAGGGAAATGTGATGTAAATGGTGAGTTAGGCATGGTTGATGAATTGTGTTAGGGTAGAGAATGTCCGAGCTAACCTCTAAGGGCCCCATGCCCTCGGAGTGCTGCCTATATAGTCCCGGTGAAAAGGGACCTCAAGCCGATGTAGTTCTCCCATGAGCTAGGGAAGAATATAAAAATGAGTTGGTAGGTTTTTGGGCATGTTGTGGGTTTAGGATTAATAGGTGTGGGTAGATTGTACATAAGAGGATGCGAGGTGAAGGTGATTATGGTGAAAGGGGAGGATTACCTCAAAGGTAAGTGTCGAGGACCAAGTCTTGTATAAGGTAATCAAAACGTAAACAAAGATGGTTAAAAGATAAGAAGGGGGCAATAAAGCAACTGATTGGGTAGGATCATACCGAGTAGATCATATCTTGGAGGGTGATGAACACAAGACCCAAAAGGCATTACATGATTAAGCTGTTCTAAAATGAAGGTAGTCACAAGATCACAAATGTCTAAATTCCAAGATGTCCCTTGAGGTAATTGAAACAATGAGAGTAGAAGTTGTAAGGAGGGTGAAAGGTAGCTAATTTTATATGTTTTGAGTGACAGGGCTTTTGTGTAAAAGGTCCTAGGTCATAATGGGCAAGTCCATGACTAAAAATAGTTTTGTTTTGATAGACTAATCGATCAATGCGGGAAGTCTATATGGGATAAATAATATGGTACTCCTTTAGGTCTTTGTGAAGTGATCGATGTGAGAAGCTTTAGTTTTCTCTTTTTTTTAAGTGTGATTTTTGTAAAATCTTCACATAGCTGTCCTTGAGGGAGAAGTCTATTTATAGCAGCAATTTTGTTGAGAGGAAGATGTCCTTTTGAGGAATTCATCTTTTATTAGAAGTTTGACTTAAGAATTTTGGTCCCATGTGAGGTCGTTGAAGTCATGGACAAGACCAAGGTGAAGGATAGGAATCTTGTTCAAAAGGCAAGGTGGAACCACCATGGGATCTCATCTAAAAGTAGAAGAAAAGTATCAATGAGAATCATGCTATGTGCAAGTGCCGTGGTACACATATTCAAGAGAAGATAACAAGTGATGAGTACTCACTTGATTCTTGTTTAATCATTAGGGAGGTGTAGGAAGTGGACAATGCTCAAGGGATGAGCCTATAAAGAGACAAAGGGCGAGATAGGACAACGTTTCAAAAATAGAATGGTCAAGATGTAATGTGTTAAGGGGATTAGGTTCAGGTTTACCATCAAGTGAGGATAACGATAGGCACTTGATCCATAGGTATGAGTTACAATGTATGGTCCTGTCATCACCAATCCGGCACTATGATAATTCTTCACCGGGAACTCCTCGTGCTATGATTATTTACTAATGCACAGCCTTTAGTTTGGTGGATGTAATCTGGAAACAAAACAACAACCTAACACAAGAATACCATCGACTATGATAAGATGGAATGATGAAAAATCTGAAATATCAAAGTAAATTATAATATTAACATGAAATTGTTACAATCTCACCCATGAGGTACTTCAACAAGACTATGGGAGAAACTTTACAATTACACCTCTCGATGGCTTCTTCAACACACCTTTAACTGATGGCTTCCTTTGCACACTTCCTACAATATTTCTCACTACTTCTTTCTATGCTAAATGAGGGGGGTGGCCTCTCTATTTATAGAACTTCAGGCTTATCCATCTTATCTCTAAGATAGGATAAGAAATCCACTCGAGGAATCATATTCTATACCTTAACTCTTATCTTCGTACATGTAAGCTTATCTCGTTAAGATAAGATAAACCTTATCATTTTACATGGGTTCCACATTTTTAGACTTTTACAAATAAAATACACAAAATATTTATGACCTCACTCCTTGTCCTTATTACCAATATAATATTTCTAATTCCTAATCATGTAGACCCTACTTCTCTAATTACCCAAACTTTGACATTTTAACATTACCGGACCACTTACGACAAATATTTACTTTTTACAACATTCTTATTGTACTTTGGTATTCTTACCGTACTCCACATTATTGGTGGCACCGCATCGATGGCACCGTTATCTTCTATCGATGCTACTACTAATTATACTTAACAACAAAGATATTCCTAATACATACATTAATGAAATAGAAATTACGAAGGAAAATTTTAGTGTCAACATCTTCCCCTTCCTAGCTTCTACTCTGTCCTCGGAGTAGACTATTCAGTGCTTGGAAAATCTTCAACTTGTCGTGGTTGACCTATTTCATAATGGGAGTGCCATCCAATTCCTCGAGAGCCTGTATGTACCATTTTCATGCACACAATGCTATTTTGTAGGGCCCCATCCATTTTGGAAGAAATTTTCTCTGTCTTCTTTTTGTATACGGAATCATATACTAGAACCAAGTCATTCACATGAAATGGAGACCACCGGATCTTTTGATCAAAGTATTCCTTACGCTTCATTTTCTTCTTATGGCTTGTATCCTTTGCTATTTCTCTCATTTCCTCCAAGCAAATGAAGATGTACCAACCTTTCTTTTCTTGAATCACTTTCATCCATCCTTTCATTTTTCATAACTCTCACGGGGGAATATCAAACTCAATAGGAAGAAGCTGGATCAATGCCATAGGCCAATTGAAATGGGGAGTATCATGTTGCTAACTTTGATGTTGCCCTATATGCCCACAATCTTTGCATGAATCCTTTTATCCCATTTATGTACTGCAAGGCTGCATCTTTTGCTAGAATTTGACACAAGACAAAAAATTTTTGTTCCACCTATCCATTTGTGCTTGGCTTGTATGTTTTCCTTCACAGTGCTTAATAGAAAACTTATTGACTAGGGATTCTACCACCTCATTAATGAAGTGGATTCCTTGATCTATTACAATTTCTAATGGACAACCAAATCTGGTGACGATGCATTCATATATGAACCTTGCCACTTCATCCATGGAAGTTGTTTTCAATGGCCTAGCTTCAAACCACTTGGTTAAATAATTTGTGGCAACTACAATATACTTATTTTGGTGTGATGTAGTTGGAAGTGGACCTACAATGTCTATTCCCACTTTTCAAAGGGACCAAGGGGAAGAATAGGACATAATGGAGCTGATGAAGTCTTACAAGTTACCATGTGTTTGAAAAATATCACATGTCTTACAATAATTATAACAATCTTTAAAAAGAGTGGGCCAGTGATAACCTGCATCCAAGATCCTTCTTGCTTTGTAAGTTGTCCAGAGAAGTGCCCTCCACATGTACCATTGTGGAATTCTTCTAGTAGTTCCTTCCCTTGATCACGTCCAACGCCCTCTTGTCCATCCATAGTCCTATTTGAAATAATACTCCATGCGAGAATAGAATATGGACGACTTGCTTGAGTAATATTTCTCTTAGTCTTTGCATTGGCACCATCGGGAAACTTGAATTCATTCAAATAATTCCAAATATCTATGTATTCACTAGGGATTGTGTCAAGGAGAACAATCTTTGCATCGGGAAAATCATCATCATCACAAGATGATCCTAAACCATCATAGGCTCGAGAGAGTGCATCTACATTGACATGCTTCTTTCCTGGCCTATCTATAATATCAAATTCAAATTCTTGTAGCAAAGTTATCCATCTTGCTTATCCTCCACGATGGGTTAGGCTTATTGACAATATATTTGAGTCTCTGATGATCTGTTACAACTATAAATTTCTGCCCTAGCAAGTAATTTCTAAACTTCTTTACAACAAAAATGATAGCTAGAGCCTCTTTTTCAGTTACAGTATAGTTTACCTCAGCACTACTCATTTGTCTGCTCCCAAAGTAAATTGGATGTTCATTCCCATTTTCATCCTTTTGGCTCAAAGTACTTCCTAGTGCTGCATCTGAGGCATCAGTGTACACAATGAATGGCTTGCTCCAATCTGGATTCTTCAAAACAGGTGAAGACACCAGGGCTTCCTTCAATTGTCCAAAAGCTTCATGCGCCTTATTTCCTGGTTCATAAGTAACATCCTTCTTCAAGAATTGGGTTAGTGGCTATGCAATCTTTGAGAAATTCTTGATGAACCTTCTATAGTAACCCACATGGCCTAAAAATGATCTCAACTTACTTCTATTAAGAGGAAATGGTAAATCTTTGATTTTGAAACTTTATCGGGATGCACAATACCATCTCTGGATCTGACATGCCCTAACAAAATGCCTTTAGAACATCCAAAGACACACTTTGTAGGGTTTAGTGAGGCTTGTGCTTCATCTAACCTTTGAAATGTCTCCATCAAGTGCGGTGGTCCAACTTGCTCCCATAGATGCAAAAATCATCCAGAAATACTTTGATGAAGGTCCCAATGTAGGGTTTGAACACCTATTCATCAAATGTTGGAATGTTCTTTGGAGCATTACACAACCCAAAAGGCATAACTCTATAAGCAAACGTTCCCAAGGAGTGGTGAACGTGGTCTTGGTGATCTTTCTCTGCTATACGAACTTGGTTGTAGCCGCTATATCCATCGGCAAAACTATAGCACTCTGAAGCTATTACCGCCCAAGATCGATCGAAAATGGAAGACGGTAATGATCCTTCTTTGTTGCCTTATTGAGCTTCTGTAATCAACACAAATGCGTAGCTTCCCTTCTTTTTATTGAGATCACAATGGGAGAAACCCATTTTGAATTCTCCATAACAAATATTGAATCCTGCATCAAGCAACTTATCTATTTCTTCTTTTACAGTCTTGGAAAAATTAGGATTCATTCTATATGGCATTTGCTTTATGGGCTTAGCACCATCTACTAGCTCAATACAATGTTCTACCCAACTTACTTGACGGAGTTCCTTGTAATCAAAAGTGAATAGGTGTATGTACCTTGAAAAAAGAGTTGGAGGTAGGATTCCTTCTCACTCTCCATCACAACATCACCAATCTTTATTTGTTGGAGA
Source organism: Taxus wallichiana var. yunnanensis (assembly GCA_018340775.1). Taxonomy (NCBI): domain Eukaryota; kingdom Viridiplantae; phylum Streptophyta; class Pinopsida; order Cupressales; family Taxaceae; genus Taxus; species Taxus wallichiana. Next base: position 61,528,732 of record CM031237.1, on the reverse strand, counting down.
TGATCAACTTCTTCTTCAGATAATTTTATGGGGTCATGAGTTGGTGTGACTGGAAGGATATCCATGACTGAAACATCCACCTCACTTTCTTCATCTTCAGTGTCCACTTCACTGGTACTAGAGTAATCAGAGGATGTCCAATCATCAGTTTCATCACTTGAATCCACAGGTTCTACCTTATGATGTCGAGGGATCACATTTATCTTCACCCTCTCTCTACCACATCCAAGTGTCATGAAACCTTCATTCCAGTAGTTTCTTGCATGAACTCTCCTTAGCCATGGTCTTCCCAGCAGCATTGGGTACGTAACAGTACCATTTTTCAGCACTGAAAGTCCGCCACACATACCACACCCATAATATGAGATATTGCCACATTTGAGACTACACTACGGTTTAGTTTTTCCTTTATTTAATGACATTAACATAAGTGTTGAAGGGCAATCAATTTTTAAACCCAACATATTCATTACAGACTCGGTCATTACATTAACTGCAGCACCTCCATCAACTAAGACATCATGAATTGAAATACCATTACATAATACCGCGGCTTGTGGAGCATAGGGATCGACTCTGCCTCCAAAACAGGGACCTCAACCTCCTTCCTTCTTTGAGCATTGAGTCCACCTCGCAACTCCCACCTCTTCTCGAAGACATAGCCAAGAGTTGACCATATGTAATATTTGCGAGCCTTTTGGACAGATCTTCCAAGATGGAGTATGGTCCTTGCCTGTGAAATCGAGAAAATCCCTGCACACCCGACTTTCTTCTCCTATGTTTCTTACTAGTTTCTTCTTTCATCTTCTTAGGATCATTTCCATCTTGATTATCTTTTTCTTTCTTTCTTTTTGTTACAAACACATCTACTTCATTATTTCTACTCTTATCTACTACATCAAGAGAATTCACAGTGCTTTTCCTTTATCATTATCTCTTGTACAGATGTAGAAGCTCTAGACAATTATACTTATAATGACCCTTTTATAACAACCATAACAAACAACTTGAAATATTTCTTTTTGGACCTCTATCTCCTCCCCGAGAACTAAATTCCTTTCCTTAAAGAAGATTAATAGTTAATGGTCCATCTTCCAAAGCGAGATCTTCATACTCGGTAGATGTACTAGGAGAAATATTTGTGCTCAAGAGTGGTTGTGGATTCGGACCAAAGGTGCTGGTGTAGGCTCTACTTTAACAACAATTTCTTTGGGCTCCTCTTCCATGCTTTCTTCTTGCCTTCTTGCAATCTCCTTTACTTGTTCAATGGTTGGCGGTCATACTTCACTCGTTATCGATCTCGGCTTCATCCCAAGAATGAAGTGCTTACAGAGGAGATTATCCACGACATTCATCAACCCATCCGCTAGTCCTTCCTTCCTCGGATCGGGCATCGAGCTTCCTCCTTAGCTCTAGAACACGAGCATGATAATCCCTTATCTTCTCCTTCTCTCCTTGGGATAGCTTTGTGATCTCGATCATGAGGATCTGCATATTTTGTTGTTCACCAAATTCTTCAAGAAAACTTTCAGTTAATAAATCCCATGAGTTTTTCACATTATCACCTAGTGTTTCAAACCACCTAAGTGCGGAACCATCCAAAAAGGTAGGAAAAAATTCAGTCCATTGTTCCCTTCTTATAAGGCCATTACAAATACAAGATCGCTTAAACTCTTGAATGAAAGAAGAAGCATCTTCATTAGATTGAGCTGAAAAAATAGGAATCTTTCCCATTTTCAAAAGTAACCACCGTGAAATACCAACCCACAAGTACAATCAACAAGACTTATGTGCACAAATAATTGGAATTACTATAGAAATGACCACGGTAAACTATGGTAAAACTTGACTTACTACGGTAAAAACTGATTTTACTGTGGTAAACACTATTCACGGTAAAAAGTGAAGTTACTGCGGTAAATACTATTCACGGTAAAAAGTGACTTTACTGTGATAAATACTATTCACAGCAAAAATGACTTTATCATGGTAACTACTATTCACGGTAAAAATGACTTTACCATGGTAACTACTATGCATGTAAAAACAAGGTTACCCTCTAATTGATTTTTGACTAAGTGGGAATATCTCTCCAGAAAATCCACCAACGAGGAATGGTCCCGGCAACGGAACCAAAATGTCATCACCAATCCGGCACTATGATAATTCTTCACCGGGAACTCCTCGTGCTATGATTATTTACTAATGCACAGCCTTTAGTTTGGTGGATGTAATCTGGAAACAAAACAACAACCGAACACAAGAATACCATCGACTATGATAAGACGGAATGATGACAAATCTGAAATATCAAAGTAAATTATAATATTAACATGAAATTGTTACAATCTCACCCATGAGGTACTTCAACAAGACTATGGGAGAAACTTTACAATTACACCTCTTGATGGCTTCTTCAACACACCTTTAACTGATGGCTTCCTTTGCACACTTCCTACAATATTTCTCACTACTTCTTTCTATGCTAAATGAGGGGGGTGGCCTCTCTATTTATAGAACTTCCAGGCTTATCCATCTTATCTCTAAGATAGGATAAGAAATCCACTCTGAGGAATCATATTCTATACCTTAACTCTTATACGTACATGTAAGCTTATCGTTAAGATAAGATAAACCTTATCATTTTACATGGGTTCCACATTTTTAGACTTTTTACAAATAAAATACACAAAATATTTATGACCTCACTCCTTGTCCTTATTACCAATATAATATTTCTAATTCCTAATCATGTAGACCCTACTTCTCTAATTACCCAAACTTTGACATTTTAACATTACCGGACCACTTACGACAAATATTTACTTTTTACAACATTCCTATTGTACTTTGACTATTACCGTACTCCACATTATTGGCGGCACCCGTACATCGATGGGCAATCAATTATCTTCTATCGACACTACTACTAATTATACTTACCAACAACATATTCCTAATACATACATTAATGAAATAGAAATTACGGAGGAAAATTTTAGTGTCGGCAGTCAAGCGAATAAGGGGTGAATTTTCCCGTTTACTTTTTCTACTTTGGTTACGTGTTGATTTTCTTTCAAGATAAGGTCACCGACTTGGAAGGTTCATTTATGAACATGCTTGTCATAAACACCTTTGATACGTTGTTGGTAAACTTGAAGGTGATCTAGAGCGTTAAGATGATGCTCGTCTAATAACTCTAGTTGTGGTAAGCAGTCCTAATGAAATTCATCATCGGTAAACATGTCATGGAGAGAAATGCAAAGTGAGGGGATCTAAAATTTGAGAGGAGAATAGCTTCTGTACCGTAGACTAGCGAAAAGGGTGTGGCTGCAGTGGAAGTGCAAATACTAGTGCGGTATGCCCATAGGGCAAAAGGAATGTGCATATGCCAATCCTTCCTAGTATCATCAACCACTTTCATGAGAATTTTGTTGAGGGTTTTGTTAGTGGATTCAGCTTGGCCATTGGTTTGTGGGTAATAAGGTGATGAGAAACTGTCGAATGCCGAAGGCATCGCAATGTTTTTGTAATGTTTTGTTTTTGAATTGTTTTCCATTGTCGTGGTGAGGCAATGAGGAATGCCAAAATGACAAATGATGTGATGGTTAATGAACTCACATATCTTCTCAACTTTCATGGAGATGAGTGTTATGGCTTCCACCCATTTTGTGTAGTATTCGGTAGCATTATGATCCATTAATGGTGTTTGGAAGAATGAGGATTGATTTCTCCGATAAGATCCAAACCCCATTGAGATAAGGGCCAAAGGTCACAAGCGACATGTAAGGCATGATTTGGGTGTATGATGAATGTTGGAATGTTGTTGGCATTTTACATAATGTTTGACATAGTCATAACAATCATGGTTAAGGGTCGACCGAGTAATAGCCTAGGCAAAGAATATTCTTAAGAATCAGCTGAGACCACCGAAGTGATCTCCACATATGCTCTCATCAACCTCCTTAATAGTATAAGGAATTTTAGAACTTGTGAGGCATCATAAGAGAATATCATCAAAGCCATGCTTATAGAGGAGTCCCCTAGAATGACGAAATGAGATACCTTTTTAAGGAAGGCATGTTTTCCATTACGGGTGAGATCAAGAGGTAAGATGGAGAGAGAAAGGTAGTCGGAGTATTGTTTATACCAAAGGTCACTTGGGTCGGGCGTCGATTCGATTGAGTAAAAATCTTGAGGTAAATAAGAAGGTGAATGGGGGCATTGCACGGTGACAAAGATTTTGGAATTGGCAGGGGAAGCGGGTATTTGGGAAGCTAAGCAGGCCATGGTATTGACAAATTTGTTGGTTGAATGTGGGATGGTTTGAAGGGTGTAACGATCAAAGGTGGTCAAAAGTATGTTTACATGATGTATATACTTTTGAATTATCTTGATACGACATTGGTACATACCATTGACTTTGTTAACAACCAATTGTGAATCACCAAAGATGTGGATTGATTTGACATCTAGGGCATAGGCGGTTTAGAGAAGCATAAGTACGAGCACTTCATACTTGGCAATATTATTGGTGCATTAAAAGTATAGTATGAAAGAAAAAGGCATGGGTTCTCCATCCGGAGGAATGAGGATAATACCATCCCCATCCCCACACATACACTTGGAACCATCGAAGAATAGTGTCATTTGGTAAGGGGGTTCATTCTAGGAAAGAGTAGCAATTGACTCATTGGGAAAGTCAAAATTAGAGGGTTGATCCCTAGAAATAGGTGCGTTGGCTAGTTGGTCAGCAATAGCTTGGCCCTTGATGGACTTTTGATGAATGAATTCAAGGTCAAGATCAGCTAAAAGCATAAGCCATCACGCGGCACACTAATTTTGATAAGGTTTGGCGTACATGAAGTGTAAGGGATCGGTGTTGGTCACGACATAGGTTTTGTGGTTGAGTAGGTAATGGCGGAGTTTGGTGGCAATGAAAACTAAGGCTAAGCAAAGTTTTTTTGGATGGTTGTATCGGGTTTCATAGTCCAAAAGAGTATGGCTTATGTAATAAACCACTGCTCCCTGTGTTGTTCATCATGATGAGCAAGCATGGCTCCCAAGGAATGATTGGTAGCTAATATGTATAGGTAAAAAGGTTGATCATCTTTAGGTGGAATGAGTACAGGTGGTTAGAGAAGGTATTATTTTAGGGCCTCAAAAGCTTTGTGATAGTCATCATCCCATTTAAAGGAGACATCCTTCCTAAGCAGATGATGAAATGGTTGACACCGATCAGATAATTGTGAAATGAAATGGAAAATGGACTATAATTTACCTTACAGGCTATGAAGTTGTTTAAGGTTAGCAGGAGGAGGAATTTCTAGAATGGCCTTGACTTTAGTAGGGTCAACTTCTATACCATGGAGGGAAACAATAAATCCCAGGAGCTTTCCTGAGAGAACCGCAAAGATGCACTTTGTAGGTGAAGGTGGATGTAATATTTAATGATGAATTATATCATGGGAGATGTAAGTCATAAGCACACCGATATGTAGCACCAGCATTTTTAAGACCAAAAGACATGACTTGATAACAAAAGGTTCCCAAGGGTAATGAATGCAGTCTTGTGTTGATCTTAGGGCAAGCAAAATTTGGTTATAACCCGAGAAGCCATCCATGAGTGAGAGCATTTCATGACCAATGGTGAGGTCAACCATTGATCAATACCGCAAGGAAGGAAAGTTGTCTTTTGGGCAGAGCTAGGTTAAGTTCATGGAATTCTGTGTAAATGTGGAGTCCCCATGTTTCTTTAGTAACAGAGGGCAATGTTAGAAATCAACGAGGATAATCAATGGGTAAGATGAAGGAAACGGGAAGAAGGTCTTGAAGTTCTTCTTTGATGAGAAAAGCAATGCGAGGTGCATTTTCCTTAGCTTTTTTTGATAAGTTTGGCATCGAGAATGGTTATGATATTGTGGACCACTATGGTGGGGTCAATACCGGGCATGTATACGTAAGACCAAGCAAAGCGTGGTTATGATCTCAGAGAAAAGAAGTGATGGCTTTCTATTTAGCAACATCTAAAGATTGTCTGATCTTTAGGATGTGCAGGTCATCCTGAGTATGAATGTTGATCTCAATAGTTGATTCATTCAACATGGTTTACATCTCAAGAGGGTAACAACCGATGAATATATGAGTCTTCTGCACCAAGGTAGGTGAGTATGGATTCATCATCCTGACATTGAACGATGTTAATTATAGGTGTGTCATCATTGATCATTTCAGGATACAGGAATGGAAGAGTGGAAGGGGTCTTTCCTTCATGTTGATAAGTCAAAGGCCCCAAGGAAATGGTGTTTATGAAAAAAAAAAGTTAGGGGGATAGATTTAGGATCCATCGACTCTGTCGGTGAGGGTGGTGATGAAGGTGGAGCGGGTGAAGGTGGTGATGAAGATGAAGGTGGAGAAGGGCTAGGGTCCTCAATGAGTTTAATGCGAGCCTATTTGGTAGGAGGTTCGGGGAAGCCGATACCACTAGAGTCATTATGTTTGGCTAGTGGTATATGGAATGACAGTATGGTGGCCTTGCTCGTAAAATCCAAAACCAAAACCCTTCCACGCATAGCGGTGCAGGAAGGTGTGGGTGAAACGGCGATTGGTAAGTGATTGGAAGTTAGTAGAAAATGGGTGGGGGTGTGACGGTGGTTTAGGTGTGTAAGTGGTAGTATCAAGTCCCCCATAAAGATGAGACTAGTACAAAGATGAGGAGGACCATAAAGGAGGCATTCTCTTATACAGTGATCATAGCGAGGGTGTTGGTGAAGGCTTCCATACTTGTGCGGAGTAAGGAATGTGTTGACACTATATAGGCGGTACTCCCCTAGAGTGAGGCATTGAAAACACCTTCCAAGGATCGGTGGTTGGTATGTAGGTAGTTGGAATGGATGATGTGTCGCGAGTTGATGTAGAGGTGGAGTTATTGGATTGGGAAGCTAATGGGTCAGTCATGGAGGTTATAGCATGGAAGGAATGGAGGAGGTATATTCGTGAAAGCAATAACTTTGTACTAGTAGTTGGAGGTGTACGTGAAGTAGTATTGGTTGCGGAGGTAGACATCTTGATAGGTATGAGCACATCATTAGGTCGGTAAAGCATGTTGCATGTTTTGAAAGGTGATGGGTCATCTGGAATGGTATAAGTGTGTCCTTCATGTTCAAAATTTACACAATGATGCAAAGTGGAAGGAATGAAACCCATGACACTAATCCGAGGACTACCAAGCAATAAGTTATATTGGAATTCCCCCTCCAAAACGTAAAACAATTCTAGAATAGTGTGGGGCCCACACAAATGTGAAGGATGACAGTTCCTAGTGTGGAGGTGATAGTGTCATTGAATGAATGCAACATGACTAGATGTTTATGCATGTAATTGTTAGGTATGCACATTTGAGAAAATTCATGGGATGAAATGATGTTAATGCTAGCACCTCCATCAATCATCACATGGCATACCGTATGTCATCAATGTGGACGGAGATGAAGAGGGTTGGGTCTGGGTCATCATTTTGGTGTGGCGCGATCTCTTCCTCTGAGAATCTAAGGGAGGCCACTTGGTGAACAAGATGGGGTGAAGATGAAGGTGGTAATTTGGTGAGAGAGGCCACATGATGGGGTGTGATAATGGAGGCTATGGGTGTAGGGTCATTGGGTAAAACCTCAATAGATTGAAGAACCTCCATAAGGGCTTGACGATGGGATTTCAAGGTTTGGATGAGGTCATATAAGGACATTTTGAGGGGAGATTGGTGTAGTTGTTTGAGCATGGTGCGATGTGTGATGCCATTAGAAATGGGGTACGTGGGGCTGCAGATAGTTATTTTAGGTATGGGTGTAGATGGTATGTTGGGTATAGGATTGGTTGGTAGGTTAGTTGCCTTTTCTTTTCCCTTATGCACATGTAGTGATGTGTATCATGTTGATTTGAGGGGAGTTAGCAAATGGAGAAGGTGTAGGGTGAGTGGTATAATGACATGAAGGGAAGAAACCTATCGGAGGAGAAAAACCCTATGAGGTTAGTTGGGTGCAACGACATTTGGGTGGGGGTGTGGTAATTTCTCTGATGTGAACCATGTTAATTTCAAATCGTGAGGGTGGCTCTAGGAGTGGTGAGGGTGGAGGTTGTGGTTGTTGAGTAGGTAGTTTGGGAATGGGTGTCGGTGAAATAGGATCCTCATCAAGAAGGTCGTCATCATCAAAGTTGGTTTCTGGTGGACACAATTGGATAAGGATGGTTTTCAAGGCCTTGTAGTTTTCCACATTGTGCCTTGGCACACAATCGTATGTGTAAATTTTAGTATCATCAAACCCTTTTGGCTTGGGTTTGAGGGAGTCGTAAGGTCGGAGTGGTAGTAATGTGATAACAGAGGTCTCGAGGAGGTTGGTTAAAATTTAGGCATAGGATCACGGTAGTGGATCAAAATGGGAAGTGAACGTGGGTTTGGGTGCGAGGTGTGGCTGATTGTCGAAGGATTGTTTTGGAAGAGGAGGAACAGGTCGAGCTATGGGTTTAGGTCCGGTGTGGTCTTACGTATTAGTTCGTGTCTTTACGGGTAGGGGTACACTAGATGAATGGGTAGGAGGGGTGTGATTGTTTTGACTAGCTTATTGTGGGGTAGTGGGGTTTTATTTTTGGGTTGTACCTTCTTGGGTAAAGGTGATGTGGGTGTACGAGATCTAAAAGGAAAAGCAAATGGAGGAAGAGAGTGAGTTACCCATGGGGATAATGGGTGTCTTTGTGAAGGTAGATGACGCATGTGCGTACTTGGGGTGTGAGGGACAATGATTGAAGTGTAGTGGGTAGTGAAGAAATAGGCGAGGGTATTGGAGGTATTGGTGGTAAAGAGACTGCAAGTGTGGGTGTAACTCACGTTGTGTGCCTAGGTAGGTTAGAGGTTTGTGAGGAAGGAATGGGTTGTTGTGCTTTTGGTTTATAGATGGGTAAAGGTTTTTGACCATGTTGGGCGTTGAGGTCTTAAGACAGACACAAGACAAGTGCGGGTGTGATTGGTGCGGTCGAGGATATGATTTCGATGAGTTTGTTTCTTTGGTTTAGGTGTCGAGTAGGTGTGGTATGGATGTTGGAGGATGTAGCTAAATATGGTTTAATAGGTGGATGAGTAAGGTGGTGGTGGGGTGACCCTAAAGATATAATAGGTTTAGTTGAGGCAAATTTTTAGGTGTAGGTTTGGGTTTAGATGTAGCTTAGGTTATGGGTAAGGGTGTGGTTTGAGTGATAAAAGGTATCATAGAAGGGGTTGCGATAGAGGTGGTTGTATTTGGTTTGATTGGTTGAAATGTGCTTAGGTAGATAGTGGAGGTATCGGCGAGGGATCTCTGCATCTATGTTGAGATGGGGAGTAAGAGGTGCCCCCATAGTAAATCCCTATCCACATAATCTAAGTTATCGGAAAAACATGAGAATGACACGTCTATGGGTGGAGTTGATGAGGACCTAATGGTAATTCCCGTAAAATGTTTCTTAGAGATGGGGATTGGCTAGCTTTACTGTGGGTAAGAGAGCCGAAAGTAGGTAGCGGTATTGGGTAGGTGATGGAGAATGCTCGCAAGAGGAAAAGGTATCTCAATTGGGTTGATGATAGGTGAAGGAGATGATGGGAGCTCCTCTATAAGTGGAGGAATAGATGGGTGTGCCTGCGTGGGTGGAGGAGGTAGTGGGTGCTCCTCTCGTGGGTGGAGGAGATAATGGGAGCTCCTCATGGGTGGAGGAGGTAATATGGGTAAAGGTTCTCTAAGTGGAGAAGCCGGGGGTGAGATGGTCTCGATGTTAGTGGAAGACCCATTTGTAGGTGATGAAAGAGATGAAAGGTGTTGCTCATTTGTTTGTGAAGGAACATGAGAGGTTGGTTCCAATGTGGAAGGAGGATTTTCAGGCTAGGATTTCATATATGGAAGGGATGTGAGGTAAGTGGGAGGTGACAGGTACCTCGTTAAATATAGCATTAACCTCATGGGTATGGGTATCGTGAGTTGATGTCTCACTGGTTTGATTAGATGAAGGGGCATGGTTGGGAAATGTGTTTTTGAAGATTTGTATATTTTGGTTTGGGGGTGGTGTTGGGATTATCCATAGTTAACTCACCTTTCACAAGAATTTCTTGGAAAATATTTTTAAAAGTGATGCAGTTGCTATCACTATGACCTTTTACTCGATGATAGTTACAGAAATCATGTTCTTTATATCATGTGGGCATGGGGTGAGTAGGGTCAAAACTAGTGTGTGGTTTTATAGGTGGAAGGGTGATGGCTCCGGCTTTGATAATATTTTCTAAGATAGAAGAATAAGGTTCCCCAATTGGGGTATATTTTCACTCTTCTCGTTTAATTGAAAAGTTTGAACATGTGAGAGATTAGATGAGGGTGTAGCTTTGATTTAACGGATGAGATGGGCGGCCTTGAGTACCATGGAATTAGTGGTGCCCTTAGATTTTGAATAATTGGTTTTGGTTTGGAAGAAGAAGAGGTATCATTTGACTTGAATGTTGAATTCTTATTACGTAATTGGATTTTCTTCTCTTCGATGGCCCGAATCTCTAACTTTCATGCCATAGTGAATGCCTCACCGAATGTTCGGAAGGTTTAGATCTGTAAGGTCGGGAGATATTTCTAACACAAGCCCGTGTGAAGAGCTTGATGAGTTCGATTTGTGGTAGTTAGAAAGTAAGTTGATTGATCAAGTTACGCTAGCGAAGTGAAAAATCTACGATAGATTTGTCCTCATCCGACATGTGGAATATAGATCGGTCATGGTAACATTCTTGATGATATTGATAGAGAAATGATCCAAGAATGCTTGGGCTACATGATTAAATGAGAATATAGTGTTTAGGTAACCCACTATACCAATCTAATGCAGGTCCAATGAGGGACATGGGAAAGGTTCTCAAAAGAAAGGCATCATGATGAGCGATCAGATAACACCTATGTTTGAATGACCGTAAATGTTGTTGTGAGTCTTTTTTGCTATTGAAACGATTGAATTTAGGCATTTCCCAATGCACAGGGTATGAACGGATAGGAATGGATGGGTGATTAGGCTCATTACAAATATCGTCATAGGTGAGAGTGTTGTGGGAGCCATAAATCAATGCCTCTAATATATGCATCTTGTCAACATCAATTTAATTAGGTCATTGGTGGGTTGTGATGATTGGATGCCTCTCGTAGCATGAGAAGGTTGGTTTTGGGCATATAACAGGTGTATGACACTCTAGTGTATGGGGCTGCCATGTATGGTGGTGAAGAAGAAGGCAATGAAAGGGAGTACGTACCGAAATGAATAATGGATGAAACAAGAGTTGTTGTAGTATGTATATGGGGGTGGAAGGGTCGTGGTAACCTTAGTGGAAATAAGGGCTAATGATTATGGAATGGAAGGACCACGTTCTAAAATGGGGTAGGGGGTGATCGAAAACTCGAGGTGGGAATGTAACTATAGGTATGTGTGAGACATTAGGGGAAGATGGGGTTGTGTTTGGGGTAGTTTTGATGGTACAATGGATGTAATGGGGCCATGGAGGTACAGAATGTGAGTCATAGCATGGTATAGGACCTAACTTTGAAATGACTGGGGTAAGGTGGATGCGAAGCACAAAACTAGATGGATTTGATGTGGGAGTGGGTGTGAGAGTTAGGGGATAGATACGAGAATTTTGTATATCAACTAACACGAGGAATCTTGAGTGGATGAGTGGGAAAGGTAAAATTGCAAGCGGCGGGGTTACGGTCAAGGAGTCATGGGAACTCTTCATCTCGGTAGCGATAGTAGTAGGTTGGATGGGATCCATGGTTGGTGATAAAATAAAAGGTGGTGAAGGAATAGGTGGGAGTGGTTAATAAGCGGCATGGAATACGAATGCGCTTACTTGTCTTGGAGTCAACACAATGTGAACCGGTATTGATTAGGTAGGGTTGATTCTTTGTAAATGACATAGAGAACAACAAAAATAGGTGATTTTGGTGACAAAAGTGGATTAAGTACCAAATGGTGGCTGGAATGTGAAATAGGCTAATTGATGTTGGTTAGGGAAAACCGACACCGATGAGGGGTAACCACTACCAGTTACTGTAGAAAATGACAATGAGTAAACGATGAGGTAGAAGGTAAAATCTGACAGGTATGCTAATTCTAAGGATGTTTATAACATCAATAGGAATAATGACAGTGACAGAGACTATGAAAAGTGGAAGAAAATGAATAAAAATGTCTTTTTGAGTAGGTTATCAAAAGGACCTAGAACTAACGTCGGTTGGGTGTAACCGATGGTAGTCGAGAGGTAACAGGATGATGGTTCTTGTAAGAAATTGAAATAGTGATGAAAGAAAGTGGTTGTGAATTAAAATCGATGTAGAATCGAGACCCATTTTTGAGAATGATGATGATATGGCCGGGCGCACTCGAGTGAAGGCTGAGGATACACCATCTTGTGATGAGGAGCATGCGAGGATGAACAAAAAAGTGATGAACATGATCTCTCACCTCAAAACGCAAGCCAAGAAAAAACACTAAGAAAATGTGATCCTAGGAGTGCCCTTTCTATTATGTTTGTTTAGCTTATGCTATTTAGGGATTGACACATGAATTGTGAAATATATTTTTGGTGAGGATTTATTCCTACAAAGAAGGAGATCTAAAAGATGAGGTTTTAGGTATGTTATGGTGGGGGCGGGCTTCACTCAAGTATGACTCAAACAAGCGGCAAGTTGGGTGCCCATTGTGTCGTGATCATGTGATCACCTACGGCTTCTTCCGGGTAGGATGTTGTTTAAGAATGTATGTATTTTGAGTTTTGTGTGGTTTGGTAAGACTCGAGAGAAAGAAAAAGGATAGAAGTGTTTTTCTATGATTCATTTATTAACCATCAGTGGGCATGAATTCAGCATATAGGTTTCCCTCAATTAATGTGAGCTAATGCAATAAATCAGAATGAAATGCACTTATTTTTAAGCCCAAACAAAAATGTGAAATTGGATGACATAATAAGATGAAGAGGAAGAGGATGCTCTTTCACTACAATGCAGAAAACATGAAGAAATGATTTTTTTAATTACACCAAAAGAAACGTTTCCTTTAGAGAAAATAGAAAGAAGAGGTGGATTACTAGGGAAGAAAATTAGTGTGTACACTTTTCAAAAGGAAAAAAACACACAAATTTTTCCTAGGAATGAATGAAATGCAAGGAACCCTAGTTCAAGTCCCACCGGGCATGCCAAAATGTTTCACCTTTTTCTTAGATCGATTCTTTGAAGTGTTGACAAAACAAATAGGGTAACGGGCATAGGAGGAATACTTGTTCAAATGTTGGTTGATGGGTTGTTGTGCGCGTATGACTTTAGATCCACAACTAATCGTGAGAGCTTCCTTTTGGCTAGGAGGAACTACCTGTAATGAAAAAAAGACCACCAGAAGGAATTAAACAATATGGGTAGTGAATTGCCTAGCGTATGCTAGATCCGGAAGTATGATAATTCCTAGATGGCTATTAGTCCACTATTTTAAACAATTCAATGTTGTAAACAAAGTAAATCCTATTGTTATTTTAAAATGATTTAGGTATCTCACTTAAAAACACAATAAGAAAAATAGATCTAATCTAACAAGCTAAGCTAGAATAGAATCCAAAGGTAAAATGATTGGTTCAGGGTCTCTACAGGTTTGATAGAGGTCTCGGGTAGATCACAAGTGAATGAGGGTGAGATGAAATTATGTGGGTAGGTCTCTATTCTAGGTTGTGTGGGAAAATACGAGAGATTGATGTTGGTCGGGGGTAGTGACGGCAGTTGGGTGTAACCGGTGCTAGTTACTGTGAGATCTGGAAATGTCACAAAACAAGCTTTTGGTCTCCTTTGTGATTACACAAAGGACTTTGGTGAGTCGAGATGAGGTATTGGGTGATTGGAGTAGGCTTTGGCAAGGTTTTAATGGGTATATGGAGGTGAAAATGTTGGAGAAGGTCAATAGGGGGCAAAGTAAACAATGGATGATAAACAGATGATAAAATGAAATAAACCAGGAAAGTATGATGTTATACTTACTTGGATTCCATTCCTGAATGCTTGTGTGTGAGGGATGGAGGTGCTGATGATGGGTTTGAAGGTTACAAGTGATCACTAACTAAAGAAAATATTTTACATGGGCTGCATGTACACTCCTCTTTTCTTGGATAGATCGAGATCATGGTGGGATAGCTATGCGGGGAGAAGATTCTCAATCTCCTTCCTTAGATGTGAGTTTTCACTGGAATTTCTCTCTGAATATGTGTTATCTCTCTGAGATGTGTTCTTTCTCATCAAATTTTTCCCAATGTTTTCCAACCTTGAGAATAAGGTAGTTTAGGGGTTAAAAGGGGTAGCGGCGGTGAGTGCAGCTTAATCGGCAGCGGTTAGGGGTAAGCAAGCGTCGGTCAAGTGAGATTTCCTAGGTTTACTAAACTAGGAGATCCTCTAATTTCCTTAGATATTATGTCATTATTCCACAGATTAGACTAGGATCCTCTTGTGAGCATGCGGGAATGTGGTTAGAGGGAATGTAGGAACTTATTTTTAGGGTTTGGGTAAGTCTTAGTTAGTTATGGAAACTTACTAAGAATAGGTCTTAGGTTGAGTTGGTTTGAGGAGGTGTCTAAGTGAACTGTATGTGGGGATATACTTTAAATAAGATATTTAAATAATAAGTATAGTGAGGGTAGTGAATTAATTTAATTAAATTAATATTAGTGGGGTGAAGGGGGATCATGGCTAGGTAAATGTAATAAAAGGGTGTTTATATGTCAAGGGACCAAAGGGGAGTGTGACCTAATTTTAGTGTTTACACCCACACCAAAATACCCTGCCAAGGAAGCAACAAGGGTAAAATCCACCATTTCTAAAAAAATTGCAAGTTATGAGTCATTGCTACAAGCCTTGAGAGATGAATTGAAGAAGGAAGATCAGGCCTTGAACATGTGCACGGCACCAGATGTAATCGTTAGGACGAGAACAATTGCAGAAGATAATGAAGTCCTCAAATCCATGAAGAATGAGACACTTGGGCACGTGGAGAGACTTTCTTTGGTGGAAGAGAAGTGCAAAGTGCTTACAAGTGCCCAAGAACCACATGAAAATAAGATGAAGGAGATAGGAAACCAGATTGTTGGGAAGATGGACTATATGGAGGGCATGATTTCTAGTATGGAAAATATTTGTAGAATCTTGTAGAATGAAAAAGAGAACATGACTCAAGATGAGCTAGATGCCATAGTCACAGATATCCCAGAAAAAATAGGTAAGGCCTTAAATAATTGGTAGGAATTAGAGGTAAAAGTTAAGAATGAGTATTTGGAATTAATACTTCTGTTGAAGAGAAGAGCACTAAATGATATCTCATTCTTTTGTTTGAACAAATATTCATTCTTTCATTCATTATTCTTTACTTTGGAGAGATAAGTTAAGATTACCCATTGTCGGGGGTGGAAATGCATTTAGTGTGGGGTAATGTTGAGTAGATAAAAGATAGTTCAAGTATGAAAGTACATAAGGATTGGGCACACAGACACATGACACATAGAAGGACACAAAACTATAAGCATAACATCATGCCTAGGCAGACAAGTGTACACATGACTTAGCCACTTTTACAAATCTAGGCTATTTTTGGAGATAGAGTGTTGAGCACGTGATGATGTAGAAACCGATAGTTTATGTAAGGCTATTTTTGATTTTGCATCAGTTTGAGTGTCATGTAGAGTCTTAGTCTAATAATAGGATCTATTCTTAGATTTAACTATAGAAGATCTATTATTAGCAGTTGCATGATTTTGTATTCCCTTGTAAAGGCACATGACTATTATTAGCATGTAGCCTATTTTTGGAAGGTGCATAGGTGGTGAAGGGAAATTCCCCATCCCTATATATATATGTATTGATTTTCACAGTTTAGAGCAGTCCGATTATTATAGATTTGTCTTTATGGATTTTCTAGCACACATGACTATAGGCTTGTGTCTTGATGTATGAAGCTTTTGTGTTTTATAGTATTTAATGTAATGGATCATGTTGGCTAGATATTAGTGTTAGATGTGACTGAATATGGTTATTGCATGGTAAATCTCATTATGATCATTGTTTAGTCAATCTTTCATATGGTTTAGATCTAGATCTAGCTTATGCATTGTGGATTATTTACTATCTATTATAAATATGGATATATACATATGCAATCATGCTAACATTTTGAACAAGCAACTCTAAAGATGGATTTAGTACCATTGTGTACTTTAGGTGAGCACTTAGTTCTAGGTGAGTGATGTGCCAAAGTGTGCCTTAGCTTATTTTTAGTGAATTCTAGGCTACATCAATAGGCCTATAAGAACTCCTATGGCTAGATCTGAAGCTAATTTGGATTTAAGATGAAGAAAGAACCTAGAAAAAAGTTAGAAACAAAAAGGTTGCAAGAAAATTAAGCAAAATGATGATGAATGTAATAAAGAAATATCTGATTGACGGTGGTAGGCTAATTCAACAACAACTATGGGGATGGGAGAATAACTCTGAGATGGCGAAAGGAAGAATGAAAATATCTAGATGTTGGATTGATGCAAAAAAAGAATGATGATGATAGAGGATCCGGATGACAAAAATATGATAGAATGGGGATGGGTGATGGTGACTAGAAAGGGTCAATGGCCATTGGGAATGATCTAAGGATGGCTGAAAATGGATGGGCTGAAAGCGAAGACACGGAAAATAAAAACATAAGGGTAAGAAGTTGAGGTTGAGCTCTTGATAATAACTGAACTCACATAAGATATCAATGATGGATATAGATGATAAAATAACAAGGAATAAAATCATGCAAAGATGAAAGAGATCTCCCTAAATATCTTAAGTTGAAGAACAAGATCTCAAATAAGAATCAATATGGTTATGGTAGCTACTGAAAGGTATTCAAGAATAAAAGCAAGATCAAAATAAATCTTGAAGACTCCAAAATTACATCTTGAGAGGAGGGGTAGGGGTGGATTTATAGGTTGATGACGAGCCGGATGGGTCACAACTTATTGCGGGGACCCATCCATTTGGGTGGTGGGAAGATGGTGAGCTCGAGACAAGGAGCCCAATTGATGTGAGATTAGGGTTTAGAAGAGATAAGATGAATTAGGGTTGCTTAGGATGAGTAAATGAGGAGGTGGAAGGATGAAAATATTAAATAAAGGCCACGAGAGAGATGAAAACATTAAATGGTGGCCTAGAAAGGATAAAATGGAAGATTTAAGAAGAGGAAATGAATTAAATGAGGGTTAGAATTAACTAAACATGATTAGGGATGAATAATAGATTATTTAAAGGTGGGAAATAATAATAGGTGGGATAAATTGAATTTAGGAGGGAAAAAGGAAATTCAAAAGTAGAAGAGAGGTATGTGTGAAAAATATGACAAAGAGTGAACACGGGGTGAGAGCTAGTGATACTAAAAATTGGTGTCTATACTTATCCATTATCTACATGCTTCATAAGTTTCAACAATACTTATTGGCTAGATCATTCACCTTTTATATAGATCATATGAAATTGAAGTGCTTAGTGAACAAACATGTTTTGGAAGGGCCTATCTCCTAGTGGATACTTATTTTTCAAAAATTTGACATTACTGATTAGTAAAGCTAGATGAGAGAAACATGGGACTTGATCACTTGTCAAGGATTAACTCTAGAGAGAACACGCATAACATTGAATATACCAAGCTAGATGCACATTTGTTCGGGTTGAATCATGTGCCAACTGATTTGGAAGATTTGGAAGACATTGCATCATTTTTAAACACTAGATTGGTGTAAGAGGAATGAAAACTTTTGAAAAGAAGAAACTTAATATTCGTGTCATGCTATAATCAACTAATTGGAGGAGACTTATATAAAATCAGGTGATATGAGGTCTTGCACAGATGTTTTCTAGAGCATAAGTGTGAATCCATCATGGAGGAGGATCACTGGGGAATATCAGAGGCCATTATACAGAGATGATGCTACACATAAGATCATTTTAGTAGGTTATGGTGGGAGACATTGTACAAAGATACTAAGGCTTTTGTCAAATCATGTGATCACTGCAAGAGAATTTGGAAGCTTAGAAATAGAGATCAAATGCCATTATGACCCATTATGAATGTGGAACCTTTTCAAGGACCTATTGCAATAGTTGCATGTAGGAACAATGCGCACTACATCATCACATGTACTAACTATTTAACCAAAGTGAGCAAAGGTTATGCCTATAAAAGATTGCACCTGCACCGACAAAAGCAAGAGTTCCTTTGGGAAAAAATCATCAACAAGTATGGATGTCTATTAATCCTAACAAATTATAAAGTAACTCATTTCTTAAATTAGACTATGCAAATATTTCTAAGAGAGTTTATGGTGGCACACCATAAGACTACCCTTATCACCCTCAATTTATTGACATTGTTGAATACTTTAACAATATTTTGGCAAATAGGACTTTTAGAAGAGCAACAAGTGGGGACAAGAAGTCCCTCCTCTTAATGGGAGAGTTCCTTATTCAAACGAACTTATTTACAAATGTACAAGACATGATTTGTTGGTTAAACTTGGATACCACGAAAGTGTTTTCATGAAGGTCATCAATTACAAAAGGATCGAGGAAATGAGAGCATGGAAAAGAGCAGTAAAGGCAAACATGCGTAATTATAGATATAGAGTAATTCTTTATGTATGCAAAGTCACCGTGAATTGAAAACAAGATCATTCGTATAGAACAAGTAAGATGGAATTTAAAGACACAAAGTTAGTAAATAACATCCGCTTAACGCAAAGTTTCTTAACGAATACGATTCATTAATCAAGGAAACAAAGTTCCTTCTGGTTATGCAAGATCACCGATTTGCAAAGTCAAGAGTATGCAATCGATGAGACTAACGAATTTGAGATAAATGATCTTCACAAAGAAAACAAATGAAAGCTTAGAAATAGACAGAGATCGATAGACAAAGAAAGGAAAGTCCTTCGTATTGATTTCTCTATAATCTATTTACACTTGCGTAAAATATGCCAAGTTCTTCCTCCCTTTCAAAATGGCGCAAAGAAGGCCATTATATAGCTTACAATTCGGTTACTCCTCAGAACTGCATTTCTTTTAACTAGAGAATAGTTAAGGAATGCCAAACGCAATTTCTTAACTAATTACATGGAATACGAAAGGAATAGGAAGAAGAGAAAAGAATGAAGAAGGAGACAGGTGGACAGTCACTGAGAAGGACCCACCATCTTCAGAAACCGCTTCTTGAATTTCTTTAACGTCTCAGCTATGTCTTTGCCATGAGGGACACACTAGACGTTTCATCTTGAAGATGACAATGGATATCTTTGAAAACTGATGTAAACGGTGTCTTGAAAGCTTCATTCTTCTCCATTGCCCTGAAATTTGATCTTCGCAACTTAAATTCAAATTTAGCACATTCGGTCGAGCGGAAAACTAAGTATGAATTGCATTAGGTTCACTGGGACATGTGAGACGCGAATGCGCGAAACACGAGGCTCGGCCGATCTGGACGAAACAGGAGAAGACGCACAAATGCATTTTGGGACATTTGGGACGAAAATGCGCTAAGGACGCTGGTCCGGCGAACCGCCGAAAATGGAACAGCTTGCATTTTTTGATTTGGGACAAAGAGCTCAAGTACGCGACTCGGGAGTTTCGGCCGAAAATGGGACAACATGGCACTTTTAACTTTGGGACATTCGGGACAAAAAGTTCAAGGACGAATTAAGGGTTCTGGGTGAATCCGAAAATGGAACAGAAGGCCCGTTTGGACTTGGGACATTTGAGACAAAAAGTTCCGGAATACGCGACTCGGCCGGTTCGGGTGAAAATGGAACAACTTGCACTTTTTGATTTGGGACATTTGGAACAAGAAAGTGCGAAGTGCGCGGTTCGGGTGCTTCGGCCGAAATTGGAACATCTCGCACAATAAGTTTTGGGACACTTGGGACAAAAATTTCCGACGGGCCCGAAAATGGAACGACTTCGGGGATTTCGGCCGATCGGAGAACACGAGACCCGATTGAACTTGGGACAGTTGGGACAAAAATGTCCGACAGGCCCGAAATACTTACAAAACGACCCAAAACTTAGATTTTTCGACTTCAGGACTTTTTTCACACCACCAGCTCGACAGAAAAGACACTTAGACTCAAAATTTTGAATTTTTTTTTACTTTTGACAGAGTGGGGAATTTTGAGTGGACAACAGCTGGCTCCTTCTGGGGATGACTTGGCATAAATTCAAGGAATGAGACAAGGCAAGAACTTAGACAAACTTGGTGAAGCAGACCAGTGCCTTATCCCTTGGGCAACGGAGTCAAAAACAGACCAACACAGAGGGCAACACACAAAAGCAACAGAAGGGAAACACACCAAAAGCAGAGAAGCAAAACAACACTGTACAGAATGTACAAAGGGACTCCCTAGTTACCTAGACTTGAACAACTTGAGATACCGCCCACTATAAGGAAGTGGGAGAGGAGAACCATCCATGTAATCAAGATAGAAAGAATTCTTACCAAAGAAATGTCCGATCTTGAAGGGTCCGAGCCACAGTGGAATCAAACTTTCCATGGCCGCCACGAGGTTCATGTTTTATCCCATAACAAAGACGGTGTCTCCAACTTGGAAACTCTCTCGAACCTAGCTTTTTGTCAAACAGACCTTTACCTTTTTGGTGAATAGATATCCTATCAAGCAACCTCCAATCTGCCCTCATTCAGCTTTTTGTGCAGTACATAATCCTCTTATCCAGAGCATCTCGAAACTAGTATCCTCAATGGCCTTCATTAGGTGCAAGGTCGGCAGTTCCACTGTCACTGGCAATTGAGCTTCTACTCCATATACCACTTGAAAAGGAGACATTCCAATAGCTCTCTTTGGTGTAATCCTGTCTGCCCAAAGAGCATCATAGAGCTTTTTGTGCGCTTTCACTGAGACTCATTGACTAACTTCCTTATGATAGTCACCTGAGGTTTTTGTTAGTGGATTCTCGCTGCCCATTTCCTCGGGGTAGTAATCTGAAGAATGAGCCAAAGAAATGCCATACCCATAAAGTAAGTCCATTATCTCAGCTGAAGAGAAATTCGAGGCATTATCTGTTACAATCTTGTTAGGTACACCATACCTTACCAAGATGTTCTCTTTGATGAAATTGCATACCACTTCAGAAGTAGTGCTCTTGACTGGAATAGCTTCCACCCATTTGGTGAAGTAGTCAGTGGCAGTTAGCACATGAGTGTGACCAGCACTAGAAGCAGGATTAAGTGTACCAATGAAGTCTAGACCCCATCACCGTTGAAATGGTTCCTCAATCACAATCGGCTTCGAGAGGCAAAGAAGCCAATTTAGGTCTTCCCACAAAAGTCCGACAAGCCTCACATTTATCCACCCACTTAGATGCATCTCTCAACAAAGAAGGCCGCAATATCCTCCCGGAGTATCTTGTGAGCAAGGACCGCTGATGAATAGTGCCTCCACATGCCTCGATCATGAAAAGCCGAGAGCAATTTTCCGCTGTTCCTTGTCCACACACTTCAAAATCTCCCATCTAAGCCACGCTTCAACAAGGCATTTTCCCACAATACATATATTTGCCGACCTCAATTTAACAAATCCTCTTTTCTTTCGCAGTTAAATGAGAGGGGCATTCCCATAGGTGAGAAAATGGGCGATGTCAAGCATACCATTCATCAACCGAACTCAGAATGTAACAAAGTAGGAAGGTCAACTTTCTCCTCCAAAGAACTCATGTTTGGCCCTTCAAGAATGAGCTCACAAAGACCTTTTCCACGAACCAGCTTGGTTGGTTTGATATCAATGTCATACTCTTCGACCTTAGCCACCTGGGTTCCCTCTCTTAGATCCAAATTCTTGCTGTGTAAGAATTGACTTAACAATTGTATCTCTGGAACCAAAGACCATAGAGTGAGAGTTGAGGATATAGAAACGAAATCGCTTAACAGCCTTTGACTACCGCAAAAGCATGCTTCTCCATCATGGTGTATTTCAGCTCATGATTCTTCGGATATAGCTCATAACGCAATTGGTAGCTCATGTTCATCGAGTCTCTTGAGTCAAGACAAAGAGCCAAGGTATTATCTCGTAAAGATAGCAATAGATGATGAAATCTTTTTGAAATCGTGATGACAAAGCCAAAATCGGAGTTTTAGCGATAGCTCTCTTGATACCCTCAAAGGATTCTTTTCCTTCAGAAGACCAACCAAATGTTTGCTTTCCTTTCATCATCTGAGAAATGTTCAAAGTTAACTCTGCAAAATCAGGAATGAATCTTCTTAAAAAATTGATCTTACCGAAGAAGGAATGCACGCCCTTTTTACTGGTTGGGAGAGGAATTTGCTGGATGGCTTGAACTCGTTCAGGATCAATCTTAATACCATCCTTGGAAACAATGTGCCCTAATAGTTTTCCCTCTGTAACACAGAAGATAGATTTTTTAGGGTTCAGAGAGATTCCATGCTCTCTGCATCTCACAGCAATCGTCTGTGTGATCAAAATGATCCGCTCTTGTCTTGGAAAACACTGTCAGGTCATCAAGGTATATGACAATACACTTCCCTTTCAAGCTTCCAAAAGCCAGATCCATAGCTCTCTGGAAAGTGGCACCAGCATTAATAAGCCCAAAAGGCATTCTCTTGTAGGCAAAGGTACCCCAAGGAGTGGTGAAGGCTGTCTTGTGTTGATCTGCAGTATCAACCTCTACCTGATTGTATCCAGAGAATCCATCAAGCATAGATAACATTTCAGATCCTGTTACTGCTTGCAATATTTGATCCATCATAGGCAAAGGGTAATTATCTTTCAGAGAAGCCTGATTCAGGTTCCTGAAATCAACACAGATGCGGATCTCACCATTTTTCTTCCTGACAGGCACAATATTTGCAATCCATGTCGAATGGTGAATAGGAAAATAATTTTAGCCTTCAACAACTTCGAATCTCCCGAAAGATGGGTGTCACTATTTTGGGGTTGATCGCCTTTGTTTTCGCTTGAAAGGCTTAATTCCTGGTTTGAGAGGAATCGAGTGCTGCATATCTTTTGGCTTGAAGGCTTTCAGATCTTCATAAGAATATGCAAGAACGTCCTTATACCTTCTTAGAAGATCAATTGCTTTTCTCCTTTCATCTCATTGTACAACATTTTCCAATATTTACTAGCTTAGGGTCATTAGAACTCCCAATATCAATCTTATCATACTCAAATTGATCTTTGAGGTCCAGTAGAAGCTTTAGATTTCACATACCTGTCATGCTTATCAAATAGTTCCTCCAAACTCACCAACCCTTTAGGAATCTTGTTTCCTTTGAGATTGATGCATCCATCTTGATCTCTGCTTTTCCTTGGGTGACGGCTTGGTCAAAGGACACACTCTCACGAGGCAAAGTTGTCACTTCCCTCAAAATACGCTTGTTCAAAATTACCTTGAGTTCCGGAAGGAAAGCAAATGCTGATCATTATTGAAAACTCGCCGCTTATTGGTATTGTCGTGTACACTAGGCCGATGGACCATTTCAATGGTGAACTTATCCCGAGAATTCAGATGGGAATCAAGAGTGACCCCGAGACAGCCAAAGTGAATCAGCCCCACTGTTCTTTTTCTAGGTATTGCTTCAATAGAGAAAGCATCAAGGAATTCAATGGAATCCCAAACCCGATTCCGGTAATGCTTAACCTTCCATTTTTACTTGAAAAAGGTTTCGACCGCTTCTACAATCAACTCGCATCACCACGAGCCGTAAGATTCTTTACACCTCGTTCTTTGGCCACTGCACCCAAGAATGAGAGCCTCATACTGTGTATTATTAGTGTTTTCAAACTGCAACTTAAATGAAAAAGGATGTAGGCATCCTTCAGGTGACACTAGCAGGACACCAGCTCCAGAACCAGCTGAGGAACAACTTCCATCAAATTCTAAAATCCAAACACCATTGGGATCTTTAGGTGATACTTTGGAGGGTTGGATTTCATCAGGGGACAGAATCATGTAATTACCATGCCCCATATCCTCATAGAGTATTTGTGCCTTAGGATCATCCATTTTCTGCACAATATACTCAGACTGCTTCTCAGGTAGTAACTTCTTCATGTGTCCATTGACAGGTATGAGTGCATGTGACCAATCCATTTGAATCTCCCCGCCCACATCTTTACAGAAGTTTCTACTTAGCAACATTCCATAAGAAGGAGGAATGTCTGCTACTAGGATGGTAGCCAAGACTTTCTTTTCAGGCAAAGCAGCAAAGGCCACTTGTGCATCTTTAATCCTTCCAACCAAAGGCACTTCCTTACTCTCCATGGAGTAGCAGGATCCATAAGTACGAGTGAGGGTCAAGCCTAAAGCATGAGCTACTTTAGCAGGCATCACATTATCTGAGGCTCCAGAATCTATGACACACCATCGAGCCTATGGCCGCCTATGAGAAGTGTTACATAAAATGGTTTAATTTTGTCACTGGGGAGGTGACAAAGCAGCTACTACTGACTCGGGTCGTGGTGCAGAAGGAGGAGTAGGTAAAAGGCCTTTAGAGGTGGTCTTAGAGTGGGAATTAACAAAGTGGATCATTTTGGCAAAGGCTTTGGGATGGGTTTGATAGTATTCAGCTTCTGAGATTTGTACCTTGGTCTTTTTCAGTGATCAACAATATCAAAGGATCCGTATGGACGGGCCATCATCATTTGGAATTCTAGGCTTATCAACTTTAGGAGAAAAAGAAGAAGCAACTTTGGTAATCGGATTGATAGGACTCACCTTCTGTGCAGACGAAGTAGGGATAGGAGATCCTCTTTTTGCAATTACAGGATAGTTGCCGATCGCTCCTTAGATTTCTTAGGTGGCCGGGTCACCTTCTCCTCTCGCTTTGTCTCTGTTTCGAGTCATGACAAGCAAAAGATTCACTGCTCATGTCTCGCTACCACTTCATCATAATCATCAATGCCCTCAAAGTGGTAAAGAAATTAACCCGAGATCCCTCAAGTTCCTCTCGCTTCATCATCAAATTCCTCCACAAACTCTTCGCAAGCTTCATATCTTCATCATCATCCGGTTCTTCAACTTCACAGTGCATTCACAGGAACTCTAACAGAGGTCCTTCAAGTGCTAATCTTGTTTGAGAAGTAGGCAAACGATTCCGGGCTGAAAATTTCTCTCGGGAACATCGCATAAGGGGCATGCTTGAGCAATTGTTTCTTTATAGCAAGAAGATCATTGCAAGCTTCGAACTAATGGATCAATGTTAGGTCCAGGGGTGGAAGAGGAAGAAGCAAAGCAGACTTAGATTTGGGAAGTGTCTCTTCTCAACTTCCCCGACATGATCAAGTCATCTCGATACTAACAAACAACAGCTTCTTGATCCAGAGCTAGTGTTCCGAGATTAGCCCTTCTTAGTGCATAACTAACTTTGGGCGATTGAGCATTTAGAAGAAACATTTTTGATTTGATCACATGTGTCGGGTAGGCTGGAATTTTATTTATCAACCTGTTGAATCGAGCCACAAATTCTCTCATGGGTTCTTGTGAATCTTTCTTTATCTCGAGAGACTGGGCAAGCAAGGCATGCACATCTTCCGCCGGCTTAAAACGGTTTTCGAACCGAGTTCTCATTGTGTCCCTGGGCGGTTATAAAGCACCACCGGGAAGGTGATAGAACCAATCAAGCAAAGCATTATCTTCGTAACGCCTCAACAAACAATTTTACCGAGACGTCTTCATATTCAACTCCCAAAACTCCACATGCAACAATGAAGGTCGCGATGTGTTCATCAGATGTACTTTGCCATCGCCTTTAAATTTGGGGAAGTTCTTCCGGTTACCTCCGGGTAACTCATGCAAAGGTCGAGTAAGGGCCGAGGCCCGACACGATGACCCCATGGTAATGGTGCCGCCATTCTTGGAAAAATGGCTTGAGAGGAACTTTAACACCAAGAGATCAAAGCTCGTAGATTGGGACTAGCAGGTTCTGAAGGAATACCACCCGTAGGACTTCTATCTTGAACAGGTGGAGTGCTCGTTGAACGAGTTCTTCTATTTCTTGTTGAAGGGAAAGGAAAACCCTGCTGCTCCAAAAGCTGAAACTGAGAGTCTTCAATACCAAGGGTCCTTCTCCCTCGAGTGAAACGCGGAGTCGCCAGATCAAAAGATGATCAAAAATACAGAACTGGAATGTGATTTTCCCCAGCGGAGTCGCCAAAAACTGTTGGTTTTCAAATAGGACTTTTTAGAAGAGCAACAGTCAGGGGACAAGAAGTCCCTCCTCTTTAATGGGAGAGGTTCCCTTATTCAGAAACAAACTTATTTACAAATGTACAGGACATGATTTGTTGGTTAAACTTGGATACCACGAAAGTGTTTTCTATGAAGGTCATCAATTACAAAAGGACTGAGGAAATGAGAGCATGGAAAAGAGTAGAAAGGCAAACATGCAGAATTATAGATATCAGAGTAATTCTTTATGTATGCGAAGTCACCGTGAATTGAAAACAAGATCATTCGTATAGAACAAGTAAGATGGAATTTAAAGACACAAAGTTCGTAAATAACATCCGCGTAACGCAAAGTTTCTTAACGTAACACAGATTCGTTATCAAGGAAACAAAGTTCCTTCTTGGTTATGCAAGATCACCGTGCTTGCAAAGTTGAAGAGTATGCAATCGATGAGACTAACGAATTTGAGATAAATGATCTTCACAAAGAAAACAAATGAAAGCTTAGAACAGACAGAGATCAGATAGACAAAGAAAGGAAAGTCCTTCTGTATTGATTTCTCTATAATCTATTTACACTTGCAGAAAATATGCCAAGTTCTTCCTCCTTTCAAAATGGCGCAAAGAAGGCCATTATATAGCTTACAATTCGGTTACTCCTCGTAACCGTTTCTTTTAACTAGAGAATAGTTAAGGAATGCCAAACGCAATTTCTTAACTAATTACATGGAATACGAAAGGAATAGGAAGAAGAGAAAAGAATGAAGAAGGAGACAGGTGGACAGTCACTGAGAAGGACCCACCGTCTTCAGAAACCGCTTCTTGAATTTCTTTAACGTCTCAGCTATGTCTTTGCCACGAGGGACACACCAGACGTTTCATCTTGAAGATGACAATGGATATCTTTGAAAACTGATGTAAACGGCGTCTTGAAAGCTTCGCCTCTTCTCGCAATTGTCCTTGAAATTTGATCTTCGCAACTTAAATTCAAATTTAGCACATTCGGTCGAAAGGAAAACTAAGTATGAATTGCATTAGGTTCACTTGGGACATGTGAGACGCGAATGCGCGAAACACGAGGCTCGGCCGATTCGGACGAAACAGGGAGAAGACGCACAAATGCATTTTGGGACATTTGGGACGAAAATGCGCGAAGGACGCGGTCCGGGCGAACCGGCCGAAAATGGAACAGTTTGCATTTTTTGATTTGGGACAAAGAGCTCTGAAGTACGCGACTCGGGAGTTTCGGCCGAAAATGGGACAGCGTGCACTTTTTAACTTTGGGACATTCGGGACAAAAAGTTCCGAAGGACGCGGTTCGGGCGAATCGGCCGAAAATGGAACAGAAGGCCCGTTTGGACTTGGGACATTTGAGACAAAAAGTTCCGGAATACGCGACTCGGCCGGTTCGGGTGAAAATGGAACAACTTGCACTTTTTGATTTGGGACATTTGGAACAAGAAAGTGTGAAGTGCGCGGTTCGGGTGCTTCGGCCGAAATTGGAACATCTCGCACAATAAGTTTTGGGACACTTGGGACAAAAATTTCCGACGGGCCCGAAAATGGAACGACTTCGGGGATTTCGGCCGATCGGAGAACACGAGACCCGATTGAACTTGGGACAGTTGGGACAAAAATGTCCGACAGGCCCGAAATACTTACAAAACGACCCAAAACTTAGATTTTTCGACTTCAGGACTTTTTTCACACCACCAAATTTCGGCGTAAAAGACACTTAGACTCAAAATTTTGAATTTTTTTGTGCATAACTGAGTGCATAATTTTAGTGGGGTGAAACAGTGCATGTTATCCGAAAGAGAGACTATATGATGATGGTATTCCTATATAATTTGGTCTAGGGTGCGTGTGATAATATGAAATAATGGTGTTTAAATGGATATGAACCGAGTATATGCAAAAGAAAAGGAAAAGTGTTACAAGTGCTTAAGGATGATGTTTCTCAAAGGATATTTTTCGAGTTGCAAAACATGTGAGAGAGAGGGCCACATAGTGTAACACGAGGGAGGAAACAATAGGATGAACTACTTGGTGTGTGGAAAAAAATGAAGATGGGTTGTTACGCAAGAAGATGCACACAAGGATGACTATATCCTAGGAAGTAGTGACACACTATAAGGTTACAACTTCCACGTGTGGAGGAAAGCGATAAAAACTATGGAAAAGAAAAAACCACATTTAATGCTTTAAAGTAGTTGTAGATAAGGAGAAATTAATATGCTAAAAATTGAAATCTATAAAAGGAGCACGAGAGAGTTCATTATTACCTCACCTTACAAAGATTTTGAATTATCAAAGAGAGACAAAGTGCAAAGAAAACTAAAAATATCAAACGGACTACAAGATTGAATCAGAGAGTAGTTGTAAGCATGCAAGATTTGTTGGTGGGAAGTAGTTATGTGAAGGAACAACGTTTGTGGGATATTTGGAAACGAGGGCTCGAGATAGGGTTTATAGAAGAATAATTACAGAGTTAGAATTAGGGAACGAAATCATAGAGAAAACTTTGGGAACATAATTGACTGGAGTGAAGCAAGGGTTGAGAAAGAAGGAAGGTTTTAGAGTTGATCACTTAGCGTGGGAATTTTAAGGATCATCCAACATGTGGGGCACAATTTCTTTGCAATGTTTGAGAGTTAAAGATGGTAAAGGTAGAATTGTTATGATTTACAATTTTGAAAACTTACGCAATTGAGAAATGACATCAAATAATGCAGTTTCAGATCAAGAAATCACCTAAAGGCATGGGAAAGTGCAAGAACAAGCATCTTGAAATGGAGGATGCACTGCAAAAATGGTTCTTTGAGATGTAATGCCATGGTGAGGTTATACTTAGGAATTCATGGGAGTCACACTTAACAAAGTGTAAGATAAATGACTATAACCATTTCTTGGAGGCACATGAAGGTGAGATAAAAAAACATGTGATGAGAAAAATGGACCAAAGGATGGATCTTTGGAAAGCTTCTATATGATGATATATTGAAGAAGGACATAGAGAGCATTAGATTCCTATAGTTGTATGAGTTACCTTTCTTTGGAAAACCTAAACGACTTTACAAATGGCTCATGTCATGCATTCGCAAGGAATTTTCTAATTTTTGGTAGAATGATGTGCATCACAACACAATTGATTGAATGAGTGATAGGTTTGTGAAACTTAAGCCATGAAATTGAGTAGGACTTGGATGATGATGATGGGCTAGAATCCATAACAAATAACTTCAATTATCAACATGGGAACCACGGGATGGACATCACAACCATAAGTGACCAAGGTATCGTGAGTGACAACGCACCGTTGAGATATAAGTTAGGCACATCATAAAGGTGGACACATGTAAACAAACAATGGCTACACATAGTGCACAAGATGGTAAAAAGTCCATCTATAATATTTCTAAATTCATTGTTGTTGGCATAGTGGAGGAGGCGTGCATCAAGGTGGTAAAAGGTGAGAAAATAACATGGGATTCCATCTTGATATTAATAGTTTTATGAGAGATAGGGGTTATTAATGGACCTAAGGACAAGGTTTTGGTATACCCCATGGAGAAAAAAATCCCTAAAGGTTTTAAGAGTATATGTGTGATGGGTTCATAAATAATGCTTATAAGTGGAGGTTAGATAAGTGGTACAAAAGAATGTAAAAATAATTTGAGAATGAGTGGCACGTACTAAGGGAGTTTCCAACCATGCTTTATGGTGAGGCATAATTTGTAGTGCATCAATACTTTTTTTGGGAATGTTATTTATGAATAATGTGGAGAATGGTCCATGGTGTAAATTTCCTTTGCCTTCACCGCCAAGTACTTCCAAGCATCGATAAATATGATTTGATTAACTAAAATTAACTAAAAGGGGAATATATAATCTAAGATATGAACAACTGTAATAAAGTAAATAAATGTAGTAAAGGAAATATGCAAATAAGCTAAGTAACTATGTAAATGGAAATAATAACCCTAATGTGTAAGAAGGAAGAGGAAAGAACTTAGTTGAATAACATATTCCTTTTGGATAGTGTTGTAGAGGTGAGTGAAAAATTAGAAATAGGAACGACTATGTAAAAGTCCCGAAAACGATGGAGTTGGGGAATCTAGCTGGAGTTGGAGCACTGGAGAGGGAGTGGGGTGCTGTGGGTGTTATGGTGTGCCATCTAGGTGCCTTGGTCTTTGAAAAATATCTGAAAATGATCTTTATAGGGCTAAGAGGTGATCTAAAACCATCACTATTTGTCACATCAAGTTTTCAATCATGTTTTGTATGTTGCCAATAACTCAAGATGAAAGAATTACTTGTAAGACCCCAAAATAAGCATAAAAACCCTAAAGAATAGAAATTCATATGAAGGGATCAGACTAACTTCAGCTACCACAATGGTGGACTTACCAACTGAGCGTTGCACTAAATCTTAGACCCAATGTAGTTCAATGTGCAAATGTGTGTGAACATGCCCTAGGTTTCTCTCATGCCAGTGACAATTTGTGAAGTAGCGAACAATAACTATGTGTAAAAAATGTAATAAAATGTGTGCATGGAATAGAATAGAATCCCCACCTTATGAAATGTGATGTAGATGTCCTAGCATTGTGCCTTGATGATAGAGATACGGATGTAAGTGATATCAATGCAATAGATGGATGAAACTCTAGCCTGAGTGATAGTAGTAAGTGATGGTAGGTCCTTCATTATGGTCTCATAACTTTATATTTATAGGGTTATCTTAGTCTAATTTCATTATTAACCCCAAAATGGCCGACCACTAAAAATATAAGTAGGGGAAACGACTAGAAAGAGCCCAAAAAGTGGCGAGAAAGCTCCGAGAAGGATTAGGGTGCCCCCTGGTAGGACTAGGTGCCTACTGGGGTGCCCCAAAGACTAATCTGGGCACCCTAGTTGAGACTAAAATAATGCGGGATGATATAATCGATTGGAAATATGGGTGGAAGAATTTAGAAATGATGAAATAAAATAAAATAAAGTGGCCAAAAGATGGGGTTAATTAGTACTTTCTTCACTTAAGAACCTTCTAAATAGTAGTATGAGGCTAGGATAAATAATGTCTAAAGTGCATTATTTTGTGACTACATTTTCCCCCACTTTATATTGGTGAGGAAAATATTGGTAATATAATGTAGATAGAGATTCATACCTAATATTGATGTAGAGTGATGAAGAAGGTGTGTGAAAGGACTAGACAAGGCATGGAATAAAAAAATATAGAGGAGAGTGGAAGCTAAAGATGAAAAATGTGCAAAGAAAAATTGTTGAGAGTGAAGCTAGGGTAGAACACATATGTAGCTGCTGCATTGTGTAGTGGAGCTGCATGGTTAGTAAAGCATGTGTGTTGTCGTCAAGTGTTGTTGTTGTTGCTCCCATTTGACTACATGTTTCTATGTTTTGCATATGGTCGACGTGCAAGGAGAAAATGATCAGTAGTCAAATATGTATGTATGTGTGTGTAAAAATGTAATGTAAAATACACATGTATATGAAATCATGTAAATGTAAAATACCTAAATGTAAATGGAACATGTGCACTTGATTAATGTCAAAAACGAGAGTGTGGAAGGATATCCTATATTGAAACTTTTTGGGTGATCTCATGCCATAGGCTAAAGAAGTGTTAGGAAGAATTACTCTATTTCCTCAAGCTCTAACTTCTTCCCTAAATGTGTGTGAAGATATCTTTTTATCATCCTTGTTTTTAGGTGATCGACACCACCGGCCAAAATCTTGTATAGAGGAACATCCTTTGTATCCTTCAAGCCTATATCTTCTTCCTAGAATGCTATGGAAACCATGTCTTGTAAAATCCACTATGTATGGGGTTTGTAGACCTGGTATGAACCTACACATTGTATATAACTAAACCAAACCACCTGAAGAATCTCTATGTTAGTATGTAAAA
The DNA here is from genome assembly GCA_018340775.1 of Taxus wallichiana var. yunnanensis. NCBI lineage: Eukaryota > Viridiplantae > Streptophyta > Pinopsida > Cupressales > Taxaceae > Taxus > Taxus wallichiana. Next base: position 61,496,513 of record CM031237.1, on the reverse strand, counting down.
ACCCCCAAATGATGCCCTCCCTCTTTGGGGGCACATGTGACATCGTTGATAGGAGAAATGTGGCCCCAAAAGAGGACCAACTGCATGTATGTTGTAACCATGGAAAGTTCTTGGTAGAAACCAAGGCACACACAAACAAGAAGGCTAGCCAAAGATAAGTGTAAACATGCATGCATATAGAAAAACAATGTGTAAGCTACACAAACAATGTAAAATCTACCAAGCAATATAGTGATCATGAAAGAAGATAAAGTAAGCTACACAAAGTGGGGTGCGAAACATGGGACATCACTCATGATGTCGTAAGAAAGGTTAGGCTATCATGGACACAAAATGAAAACAATTATGCACATTAAACAAAGGGCAAGGCCCGCATACAAAAGGAAAAATAGCAGAAATGTAACAAAAAATATGGAAGAAAATATCCCCTGCATAACAAATGCTACACATGAAGCACCCGTTAGCATGTTAGAGAGATACCTAGTATTTCAAAATCTTGTATAACCAAGTAATGTAAAATGCTAAGTGTAAAATGAAACAATAACACATGTGAGAGACGAATGTGGATGCCCCCAATGACAAGTGTAGGAAGTGTATAATGTGAGCATCCATGTTGTGTGTAAGAGACCTGTATCTGTGATCACAAATAGAAAAATGTGTGAATGGGAATGTGTGTATGATATAGATAAATGACATACAAGTAAGCTAACTAGCATGTGTATTAAAGTGACCATGAACAAGAAAAAGTAATCAAGAGTATAAGCAGCCATAATATATAGTATGCTATGGATGGATGGAATGGAACATAAGATTAAGTGATAGGAGTCGTGTGCCCCCGAGTGGATGGAATTCTATTCAATGAGGTTCATTTAGTTTTCCCCTCAATAGTCAAGAATGAACCATATAGGATAGTGCGTTATAGGGAAATGGTTGAATAGTGTGTGTTGTGTCTAATGCATTGTTAAGAATGTGTATGTGAAGTGATGAGATGTGACCTAGATATGATGTTTGTGTGAACCCTATAGCTGAAGTGTGTATAACAACCAGATGAATGTATGAGTCATAATTTAACCTAAGTCTATATCACTATAAGATGAATGGGTGAGTGATGATTTAGCCCTAAGCGTATATCACTACGGGATGAGGAGTGGTGATGTAACCTAATGTGTATACCACTACAAAATGATAGAAGAAGTGGTGATGTAGCATAAAGTGTATACCACTAAAAGATGATGGGAATAGGTGACCATTTATTGTAAATCGTATGTCACTAAGATAGGATTGTCACATGATGAAAGGTTGAATAGTAGATGTGTGATGAGTGTAAGGTCTATTTGATTTGTAAACCCTCGGTAGTCGAGTATGAACTAAGGAACTAAAGTGTGTCATCGGGTAGTGAATGCAGTGCATAGAAGACAATGTAGTATATATAATGATAAAATACAACCATATGATGAGTGGAATGTGTAAATATGCTACGTGCATAATGAAAATGCAAGGTGAATAGAATGTGTGAATACACGATATGTAGGATGTAAATGCAAGAGGTGTAGAATGTGTAAAATGACATGTATGTAGACAGACTACAAATGTAGTATATAAGATGATGCTATGCTAGACTCATATAGGATGAAGAATAGGATAGTATGTAGCATATATGGTAAAACGTGTGTGTAATATGAATGGTATGTAAATGCAATATGTAGGATAAGTAGTATAGAATGTAAGATGCGTAGAAAATGGTGTGTGCCTAATGATGACTAGCATGATGTATGATGCATAAATGTCAAAATGTTGTAGAGTGAATGTAGAATGTATGGTGCAAGATGTGTAATATAGGTGTCTTGCATGGTTTTTACCTTTTAGTTTTCTTAATTTGGTTCGATGGGTAACAACCGAGCTTAACCTTGATATGGCGGGGTTTCTAGGGTACCCAAAATGTTGATTGTGTTTTTCTTACGCATTATGTGAAGTAATGGATCAACGCTTATTTTTCTATAAAAACTTACAAAGATCACATTTAAACAAAAAAATGTTATTGCTTAGAAAATGGCTTTAGATTTTATTGATTTTTGTGATCGTGCTACAAGATACTAAGTTAGAAATGTGACTATCACTTATTTAAATTAGATACATATATAAATAATATTAGTAATCATTTAAAACCATAAATCATACTCCTAGTCTATGTAAAGTTTCTTAGTCACATTAGAGGCTATAGAATCAATTATTTCTTCTTCCCCTGTAGTGGTGGTAGTATCTAGAACGGAAATATAATCCTCCACAAATAAATCAAAGGATTCTTCTAGGGTGTTGAAGAGGTGAGCGAAGGGAGTGTTTGTGCCTAATATAATGATGTGGTTGTGGTCTTCAACTATAGGTGTTATGTTGCGGTCGTCTGATAAGTCTAATCTTGTCTTGTAAGTGTGCTTGTACTACATGTGGTCTGTATGAAGCCTTATAGCTTCATTGTACATGTCCTAGAATGTTTCGGTGGCCTCCCATATGTGTTGAGTTGTTGTGAAGATATCCTCCAGATGGTGAAAGGGTATGTTTTGAATCGCATAGAGCTCAAGATCATGGAGGAGTTCATATTGCTCCCAGTAGAGTGGGTGTCAGATGAGATTGGAAAATCACCAATATCAGTTTGTAAGATAATTAGAGCCTTCTAATACCATTTGAAGACATCATGCTAGACAAAATATTAGTAGATAAAAGAAAAAGATTTGCATTTTGGTTAAGTTCAGTAAAAAATAGTGAAAAAGCCTAAGAAAATTGGAATTGCTAGAGATTCAAGGAAATTGTAGGTGATTGGGGTAATCATTAGCAATTACTGTGAAACTAGACTATTCTTCTAAACATATTCAAAATAAATTACTTAGCTATCAATTTTATCAAAAATGAGAATTAACAAGGTGTAATTGATCCGAAACAAAAACGTACCTGATTTTGGTTTTTTAAAATGATCAAAAATGAAAGATTTACCTTGCAGGATGTTGGTGTGGTAGAGGAATGGAAATAGATGGTTGGAGAGGAAAATGAGCAATTTTTGATGAATTTGATGTTCCTCGGACAATGTGGTGTTGAGTTGTGTTGATGTAGAATGCTTGAATTCTGATGAGTTGAAAACGTGACAAAGTGTACCTATAAAACTTGTGAATTCATTCCTCCTCCGAAAAGAGGTATAAATGTATGTATTTATAGGTCGCGGTGATCGGGAAAATTTCCAGTAATTACGGAAGATATTTAGTTTATTTAAGAAAAAAAGAATTTTTTTTTTCAAGTGAGATAACTTCGAGGTTGTTAAAGTGGTGGCGTAGGTAAATTTGGTTAGGATAAGAGGAGTTAATGGTTTTAATGAGGTTTAATTAGTTAATGTTTTTGAAAGTTTAGTTAATTATGAGTAAGTTAGTATTTATGGAAGATGTAGTTAATTAGGAGTTAGTTAGTGTTTATGTAAGGTGTAGGTAATTAGGAGTGAGTTAGCATTTATGGAAGGTGTAATTAATTAGGAATAAATTATTATATTCGGAAGGTGGTTTAATTGGTTGATGAGGTGTTATAGTGAGGTGTAAAAGGTGGGAATATTTTAATTAATTAAATTAATTAAATAATTTAGATGCGAGGGTGTGTGATTACTTAATTAATCTAGAGATGATTTAAGAGGGCGTAAAGTTATAAATGTGGTGTTTTTGAGTGTAGGTGCTTCTAAGTCAAGGGATGCAAATTTTTGGTGTTTATATTTGCCCCTTTTTGTCTGGAGTTTTTGACAATTTGCTAGACAAAAATGATAAAAAAATATTGTGTTGGTATTGGTGAATCTATGTGTAGCGTAATATAGTGAACACAAGTGTGATTTTTATTTTTCAAAAGGGATTTCCCAAATTGGAGAGGGTGTAAAGCAAGATATTGGTGAATCAATTGTCGGGGTGGCTAATGGGTTCAATGTTAGGAGACGTATGATCCGTATTTAGGTAAAATTGTTGAATGGGAAAACCGCTGATGGGGGCCAAAGGGCTCATCTCCCATAGATGTATGACAAGTATCGATGTTGTGACTATGTTATTGAGGGATAGGAACTTTTTAGAAGCATGACATACTTTGCAGAAGCCAAAATGACATATTCTTGGGCAATGTAGACATGGAAGACCAAAATAGGGCAATAAATCAATGATTAAGGAAATCGCTTAGTGATTTCCTCAATCGCTAAGCGTTTGAGTTCGTAGAAAATTTGGGGGTATAAATACCCAAATGGATTTTTTATTCATCACTTTACACTATATAACGACATTAACCTTGTCAAAAAAAAAAAACATTTTTTTCGAGAAAATAGTTGTTGAATGGCCTCCTCTAGCAACAAACAAAAGTCGGTCCTTGTTGAGGTACGCTCTAATCATGTTTTGGCTTAGTTTTTCATGGATTTTAGGGATTTTTTAGGGTTTTAGAAGGATCTAGGGCCATATCGAGACGCATGTATGCCCTAGGAAAGCTTACAAGAATCACTAGTGATTCTTCAATCGCTAGTGATTAAGGTGAATCCCTAGCAATTCACCTAAAATTTAAATGGTTGATGTTTTGAATGAGAAAATGTGGTTTTCGATCAACATGTTTAACTTTATTGGATTTTAAGATATGTTTTATTTATTAGGCTTGTGTTTTGTGAGGATATTTTATAGTTGTAAGTCATCATTTTTCAAAATTTTTACATCGTTATTAATGTTCATTTTTATGTATGTGTTTTTACATATAGACGCTCATTTGACCATCCGAGATCACATCCCCTTGATGTTAGATGAGGCCCAAGAGGCTTTTCGATGATGAATGGGACCATTTAGAGGATATGGGGTTTGGTGGGATGAGGTTTACAGGCATATTTATAGATGTCGCAACTTGATACTTGCATTGCTAGAGCGGTGGAATCCTTCCACCAACACATTTTGCTACCTATAGGGATATGACCATCACCCTAGAGTATTTTCATCATATTATCAGAATTTTAATTAGGGGGAGCTTGTTTACTGTATTTTAGATTTAGAGAGAGGGGATATTATGTAACGATTAAATGAAGATGAGGCTGGGTGTGAGATACTCCTCGGGAGCTTTTGATTATCATGCCTTGTATGAGGGTGAGAGAGAGGGGTGCCCAAAAATGACTATGATGATGTTGGACATATCATGTTTCAAACTTCTAGATTTAGGAGGTGGGAGATTCCCATGGATGATGATGGGGGTAGTTGCGGAGATGATGAGCACCATAGAGAGTTTTGAGTGGGCTCCTACCTTGTTAACACATACATATAAAGAGTTGTGGGATTGGACAATCCAAAATCATTGTGGAATTTATGTTGGATTCTTATTGCAGTGTTGAGCCCATGATCACATTTCTATTTCTCACCTATTTGGATTGCCTAGTGTTATAGAGATGAGGCACCCAAGCTTTATGAGATTGAGTGTGAATCTCGGAAGAGGGAGGAAGGCCAGTGGCTTACCTATTATAGAGACTTGATATTTGGATTATAGATTGGGGATGTGATTTGGCATAAATATGTGTATTTTCATGATGGAAAGACTTTTATGGAGATTTATTGTTCTTACAAGATGACACTTGGGCCAAGGCCTATAAAGTGATGAGGATGAGTCAATACACTTTACTCGAGTGATGAGACCATTTGGGTTGGTTCAAGACAACCCCAAGGATCTAGTTTTATATAGATGGGAGGATGGGGATATCGATACCCAATAGGAAGTTGTGACAGTTCCAACACCCATTGTTGAACAACTAGGTGTGATGGGTCTAGACAAGGATGGTCATGTGGTGTTGATTGATGATGCGGGGGTCATCCCATATTTTTCATCTTGGTGGTCTCGTTCATTGAGGAGTTTTGAGAGGATGAGGGAGGTGAGAGGGAAGCCCAATTAGTTAGATGAGTATGGGCTTGAGAAGAGGAAAGAACCAAGGAGGGTGGTGATGCCGATGAGGAGAGGGTCTAGCCAAATCCTTCTATGGCTCTAGATATTGTTATAGTCACGATCGAGAAGGTTGTGGTGGAGGGAGAGAGATTCCACTTAGAGGGAGTGAGATGACTTAGTGGGAGTACGAGACCCTCTTATTAGAGAGAGATATGGCTTGATCATAGAGCGTAATGGGCTCTAAGACCAACTTGTACATGTATCCTTTGATAGGACCTGGTAAAGGAATCGAGAGAGATACTTTTTAGAAGACCTTATGGATCACAAGGCCTTCTATTTCTGGCACAAAGTTATCAATGTTGGTTAGAAAGAGAGGGGAATTGTAGGACTTTCTAGTATGATTGTGATGTTCCATTACCAGGTTATGAGAGTAGAGAGCTACGTGGATATGATCATCAAGAACTACCCTAACGCCACTTTTTATGTTGATCATATAGCTGCCCAAGGGGTGCCATAGTAGTAGTCAAGCCCGGTGATAGTGTGGAAAGTGTGGGGTACCCATCACGGAGAATTCCGAGAGGGGATGATGGTACATGAGGAGCTAGTTGTGCTATAGTGGGAAGCTCTCCCAATCCTAAATTGATGGACTTTACCATTTGATTGTGGGCTCATAAAATCCCTTTTTCCTATGCATGACATTATGTTGATTTTATGGATAGTGGACTTTGACACACACACACACACACACACACACATGATGCTAATGATTTTAGTTCTTTTGTTAATTAGGATCTATTGGGCCTCAAAATATTGGCTAAGTACCAAAGGGCACATGTGTGTAGGTCTACTAAAGAATAAGGGTGTGCGGGAAAAGCATGCAGGAAAGGGGTTTTAGAAGGGTTTATTAGAAACCAAGGTGCACATGCAAGGAAGAACAAAGGATCTCAAGACTTAGCCATATTCAGCTCTCTAAGAAGCACTTGAGGAAAAACATGACCCAACTAGGCGTGCTGAGTGGATAAGGTGCTATCCTAGTGACTTGGTGGTCAAGGAAAGAATATTCCATGCATGGAATATTCCAAGAAATACATCATTGTAGAAAGTGGAGAGCTCGGATTAGAACAAACATGCTCTATTGAATGAAAACATGGATACTTGGTATTCGATCTACTCCTAGAGAAAGTCATGGTGATGGGTGCTAAACCTATTTATAGAGATGCTCTAAAGCAAGGAAGACACACCTGAATGAGAGAGAGGTCAATGAGGGAAAGTTTTAGGATCATCATAGAGAGGATGAAAGGTGAATCTCTATAGAAAAGAGTAGGAGATTCTAAGGGCTGGAATTATTATTAGAGGTCTATAGGAATGATATCATATCGAGAGGGATGGGTCTATGAAAATTTATGTAATATGGGAAGCATAGATAGGGTCTCGATACATGATTCATGTCTGCCTTGATAAATTTTCTTAGTTATGACCCTTTTTGTAATGTGGTGGAACTATGATTAATATAAATATATATTCTAATTATATTGTTCATGGGTGCAAACCCTAGTATTTTTCTTATTTCATGACTTAAATCTTCTCTCTGTATGATGTTTCTCTTATCTAAATGGGTATATTGATATAATAACTCATCCTATGCCTTGAAGGTATGCATGATCATTTACTTTTCTGTATTTAATATGTTATCTATAGTGCCCATTTTAACAACCACTTGAGACCCAAGAAATAATATAGGATTAGCTTAGAAAATTATGGATTTTTTTTTATTAGAAGTATCTACATTTAGGTTGCCAAACATCAGTTTTCACTAACAGGTTCTAGAACAAATCCTATTTACCAAAACACAAGTTTCCTTTATTAACTTATAACAAGTTCACAAGGTTCCAATTTTAGGGTTACATGTTTTAGTCAGGTTCAGGGAGTAATTTTACCCCCATACCTGCTCTCTAACAGGATTAGAGTTTCAACTAGATTTTTCTCTTACTTAATGCTTCCAAAATTTCCCTAAACCATTCCCAATGGATAGAAAATTTTCTCACCTTTCAGTGATATAAAAAAGTCCTCCTAACTCCTTGCAGAACTCAAGATATGAGTGGGTAGAGTTCTAAGGTCAAAATTTCCCATAGAGGGACACGTGGCAAGAGGAGGGGGAATGCGCCTTGGGCGGTTTGGTGGGTTGTGGGGTGGCATAGGGAAATTTTCCCACTACAAAGCTCAAAGACACAAAGTATTCCATGCCCTCGTGGGTCCCTAGGTGGACATGTGTCAAGTCCGGTGCCAAGCAGGAAAGGAGAAGGGAAGGGCGGAGTGGCGGGTGGATTTAGTACTTTGCGCCAAATGAAAGGGGAAAAGGGAGAAAAAGGTGCGTAAGACCACACACCTATGAAACGACAATTCCGAAAGGAAGGCGGAAAAGCAGGTTACGGGAGGAAAATTAAATTTTTCCAAAATCAAAACAATAAAACAAAAAGAAGATGGAGGTCCGCCCTCCCACCTCCACCTCAAAGTGCCACGTGGCATGCCCCCATTGGCCATAGGCCGGTGGGGTCAAAAAGATAATTTTTCCCAAAAATTTCATAGGAACAAATGCTAAAATGAATCATGCCTCTGCTTTAGCCCCTAGAGGACACGTGCCGCCCTCTGATTGGCTGCGGTCCGAGTGGAGGAAAATGGAAAATTTTTCCCAAGTAAAATTTTCCAGAAGAATAAGTTTTAAGTAAAAAAAAAAAAGTTTGCCCTTCCACCATGCCACGTGGCAGCATGTGATTGGCTGCGGGCCAATGGGGTGGTGGGGTAAAATGGGAAAAATTTCCCAAGGTAAAATTTTCAAAGGGATAAGTTTTAGAATTGGTCGCCCCTCCTAGGGTGCCACGTGGTAGGCCCCGATTGGTTGTAGGATGGCGGGGCCACGGACCTTTTGGGAAATTTTTCCAAAGTCAAAATTTAAATTTTTCTATAGTTAGATTAAATCTTATTATTATTATTATTATTTTTGAATGCCAAATTGAAGTAAAACTTCAAATGGCCATAACTTGAGCTAGAAAGCTTGGTTTTGGGAAAACAAGGACTTTTCAAAAGCCCTCGATGCCCTCTTTGCACAAGAATCATTAATTTTGGAAATTGATGAAGTTTTAGAGGTCAATTTAATGAAAACAATCTATAGGGTTTTAATTAGTGAACTGACAGTTTTCAAATTCTCAATTTGGTTAAATTAGAACTCCTCCACTCAACATGTCGAACAAACATGGAGGATTAGTCTAGGGAGGGTTTAGAGTGTTTTAGGAAGATTAATTTGTCTAATTGATTTCAATATTTTATTTCTCTCGACAATAGACAGAAAAAATGACCCAAGGAGGAATTTGATTAAATTTTGCAATGGTTATATTGTTTCCTCGAGTTTTCTTTGTCAATTTGGATTCCTAAATGTCTTAGCATGTTAACTTGTAAAATTTTTAAGTTGATTACTAAGTGCAGGTCTGAACTGTTCATTTTATTAAAATGTGAATTGCCAGAATGAAGTTTAAAGCAGTGAACTGTTTCTTTTAAATTTGTTTATCAATTTTGTCTTTTGAAGGTGCATATGATCCCTAAACTAGTCAAATACATTTAATTAAAACCAATCAACCATTCAATAACAATTTTGCAAAGTCTTATTTCTAAATGCAACTCATTCCAAGAGAACAATATATTGTCTTTTATTTCATACGCATGCTTCTTTTCCAAACAACAAATTACAATCTTTAACAGCAATTTCGAATCCAATACTCAATGCAAACTTGAGGAGAAGATGCAATCTTTTATTGATTCAACAACTACATCTTTACAACTTATCATTTTTCCATTTTGATTTGGTTTCAAAATATAAAATACAATACATATAATATCATTTACATTTCTCTTCCCAAAACAGATGACAATTATAAATCTCCTTTACATTTCTCAATCCAATTTCAATCTTACATTGCCAACACAAGTGTCTTCACATTGCAAACATTATACAACTCATCCACTCAAGGTGGGAAAGGTTACAATAAACTTTGCTCAAAAGAATGGGATTGTCAAATCAGTAACTTATTCTTACTCCAAAAAGGTAGCATGCTGATTTCTCCATCTTTTTTTTTTATCACAACAAGGAAGGGGGAAAGGCAACGCTCTCCACCCAACCAAGACATCCAATGAGAAGGGAGAATCCATCCTTCCTCATTGGCCCCGAGCCCCAACCATATTGAAATAGAGCATGAAAATCAACACATGGCAACAATGGCTTCTACAACAACAAGCAACATTCTTCACATTGCATACAACAATAAGAAAATACAGTCCAAGTAAAAAGACAACAGTTCCCAACTACATTTGAAATCATTCACACAACACATAGGCTTGATCAAGCAAGCCAACAAGAGCAAGAACTATGGGGAACTACTTATGCCTCCCTATTTGGAATTGGGCATCCACCAAAATCATACCGCCAATAAACATATCAAATCCCATAAACCTTATATCTCCCAACCCCTCCTTATGCCCCCAAAGTTTCTCCTTACCCCCCAAGAGTAAGAAATGCAAGCAGTTTCTTTTCCAAGGTGGATCCCAAACCAAAACTCCCTCCACAATAAAATAGATGCCATTGGCATTCCCTTATGCCCCCATATGAAATCCCCATAGCCTTCTCCTACACCTTGTCCTAAGCAGTCTACCCAACCAGCCAAGAATATAAAACACAATCACCATTTAAACATGCATGCAAGAGAAAGAAAACATTTAAAAATAAAAACAAGCTCAAGATCCTACCTCTCCATACTAGAGTTTGTTCCAAGCTCACAAGCTTTCCAAAATTCCAAATACAGTCCAAAATCAGCAAGTTTCAAGTATGCAAAAAGACTCCAAGCTTCCTCCACAACAAGCTAAAAAAATCCATTAAAAATGTGCCCCCAAGAGGAAAACAACAAAGTTTCAACAACCATAAACAAGCAAGGAGTTTTAATTTTAAAGGAGATGGAAGAGAAGAGGATGATGTGGATCCATGTGGGATGCCACATAATTCTTCCTCAACCCTAAAAGGAACAATAACCAAATCGTACCAAGCCAAGAACACAGATGCTAATCAAACACCACGATCTATAAGATGAAAGTAGTTCACCGTGAATAACTTTACATAAATCCTTTGCAAATAAATGAGAAGTAATATCATATATTATTATGGAACTCAATGTAATAAATTGAGAATGGCGTTGCTTAAATAAGCAAGGAATAACAATCTAGGAACCATTCAAGGTCGTAGATCAAGCCATAAATCAAGGAAATAACTAGTCATCAAAGAACTAGTCAAGACCATAGATTTAGGATATAACTAGACATCAAGGATCTAGTTAATACCATAGATCAAGGAAATAACTATACCTAACAACTAGATAATATCTCCTAATATCTAAATAAGATAAAATAAATATCCACACACATAAGTGGGTGAGGATAAATACAATAAAGGTAAATAAAGTACCTAGGTGAACATGAGCTAAGGTAAATACCTACTCTAACATCCCCTCAAGTGAAGCTAGGGGCCAAAATAGAAGTGGCATGTCCATAGTATGAGTCTCGAAACTAGGCCTTATGAGGTACTCATGTACAATAACTGGGAAAAAGGGACACCACAAGGTACCCAAACTAGTAACAACAAAGTAAAGAGAGTAAAGACCCGCTCCAAGGCATCCCAAGAATATCAGCTCAAAAAACTCATACAATGCTGAAGAAGTTTGGTGTGCACTATCGTCTAAATCCATTGCTCGATCACAAAACTTAAAACATTCGACACCTGGGTTTCACCAAAATAGCTCCACACAAGGAGATCAAAAGAGTGATGTCGAAAGTGTAAAAAAACACCAAATATAATTCAATCAACTACTATAAATAAGTGTGCCGTGATCCAAGAATAAAAACCAAAGCAACAAGATAAGGACAAAAACTCTAGAGTGTCATCATCCAAGAAAGGCCAAGGTAACAAGGCAAGGACATGAAACCCGAAGAAGCAGGATCAACACCACACCCTCCCCATTGTTGAATGGGTGGAGTGACACTACAAATCTCTATGAGTTGTCAAAAAAACTACTCCAACACTTGGAAAACTAATACTAGAATACACTAGAATATATCCCCATAAGAGATATTGTCATCATGCCAAAATTTTCAAAAATACAAATACAAAAGCTCTCAACAAATAAGAGAGATACACTACACCGCTAAAGAAATATGCTCAAAACAAGAAGCATCACAATACAAAGGATATGAAAAGTGGAACAAGAGGCCGAATAGTGGAGGAGCCACACTGTAGAGTCCTCTCAATGAATGCCTATGTCACCACCACGAGTGATTAGATATCCACCCAAAATCAACACGGATGGATGAAGAATATTCCCTGCATATGACTTGGTGCAAAATGCACAATGGGTGCATGCGAAAAGAACATAAGAATATGTGTCGGGTTGATCATGTCGAAAACTGAAATATAGGTTTCTCAAGCTTGAGTGAAGATGTAGAACTCATGTGTTTCTTAGGATCCTCAGAAAGAGTCAAGCGAACAAAAAGAGCTCTATCAATGTGTGATCCCAATGAAGTATCTGCTCGAAAACCAATGTCATGACGAGAATTCCACTTAACATGTGGAATAGAGGAAACAATACCCTATGAATGTCTTCCAATGACTCCACTAGTGAGACCCATATAATGGAGCATGCGAGAACTAAATGTAGTAGTATGCTTCTCAAAAAGCCATGCAGCTGAGCAGAAATAGGATACACAACATGTGGTATTGTAATAGGCACATATGTGGAAGAGCATGCGAATAAGTTTATAGGTGTATGAGCATCAAGAGTAGGAACAAACTCAAATACTGACAGATCAATGTCAGTGGGTTCAGGAGCAATAGCTGCAAGTGGACTAGGAGTATGGTTGTGGTTGTCCACAATATGATGGTGATGTTATAGGCTAGTAAGTTTTTTTTGGGAATGTATTATTGTATCCTTATCATGAATGAGTGATTGTAGAAGAGAATTTCACTTCTTGAGTGATCTATTTTCTTCCACAAATTTTACAATATCCTCTTGAAGTTCACACACTTCAGAGAAAAGCATATCATTCTCAAAATCCATGATAGGTACAAATTACAACTCCCAAAAGTTTAGGACGTCAGGCTCAGCTGAAATTGCATCCATAATTGATTACAACACTCCTCCATATTTGAAACTTTATAATTATAGTGCAAGTATCAAAATAAATATTTTCAATAGAAAAATCATGAAAAAAAGAAATTTTGCAAAAAAAAATGGCACTCAAAACCGAGTTACCGATCAAAAGTTACAAGCTTTTAATAGTTTTCTCTGTTATTTATTTTAGGTGCCACTAAAACAAAATAAAATGTTGTTTCCTTCACCACACAAATAAAATTAAAGGGTGCTGAAGTTAAATTAGGAATAACAAGCTTTAAGCCCTCATATGACCATACCATATGACCAAGGGTTAAGGATTTTAATGGGTGCAGATTTTCCCGAAATAGTAAAAACGTGCACAACATCCGTAGACCCCTGCAAAAAAGGAAAGATCCAAAACCTTCCTACACAAAAATCGAGACAGATACTGCTTTGTAACTAAAAATTACCTATGCACATCTCAAGAAATCCAACAGACCCAAAAAATAATCCCATGATTTTTTTCTTTACGGTGTGAATCTCGAGGCAGATCGGTGTGCTTCCGCACTAATACAAAAAACCCAAAAAAATGACCGCCTCCAAAAATGGTTGAGCTTACAATCGATCTTAGGATTTTCCCACCTTTTGGATTCAATGGAAGCCTCTTTTTGCATAAAAACACATGCAACAACAAAATATGACCAAATCCCAAATATATGAATATGCAATGAATTTATTTACAAAATAAAACTTACAGACGGATGTCAACAGCAATCTCCTTCTCTGATACCATGAAAGGAACGATAACTAGATCATACCAAGTGAAGAACACAGATGTTAATCAAAACCATTATCTATAAGATGAAAGCAGTTCACCGTAATAACTTTACATAAATCCTTTACAAATAAATGAGAAGCAATATCATATATTATTATGGAACTCAATGCAATACATTGAGAATGGGCCTTTCTTAAATAGGAAAGGAATAACAATCTAAGAACCAGTTAAGGTTGTAGATCAAGCCATAAATTAAGGAAATAACTAGTCATCAAAGAACTAGTCAAGACCATAGATTTAGGAGAGAACTAGACATCAAGGATCTAGTCAATACCATAGATCAAGGAAATAACTATACCTAATAACTAGATAATATCTCCTAATATCTAGATAAGATAAAAGAAATATCCACGCACATAAGTGAGTGAAGATAAATACAATAAAGGTAAATAAAGTACCTAGGTGAACATGAGCTAAGGTAAATACCTACTCTAACAAACCCCAAAAGTAAATCAACATCAATCACCAAATCACAATAAATAAAATGACAATATGACTTACACACTCCAAAATGACCCATACTCCAAAAGGACTGAATTAAAAATATGTAAGAGAAGTGTAATTAAAACTTACAAATTGTCACTTCAAAATGCATTAAAAATGCCTAAATTTAACCTCCAAACCATAGGCATGGTTTGTGGATCATTTTAAGAGGTGTGGGACAAGTTTAACTTGTCCCACAAGCCTCCAAATTTGGCCTCCAAGGAAAAATTCGAATTCTTAAGGAGATGAAGTGTTTAACCTTCCAAAATCTTTCTTACATACTCTTACATTTCTCTTACACCTTCTTACACATTTCTTACACACTCTTACAACATTTCATTTAAGAGCAACCACTTTATTTATTACATTCTTATTGACATATTGATTTATTTATTTTAACACATGATTATTTACAACATTACCTTAAAAATCAACAACTTCATTAATTAGATTCTATATCCCAATTTAATTTAATTAAAGTTTAACTATATGATCTCTCACATTAATCTACCACATTTAAATTAATTACAAGAAGGAACACATTACTAATAAAATACAAACAACAATAAATAAAAAAGGAACACATTAATAAAATACATATCCCATGGTCACATATAATGGAAATTCCCCCCCATGGGAATCCCTAACAAACACACACACAAAACAGTTGCCATGGTGACCTTGTTGATTTCACCCAGAATTCTAATATGGTTAGTCTCCAGTCCCCCGACATTGTTGTGATTTTTAACCTACAAAAATGCAAATACCTCCTTCGGCCTCATGGCCATATCAGAACATCCAAAATGATATAAACAACATTTCAAAATTATCTAAACACATGAATCACAACAATATCAAGAATTCAACATTATCATTTTTAATTCATAAATCAACTATATCATCATCTATACTATTCCATACTAGGTCTACTCAAAATATCAAATGTCACAAGTCCAAATCAACATCTATAATATGTCCATGTCAAACAATATATCATCATCCACATAAAGGAAATGTATCTAGTAATCATCATGCATACTAACTGAATCCAGATCAATAATAATCCATGATCTAACATCTAACCATCATACTAACACAAAACATAATAGTGTCCATAATATGATCAACAATATCAGGATCAGTATCTAAAAGTGTCAAAGGGAAGTGGGCACTACATCCCCTCCCTTAGACTCGAATTCCTCCTGGAATTCACTGGAACAAATGTAGAAATTACACTGTAATACCGTGGCATCCTCCCAAGTGGCTACGGCCTCATAGTATCTGTCCTACTATACTCGTACATGATCAATCTCTACCTCGAAGGCCCGAGTCCTATGATCTATGATACGGATAGGCTCCATCGTCACCCGCCCCGATCCCGTACTGCAATGATGTCTAGTCCAACACATGAGAAGGATATGTAATGTACCTCCTAAGGATAGAAACATGAAACACATCATGTATGCGAGACAAGATGGGTGACAATGCTAGACGGTAGGCCAAAGGGCCGATACGCTCCAATATCTCAAACAGACTAATGAATCTAGGAGCTAACTTAGAACATTTTCCATAACGGGTAGGGCTCTTATGTGGCATAACACAAAGGAACACCTTCATGCCCTCATCAAAGCTACGATCAATCCTATCATGATCTGCATACTTCTTCTTCATGTCCTATGCCTCATGCAATCTCTATCCTATCAACATTACCCACTACTCCATTTCCTACAAAAGAGCTGGCCCGATAGATACTCGTCCTCCAACTTGTCCTAAGCTAAGGGGTGTTTTGCACTCTCTACCATATAATGCCTGAAAAGGAGCCATGCCTATAAAACTCGAAAACTATTATTATAGGCAAAATCCACTAAGTATAGGTACTCCTCCCACGTATATTTCTGATCCATCACATACATCTTGAGCATATCCTCCAAATATGATTCACTCGATTGGTCTATCCATCTATCTCGGGGTGATATATTGTGCTAAAGTTAATCCTCTTCCGAGGACATACCGCATGGTAGTCCAAAAGTTTGAAGTGTACAAAGGATCATGGTCACAAATGATCTTCTGCGAGAATCCGTGCAACCCGACAATCTCATCTAAATAAACTCATTTAACTACTCTTAACATATTATACAACTTGATGGTGATAGTATCAAGATGTACTATATATTCTTAGCATCACTACAAATTTTCTTTCTATATATCAAATTTGTTATTCTGGTTAAGGAAAGATAGTAACTTTTACACCACATGGAGTAGAAGTACAAAATTTATTAGAGCCTCATTCACTGGTTGCTCAGGGTATTGTTGATCATAGTTCTAGACTATATCACTTTGAGGGTTTTGATGACACTTATTCTATAGGGACAAGATTGGTTTCTCATGCAGATTCAGAGAGTAATCTTTGGCATGAAAGATTTGGACATCTCAATTACAAATATTTGAAGGAGTTGAGCACTCATGGTATGGTAGATGGTCTTCCTAGAGTTTCTTGTCTTGAGGGAGTTTTTCATGGTTGTGCATTAGGGAAAAAACACCAAGATCATTTTCCTAATAATTTTTCTAAGAGAGATTTTTCACCACTTGAGCTTGTGCATAGTGACTTGATGGTTTTTCCTACCCCATATTTCAATGGAGTTAAGTATGCACTTACGTTTATTGATAATTTCTTGAGGCGTACTTGGGTATATTTTCTCAAGTACAAAAGTGATGTTTTTCACACTTCAAAGTCTTCAAAGATTTGGTCGATAAACAATCTTCTAAGTAGCATAAAGAACCTTCATGCGATAATGGGGGAGTACTTCAAAGATAATGAGTTTTCTAACTTTTGGCAACCCAAGGCATTATTCACCATCATTCTATTCCTCATACTCCACAACGGAATGGTTTAGTAGAAAGGAATAATAGAACTTTGAAGGAAATGGCTAACTATATGATGCATTCTAGAGATTTACTCCTATCTCAAGCGGCGAACAGCTTATTTGTGCTAACTACATTTAGAATTACACACCCCATAGAACACTTGAGCATTTGACTCCAGAGGAAGCTTGGTCTAACACTAAGCCAAATGTCTCATTTTTTTGAGTCTTTGGAATCCATGCTTGGGCCTTTATGCCAAAGAAGAAAAGGAAATATTTAGATAAGAAAGAAAACCCTTGATCTTTGTAGGGCATTGTGAGTATATGAGAGCTTCTCGACTTCTAGATTTTGATACTCATGATGTTATTTTTTAAACACATATTCAGTTTGATGATTGTTTCACTCCTCATGATTCTTCATCTTCTTCCATTCCTCCTTCTTCTTCATCTCATCTTGAGGATATTTTATTTTAGGAGGTTGATGAGGAGGTTATATATTTTTTTGAGGATACTATTCCCACCGATGGTGTCACTATGCCTAAGTGGGATTGTACTAGAGTTTCGAGGAAGGAACTTTCATAGAGGATCTTCCACCCACTAGGCATCATCACACACATTCTACAAGTTTTGGACTTTTATGTTAGGAAGTTTATGAGGATCCACAGTATTTTTCAAAGGCTCATGGGATATAAGAGTGGGATGATGTGATGGTAGCTGAGTATTCTTCTTTGATGAAGAATCATACTTGGGATTTGGTATCTCTTCCTAAAGGAAGAAAGATGGTTAGGTGTAAGTGGGTATACCAAACCAAATACGCAATTGATGGGTCCATTGACAAGTATAAGGCTCATCTTGTTATAAAGGGTTTTTCACAAGTTGAAGGTATTGATTACTCTGAGACTTTTACACCCATTGCCAAGATGGATTTTATATGCCTTGTACTTGCTATTACTGCATCATAGGGGTGGCCTGTATACCAGATGGATGTGAAGAGTTCCTTTTACATGGATATCTACAAGAGGAAATATACATGGAGTATCCAAATGGATTTGTTTAGGATTCTTCTCTTGTTTGTAGGCTCGAAGGTATCTCTATCATTTAAAACAAACCCCTTAGGTTTGGTATGATAAGATGGATTCTTTTCTTCTATCTACTAGTTTTGTTCATTGCCACTCGATTATACGGTGTATCTCCGAATGTTGGTGAGGATCAAACACCATGATCAATAAGATTAAAGAAATTGGTTAGGAGTCTCATGTACTCAACCCATACTCACCCCGATATTTCATTTTGGTAGGGATTGTATCTCGGATTGCACATTCTCCTCGTAGTAGTCACTGGAAGGCTGCTAAAAGGATTTTACACTATTTATAGGGCACTTCCCACTTTGTCCTACACTACACTAGGGATTTTACTCAGTTGGTTGGGTATATAGATTCATGTTGGGTAGGTTCTATTGATGACAGGCGTTCTACTTCTAGCTATCTTTTCTATCTTGGTTCTTATTCAGTTTCTTGGGCATACAAAAAGATATTGCACTTTCATCTTCAAAGGTAGAGTATAGGTCAGAAGTTACAGTGAGTCAATATATTCTTTGGCTTCACTAATTATTGATAGATTTTAGATTCCCACAGGATTCACTGACTATAATTTGGTGTGACAACCAAAGTGTAATTCACATTTCTCGTAACCCAGTTGAGCACCAATGGAAAAAGCATATTGAGATACACATCCACTTCATTCACTAGCACATTCAAGATGGAGTTATTTTCTTGGAGTACATTCTAACTCAGCAACAGGTTGTGGACATCTTTACAAAGCCTTTTACATCACCTCGCTACCTTGAGTTGCGTGGAATGCTTGGGGCTTCATAATTTTTTCTTGGGGTGTGTTCATGAGAACATATTATTTCTTCTTCTTCTTTCTCTTTCCTTCTAGCAGATTCTTTCCTTCTTTTGGCTTGAGATTTCTTCATTGATATATTTAAATTAGTACCTCATCGGGCCTAGTTGCTAGGACTCATACTATGGACATGCCACTTCTATTTTGGCCCCTAGTTTCACTTAGGGGGTGTTAGAGTAGATATTTACCTTAGCTCATGTTCACTCGGGTAATTTATTTACCTTTATTGTATTTATCCTCACCCACTTATGTGTGTGGATATTTATTTTTTATTTATTTAGATATTAGGTGGATATTATCTAGTTGTTAGGTATATTTCTTTCCTAGATATATGGTATTGACTACATCCTTGATGTCTAGTGCTCTCATAAATCTATGGACTTAACTAGTTATTTGATGACTAGTTCTTTCCATGATTTATGGCTTGATCTACAACCTTGACTGGTTCTTAGATTGTTATTCCTTACCTATATAAGCAAGGCCCATTCTCATTTTATTTCATTGAGTTCCATAATAATATATGATATTGTTGATCATTTGTTTGCAAAGGTTTATGTAAAGTTATTCTAGTGAATTTCTTTCATCTTATTGATCGTGGTGTTTGATTAGCATCTATTTTCTTGGCTTGGTACAATTTGGTTATCATTCCTTTTAATTGTAAGTTTTCAAGTGCCTTATAATGGGAGATAGTGTTATGACAAAGGATAGGATACTGGAGTTATTAGGTGAACCTAGTTTAGAGACACGCTTTGAGGAGGAAGAATTAGAGGAGATACAGCTTGAGCACGCGTGCATGGAAAAAGAAAAAGGAAATATGGTCTATGTAATAGATGGCAAAGAGATGGAGAGTTTGGATGTTAACCATACTAAAGGTATACATGAAGTCATGGATAGTGTTGATGAGAGAGCACGCGCTTACCATGAGCCCTTGAAAACAAAGAAGGTTAACATTGGTTCAGAGGTAGAACCTAAGGAAGCTATCATTGGGGATTATTGGTCAAAGAAAGAGATTTCTAAGATCATTGACATTTTGCATGAATTTTAGGACTTGTTCCCACGCGGGTACCATGAACTTAAAGGAATTCACCACTCCTTGGGGGAAATGAGGATCAAGTTGAAGGAAGGTGTGTTTCCAATCTGAAAGAGGTCATATCGGATGAATCCAAATTTGTGCGTACGGGTCAAGGAAGAGATAGAAAAGATGATCGCTTCAGGAATCATTGAAGCTGTGGAGGAATCAGAATGGGTAACTCTAATGGTCATAAACATTAAGAAGGATAGAAGGATAAGGATTTATGTTGATTACAGGGACTTGAATGCAGTGTGTGTCATTGAACCTTTTCTAACCCCTTCACTAAATTTTTTTGGAAGGAGTAGTGAGCATGAGGTATATTCCTTCACATATGGGTTCTTAGGGTATCACCAAGTTAGGATTGCAAAGGAATATTAGAAGAAGAGAAATTTCACCATTAAATGGGGAAGCTTTGCCTACATAGTCATGCCTTTTGGATTGAAGAATGTGCCTTCCGTGTTCTTGTGCATTGTGGTACAAGCATTTTAGGACTTCATTCATAAGTTTCTACAAGTCTACCTGGATGACTAGACTATGTATGGACTAGTAAAAGATCATTGTGACAATTTGAGGCTGATGTTTGAGAGATGTCAGCAGTTGAGGATATCCCTCAACATTAAGAAGTGTGTTTTTTCTACTCCATTTGGAACCCTGTTGGGGCATATTATATGTAAGGAAGGTTTTCTTGTGGATCTTGCCAAAGTTGTAGTTATTATGGGATTGGGGGAGCCTACCAGTTAGAGCACAATGCATGGATTCCTTAGACATATGAGATACTATAGAAAATTTATCAAGGGATATGCCAAGATCGCCGCACCATTAGAGGATTTACTAAAACAAAAGTGTGCATTAAATTGAGAAGAGGCGCAATAGTTGGCATTTAACACTTTGAAGGATAGGCTTGTCATTGTGCCCATATTACGCTTTCCTTCTTGGGATAAGCCTTTCCATGTGCATGTTGATACCTCAGGGACAACCATTGGAGCAATACTAGCACAACTGGTGAGGGGATTGTTGATCACCCCCTTTGTTTGCAAGTAGAAAGTTGACACCAATAGAAAAAAATTACACAACTACCGAACATGAGAATCATCGCCAATGATCTACACGCTACATAAGTTTAGGTAGTATCTGCATTGGTAACACCATTCATATTCTACACGAGACCACATGGCATTGAAGTACTTGGTGAAAAATCCCATTTTGCAAGGGCGCATATGCCGTTGGGTCCTATTATTTCAAGAATTTGATTTTTCAGTTGTGGTAAAACCAAGAAATTTAGGACCTAATCATTTATCAAGAATTGACTCAGGAGGGAATGTAGAGCATTAAGGATACCATGCCAGACGTGCAACTATTTAGGTTATGGCACATTCCTCTGACTTAGAGGATATTACAATGTTTCTTAAAATGGGTGTGGCACCAGAAGGAATGAAGGATTTGGAGAGAAAGTAGTTGGCTATACACGTTGTGCCCTACATGTTGATTAGTGGAGATTTGTACAAGTTAGGACAAGATGAGGTTCTGCACCGATGCGTATTAGAACATGAGCACATTACAATTATGGAAGAAGCACATGGTGGGATTGCAGAAGGACACTATGTAGGAAATGCAACCGCACAAAAATCTACTTGTAGGGATTTTGTGGGAGAGTATCTACCAATATTGTATTGATTTTTGTAAGTCCTATGACGATTTCAGGTGCCTGGAAAACCTGAAAGGAGGGATGAGATGCCCTTAAGACAAATAGCCAATGTAGAACCATTTGAAAAATGGGCAATTGAATTTTAGGACCAATTTCACCTATCACACAAAGGACTGGCTCATGTTACATCATCACTTACACTGGCTACTTGACAAGATGGGAAGAGGTAACACCTACAAAGGATTGCACAACAACAACAACAACTAGATTTTTATGGGAGAACATAATCAGTAGGTATGGATGTCATTTAAGTCTGAGTAATGACAGGGTTACACATTTTCTAAATGAAATGGTTATAATGCTATTGGAAAAATTTATGGTTGCCCATCACAAGACCACCCCTTATCATCCCCAAGAAAATGGAACTATAGAGGCTTTTAACAAAATACTAATTCATACATTAACCAAAATTGTGACATTGGAAGAAAAGATTGGGATGATAAGGTATCATCTATTCGTCAGGCATACAGTAAACCTATAAAGAGGTTGAACAAGGCCACACCATTTCAATTGGTATTTGGAGTGGAGTCTATTTTACCAGTTGAATTTATGTTACCATCACTGTGTATAGTTCACGTAAGATGATTGGCCAATGAACAAGCACTTGAAGAGAGGATTGATAAATTAATGTAGCTAAATGAAAGGCAATCACTTGCTAGATGGAGTCAGAGGACTAAAAAATTCATGGCAAAAAGCATGACATGATCATCATATTAAGAACAAACAATTCAAGGTTGGGAAGATGGTCTAGCTATACGAATCCAAATTTTTATGCCATCCTAGGAAACTGAAATTCCATTGGTTAGGGACATATATCATCTCATACATCATTGATATGAGCACATGTGACTTAAAAGTGCTAGATGGGATGAGGTAAACATGCCATTTCAATGGGAGTAGGCTGAATCCCTACTATAAATAAGTCTTGTGTTTGTAAATAAGGTAGTTTTTCCAGTTAGCCTAAGATTTCCCTTAATGCATTTATTTTCCTTGTGTTTCCCTTTCTTGTTGCTTGTTCCTTTATTTTGTGCACCTTGTGCACCGGTGACCATTTATTACTTTCAATATTTGTGTATGCGAGAGGATCGCACATATGTTTTAGTGTGGGTGGAGTAGAGCGAAGTGAAATAGAGGTTGGAAGTGAAAGTTGTGTTTTAATGGCCCGGGTTAAAAGATGAAAAGAACATAGGGTAGTAGAGAGCATGTGGAAAAATGTGGAAGATAAATTTTGGTGTCAGGAAGGATTTACAAATACCATGTACAAAGGATGATAACTACATGAACAACACGAGGTAGGAAAGGGAAAAAATTAGGTCAAGAACTAAAGAAGTGCCTTCAAAGCACCATAGACACACATGTAAGAGTCTCTCGGTCAATAAGTATTTTTGTGCACCATAATGTTTTAGAGTTTTTTCACACATGATTGGGAGCATGGGTAAGAGTTCTTAAGGGAAGCTTTAGTGGAAAAATATGCATTTAATTCTAAGTATGTTGGTAGGTGGCATAGCATTTACTACGAGAGATAAAAAAATTATAAGTAAAGGGTTGGGAACATCATTATTTACCTTTCTATTATGAGATTGAAGAGCTCTTGTAAACTAGGGCATCTATGAAGAAATATTTGTGTGAAGGAAGAATCATAGAAATCTGAGTGCGTAACTAGGTTGATTTGCGAACTAGAGTGGAAGGAGTACATAGGTGTAGGGAAGAAGGTTTTAGTAGAGTACGCTATCTTGTGAAAGGGTTTTCTAGGTTAGGGTTTTTTATAGCTAAGGTTAAAGAATAGAAGGATTATTTTGTGAAGTTGAGCCATAGATTTGAGTAGAGTGAATAAGAGGAGAAAGGAAGATTTTTTTATCCCGAGAAGAATATGGCACCAAAGAAGGCAATTGTTTCACCTAAGGAGGACAAGTGAAAAGGAAAACAAACAAACTTCCACCACGAGTTTCAATGAGGAGTGGTATGCAGAGATGTAATAACCAGATGAATTGTTACTTGGGAAAGAATGCATATCCCATGTGAGGAAGATGGCTGTGAGCAACTACAACCATCTCTCAAGTACCATAGAGAAGCAGATGTCATTAGAACTGGTTTGTCTACTAAATAAGAGGACACTAGAAGGGATGTCGATCTATATTGATGAGGTGAAGTTAAAATTGGAGAAGTTCGGGTTGTTGCAATTTTACGAGTTACACTATTTTGGCAAGCCCGATTGGTTATACCAATGGTTGATGTCATGCATGCATGAGGACCACTTCTACTTTGTGGGCCATAGAATGCACATAACTCCCTAACGAAGGATACGAAAAGAGATTATTTAGAGGATGATATTAAGAAGACCTTGGAAGAGTATGAATATAAGAAGGGGTCTCACTACTTTGACATCCCTGATATCTTTGACCTAGTGATGAGGATGGCCGTGTGCCTTGTAGCCAAGATAAATGGTTAAGAGAGGTGGACACAGGTCAACAAGGCCTGGATGAATGTGTGTCAAAATTTTTCATAAGGAACCATCTATAACCTGTCCGCCTACATTTCAAAAGAGATCATCAACACCGCACAAGAAGGAGATAAGATTATGTTTGGAAATGTTCTTCTCACCATAATTTTCTCAAAATTGGAGTGCCCGATGGGTAGGAAAAGCTCATATGGGAGTATCCAGATGAAGACCCTCCCCACAAAGAGGTTTAAAAATACACATGTGACACCATGATGACCACCCACAAGGTATGCTTGGAGAAATGGTACAAGAAAATGCGCGATGTATTTGGGGCTGAGTGGAGGATACCTAAATAGTTGCCAACACTAGTAGATGGAGAGCTGAGTTTGTTATCTATCAACAATTTTTCATCGGCAGGTTCACTCTGTCAGATGGGACCAAGAGCCCATGGTGTAAATTGCCCTTCTCTTTCACTACACAATATTTCCAAGTAGGGGTCAACCACTTCAAGGAAGCTAAAAGACTAAGGTTTTACCTTAGCAAGGTGGACCATGACCACTGCGACTTATAGAAAAAGCTCGTATACCCCAAGAAGCACAATTATGTGGAGAAGTATGTCTCCCATGAGGTGTGCATGAAAAAACCCATGACACTACCAATAGCTAAAAGAATCGCAACAAGAGTATACTTGCACATTAGGCTAGAGTATGAGAAGGGTGCTTACTTGGAGAATGATGTCTCCATCCCAGAGGATCCCACTTGTAAGAAGAAGGTTAAGCTAGGAAAGAGTGAGAGGGAAGAGATGTCAGAGAAGAATGAACCAAGTTTGTAGACAACACAATCTATAGGCGCACTCTGAGGCATGCACCAAGCCGAGAACATATGTGCATAGGAATAAGTCTCATGTCAAGGAGAAGGAAAAGAAAACTTTGGAAGAGATGTTAGAGCAAGAAGTGTCACCAAGGAAGTAATCACCTACTAGAGAGGAAGAAAAGGAAGAATCCCCAATTAAGAAGAAGCATAAGATATCGGAGAAGGAAGACTCAGAAGATACGAGAGAGCTTGGAGGCCTACTGGGGGGCAAAAGAGACGACAATGAGGATGAATAATTTCTTGATCATCTTGTGTACGATGTACATAACTCTTGGAGGAAGAAATAAGTGAAGAAAAAGGTGGAGAAGAGGAAGGCACTCAAGTAAAAGGGGAGAGTGAAGAAGTAAATACTAAGGATCTAGAGGACCCCCACCTCACCAAGGAGAAAATAAAAGAGGCTACAAAAAAATAAGTAGTGGGTATAATAGAGAAGTTAGTGGAGCGGGGAAGTGGAGTGAAGCCCTGGTGAGATACTCAATAAAATAGAGAAGGAAAGCTTAGGAAAGGAGTATTGAAGCATGGGTGGATATCCCACCTAGCACCAAGCTTTCCAAAAGTAGCACACACTGGAGGAAAAGGTATGGTAGCAGCAAAGTACCAGTAATGAAATCACTAGTATAATTCAGATTATGAGCAGCAATCAAACACCAAATAACACAATATTTCAGAATAATAATCTCAATATGCAATTATAATAGCTTCACCACTTCGAGGGGCAACCTCTAAACCATATAATAAGACTCAAATTCTCATATGATGATGAACTACTACATACAATCCCTATATATACTATTCATATGTTATGGCCATCACACAGGATGACCTATTAAGTATGAGAAAGTATAAATGATATCATAAAATGATATGGTAAGCCACAAATTGGCTACTCATATTCTAATACAAGCAATAGGTTAAGGGCGTAGCATGCCCTTCCCCTTCAAACCAATGTTGTCCTCAATGTTGAATAATCCTAGATGTTCTTTTGAAAAACTTCATCCTCCCGGGTTCAGATCTTCTATGCTCGATTCTTCCACTTGATCAAATATTCCTTAATGTCTCTCGGTTCTCAACCTCTTAAGTACATGTTTATAGATCTTCTCGGCTCCAAAATGATTCTTCCTTCCTCGTCAAGTTACGGTAACTCCTCTCTGGGATTCAAATTTCTGTCCAATAACCTTCTTTAGGTATGAAACATGGAATCTTTGGGTGTATGTGTGAAGATGGAGGCAACTCTAGTTTATAAGCAACACTGCCAATTTTCTATAGAACCTAATAAGGGCCATAGTATTTAGGTGCAAGTTTTTTGTCCTTTTTCTGTTGCTTTAGAGACATCTATTTGTAAGGCTGGAGACGTATAAAAACCTAGTCACCAATTTCAAAATGTCTTTCACTACGATGTTGATCTACTTGTTGTTTCATCCTATTTTGTGTTAATGCTAAATTCTCCTTCAAACTAGCCAAAACATGTTGTTGATGTTGAATGTGTTCCTCAACATCTTTGACCTTAGTTTGCACCCTCAAGGAGGAAGTGATAGAAGGTGGATGGTAACCATATAATGCTAAAAATGGGGTCATTTGAGAAGAGGTATGAAAAGATGTGTTATACCACCATTCTGCAAGTGGTAGCCATTTAATCCATCTTTTCTTGCTTATCTGATACAAAACAACATAGATACCCCTCTAAGCATTTGTTGACCACTTTCATTTGCCCATTAGTTTGAGGATGATAAGATGAACTATGAGCTAGCTGAGTACCCAAACATGAAAATAATTCCATCCAAAAATTACTTTTGAAGATAGGATCTTGATCACTTACAATTATCTTTGGGGTTCCATGTAGCCTTTGAACTATCTCCAAAAAAATAGCTATGACTGTACTAGCAGCAAATGGATGTGATAGGGAAAAAAATGGGCATATTTTGTGAGCCTATCCACAATCACGAAAATAACATTCTTACCCTCTAAATAAGGAAATCCGGTGATGAAATCCATGGAGACCTCCTCCCATCTCTAGCTAGGAATTGGTAAGGGTTGCAATAGACCTAGTGTCTTAATTGTTTCCCCTTTGTTCTGTTAGCACACTAAACACTCTGATACAAAATTTTGTACATCCCCCTTGAGTCCTTCCCAAAATAATTCTCTTTTTATTCTATGATATGTCTTCAAAAACCCAGAGTTTCCTCCAACAAGCGAGGCATGTAGCTTTGCAAGAATCTTATGCTTCAACTCAGAATCTTTACTCAAGTATAACCTATCCTTGTACCATAGGGCATTACCTTTCCACTCAAATTTGTTAGATGTCATAGATCCTTGCTTGATATTCTATATTAGAGATTGTGTATCCTTGTCTTGATCCCATTCCAATCTTGCTTCATCCACCCAATCAATCATCAACATGGACATTCCACATAGTAAGGCATCTGTGGATGTATCCCTTCTGGACAATGCATCAGCTACTACATTTTCTTTACCCTTTTTGTATATGATTTCAAAATCATAACCCAACATTTTTGTTACCCACTTTTGTTGTTCCTCAGATGATAACCTTTGCTCCAAAAAGTATTTGAGACTATCATGATTAGTTTTTACCTTGAAGTGTCTACCCATGAGATAGGGCCTCCATTGCTTGACGTATGAAGAATAGCCATCATTTCTTTCTCATAGACAGGTTTGAGCAGATATTTTCCTTTGAATTGGTGACTCTCAAATGTAATTGGTCTTCCTTCTTGCATTAGAACTACTCCCAATCCTGATCCTGAAGCATCACATTCAACAATGAAGGTTTTTGAGAAGTTGGGAGTAGCCAAAACTGGGGTGTTGCACAAGGCTTCCTTCAACTGCTCAAAGGATTTAGTGGCTAAGTCTATCCAATGGAAGACATCCTTCTTTAGCAATGCAGTAAGTGGGGTTGCTATTCTACCATATCCCCACACAAATCTTCTTAGTACCTGTTAGTCCTAGGAACCCACAAAGCTTTTTGAGAGTTTTGGACCTTGGCCATTCCACCATAGCTTTGATCTTCCGAGGATCAACTTTGACTCCTTCATGGGATATAATATGACCCAAGTACTCTTTCTCTTGTACACCAAAAGAACATTTAGATGGATTTGCATAGAGAGTATGTTTCTCCAAAACTTCCAACACTTTATTTACATGTTGTAAGCATTCTTCCCATATCTTACTATAAATCAATATGTCATCAAATAAAACTAATACAAATTTCCTTAAAATGGCCTAAAAAAAAGTGTTCATCAAGCTTTGAAAGGTCAAGGTGCATTTGTAAGACCAAAAGGCATTATGAAAAACTCATAATGGCCTCATGAGTCCTAAAAGCCATTTAATGAACATCTTCCTCTTTTTTCTAATTTGATGGTACCCCGAACGAAGATCTAATTTTGTGAAATAAATAACACCATGCAATTCATCAAGTAAATCATCAATTACTGGAATAGGAAACTTATCTTTGATGGTGTACTTTTTGAGTTCTCGGTAATCTAGACACATCCTCCATGTTTCATCCTTCTTACGTACCATGACCACTAGTGAAGAATATGCACTCTAGCTAGGCCTGATGATACCTGCCTTCAACATTTCCTGAACCATTTTCTCGATCTCACTTTTCTGGGAATATGGGTATTTATATGGTCTGATGTTAGGTGTTTGGCTCCTTGGAATCAATCTGAATGGCATGATCACGATCCCTAAGCGGTGGTAGTCCCTTTGGAATTGCATAGAAAATAGATGAGTGAGCATCAACAATCTTTTGAAGATTGGATGACATTGAAGACTTTGTATTTTGTACTTATATGGAAAATAACTTTGCTATAAATCTATCTACTCACTTTCTAAGAACCTTTTACATCTGATGAGAGCTAATAATCTATGGAGACTTAGCTACCATCCCATTCAATTATATTTCCTTCCATCTGAATGAAATCGCATGAACAATTCTTGGAAATTCATCTCTATAATACCTAAGGTTGTGAGCCATTGGACACCCAAAAAAATATCTACCCCTCCCATAGAAATAGCAAACATAGGTGAGTCTAACATGTAGTCTCCCATGGAAAGCTTGATACTATGGAACTTTCCTGTGCACTTGATTGTCCCACCATCCGCAATCATAACTTGCATTTCTAGAGATGGGTAAATAAAACAATTGAGGTGGGCAACTAACTTACTATTTATGAAGTTATGAGTACTCCCGAGTCAATCAACACTATCACCTTCTATTTTTTGAGATAGCAAATAACCTTGAGTGTTTGAGGAGTACTAATACTTGACAATGCATGGCAAGAAATTGTAGGTTGATGATCCTCTACTTCCTCTTCTATTGGTTCCTTAGCCTCTCCTAAAATTTCAGTCCTCATCATCCTCATTACCTCCATCAATATAGAGCAACTTATTCTCTAAGCACATCTATGTCTCGGTCCATATTTGATATCATAGTTAAAACATAATACTTTTGCTCTCTTTTCTTCCATTTGTTGAGGAGTCAGTCTAATTGGCCTAGAAAATGAAGGGGAAGAGATACTACGGTCTTTGGTGTTAATGAAAGGTGGCCTCCTACTATAAAGAACTTTTTCCTCTACTCTACGTGCCATGATAATAGAATGAAAAATCTTGATTGGATTAAACATACATACCTCATGCTCGATGTGGTCCTTAAGACCCCAAAGAAATAGGTCATTCGATTCTCTTAAGTATATTCTCCACCCTTAAGGATAGGTTCTAGAATTGATGCACATAATCTTTGACTGATCATGTTTGTTGTAACTTTGATAATTCACTAAAGTAGTTCTCTGAAACACTGGAACTATAGTGCAATTGCAATTCCTTAGTAAAAATTGTCCAAGTGACACAGAGACCATTCTTCTGCCTTTGAGCACATAACCATCGATAAATGAATTGGTTTGGTTCAAGATATAGGGATCCAATGTCACCTCTTGTCTAGATGATGTTTGATGTAGCTCAAAGAATTTATTCATTTAATTTATCCAATTCAGGGGATCTTTACCATCAAATTTGCACATATCCACTTTCGGCACCATGTTCCGTGGTTGCGAATAAGTTGGATTCTGATTGGGCTGGAAAAGTGATCCAACATGGTTATTTTTTCCATGCTTTTGAACTAAATATCCTCCTTGGTTGATATGGAATGGATATGGGCCATACTGTTTACCCTGTACATGTTGCATGATATCATCCAACTGATGATTGATTTGGGTTATGTCCCCTTTAGAGGCCATCTCAGATTGTACATTTTGTAGCTCATACTCAAGTTGGCTCACCTTATGATAAAATTAAGTAAACCCTAGTGATGAGGAATCTATATTTACCCCTTCTGAATCCATCTTTTAATCATTATCCCATCTTTATCTGGGGTTTTACCCGGAGTAATTGGATTCTTTTTTGCTCTTGTGGAAGGCCCCGCCATGATATCAAACCTTAGGGTTTAGGGTTTCGATACAAATTCGGCCGAACAGGAAAAAACACAGAGAAGATACTAATACTATTTTTTTAGATCTTTCTGAAAATGTAAAGAACTTGAAAAATTCCACAATTTACACCCTAGAGAGTGATTTTATGAAAAAACCTAAACTTGTAATAACTTATGTAAAATAAATCAAAAAGTCTAAAATTTTCAGGGAACCTTACTTGAAATGTTTTGCAACTTTGGTAAAAATATCTCCCACCAATTCACTTTGGTTTGAAATATATCGTGGAAACAAAAAATTAGGGTTTTGCCCTAATTTTGGCCCAGATCGCAGCTCTGATACCACTTGTAATGAAATTACTAGTATAATTCAGATTATGAGCAGCAATAAAACACAAAATAACACAATATTTTAGAATAATGATCTCAATATGCAATTATAATAGCTTCACCACTTCGAGGGGGAAACCTCCAAACCATATAATAAGACTCAAATGCTCAAATGATGATGAACTACTACCTACAATCCCCTATATATACTATTCATATGTTATGGCCATCACCCAAGCTAACCTATTAAGCATGAGAAAGTATAAATGATATAATAAAATGATATGGTAAGCCACAAGTCAGCTACTCATATCCTAATACAAGCAATAGGTTAAGGGCGTAGTAGACGGAGAGCGTGGAGGCCTACAGGGGTGAAAGAGACGAAAGTGCGGATGAAGAAGTTCTTGATCATCCCATGTATACGATGCACACAACTCGTAGGAAGAAATAAGTGAAGAACAAAAATGTGGAGAAGAGGAAGGAACTCAAGGAAAAGGGGAGAGTGAAGAAGTAAATACTAAGGATCATAGGACCCCCAACCTCACCAAGGAGCAAATAGAAGAGGCCATAAAAGAAGTAGCAGGTATAATAGAGAAGTTAGTGGAGCAGAAGTGGAGTGAAGCGCTGGTGAGATACTCAATGAAATAGAGAAGGAAATATTAGGAAAGGAGTATTGAAGCATGGGTGGATATCCCAACCTAGCAGTGAGCTTTCCAAAAGTAGCACACACGAGAGGAAAAGGTATGGTAGTGGCGCAAGGGCAAGGGATGAGCTACATCAATGACTTGAATAAGGTATTACGTGTGTGTTTCTAGAGTACTATGCCTATGGACCAAATCATTACATGGTATTCATTCAAGGAAGAGGGCATGTACCCCCAAACCAGGAAAATGTTATCTTGGGTGTTTGAGTCCCACATCGATGAACTTGAGTTCGAAGTAAGCCAAGGGGTGCTGATGAAGGTACCAAAGAACAAAGGAATAAACCCATTGGTAAATGCTCAGTAGTTTTCCAATGAGCAGGTCTAGAATGCACTTAACAAGGTATCGGTTGAGGTGGAGGAAAGAATTTTTAGGAGGAATGACAAGGTGAGATTCCTAGAAGGAGAATTGGAGAAGAAAAATGGATCTCATTGAAAAGAACAAGGATCTGAAGTAGGAAGTGCTGATCAGTGCATAATTAAGACACGAGGTGAAGGAGGAAAAGTAAAATGTGTGTGAGGTATATAAGAAAATTAAGATGATTACAGATGTTATTATCTTAAAGCATCCAGACCTAGCACTACTTGAGAAGAAATACGAATCGACCTTGTAATGCTTAGAAGATTTGACTCGCATCCTTATGATGGAAAGGCAACCACTCACCTTAGAATCAATAAAAGAGGCATTGGTATGCGGAAGAAAGAGGAAAAACATAAGGTTATGGAGATATCCACTCAATACACTAAGATCATTTCCACTCTAAAGGCCACCACGTAGATAGTTGAAGCTGATTATGAAAATTACACTGACAGGGATAGAGTAAAGAAGAATTCTAGTTGCACACATGAGGCAGATCTCAAGGAGTTTCAGGAGAAAAATGAGGGAAATAGGAAGAGCAAGATAATATCCTGAGCCAAGGTATAGAATAATTTGAAGCCATCAAGATCTTATAGGATCGATCAAAAACTAGATTAAGGAATTATATCCCTAGATCACCAAGAAGATGGATGGTGGACGACCTAGAAAAAAAAAGTTGGAAGAAATTGTGAGTACACTAAATGCTAAGGATGATGAACTAAGTTTTATGAGGTAAGCACCCTAGTAGGTGATCTCTGTCAACATGCACATGGTGAAGTGGATGCCTAGGAAAAGATTGAGGTAGATATAAGGAAGGATTTCCCACTCATCCTTCAAGTAATAAACAAATTCTTCTTCATTCCTCCATTCTTTATTTCTTCCATTTCTCATTCTTCATTCCTTCATTATTTATTCCAACCATTCAAATTCCTACCATTCTTTATTCTTTGGGGAGAGGATGTTTCCAAGGATGGAGAACAATCTTAGTGTGGGGTGATGTTGGGCCTCAAAATATTGGCTAAGTACTAAAGGGTGTGCGTGCATGCGGGTCCAATAAAGAAGAAGGGCGCATAGGACAAGGATTTTAGAAGGGTTTAGTAGAAACCATGGTGTGCACATGAGGCAGAACAAAGGATCTCAGGACTTAGCCATATTCGGCTCTCCAAGAAGAACTTGAGGAAAAACATGACCCGACTAGGCATGCTGAGTGGATAATGTGCCAACCTAGCAACTAAGTGGTTGGAAAGAATATCCATTGGAATTGCACTACTTGGAAGATTTGGTAAGAATATTATTACATGAGAAGAAGTATGTGCCAAGGTCATTAAAAGAATAGTTTTTTAAGAGCGAGAGAAGAATAAAGGAGTCGTAACACATAAGATAGTTGAGTATGAGGTGTTGAGCACCATGATCAAGGAAGAAATGAAGAAATCGGGATGCACATTTGATAACTTTCAAGACCCTGATCCCATCCTGAGGCATACACCACACAAGAGGAGGCCAAACTTAAGAAAGTGTAGGTAGAAGAAAGATAGTAAGGTTGGACATGAGAAGATCATGGCCAAAATTACACATAAGTGATATTTTCTTAAGGTTGTGAGAGAAACACTTGAGGTAAGACTCAAGGAACTTGGTTAGTTGGTTGCATGAAAGATGGATGTTTTGGAGGGAATGACATCACACCTTGCTGCGATCAACAAAGAATTAAAGGAAAAGGGGAAGAAATGATCCCTCAATATGAGCTAGACATTTCAAGGTTGGTACTAGATGTAGCCACCAAGGAGCTTATAGAGTGGGAAGAGCTAGAGAATATCCTAAATACAGATTTCTATGAACTAATCCAGCCACCCAGAATATTTTGGATGCACAAATCAAGGAGATTTTTCTTGATTCGTTGGTATATACCTCACCATTCTTTAATCTTGAGATTTTGTATTATTTAATTGTTTAGAGAGCATTATTTTGATATAAGTATTGATGAGGATGGAAAATATCCCTAGTGTGGGGTAATGTTATTATAATAAAATGGCTAAGTATTAGCCACACATGGAGTTGGAATGGCAAGCAGACATAGGCACACAAGGAAAGGAAGTAAGAATATACTAGTGCATGGAAGCGTATACACCAAGAAGGAATATAAGAGTGCCTAAGGATTCCCAGTGCATGCAAAAGATCAAGGAATTAGTTGATTTTCCAAACATGGCTAAAAATAGAAAATTAGAAGATGGAGTGTTGTCGAGATAATTCTAGAAATATAAAAAGAAAGATGACTTAGCAATTAAGCCAATGATAAAAATAACATGCAGATCAAGGTAAAAGACAACACATGGAGTGGGCTAATAATAGGAATTAAAGAAAGCTATTTATAGCTTAGAATTTTGTGAAGAAGATTTGGAAAAGCATGCAAAATATTGTAATCATGCCTATTATTAGGAGAGTGCATGGAGTCAAAGTGATGTGGAAATTCCCCACCCTATAAATATAAGTCATACTCCATTATAAAAATAATTCCTAGAGTATGAGTACTAGTATCTCGAGATCTTTTGGCATACATTGATAATAGTTTATATGTGCACATGGTCTATCGACCGATGTAATGGATTGTAATGTATTCAACTTCTATATTATGTAATGGATTTTGGCTATGATGGATAGTTGTTTTTGGGTTGCTAAGTTGATTACATTTGAGTATGAAATTCTTGGTATACATATCTTGTTAATCATTCTTTATGTTGAGTGAATTTCCTTATTATATGTGTTGCCAATTGTCATGTTATGATGTATCTCTCTACATGAATGGTTTTTTTGTCATGGATATGGTAAAAATGCATGTTAACATCTTTTGAGCATAACAAAGGAGGGACTCGGTGGCTACACGCACTTTAGGTGAGCTTCAAAATTTCTTGGATGAAGTGTCAACCTAGATAGCTATTGTTGGACAATAAAATGATACACAAACAAACACATGTACACACATGTACACACATGAACATGCACATGCACACACACATGCACATGAAAATGCAAAAAATAGGAACTCACACATAAACACAAACTCGCACATGCATATGAACAAAAACACACACGCACACAAAACACACACACACAAACATGCACACATACACGCACACACACGCGCGCAACGCGTGTGTGCATGTGGTGCGCGCACTCACATGCATGTGCACACACACACATGCATAGGCACACTCACATGCACACACACATAGGCACTCACATGCACACACACACACACACACACACACATACACGTACATGCACACGCATATGCACACACACACACACACGTACATGTACACGTGTATAAAGAAACACACATGTGCACACAAATGAATAGAAATACACACATGCACAAGCACCCCACATGCACACGCACACGCACACGCACACGCACACATGCACACACACACACACACACACATACACACACACACACACACACACACACACACACACACACACACACACACACACACACACGCACACACACACGTACACACACACACACATGCACACACGCACATGCACACGCACACGCACAAAGACATGCACTTGACTCATATGCACACACACGCGCACATGACACACACACACATAAACACACATGCACACACACACACACACATGCACATGCACACACAAATGCACATGCACACACACGCACACACATGCACACGCACACGCACATGCACACACACACGCACACACACACACACACACACACGCACACGCACACGCACACAAACACGCACATGCACACACACACACACGCACACGCACACACACACACAGGCACATGCACACACACATGCTCACACGTAGACACACATTTCGATGCATGCATGTGCACGTGTGCACACAAACACACACAACCGAAAGATATAAGATCTAAACATTATTTTTTAAAACCACATTTAAATCTTTTGTTGAAATATTTTGTGGCTTATTCAAAACCATACAACCCTCATGTGTTGATGATTTTTGTGTGGCTCTTGAGGAGACCATTCTTTATTGTTATAATCAGCCATGTTAATGACATTTTTCTATTACTCACCTTTACGAACCTAATCTCCACTATAGCCATCATAGCTTGTGTTTGGGCCTCAAGAACCTCCATTTAAAATTTCTTATAGTCAGTTCCACGTGGATATAAAAATTCTTCTTGGCATTATGGTCATTCATACTACTAAGTATTTAAGGTCTTCCCACACCTTTCCACCCATATAGTGGCCTCATAGCCTACCTATCCGAGACTAATCTTCAAAATCATTTAAGAATTTTTTTCTCTTGGATCTATGACCATCACATCCATAATACCTCACTGACCTATGCTTAGGCCCTAAATCCTTCATGGATCTAGCCTTTATAACCAACCTTGCTAGGCCACATTCCTAATCACTTCAACCTTCATAGGGCTAGGTGTGATCCAAATGGCATCCACATGGCTGATGTAAACTATGAATAATATTTTTATTTCCCTTGGCCACATTCTCTCCAAAATGTGACCCTAAAAAATCCAAAACAATAAAAAGAAAATTTATTAATTTATAAAATGTTGAAACCTAAATATGTCAAACATATGATTTATTATTTAAAAGTTTTTAAGGATCAAATAATATCTTTATATGGTCTAAAATAAGATCCTATATCTTTTTATGCCAAAATTAATAGCTTCTTTTAGGACCTTTATTTCAAAAACTACTTTTCTAGTAATGATTAGACATGCTTGCTATAGTAGTGTAAGCTACAATTTAGGTTTGAACCTTCGAGGAAATGCCACGTGGTATTAAAGGATCAAACATGGGAGTTGGGTCTGATTTCAGTTGCAATTTACAATTGAAAACCGTAAGCCTATAAGACTACTTTTTCATCCCATGAACACATAATGTTTCCATCTTGCGATAGGGCCTCAAACCTTTGAACACCGTGAATCGCTTCCCTGTGTGATGCTTATGGATCCCTCGAAATAATGTCACCTAATCATGTTAGGAGGTGGATATCGGGTGGAAGTTTGAAACTTAAGAACCCTCACAAATTTTACTAATCTTTTATAACTCCCGAGTATAATATAGAGATTCTTTCGAGGCTCGTGGAACTTACAATTTTCACCTACAACACTACGATTTCTCTAAAAGATTTTGACTATGCCAAAAAGGGGGCTAGGTACAAAATTATTTTCGCAACTGGGAGGGGGTTTATTTTAGACAACATATATTTACCTTTACCCGACACTTTCTCATTGAGTCGGTTTGATGGCATCTTGTAAATAGTATTGTAATTAATGTTTTTGTTTCCCTATTACTTTTTTAGGATCCCTCCTATTATTATATGATCGGCGATTGAATTTCCCTCCTTCAATCCTTTTGAATTGTGATCTCTTTAAATAAGTGTTATGTTACACAAGTTGTGTTTCCATTTGCAAGTCTCTCAAGTTTGAGAGGCCTGTGGAGAATAGCTAGATATTATTATAAGTATTGATAAATCTACATAATGAAGAGAGAAAGCACCCATAGATAATAAAGAACAAAACTACAACTCAATTTTAGTCTCAATTCTCAAAATCATATATTGAACCTATGGCCAATGGATAGGATAATATACTAATCAATTAATCTAGTATAAAGATGTCCCCTGAAAGTCACCAAACTATTGTCCAAATTAGCACTTTTTCTATTGAACAACTTCATTCAAGTGATAGAATTAGGAGGCTTTAGGTATAAAGGTCATAAAATGAAGAGTACATAATGTTTCATGGAATGGAGAGGTAGTGTAACTTGGAGGATTGAAAATATGTGAAACAAAAGAGAACATTAATGGAGTCATGCGTTGTGGGAAAAATAAATAAATACTACAAAATAGTATAAGGCATAGAAAGGAAAGTTAAGATCGAAGGAATAAATGAGAATTCCACGGGAAATAATACCTATGCTAATTGAGGAGATGTGGACCATAACAAATTAAAATTCCATGGTATAAAAGAAATTCCATGGAATGAAGAGTCCATGATTTAAAGAAGATTTCGTGGGGAATCAAAGGTTTCCACAAAGGAACATGCACCATGAAATGAAAGAGTGATAATATTGTAGAAGGTAAAACATAGTCATGAAGGTAAAAGATGATCAAAATCAAGGAAGAATTAGGAATGGAAATGTGGGTCATTTAATATCCTCAAAATTATGCCAGAAGGTGCATAAGATGTAAGAAAGGTGGCGAATTATTTAAGTTTGTAGAATACAATAATTCCTCACGTAACTTAGATTAGACACCAAACCACCCCAACAATAAACATTAAATATTGAATGGAACCACCCTCCATCCGGTGTGATCGATGGTGTGTGATTAGAGTAATATCATGTGCCCATACTGGTTTGCAAACTAAATGGTAATTTTTCGTTAGTGGTTAGTAAAGTGGTTGAATTTATTCATTGCTGAATATCATCATATTCTCTTTGCTTCTATCTTATTCTATATAAGTGTAACTACAAGTGTATAAAAATATCTAGGGTCCTTTTTTCTAAGTCCTAAAGATCTACCATTTTGAGCTTGAAGCTTTTTCTTGTGGACCTCTGTAACACGTCTTTGAAGTATCACATGCCTTTACTCCATGGAGTTGTAAATGGATAGGTTCTTGATAGTATATGTAAGTGTGATCAATTTTCTTTGAATTCTTCAATGTTTGATGTGAATATCTCAATCCTCTTGCATGATTCATTTTTATTCTATTGATTTCATTCATAATTATGTGTCCATTCCTTTCGCAACTTTACATATAATGTTAATATTTTTATAGCTATAATTGAACCCTCTTTTAGTTTGGTGCATCACCTCTCTTCATTTCAAGATTTATTCCTTCTATCAATTCTAGTCCCTTGGAATTCTTAGGATAATATTAGATAACAGTAGTTTAGTGTTGGTTATATTTTTGTAGTGAGATCAAGAAGAAGGAACTAACCTTCTCTAGAGATTGACCTCAAAACATGTCACCGTCCCAAATTTTGGAGGCCTTTACTTGTTTTACTAATGTGTTGATCTTGGTCTCAACAAAGGGTGCAATCTTAGGTGATAATAGATCCCATCTAGACAACTCTTTTCCTAATATATTGGAACATTATCCTTTCGTGAGCATGAATATTTCTAGGTTCCTTTGTTATCACTTGTTTCATAATGTTTATGTTTAGATCCACTTATAACCTTATATTTCACACATGTACTTATAAAACAAACCTATCTTCCT
This sequence comes from Taxus wallichiana var. yunnanensis, assembly GCA_018340775.1. Taxonomy (NCBI): domain Eukaryota; kingdom Viridiplantae; phylum Streptophyta; class Pinopsida; order Cupressales; family Taxaceae; genus Taxus; species Taxus wallichiana. Next base: position 61,457,168 of record CM031237.1, on the reverse strand, counting down.
AAAATAATCTCAACCACTCACTAGATATAAAAAAATTAAATTCTTGATTCAGATTGGCCTTGCTAGTCACTTCGTATTTATGAGTCACCAAGTGTTGAACTACAATTTAAAATGATTATAGTTCTCCTATTGTGTTGTGTTAATGTGCATACAAACGACAAACCTTAAACTAGTGTTTCACTTGTGTTTCCACACCACCAAAGTGAATTGATCTACTTTTCTCCCATGAAATCATTGATTGGAGATGTCAAAAATAGAACTATTACCTCTCATTCTATGCTATGTAATATGAAGAATGTACTCTTGAATTTTTAGCCTTGTATTTGGTAGATAGATAAGTACTTTCTAGATGATAAATGCTTAAGGTGAACTTGTATATATAGGAGTCTATCACTTTGAAATTTAAATCTTAGTGGCACAAAACTCCAACCATATATATAAATTGTGAAAGATAAAAAATGTGAGAAGAGATCTAATGGACAAAAAGGACCCAAAAGATAAAAAGGGGCTTGAGCATACATCTTGGTTAGGACCATAATATGGCCTTCGACTAATATGTACATTTTTAACCAATCATAATCAAAAGATAAATAAATAATATAAAAGGCTAGAGATCTTTGTGACACAACATAAAAACATGAAAAACATTAGAAAGTAAAATAAGAATATAGGTCAAACAATATAAGAGTAAAATGACAAGGACTTATGCCACTAAGAATTAGTTTCATTGTTCAATATCTATATATAAAGATTAAAAAAACATGATGTAATAATGATAGTCTATAGATTTTAGTGTCTACACTATATCTTTTGTAAAATATCAATATATTAGTAATACAACCCTAACCCTAATGATCAAAGTTAAGCCTTATAACAAAAAAAATGCAAGCTTCATTATAAAACCCAACCCCAATTCTCAAGGCTCAACCCCTCCTACACTATAGGCACTTGAGCCCAAAGATAATTACATGACTATTATAATACAAAAATGATAGATGGTTAGGACATCGAGGTCCTAACATAAAATGTATAAATATTAAACATTATTATAAAATTATATATGAGGTTAACGTCAAATGGTATCACATAGTCTCAGAAACTAATGAATTCATCTCTATATAATAGATTTCAAGATATAATTGATATATGTGATTAAATAAACTAAAGTAATGTACTTTCTTAAGGGATATTTTTTCTAGGAGGTTTTTTATATGGTCTTTGTAGTTTGTGACAATGTAAATATATTGATCATGTTCATAGTAACATCTTCCCAAGATTTCACAAGATCTTGTTTTATGAGGATTTATGTTCCCATAGTTTACTGGGTATGCATATGGAAATGAGGGACAAAAGGGAGTCAAAAGTGGTCACTTTTTCCTTAAAATCAATAAATTCAATAAAATTTTAACATCAATGAGTAATTTGAAATTCTTATGCTCAAAATTTGACAAAATGACAAGAACAAGAATCATAATCATGTGCTCAAAATGTAGTTTCTAAACTACTATTTTTTAAATGGTGGATATTAAGAGGGTGGAATGTGATGCTCACACAAAGATGTCTTGCTTTTGTATCAAAATTATTACATACTTTTTTGTGCATCCCAACATTTTTTTAGTTCTATAAATTATTTTTACAAATCCCTTCAATATAAAGTTAGCTATGATCATGATCATAGGTCCTAATATTTTTCCAAGGTCTCAATGATGATTTTTTTAACTTTCAAACAGCATACATCTTCAATAAACGAAATCTGTGTATGCCCTCCTAATTTTGAGAAAATGATCAAATATCCATTATTATTTTTTTTACTCGATGTATTTTTTTCAAATTTGGATGAGAGGAACAAAATGTAGGACACATCTAAATGTCAAGGATCAAAAATGTAGACACTAAAATTGGTTACTCAATTTAGTGTCCCTCCCATCCGTATACGCCACCAACTATCCCCTTGGGATATTATCCAATTTGCAATTTAATAGCTTACTCCAAATTTAATTCATCCCATAATCTTATCCATGAGTGATTAAATATTAAATATGCATCTTAATCACTTATCCACCCCAAATTTATTCTACCCATATCACATTATTTTTAATTCCCTAGGGATATTTTCCCGTGTGATAAGTCTTATTTTTCTCGAAATCAATCATTTTAGGCACCTCGGGAGTCTTCTCCGCGATCGGCGCCGACCCATATGGTCGGCGCCGATTTTCTAGGAGCGGCGCCGATTATAAAAGCAAGCCCAGAGCTCAGTTCTAACAACGAAGAGACTACGGAAGAGAACGGAAGAGATTACGAACGAGCGAAAAAAGCGAACAGAAGAGCGAAAGATACAGATTGAGAGAAAGAGAGATCTTCTTAGCATCAATTGTATCAAATTAGGGCAGATCCTGTCCAAATCAATCCCTGAGAGGAGCACCGTTACTCTGTCACTTCCCCATGCATATCGGCCGCATCACCATCTATCATCTGGGTGACCTGCCCAGTTGTCTCGCCAACTTCGTCTCGCCAAAGCAGCACTCACATTCACCTTCCAATCCTCCAATCCACACGCTCCCGATTGTTCACCGCTCAAACACATCAGATTTCACCTTCCATGATGCTGAGTTGGACGCCCCCGATTGTCGATCCCGCCTTCGGGCCTGACACAAATGGGTTATGTAGGAAAAGATTACTATACGCAACGAAAATCTAGTCTTTATTTACATCCTTTATTGGAAACGTGGATCGACATCCGCCAAGGAAGCTCATCGCTTCCGGAGCTTCTCGGGCCCACCCATATATCTTCTAACGCCATCTTTTTCTTTAAATGTAAGGATCTAAAACCTTAAATGCTTCCTCATCCGTCTACATCTTATGTGCATCAATTTATTGAGGTTTTTCGTGGTTCTTGTGTTTATATTAATGGAAACAAACGCGAAATTTTGATCTACACCTTAAAGGTTTCATATTTTAGAAATAAATAAATGACACAAGAGCTTGACATAATAATCATGTTTTTAAGGAATATTGTCTTAATGACGTGATTAAATGAGGAGTACACTCAATATTTTTATGTTTTATTAGAATATATGGATTCAATCATGGAATAGACAGTATAACCCTTATCCTTAGATATCCAAGCCAAAGGTTGGGTAGTATCCAAGCCAAAGAAACATAATGCACTCATATTATTTTTTCAATGAAAAATCATTTTTACATAATAAAAATGTACTTGTGTTATGCGTTGGAATTTCTAGTTGACCTGTAATGCGCTCACATCATGGCTTGGAATCACCAACCCATGACGCACACGAGTGATTTATGTTCAAACACCTTTCAAACATGTTTTTGGCCATATTTTGTTCCTCCATTTCCATTCACATGCCCCAATATCTCATATATGATGAATGATGCAAGTAACTTCCTAAAGCTAATCACTTACTGGCTCACCAAAAATGATAGATGGCCAACAACTTCCTACGTCTCGGTTGTGAAAAACCTATGGGGTCTTTGAATATAACAAAAAGTACGTGGAAACTATGGTTTACGTGCAATGATGTCTAATGGCTTTAGTATTGCCCAACATAACCCATCACTTCATGAAATTAGGTAAAATTGATAATAACTTAACTTAGAGTGACAACTTTCGTTGAGTTTGAAAACGCCAAAACATAAATTTTAACATAAAAAGAGAAAAAAAAACAACCCGCATAAACAAAAAAATTGTTGATTTGGGGAATAAATTAGTACGAGTGTTGCCACTTCTATTACTACTTTATGGTGAATAAGATCCATGATGGGTGAGATGAGAACATACGCAATCACAAGACTCTTAAAACCCGATGTTGTTGCAAATATATACTACATTAAATATCTTTAATACAACTCGATATGATCCCACTTTCCATAAATTAGTAAAAATGGAAATAACAAATTATGAAAGAACTGTAATTTTAAAAGAACTTAGAATATATCTTCAAAGTTATTTGTAGTTGGATATCATAGGCCTCTTTGAAGGGGCAGCCTCTTTTTGAAGAGAGCTTTTTTATACTACCAAAAAGATACTTCCTTATAATAGCATCATATAGGCAATAAAACCATAACTTTAATGTGCAAGTGTCCACCCCACCTACACAATAGACACCCAATCCAAAAGATAACTATGATTATTACAATACAAAATAATAAATAGTTACGACATTGAGGTCCTCATATAAAATGTATAAATATTGAATACAACTATCGAATTATATCTGTAGTTTGTCTAGCATTTAAAACTAGTGCCCTCCTCTTTATGTAATAAATCTCAAAAATAATTATTAAATGTGATTTTTTATGTTTTTAATAATATTTTTAATTTTAATTTTAATTTTAATTTTTGATTATCATTTTATTTTTTACAAATTTTAATTTCACAAATTAATATAACTGTTAAAAACAATTTTTTATATATTTTATCTCTTTCTACATTTCTTGAAAATTTGCGTACAATTCATGTGATTCGAAGTTTTAAAATAAAAATATTTACTCACTATTAAATATTAATCATTCATGGTGTTTCGTTCACTTTAATTGATTATTTTTTTCTTACTTCTTTCTCTTTTGTTACAAAATTGTGAGAAGCGATTATATTCCTAAGTGTTTGCACATGAAAAAAGCACATGAGTGGGGCAGGATTTGTTGCCCCAAACCGGACATACAAAAAGATAAAAACATGATATGAAATCAGTTGCTTTACAGTTGTGGAAGTGACTTGAAGCTCGTTTCATAAACATTATTCTTCAAAGTCCAAAGGCAGTACAGATGCCTTTGAAATCCTTTTCGAGTTGACAAGATATTTGTGTTTTGTACGTATACTTTATTTCCAGTTGATTATGCTTGCTATTACTGGTAAAGTCCATGAATCCGGTGCCTCTACAAATTTTTTGGCAGATGAATCTAGTTCCGTGGTTGACCAAATTCATTACAGAATCCATACAAAATGCTTTTCAGTGTCTCTTTCTATCATACTTTTTGTGATGAGCTCGCTGATTTGATTCCTTGTTTTCATAGCTTAGAAGACCATAGCATAATTGTTTTCAATTTCATCTTTTTATTAGATAATGGCTGCATTTATCCACTATGTTTATCTGGTTTTTGATTATTCCCATGACAATTTAGTCTAATTTATTATTTAGTAGTCTAATCTATGGCTAACAACGCATGTAGATTTAATGGATTCGTTAACAATATTGGAAGGCACTATCTTGCCACTATGTTTATCTAGTTAAAGATTATTTCCATGGCAGTTTAGTCTAATTTATGGCTAACAACGCATGTAGATTTAATGGATTCGTTAACAATATTGGAAGACACTATCTTGTCATTGTGTTTATGTGGTTAAAGATTATTCCTATGATAGTTTAGTCTCATTTATTATTTATTTTGGGAACATTACATTGTATATAATTGATTAAACAACAAATTCACATGAGTTGTAAAGTATGTTGGAAGCAATGTCAATGTTTAATTGTCTCCTAAATATGTCAATATTTAATTTTTTTTTCATCGCTTTTAGGGGTAAAAATTGAAGGGCTCTAATGTAAAGTATGTTGGAAGCAATGCCAATGTTTAATATCTCCTAGTGAGAATTTGTTAATATCTAAATTTAATTTTCCTTATAAGTAAAAATAGTTCAAGGGCTTCAATTTGGTTCATAAGTGAGTTTTCCCAGGTTGTATATCTAGCATGTGGTGAGCCACTAATTTATAACCTCTTTAAAATTCCTCTACTATTTTTGGGTGTTAACACAATAGTAAAGAACAATTTAATAAAAAAATGTAGTAGGTGGGTGGCAAGTGGAAAACTAATCTTAATTATGATTTTCGCTTATATTTCTAGTCGAAAGCCACTTGTCATTGGCCCATTTCCTTTAAGCAATTTATTTTCCTTCTACATTTCCCATTCATCTTTCTCCCACTTCATATATTTATTGCATACATGTATAGTTCAATGTTATCAATCCTCTATGGCATTATTAAACAAGAATAACTAATATCCTATCAACATATCTAGGTAGTGATGCATAATATACAACTCCAATTACATCAGAAAACATGATGGTCTAGCTCTACAAACTCTTACAAACAATATTTTCCAAAATTTGAGTATATACACATTCCTTTTACCACTACAAATATGACACTTTGTACCTTATTATAGTCTCTATTTAGAGCTTGATTCAATAAACAATGCCAATAATATCTATAAGAACATGGTTTGCATCTTTCACATGTTGATTTCTTTTCCAACAATATTGGATATAAGATTGGTTGTAATTTTGGATGTCACCACGTAATCAAGGTTTTAAAACCTCTAATCTTTAATCCAAGGGATATATTTAACAAACCAAATGCAACCTTCAATTTATCACTATGGTGGTAGAGGATTACTTCTTTTTCCTCCTCCATGTCATTTAATGTAGGTCTTGTATGCAACATACACCTTACTTTATTTATCTTTAAAGACATTTCCTTCAACTATTCATAGATTTCCTTTGTTTTCTATGTGACCCATCTCCTACACAAAAAAGTGTGTACTATTTTTTGTACTTCAATCTAGCTACACCTAGACAACATTTTCTCTATCTTTCATCAACATTATTACCTTTTGAACATCACCCCTACCCACAACTTTGTAAGTTTTTCACAGAAAACATAAGGTTTAACATTTTTATGATCCAACTCAAATAGGAGTTGTTTACCATTGTTGTTAGTGAGAGAAACTTTGCATTATGCATTTTGTCAAACAAATTGCAAGCCTTTTCTATGCTTCCAAATTTTACATAGATGTATATTAGAGAATTTTTAACTTCAACATCTGAACTTAATCCAATTTCAATTATATTGCAGTAGACCTCCATGCCCTATTCAAAAACTCCAAATTAAACACAAGCTATGAGGATGCTAGAAATAATTGTCAATTTTGGCTTTATATCTTCCGATTTCATTTACTTAAAAACTTCAAGGCCTTTTCAATTAACTAATTTGAGAGATTTTTAAAAAAGTTTAATGGGCTCATGAAAAAATCATATTTTCATATCCTTGTTAGGATAAATACATTATTATTTTAATTAATTATGCATTGCATAGTTAGATTATTTATTTATTGTTAATTGGTCATATTTATTTATAACTTGTTGTATTGTTTATTTGTTGTATTATTGCTACAACTATATTTGTTTGTATTTAGTTGGTTATTGCTTCCCGGATGTATTTTGGAAGTTGTTATAACAATTATATTTGTATTCATTTGTTGTACAATTCCTATAAGAATTGTAGCACTCCATTGTATCTTTGGTTGATTGATATTAATATAATTTATCGGGGATTCCACCATTGTTGCTCAAGTTTACATTTGGTACCAGAGCTAGTTGAAGCTCCTAGTAAGGTTGGAGAAAGTTTGCAGAGGAAGGAGAATTCGTGGAGAAGAAATATGCAACAACGGAGAGCTAGTGCCTTTGCCTCCAACAACTTCCCAAACCTCCCCGCACTCCACAACCTCGTAAAGTGTGTGATTTCCGGTTTTGTAAACGTAAAGAATTTTTTTCCTGGTGCCTCCTACACCAGGAAAAAATTTGCTCCCTAGATGCTAATTTTTGTAACAAATTTTTTTTTTTCCCCATTAGGGTTTTGCCTCTAAATTATCTAGCTACAGATAATATCTTCTGTACCATCAAAATTAGAGGTGCATTGAGTAGTCTACTTGTAATATTTGGAGGTTGAGTGTCTTTGTGCATTGTATGGGTTGGCCTCTCTCACCGAGTTCAAGCTTGTGATAACATTGCCTCCATGGTGCTCACCGTGAAGGAGATCCTGGGTCAAACAAACATGTTAGAGACTCCTACACGCTTGTGTTATCAATCAAAGGTGCACCCTCCCGGATTATTGCTTGAGTCACCTATTGCAGCCTCCCTACATAAATACACAAACCTGCAGCATTTTAATCCAGCCTACATTAGTTTTGGTTGGCGAGTTGAGGAGCTCCATTACGTAGACCATTTAGTCAATCTACTTCCCACTATGCTAACCCAATGAAAACCTCACTCCATCAGAACCTACGGCCAAGTTAAATGTCGTGAATTTTCATAATGTGCAAAGCCGAGGCAAAGAGAAAGGAGTGTCGAGCCACAAGAGCAACCACTTCCTTTCCATTCGAGTCATCCTGGACCTACACAAAGCAAACATAAAAATGAAGCACAAGCTACGAAGCTTTCATCCCCGTAACCTCTTCCAGCTAAAAATGGGCACCGCAAAAACAAATAAAGGTGAAGCAAATGTCCTCCACACAACCTATACAAATCAATCCACGAACTGCAACAAAAAGCAAAAGCATAAAAACAAATGGTGAGCTCAAACATTCAAACAACAACCAAAAATCAACGAAAAAAAAGAGATAAAAAGGTTACAAATCCATTTTTTTGAGCAAGGCACAACCCTAACCAACCTCCTCTAAACACATAAGTGGAGGATTTTAGGTGAGTGGGGACCACGAACCACATGGGAGATGTGCCACATTGTTTCTTAAATAAGGTGAGTCGATTTTGAATATATTAAATATTGACGAGAATGAAATATCCATTTTCTAGCATAAGAACTCATAGAGCCTAGTTGGATAGTGCAAAACGACTTAGGTGGATAAGGTGCAAGGTTCAAATCCCACCACCAACACAAGTTTTAAAAAAATGAATTTAGCAGAAAAAACAGTGAAACCGCCAAGTTTGAGGAGTATTTAGTAGGAGAAAACCTTGACTAAGAAAATTAGTCATAACTAAATAGCCTACTAAAATTTTTAGTGCGAAAAACACTAATTTAGGGTTAATTTTATTTTTCTCCTATTAGACTGTTTTTATTCTAAGTAACATTTTCCAAAGGGGGATTGCTAAAAATGCATTTCAGGATTGGATTTTTACAATTCTTTGAATTTTGGATCGTATTGGAAAGACTCAGGAGGCCACAGGGCCCGAAAAACAAAAATATATTTACCTGTCATTCAATTCTTTCCAAATCTTTGAATGTAATTGCATGCTTCAGTATATTTTACTAATTTGCAGGTTGCCAAAGTCAACTGAAAATTTTTAAATGCTTTCAAGGAGGGGAAATTGGTAGAGAGTTGTAATAAAAAATAGTAAAAATTGGTTCTAAAACACTCACGAGATCCTAGATCTCATTCGCAGTGTTCAGTATATATAGTGCCTCTGGGAAGCGCTTACGGGTAAATTGAAATAAGATCGTGACTACTATTACACTTAGTGCCTAATATAGCTGCAACAATGTGTCTTCAGGCATCGACCCTTTAAATCGACAGGAGTAATAAGGACACAAGGCACACACTATGAGCCATCCCTTAAGATATGTGAATGATTGCACAACATAAATCTAGATATGAGATGAGGTAAATTATCCAAGTATATGGATGAAGCGAAGTTACGCATGCATATAAGGATATTTATTTGAGTTGGTGTCAATAATTACATAGAGAGGTAAACCTCCCCTTTCGATTGTCTTGGTACCACGTATTGAATTCTTTCACATACGTTAATGTCTCTTTCATGTATCATTGGGTATATAGAAAAGGGCGAGCTTCTTCCACATACCGAACAAGTATATTGGAAGGGTTCATATATAGAAAGGTTTGGTATATCGGACTAATGGTATATAGATTGGGAGACCTTTTACCAGAGTGATAATATTCTAACCACTGTCAGGTGTGTTTTCTAAAAATGGGCACCAATGCCCCCAAATATTTTCTTCCAGATTCACAACTACTAAGAGGAAACAAATATGCTACTTGGAAGACAAAAAAAAGAAGACACATCTTGAGTTTGAAGAGATCGTTATGTATGATGGTACTATGACCGGATCAACAAGCGTCTGATACAACACACCAATGGAAGTTTTATAAAGCAAATCAAAAGGCCAAACTCATCATCTTGTTTGGAGTTTCTGATGATGTGTAACCCACATTTGAGATGAGAATAGCAAAAAGAATTGTGGGATAAATTGAGCATAGTATATGAGACCAAAAACAAGAATGTCATCGAATTTACAAAGTCGATGGTTACACACACTAAAGTTCAAGTAGAATGAGAAAATTGAAGCTTTCTTAAGAAGATTTGTAGAGTTGAGAGCTTCAATTATATCCACAAAGTATGGGAGAAGCGGTCTGAGATGATGCTCTTGTTCCCATTGTTCTAAGAGCACTCCCTTCTTCTTACCACATTTTGTCACAACACTAAACATGTCAAATACGAAAGTTAGTTTTGACAAGTTTGGTAAACCTCTTTGCAACAAGAGGAAGCCATGCACAATAAGGATGATGAAGAGGAGAAGGCACTTTATTCACTTAAAAATGGCAAGGAAAAGGTAAAGGAAAACCTAATTCCTATCAAAAGTCCTAACATAGCTGAGAATCAATATCAACATCAAGGGACATAAAGGCGGAAGAAGAAATTTCCAATCTGCAAAAGAAATGAATCAAAATATTGTTGGTATAACACCTATAAGAAAGGTTCATCAAGAAAATATGGACCTTAACACCAACAATCTCACAAGGGACATACAAACTACAATCAAGGGAAGCAAAAGGGGCTGGAAAAGAAGACACCATCAACTAGGAAAAATTGCTAAGCAAGAAGAACATTTGGATAATGAAGACTTCTTATACATTGCTCGATCAAGTGAACCTTCAATGTCATCTAATGATTTCTAGTATGTTGATTAGATGTGGGAAGAATGTTGTTGTCTCCAAACAAGGATCCACTCGACACATGACCAGCCACGATCTCGTGGAGACTAGTTTACCTCAATGAGGGAAACACCTTCGAAAAACCATGTTTTGTTGGATGATGATTCTTCATATATAGTTCGGGGATTGGGAACATATCTCTACCCCTTAGTTCATAAAACTACAAACTATTATATGTCTTATATGTCCCTAGGTTGAGCCAAAGAATCTTATTTTAGTCAACTCCTAGATCACAACTTAAAAATTGACTTTTATACTCATTCCGGTTTTAACAAAAAGAAAACATGTTTAATTCAAAACAAATCGCGAGGCTCGAAAATAGTTGTAAAAGACTTTAATGTGGGACACTTGTTCCATCTTGATTTTTTCCACAGAGATGATCGGGAACTTGTGGCTAAGACCTCTACCTCACCATAGTTGTGGCATCGAGAGACTTGATCATGTGAGTTTCATGTATCTTGAGACAACGCACCAACGTAATATGGTACATGGGCTACTTAGCAAAGAAGGTCTAAACTATCTTGAGAAGGATACGGACAAGTGTCATCACCGCCTAGCAAGAAAACAACACGAGCTTCATTCTAGAAGAGTACATATCAAGTTCATGGTAAGCTTGATCTGGTTCATACCCATCTTTGCATTTTGATGTAACCAAGTCATTACGGATTTGAGGTACTTCATGATATGTGTTGTTGACTATTCAAGAAAAATGTGTATTTTTTTCTTCACAAGAAAAGTGAAGCTTTTAAACCTTGAAAAGTTCAAAGTGAATTTATTTAGAATGGCTGGTCATCACATGATGAAGAACTCTCCACTCGAGATCAAGTGAGGGAGTTTTCCGATTTTTAAGGAATGATTTCAAAGACTACTTACAAACTCATGGGATTCGTGACAAATGCCTCCTCCACACACACCGTAGTAAACAAGAATGGTGTTGTTGAGAGAAGAAATAGTTCTATCATGGAAATGGTGTGAAGTGTAATCTATGACTCGGACTTACAAAGAAATTCTAGGTAGAAGTAGCGTGTGAGGATAGGTAATTTCACGAGACAAACACAATGTATTTATCGAACAAAGTGCCCACATGTTACTCTTGACAAAGTAACACCACAAGAAGCATTGTCAAAGTGAGAAACCATCTATTTCACACCTTAGAGTATTCGGGTGCAAAGCAAGTATGCACATACCCAAGCACACCATAAATAAATTGGACATGAATTCACAAGAAACTCATCTTCATTAGGTAAATAACAAAATCAAAACCGGGAAGTGAAGAGACTCTTGGGTACAAACTAATGGATCCAAAAGACCTAGAAAAGTCTACACTAGCAAAGATGTTTATTTTTTAAGAAGAAGGAATTAGATTCTCCTTCTCGATTGACTGATTTTTGTGATGTAGATTCTTCACCACGATTGTAAAAACTTAAGCTAATGTTCCCAAAAATGATGAAAGTGGTGATGGGGATGATGGTGTTGATCTAATTGAACCTTGACCCATGGGAGCAGTTCGGCAGCATATATATGCCAAGTGGTGTACTAGCATGTTACGAGATGCAAGAATGGATGCTCCACCTTATGGATACATCCGTCCTTGGACCATGGAGTCACAAGATGTAAAGCAAGAGAAGAAGTTAACTTTGCTTTGATGATTAGAGTTATCAAGTTTGATAAGCCCTCTATGATCCAGAATCCCTACAATAAAAATCTTGGAAAGATGCCATGGACTCACAATAAGGAATATCAATTAGTAATGAAAAGTAACACTTGGCGGTTTGTCGATCTTCCACCATAGAAGAAACCCATTGGATGCATATGGATATCTAAAATGAAGTAAAAAGCGAGATGGGACGGTCAAGTGGGAAAAGTACAAAGGAAGACTTGTAGAAAAGGGGTATGCACAAAAGAAGGCATTGACTATGAGGAGACATTTTCTCCCATAGTTAAGATCAAGACGATCAGGATGATTTTTACTCTAGCTGCATGATTTGGTTGGAAAGTCCATAAAATGGATGTAAAAAGTTCCTTACTGAATGAAGATTTACAAGAAGATGTCTACATGACTCTCAACTTTGAGGGATATGTAGTACTTGTTCAAGAAGAAAAGGTATACAAACCCAAGAAATCTCTGTATGGCCTCAAACAAGAACCCTGGGCATGGTACCTCAAGATTGATGAGAATCTCATACAACATGGATTTGTTAGAAATCCATACGATCCCAATATTTACCTCAAAAAGAAAGGGGGTAGATTGTGATTTTTCGTTTTTTCTATGTCGATTGATATAGTCATCACTAGAATTTCAAAGTGAGGATGATCGATGCAACGAATAAAGATCTTAATTGATCATTTGATATGAAAGATCTCAGGCTAATGACCTATTGTCTTAGATTGGAAGTATGGTAGAAAGAGAATCACATATTTGTTTCTCAGATGAAATATACTAAGAAAACACTCGATAAATTTAGGATGATGGATTGCACACCGATTGCTACACCTATGGAGAATAGATTTTAGTTGTCTCATTCAGATCCATCTCCTGAGGTAAATCCACTCTCTATCAGCAGTTGATAGGGAGTCTCATTTACCTAACCTACACTAGACCAGATATCAGCTTTGCAGTAATCTACCTATCTAGGTTCATGCAGGAACCCAAAGTTTGTCATTGGAAAGAAGCATGGAACATCTTGAGATATCTCAAGGGATCAGTGGATCTTGGTCTAGAATACAAGAAGAACGATAACTTCTTCTTGTCAAGATATTCGGATTCGGATCATGCAAGAAATATTGATGATAGAAAATCCACTTCAGGATTTGTGTTCTTTATGGTAATTGGACCAATATCATGGGGAAGAAAGAAACAACACTTTGTTTCTCATTCTTCCACAAGTCAAGTATTGTTCTATAGGAGAAGCTATCTGTGAATTGATTTGGCTATGTTGCATACTCGAAGGACTTGGAATACCATAAGACAGACTAACCACCATGTATGTTGACAATGAAGGTGTTCTCAAACTTTTTCAAAATCCAATTTTTCATGAGAGAACAAAACACATTGAGGTACAGGTGCATTTCATATGCGATCATGTCTTGAAGCACAATATACAACTTTAATTTTTCCAATAGCTGAACAATGAGCAAATATCTTCACAAAGTCACTTGCACGTGACAAGTTCGAGTTGTTCAAAGAGTTCCTCTCCTCATACCTTGAGGCAATGAAAAATTAAGGGATGGAATGTTAGGATAAATACATTATTATTTTAATTAATTATGCATTGCATAGTTAGATTATTTATTTATTGTTAATTGGTTATATTTATTTATAACCTGTTGTATTGTTTATTTGTTGCGTTATTGCTAAAACTATATTTCTTTGTATTTAGTTAGTTATTGCTTCCCGGATGTATTTTGGAAGCTATTATAACAATTATATTTATATTCATCTATTGTACAATTCCTAAAAGAATTGCACGAGAACTCCATTATATCTTGATTAGTTGATATAATATAATTTATCAAAGCTTACGCCCATGTTGCTCATGTTTACAATCCTATAACGATTGCACTTCATGAGACCATATTTGATGCCACAACCATAATTCCTTTGACTAAAAAAAGACAAATAATTTGATCTTATCATTTCACTTTTTTTTAATCATGTAACTTGTTCCTAACCATTTATTCGCTCATCTCTCAACCAAATGTATTTCTAGTTCCCGAGTACATGTATGGACAACTCTAGGCTAAATGTATGGAAAAAATTGGACCGATTGTATGTTCTTAACTCTCCCAATTTCTTTCTTTTTCACCAATAAAATATTGAATTGAGAATTTCTTCATATGAATTTTTTCTTTAGAGATCTTTAGTTGATGTTTCTAACCAAATGGAATGCACTATGGTTTTAATTCCTTCTCGAGTTCACTATACCTACAGACACCTTCATTGAAAAATTGAGTACCAAATGATTCTTCATCTATTATATTAGATCCTTTATACTAATATCTTCATCCACTAGTAATAATGATCTTACTTTGACAACTTTTCTCCATACTGTGTCTTAGATTCTTAAAAATTAAACAACATCAAAAAGTTAGACATCAATATTATTTACAATTTCTCTCCTAAGATGTTTAGATAACCTTATTTGATATTAGACTGTTATCTATTTCCTTATTCCTTGACCTTAGTTATGATCATTCACTATTTTCATCTTGAAAAAATTCCCTTAATATACTCAAACTTGCAAAAACCTAATTGAAAATGATGAGAACTCCTGCATGATTATCATTCAAGTGATATGAGTATTAACCTATCAACTATCTTATTTTGGTCATTATAAACTCATCAACTTGAATGGTATACAATATCATATCTTCAATTCATTATTCTTTCTCTAGGTCTCAATCTCTTCAGTGCATTTCATTACAAGACACACAATTCTCTCTTTTGGTGATAAAAGATGACTGTCATGGTAAATATATATTACTATCTTTCTTGATGACCATATGTAGCCTCATATAATGAATGTTAATCATAACCATTATTTTTATCATCACTTTGACTAAATTGATATCTTTTCAGATGGTTCTTATGATATTGAAGTCAATCTTAAACCATTTCACCAAGATCTCTCTCTTACACTCTAGTGTTGGTCTTAACCTAGGGCTAGTAGGTATGATTTAAGACATATTTAGGTTTATTTTTGTTGAAAATTTGTTTCCCTCTATATTTTTAACTATTCTAGACACCCTTTATTGGGTTTAATAATGTCACAAATTTCTAAAACTCAATTCTCTATCCGTTTTTCCCAGTTTAAGTTTGTGTCATGATCAATTAGGTCTCATGTGAATACAACATGTTCTTCCCAAGAATGTCATATAAAACTTACACCGATGGGAATGAAACATTATAAAACCTTTTTCAACATGAAGAGGACCTCATGAAGACTATTTTTCCAACTTATAGCTTCCGAAATGTGTAATGAATGAGATGTAATGATTTTATAATAGCCTGATAGGAGGAATTTATTCTTACCTTTCCAAACCAGATGTATAAGCCCAATCCTAATGCTATGCAACTTTCATCTTCAACAACTTAGACTTGGAAGTGCTCAAATTGTAGACACAAAATCACACACTTTGGGTAATTATCTAGTCCCGATTGCATACTATTATTCATATGATTCTATTGGTGAGAAAATGTTTCAAGTGGAAAAATTGATGGTTATCTTGCCAAAATCTCCAAGACTTTAGGTCCCTCTGCTTGGGTGGTGCAGCTCCACTTTATTGTGAATGAACAAAAATGAAAATATGTTGTTGGCCAAGAGGCTAGGGAATCAATAGGAACACTCCTTTGCACCCATAGAAAATTCTTACAATGAATTGTAAGGGAGGAATTTTTGAAAGATGGGGGAAGGGGAGTGAGAAAATAGATAGGAGGAATTAACTCTACAAGTAGAAAATCATATTCTTGCCAAAGTTAATTAGAAGTTTCACATTCACAACTTATAGGAAAGAAACAAGTTTAGAACATCAATGACTAGAGGAAACCATGCACAAAAAGTTACACACATTCATGAGTCATGAAAATAAGCAATCCCTTTCTTTATTGACATCTTAACAAGTTGTAAAATGCTGGAAATAGAGGAAAAATGGTTAAGGAAAGTGGAATAATTATCTATCTCTTATATTTCTCAAATAGATCTCTCTCTTGAGTGCACAAAATTGACAACCCTTAAGAATGAGGGTGTCATTACATTTATAGAACTAGAAATGTCTCTTCATCTACCCCCATGGTGTCCTTTCATTTTCCTTTTCCTAATGTGACTTTTGGTATTCCTAGGAAAGAACATTAAGTCCCCTTTTATAAAATAAGGGTGACTTATTACATTATAATACTATAGTCACATTAATGAATAATAATAAATAGGAATAAGAAAAAATAAAAGTGCACACCCTTAACAAAGAATTAGGATGTACGGGAAGAACGAGGGTAAAGAAGAAAAAAGAATAATAAAGAAGAGAGAGAGAGAGAGAGAGAGAGAGAGAGAGAGAAATAATCTAAAGATGATCCTGTAGTGAATTACTCGGGAAGCAATGCCGATGAAATCTCCAAGCCTTTGAATTCCCTATTAAATCTCACTACCACTTTGGATTCACCTTCCTTTCATAAGGGATTTGGACAAAACTAGGTGACTTAATACAATTCTCTGCAAGGGAGTTGCTATTTTTTTCACACCGAGTACCAATTCTTATGATTCTCCATGGTGATGGAGATGATTTCCTATATCTCTCCCAGAGACCATAAAATGACCATTCCCAAGATTGTCAAAAATCCTATATTGACAAACCTTGCTTTGGAAGTACTTGAAATAACTGGATACCCCTAAATCACCTATGGTAAGATTGACATAACACATTGGAATAATTAGATAGATGTAATAGGAATGACTTGGGGATTAGGGTGATATAAAGGAGGACTCGAATGACCTTTGAGAAAAAGTTTTTGGGTAGGGTATGGTTGTCATGCTTTTAAGTGTGAATTTTTCCCTTGCAAAAACTCATGAAAACAGATTCCTAAGTAAGAAAAGTATTAATTAACCCATGTATTTGGCCATATTTTCTTTTTTTTTTCCATTTTTATTCTTTCACACTTTATTTCTCAGTCTAACCTCCAAACCGACTTATTTGTACTTTACTCACATCTTTTGGGCCCTTTCTAGCCATTTGAGCATCTTTTATTTTTGGTATTTGGCCTTTTTGTGGTTAGTTACAAAATGAAGCAAGGGAAGCATATAAATATAAAGTTATGTGACCATAATAAAGGACCGATCACTAAGCATTAACTATCACCACTTTGAAGGTTACATCAAAAGGCTATTTAAGAGCATTGATCATCCATTCTAGCATCCATTCAAGGGAAAGGTAGTACATTCTTATGAATACACTTCATAAGAGGGAAGTTCATTTTATTCGATGCACACATCTATTTACAACTTCTACATCTTTCTATTTTCTTGCTATTAAGTGCCACACACACACACACACACACACACACACACACACACACACACACACCTAGAACTCCATTTGGTTTGAAATGTAGTGGAAATCTCATTGATAACTTCACATGTTTGACAGTGAGGAAATGTTGATTCCTCATTTTCATTCTTTTAGTTTTAGGATTTGATCTATTTGTGAGAGATTTGCAAGTCAATTTTCATTACAGGTTATCGGTGACATCGATGATCACTATATGACATACTAGCAACCAAAGGAAAAGGATAGATAACACCTTGCGACAAGTCAAATATGGTTTTCTAAGCATTTGGGTAGTCACAAGTGCTTAATATTAGTCTATGGCATGCACATGCACCCCTGTCGCTTTCAAGTGCCTAGTCCAAGAAGATCATCGGTTTGCAGTTTTTACGAGGCTCTGTGTGATACTTATCCCTCTATATTCATCACCCCTGTCACTTCATCAAAATCCAAGATCAATTACAAAACTAAGTCTTCTTATCCCTTATTTACAACGGGGTTTGATTCTCTAGCCTAATTTTCTTGGGTCAATTATATATTTCATTTCTTCTTTATTTCCGCTAAATTACAATTAGTATTAGGCATATATAAATTCAATATTTTCTTAATCACAAATCAGTATGTACTATAGTCTTTGTCCAAAAACACATGAAATATAGTAATACCATGGGTAGATTTAAACATAATTGTATAAGATTATGAATTTTCATTTCATATTCAATCTATGATCCCCTAATACACATCATCTAACATTAATGCAATTAGGAAAGTAATAAACTTCTAGAAATTCTAAATAATTCTTCCTAAATAATTATCTATGTACAAATGACACACTCTATTATATACAAAGAGCCTACCAAAGGCTTGTTTCCTTAAGAAACCTCTTATTTAATGGATATTCATGCTCTACAATACTTATCAACCTTGCTCAAGTGACTCTCTTATTATGATTTCAATATCCTAGTCTAATGGTTCGAGCTCCTCCATGATGGGAATCAATTTTCCAAGTTTAGGAGTTGTTGAAACAATCTCGTAAGTCTTCTCAACAAATCAAACTTTTCAAGCCTACTAATCGTGTTTTTCCAACGTAGTTTTATCCTCATTTAATTTTTATGAGGAGTCTTTGATGGTTTCAAATGGTTGGAATAATGTACAAATCATGTTTCCAAACTTTTAGGATCATTTTTTAAGGTATCACACACAACCATATCCCTCATAAGGTTTAACATTAAAATTTTCATACTTATTTTTTTTTATGGAAAGTTCACATTAAGCTTATTCAACCTAATATAGGAAAAATGAATGATTAGGGTGAGATATATATATATATATATATATATATATATATATATATATATATATATATATATATATATATATATATATATATATATTACATCACCGGATTAAGGCATGTATTGATCCTCCTGCATTAAACTCCTTTGGTGAGAAAAAATTGAGCTGCTTGTTCAAAGGGAATGTTGTCTTCTTCTTCCCTTTCTTCTAGATATTTTGGATCTTCTTCTTCTTCCTCAATTTTTTACAATGTATGATCACATATGGCTCAATATTAACTTCAAATTCTCTAGTGAAGTCCATTATGTAGGATTCCATCTCCTTTTATTCAATACTTACACATAATAAGCTAAAGACATAGTTAGATTTTAAAAATTGAAGCATTATTACCTCTCCATCAACATATTCTTCATTAATGAACTTTAATAGATCCATCTCAGCTTTTTTCGGATTCCTCATCTCCTATGATGCTTAATTCTTCTAAATCTTGTGTGATTTGTTACAAAATCATCTCATCTTGTGCAAGTATATTCTTCCATGTTTCAATTCAAAATTGGTTTGTATTCAACTTATGTCATTTGAGACACCTTTTCTTATTGTATTGTAGGTTCCAAAATAACTTCAATATGTGCTTCATCTTTACATTCACCTTTCATGAACCTATCTAATAACTCAATTGTTTGTTTATAAAAAGAATCTTCTTGAAAATTTACATTTTCACTATCAAATACAATATTACAAGGAAAACTTTAAGGACATTGAGCTTCTTGAAATTCTTTTTCATCTTAGTAATTCATCTCTTCTTCCTCAAGATATCATACCTCCACCTCTTCTTTATCTAATGGCATGTTTACTTGATGTTCTATGTAATCATCTTGTACTTCTCTTTTTCCATCAATGTATCATCCTTTAAGTAGGCTTCTCCTTGATGCACCTTTTCACCTATATGTAAACATGACAAGAAATGATCAGATTTAAACATTTGAGTCTTTCATTCCTCTATCTTATTCTACTTAGGTTTCATTGCCAAAATCCTTAGTTGTCTTCTCAACTTGATAGTTTCTTGTTTCCTTCTCCTTGTCTCACAAATCTCTTTGAGAGGCCATTGTACTAATTTCTTGATTCTCAAAACGAATTTGTGTCTTGTTTTATCCAAGAATTTTTCTATACCTACCAAGATTAAATTTAATTAAAATATTTCCCTCTCTATGTCTATCTCTTTGTTCACTAATTTTTATCTCACTTTTTTATGACAACTTTCTTTAATGAATCCCTTCATCCTTTCTCTCTCTCTTTCTCCATTCATTTAGGCCTCACTGGACCTATCTCATCTTACCAATTCTATCTTACTTGTTGTCTCTAGTACCTCACCTAGGTATTATTAACCCTAGTATTTTAGTTCCCTTTTAGTAATTTATCTTGAACTTATTTTTCTTCTTTAAGCTCTCCTTGAGCTTACCATTGAAACTCCGTAACTCTATCTTCTTTACTTATCAACTTTAATAGATTTTAGGGATTTATAATTATTATTTTATCAACTCAAGGTTTCAAAAAAATTCTACCTCTCTTACTGTATTTTTTTAAATAACAACCTTTACCACATCAATATTAGCACAAAATATCAGTTTCCCAAGATCTTCTTGCTCGATACCAAAATTATGGCTTCTTTAAGTTGATATTATAAATTGATTGCATACATCCATAAGTACTTTGACTTAAAAAAACACATAAATATTGTATCTTATCATTTCTCTTAATTTGAAATCATGTAACTTTCTCTTGAGAATTTATTTATTCAACTTCGAACCAAATGTATTTCTAGTTCTAGACTACATGTGTGGACAACTACATACTAAATGTATGGATAGCTCTGGACCAATTACATGTGATTAATTATCTTGTTATCTTTCTTTTCATAAAAATAATAGAATTTATAATTTATTCATATGAATTTGGTCCTTTTTAGTTGATATTTCCAACTAAATGGAATGCACTATGGTGTTAATCCCTTCTCAGTTCATTGTACATGAATACACCTTTATTGAAAAATTGATTACCATATGATTATTCATCTATTGTATTAGATCCTTTACACTAATATATTCATCCACTTATGACAATGATATTACTATAACAACTTCTCTCCATACTTTTTCCTAACTTCTTGAAAATTTAAACAACATCAAAAAGTAAGGTGCCAATATTATTTACAATTTCTCTCCTAGGATGTTTAGATAACCTTATTTGATCTTAGAATGTTGTATTATTACTTCTTCCTTGATGTTAGCTATGATCATTGACACTTTTCCTCTTGAAAACATTCCCTTGATATTCTATAAGTTACACAAACCCCATTGAAAATGATGAAAAATACTACATAATTATCATTTAATTGATATAAGTATGAAAATGTTATTTGTCATGTTTTGGTCATAATAACCTCATTGAATTAAATGTTATAAAATAACATTGTTTCAAGTCATTATTCTCTCTAGGTCTCAATCTCTTTAATGTATTTCATTAAAAGAATACTTTTATTTTAGCATTTTGAGTTTACATTTGTTATAAAGTCATGAAAGAGTCATTCAAGCCATGATCATTTTTAAGGATCAATTTCGGTGAGGATGTGAAAAGAATGAAGGAAACAATGTCACATGCATAGCTTTTTAGATTAAACCGCACGCCCACAGACCTAGAGGGTATTGTAGTATTTTTAGCAAAAGAAAAGCGCCTGAAGGAATGAATACTTCATAGAAGAATCATCTTGAAATAAGTGCGGTGCCTTATCAATTAATTGGTGGATATTAGTATAATTTTAGTTGTTGTTGGTGCTCAATTTGATCTCACCTTGTTTGTCCTTGAAATTCTTCAATTTGCGGGCTCTGTCATCTTTTTATCTCCCCGTATTAATGCATGAAATTTTTTTCCTCCATTTGGTTACCATGATCAGTCCCTTCCTTTGGTTGAGGATCACTTTAAATCTAGAGTTTGTTTTCCATTCCTCTGTCCATGTGAAATAATTTGTAACTTGGGTGAAAACTTAGTTTTTTCCTGTCAATTTTGTCCCAAATATCTGTGGAAACGTGGTCTTCTCTGATTGGATGTGGTTCATTGGATCAAATTTGGGCCTTATATCATCTGTCCTAAAGAAAGATTCATTTCCAGGTGAAAATTGATTTCCCAAAATTCGATTTGTGTGTTTTCCCCATCAAATTTACATCTTAGCATCTGTGGAAATGTGGCCCTTTCTAGTTGGATGTGGCTCAAAGGAGCACTTTGAAAACTCTAAGGCCCAATTCAATTCAAAACTTTTCCACATGGAGGGCCAACACTCATCTGAAAATTTTCCTTTTGGTTTGACCTTGGAGTTGCATCGGGGAGACACGTGGAGGCTTCCGTCGGCTCCGCTCTCTATACTTAAAATTTTCAAAGAAATTTTCTAAGGCCTAGGACATGTGGAGGGACCACACCTATTTGGGGACTAGCCCCTAAATTTTATTTTGAAGAAGCACCAAGAGGACACTTGGAGGCTTCCGCTCACTCTGCCCTTACTTGGACTTTTCAACGACCAAGGAAAACTATCTTGGACCCTAGACACATGGCACCTTCCACTGATCCTTCAATTTTTTTAACAACTCTTCCAGACTGAGACACGTGGAGCAAGCTGTGCCTATTTGGGGTCTCCACTTTTAAGGACCATACCAAAGGTGCGTAAAGTGACATGTGGAGGCTTGGCTGGCTCCATTTTTACTGAGACGTTTTCAAAGGCCAAAAGTCATTTTTCTTGGGCCCAATGCATGTGGAAGCCCCGCACTTGTTCAGAAACTTTCCACTATACCTCACCTTTGTAGTGGTGCCAAGAAAACATTAGACAACTCTAATATAGAGTTGAGAAGGGGAAGATTCAACAGTTGTTGTGAATTTCACTTGTTTTTCCACCATGTTTTCTCCAAGACTCCTGGAGATGAAAATACACAATATTTTTCATCATTTTTGATGAAATTCCTTGTCTTTTGTGTTTTCAAAGTGCCATTGAATGGATTTAGAACTTAATTTGTGAGTCCAAGAATTTTTAAGTTTGATATTTTGAAATTGAAATTTCTTAGGCACTTGTAAAAATGTGAATTACCAGAGAAGATGGATGTGGGGAGAGTTGCAGAGGAAAGAGAGGGAAAAGGATGAAATGATGGAGGTTACAAGTGAAAAATATGAAAAAGGTGTTGCCTCGAGGGTGAAAAGGATTACCTGTCAGATCCAGTTATACAGAGCCTCCGGAAAATGATTAAAACGGGATTTCTTGCATGATAGAATCAAAATGATTAGAAGGACTATCAAAAAGTTATGGCATGACATCCTAGTCATTAGTCGAGGGTCTGAGAAATATGATCAGTTCATAATTGGTCCACCTGGTAGCTTTCGGATGTGAATTTGTTAAACGTCACTTTTTGAGACAAATTGGTAATAAGCAAAGGTCCCTCAAATATTCTTCTTTTTGGGGGAAAAATTTGGGATGAGTGAGAAAGTGAAATGTATAAATACAATGAGAATAATTTTGCAAAATGTCGGGGTTGAATTCTTAAGAGAAAATTTGAGAGAGCCCATCTTCTTGAGAGACCAATCCAAGAAACCTGTTAATTTCTGTGTTTTAGATTTCAATCACATCAAGTTGGTTGTGAGTGTACAACCATTGAAAATCTCTAAGACTATTCAAAGAAAATTTCCCCTATTGATGAATCTAATCAATTTCAAGTTAATCTATGTCAATCTTGGAGTAATTTGTGTCTTCTTTATTTCAGAATGTCTGCAAGTAGTTTTTCTTATTCCTATTGCAATCTTATGTTAAATTCCCTCCGAATCACACAGATCTCATCCATGTGACAATTTAGTGGCATTTTCAATTTCATTTCAAGAAGAGCCTTCATCTTGTGATGAGATAAACAATTTAAAATCACTTCACTGTCATTTGTTGATAAAGATTGTATGTAAGCCTTCGAGTGTATCTTAGGTGTGAGGAACCAGGGGTCTTTGATGTTTTATTGAGTCTTTAGCTTAAGCCTTCATGTTAAATTCTTGGAGATTGTGTGAAACTATGAAAATTGGGCCTCCATTGATGCACACCTTCTGGTTGAAGGAATATTTTAGCTATTCTGAAGCTTTCTATCATTTATCTTTCCAATTGTTGTGAAGTCTCTCAAATATCTAGTATAATCAATTTTATCCTACTTAATCTCCCACAAAAATTATTCAAAAACAATGAATCCATCTGAACTACCCTTGTTTCCCTGTGTGTCCAAAAATGTATAAATTCTACTACCAAAATATGTAGAAGCAATCAAGATTCCATAATGTCTTTAGTAACCTTAGCCCTATCTAGGAAATATCACCATTCTTTAGAAGTGACAACTTGTGAGAGTTAAATTGTGGTGCATTGATCATATTTTCTCAGGGTCTCCTTTCATATTTGTGCAAAGAAGGATATATTCATTCTCCTTCACCGATAGAGGTTACAAAATAGGTCCTTCACTTTGGTCGAAAGCCACACCCTAAATTAGTGAGGATAGGTGAAATCCTCTTGAAGGTGCTATCCATCTATCCACAATCACGAGTGACAAAGGGCTAGTTAGATCTCATCCCTGACTATAAAATGAAATACATTATGATCTATCTATTTCTAATCTCCATGTCAAGTTTGTGATGTTGCTCTTTGCTTTGATGAGTAGAGTTATTGAGTTTGATGAGCCCTCTATAGTCTAGAATCCCTATAGTCAAAATCTTGGAAAGATGCCATGGACTTTGAATATCGGTCAAGTAATTAAAAATAACACTTGGCAGCATGTCGATCTTCCACCAAAGAAGAAACCATTGGATGTAGATGGATATTCAAAACAAAGTAAAAAGAAGATGGGATAGTGGACAAGTACAAAGAGAGACTATTATGCATAAAAAAGGCATTGACTACGAGGAGACATTTTCTCCCACAAACTAAGATCAAGATAATCGGGATGATATTTTCTCTTGTTGCACACAGTTTGGTTGGAAATTCCATCAGATGGACGTAAAAAGTTCCTTCTTGAATGGAGATTTAGAGGAAGAATTCTACATGACTCAACCTTTGAGGGATATGTAGTACACTGGTCAAGAATAAAAGGTATGCAAACTCGGGAAATCTCTGTATGGCCTCAAACAGGCACCCCGGGCATGGTACATCAAAATTGATGAGCATCTTATACAACATGGATTTGTTAGAAATCCATACGATCCCAATCTTTACCTCAAAAATAAAGGGGGATATTGTGATTTTCATTGTCTATGTCGACGATCTAGTCATCATTGGAAGTTCAGTGAGGATGATCGATGTAATGAAGAAATATCTTAATCAATCATTCGACATGACAGATCTTGGGATAATGCACTATTGTCTTGGATTAGAAGTATGGTAGAAAGAGAATCACATCTTTGTTTCTCAGATGAAATATACCAAGAAAATGCTCGAAATTTAGGATGATGGATTTCACACCGATTGCTACACCTATGGATAACAGACACTGAGTTATCTCATTCGAGATCCATCTCTCCCGAGGCAAATTCCACTCTCTATTGGCGAGTTGATTGGGAGTCTCATTTACTGACCTACGACTACACTAGACCAGATATCAATTTTGTAGTAAGATATCTATCTAGGGTCATGTAAGAACCCAAAGTGTTTCATTGGAAAGCAACAAGGCACATCTTGAGATGTCCCAAAGGATCATTGGATCTTGGTCTAGAATACAAGAAGAATGAAAACTTCTTCTTTTCAAAATATTGATTCAGATCATGTAGGAAATATTGATGATAGAAAATCCACTTCAGGATTTGTATTCTTTATGGGATCTAGACCAATGTCATGGGGAAGAAAGAAACAACACTTTTTTCTCATTCTTCACATAAGCGAGTATCGTTCAGTATGAGAAGTCATCGTGAAGTGATTTGGCTACTTCACATACTCAAAGGACTTGGAATACCACAGGACAAACCAACCACCATGTATGTTGACAATAAAGGTGTTCTCAAACTTGTTTGTAATCCAGTGTTTCATGAAAGAACAAAACATATTGAAGTACAGGTTCATTTCATACACGAACATGTGTTGAAGCACAATATACAACTTCAATTTTGTCCAACAGCTGAACAAAAAGTAGATATTTTCATGAAGTCACTTACACGTGACAAGTTTGAGTTGTTTAAAGAGTTCCTCTCCTCATCCCTTGAGGCAATGAAAAATTAAGGGGGGGAATGTTAGGTTAATTTATGCATCATATTACCTTAAAATATTTAATTATTTAATAAGGTAATTAGTTGATATATTGTTATATAGTTTTATAACAATATTTGTCATATTATTGCATAGGTTATATTGTTATGTAGTTGTAACAATTATTATTTGTTTTTATTTAATTATTGTTGCTTCCCGGATGTATTTTGGAAAGTTGTTGTTATATTGGTTGTACTATGCAACCCATTTATTTGTTTGTATGTTGTTTTCCAATATGTATAAATATTGCAGCACTCCATTTTAATGGTAGATTAATTTCACATTAATAAAATATACAGGATTCCGTCTCTATTTTTGAAATTACAAAATATTCATGAAAAATTTAGAAATTTCATTTCAATTTTGAATTCAAAATATCAATCCGAACAATACATTCCAAATTTTCAAACCCTTAGTAATCTCCTGGTTCAGGAAGAGCATGTTATGACTAATTTTGATTCAAAATAAAATTCCACACAAGCATTTCTTGCTCAGAAAGCGAAAGGTAAACCTTCTAAGATTAACAAGAATAAAAAAATAGCTTTTAAAACTCTTAATAAAAACAAGAAACTAGGAAACTTAAAAGTTAGTTTTGATGGTAAATGTCATAATTGTGGGAAATTTGGACATAAGAAAGAGGTTTGTAAATTTAAAAACAAGTCAAATTTCAAAAATCAGAAATGGAATAAATCATATCAAAATCAAGATAATGATGATGATAATGAGAATAATCATAGTGCTAATATAATAGCTTTATAAATTATTTCTAAATAAAAAGTATATTTTCTAAACTGTTGGAAAAATGAGTTGTTTTTTCCTTTTTTTCCATAATTAACTCAGATGAGTTAGTAAAAATAAACTAGAAATAGCTACAACTGAAAACATACACAAAATGGATTATATGTATTTTAAAATTTTACTTCATTTTCTGATAGTTTATTCAAAAATAGAACTGTGTTCATATTTTTGCATGAAAAACTGATCATTTATGACATATATAAGCTTATGGAATGTATTGAAAGGTGCTTACATGTCATCTTTTGAAGAAAACTCTATGAGAAGTATCCACAGTTAGTGGATTATGTTTTCAGTGAATATTGTGATTATTCTTGAATGATTTGATTATCTATTTAGATATGTTATCTAACAAGTCTTATCTTATTTGTAAAGGCTTAAAATAAGATAATACAAGATATATATGTTTAAAAAAACATTTCTTAGTATGTGAAACTAAAATATTATTATTTGCATATCAAAAGACACTTGGGGATGCCTTTGTGTTTGTATTGGAGACGTCCAATACTGATTGCATTTAATATATATTCTACATGAATAGTATGTTGAATTTTTCAACATTTTTTTGACATGGTTAGTTGTTAAGCATATTGTTATGTTAGTTGTTATACAACTAGTGTTTAACTTTTACATATGGTTAAAAGTGAAATCAATAATGATTTATATTTATATGCTTATTATGATGTCTATATGGATATTGTGACTCTAACCATGTTGATGTTGTGTTAGATATAAAATATCTTTGGATATGTTCAATTTTTTGGTGTAGGAACCATTACTTGAAACAACAAAAAAGCAACCAATAGTCTCCATTTCTTCTATTGAGGTAGAGAAGTACAATGGAAGAAACAAAGAAGCCATGTGGTTGAAGCAACTATTGGAAGAGATACACATGGAAGCTAAAATAAGTATTCCTCTTCTATGTGGTGGTCAAAGTTGTATTACTCTTGCTGAAGAATCTAGTACAACATCAAAGAATGAAGCATGTTATCGAGAGAAGGTTCTCTGTGGTGATAGAGATCTCCAGTTCTGCAAGACTAAAGATTATATTGTAGATATGTTTACGAGCCATTATGTGTTGTAAAATACTACAAGTGTGTGCAATGTTTGGCCTTTCAGAGTTTCCATTGAGGGGGAGTGTGCATGCAATGTCACCTCCTAATGGTCGGTCGGTTGATTGACTCCTTCTCCTCTATACTTCTACTCTAGTTTAAAATCATTGTAAAAGATCTTGTATGATCTAAAGTAAACTGATAGAGTTTATGGGAAAAATATAGTCTAGTGTGCATTTGTTTGTAAAGGAGGTCCTTGTGTCATTAAAGGATATTAGAGATATGGTATAAGAATATTTCAATGAAAAACAATGAGATGTAGTCTCACAAATCATGCTTAGCCTAAATCATATGTCTGATTTATGGATTCCAAATCCTTTTGTACCAAAATGTAATTTGAGCATGATGAAGGTGTTATAATTCCTTCAAAAGTACATGTGCTAGCCTAAACCTTTAGGGTTTATGGATTTGTAAATCCTATTGTATAAATAGGTAATGTTGGCATATGGATCCCCACTTAATATTAAGGGGGAGTGTTAGAACTATAATATTAAGTGCATCATAATATTTAGTTTATAGTTAAATAATATAGAATAGTTTATATTTTTATTATTTAAATATAAACTTTATATTAGGTTTGTTAGTTATTAATTAACTAACTATATATTAAATCGGGTGTTTCGAAGTCACTTAATATGGACATAACCTTCTTGAGTTATTTAAATATGGCTTTAGGTCATATTCAAAATCACGTGAATCATTTGGATTACAGGTAAATACATGGAGTAGAAGTGAGGGAGGAGTTATTGGATTGGGTTGTAAAATTTTCTCTATAGTGGATTATTCTTCCGTGGTTTTTTACCCATTTACGGGTTTTCCACGTTACATACAATGTCACTGTGTAATTTGTTTTATGTTGTTATTTACTTTTATTATGGTGTGCACATTTATATTTCCACTTATTAATGTATGTTAACCTAACATTGAATTTATTTGGTAAATATATGTTTTCACCCTCGTCTTGACAAAAATTAATACCTTTAGCCCCAAATTGGCAAGATGATCCACACATTTATTACCCTTTCTAGGGGTATGAATAGGTAGATTTATCAAACTCTTTCAGCAAATTTTATTTATTATCTTTAAGGATATTTATTAAGGTCCAATTATTAATTGTATCCTTTCTCACATTCTCAAGTGTTAAAATCTTTTTTTGAATAGCTAACTAGAAAAACATGTTGACATTGGGGAGTAAATCCTTAATCCAATTTTTCCTCTAGAAATCCTTTACAAGACAACATATGTTCTGAAAATGAATATGTTTGGTCCAATAACTGATATGTCAGGTGTTATACTTAAGCATTGTAGTCATTGATCTCCATTAACATATGTACAAAAAGCATTTCGTGAAAACAATTGACCTAAGATGTTTAAAAGACATAAAATTATTTTAGAAACATGTTCAATATTTTTCATTCAAACAACAACATATTATAAGTACAACATAAAAGGTATTTTGTAGTAATTAACAAATATTTCAAATAAATAAATTTTTTTCCTCCAATATTTATAATTCAAATCGAGTTAAGGCGGGAAGAATTCAACTTGTTGACCTTGGGGAGTAAATATTTAGTCCAATTTTCCATCTATAAATCCTTTCCAAGACAACATATGTTCTAACAATGAATATGTTTGGTCTAATAAATGATATGTCAAGTGTTATACTTAATAATTGTAGTCTTTTATCTCCATCAATACACGTAAGAAAAGCATTTTTGTGAAAATAATTGATCTAGGATGTTTAAAAGACATCAAACTATTTTAGAAACATATTCAATATTTTTCATTCAAAAAACAACATACTATAAGTAAAACATAAAATGAATTTTGTAGTAATTAAAAATCTTTCAATCCTTCTAATAATAAGAAATTTTAACATCCACGAGGCTAGTCACGCTTTCGTTCGAGTAGTAACAAATTTAAAAAATAGGTTACAAATTTCACTTCAATCCCAAAATACTATACATTTTTTTGTTATATCAGTTCAATCCTCCAACCAAGTGGAAGTTCATCACAAGATTCACATTGGAGATATTAACAAAAATTAAACTCGATATGTCTTTGTTTAGCATGTTAAATGATAGTGACTCTTTAGCTCAAAATATTATATTCTTAAAATACATTCGACCGCTAAGCTAGTGAATGCTAAGTTCAAAATATCATTCAGTAACTTGTTAAATGAAAGTGACAACTAAGCTTGAAATAATATAAACAACCAACTGCCAATTCGATGTACTAAAAGAAAACAATCTTAATTTAAGTTAATATATATACCCACACCAATCTGAATTCATGTAAGGGTTCAATATAAGAATAAATTTTAACATCCACGAGGATAATTAAAAGATTAATATTGGGCCTATATTTATGCTTTTCCAAATAGGTGGAATTTCATCACAAGATTAATACTAGGCCTACATTTATGCTTTTCCATGTCAACATGAAAAATCATACTATTCTTGTCATGTACCTATAATTATACTTGTAAGAGAACACAAACCTAATAAGCATATTATTCTTGTCATGTACCTGTAATTGTATCTACATTTAAGTTTATCTTGGTCTAAACTACACATGTTGCTCTCTATTGAGAAATTCAAACCTCGGGATAGAGAGGACTCATAGGGGTGAATTTTTTTCAAAACAATGGTGTCCTAGTGTCATTCGAGTCAAATAGTGTTTTTGAAATCACCTCACCAAATCTCGCAAACAAATGCCCATCAGAAGTGTTTCTTGTGCTCCATGTAACATCTCTATGCTTACCCTCTTCATTTCCATGTGCAATATGAACAACCTTGGAGAACCTAAATGTAACAAATAGATGTGTCAATAAATAAATTCCAATAAGATATTGCTTTTTGATTTGTTGTCGATATTTTATACAATATGAAATCATGTCTAGCAATGTTAGTTATTTCACCTTGCTCCATTTTGTTTACATATTCTTCCTTTATAATATATATTTAACTAAATACATCTAATATCGCTAACATTCAAACCTTCAACCTCCAATAAATGCAGTAATTGCAAGAACATTAAATAATTAATGTTGCAGTTGCCTAAACATTAACTAAGATTAAAATAAAATTTGTTAGGTTATGTTGAGGCATAACCTCTTTTGGCTACGGCAAGCGGATACATAATTTTTGGATTTTTGGGCATTTATGACATTCATTAATTACATTTGTGTGATGGATAGGATCAATTAATGACTATTACTAATTAGGATATATTTCAATTAGAAATCTTAGAGACATGTGTTGAATATTGGAATGAAGGTGCTCGACATCTCTATTTAAGCATCATCTATATCGGGCCTTTGGCAATCACTATCACAATATCCCTATTCACTATGGGTGGAACCATTAAATGCATTGATCCTTCTTCCTATAGAGAGGTCAAGGCCGACCCGATAGTATGTAATATTTTGCATGATGGTGGTTTTACGTCATTTATGGAAAGATTGTTTGGTCACTTTGTCTGAGTGACCATCAGTGTGTTGGCAACCTAGAAGAAAGGAAGATTAAAAGTGGGTAAGACTAATTTTCTTATTTCAATAGAGTCCATTACGGCTATGACGGGGCTCCCCACGAGAGGGAGACATTTATTTTAAATACTTGCTTCAGGAGGATATGGATGAGTTCCTATGTCCTGGTGAAAATATGAGAATGTATCACTCGGGATATGAACAGGACTCACTTCCACAACCTTGGGATAGGGTTTCTTGAGAAATTGAGGAGGTACTTCATGCTGGAGCGACACTACAAATTGAGCTATGGACCTCATCTTTTTCTTCTTGTGCATCTTTGACATGATCGAAGGTAAACTTTGTAGCTTTTCTATTTCAATCGCTTGAGAAGTCCCTTAAACTAGCTAGAGAAGAGGAAGGTCCCTTCCTCCACCAAGGCCTTTTATATTTTCTCTTTAAAATGAAATCTTCCCAAAAATAAATCTCACACTTCCCCTCTAAGCTAGGAAATTAGTGTCGTGTCCCCCCTCCACTTCCACAATCTCCCTCTTTTCATCATCGTCGTTGTCGTTGTTGTCATTGTCTCCCTTCGAATATGATTCAGACATCATGATCATTAGCGAGTGGTCTGGTGGTCTCCCCTTGTTATTTCAATCTTGTCTCTCCCTCATCTTCTCTAGTGGATCTTAACCCTTTGAACCCCTCAGAGCACTCTCCTAATTTCTTTGAACTACTTTCGTACCCAACATGTACTTCCTTTCTACCTCTTTCGATGTCTCTTTTGCTTCTCCTCTCCTCTCCTCGGACATTGTAATGGCTACAACCAAATCAAATCACCTAATCACATAATCATGTGTAGTTTCCCTCTCCTTTTTACATGGAAGTTAGAATGGAATTTAAAATTCCTAATGTGTTGTGGGATCTCTCCTCAGTTTACCATGTTTCTCCTGTGTCGTAGAAAATGGTTGTTCCTACTGCAACTTCAAAACACCATAAGCATTTAGATAATAACTCGCCTAACCCACATGAGGCCATTGAAGATTATGTTACACTTGATATGTGCTATCAAGGGATGGAAAATTCACGTGGACATGACCTAGATGAAAGTCAACAAAGGCTTCCTAAAACACATTAAGTTTGTGGATGTGCTAGTTGAAGGGAGACCTATGGCTGATGTTAAGGATGAAGCAACTACTCTCATGAATATCCAGAAAATGTAATATGGCTATTTGGGACTTTTTGGTTTTTGGTTTTTTGTTTCATATGGGATTGTTCTCTTCTTGTTTCATTGTAATATCTTTCCATGAGGGATTTTTTTTTTGTACAAGTATGTAGTTCATTTGGAAAAACCCACTCTTACTCTAATTCCAAATAGTTTTATGTTTTGGCATATCGTAGCCATGACTAAGCTCCTAGTGTTTTCTTACATCCTTAAGATCACTATGCTCCAAATATTATGTCTTGGTATAACCTAACGACTTCTCAGATCACAATATCCTACTTTATTTTGATAAAACCTGGTGACCACTAAGCTCCAAAATATATGGTGTGGCATAGCATACTATTGCCTAATGTCAAAATATAATTCTCTTACTAGTTAGGTGCTAGCGAAAACTAAGCTCGGAATATTATATTATGGGATTAGAACCAAAAAATGTATAAATATATTCCTCTTATTTGTTAGATGTTGTTCAATATCTTAATTATGAATTATTAAACCCTAGTGATGAAATCTCCAAATAACATGTTGTGGCATAACCTAGTAGCAGAGTAGCTCAAAATATCTTTCTTTTGTTTTTTAAATGTTATTGTCTTTTGAGCTCAAAATAATATATTGTTTAAGTACCTAACGACTACTAAGGTCAAACTATGTTGATTCAAATTTGCTAAATCCCAGTGACCATTAAGATCCAAATAGTATGTTTTGGCGTAACCCACCAACAACTAAGCTAATAATATCTTATTTCTTTTGTTTAAACCTAGTGAGCACTAAGCTCCAAATATTATGTTGTGCCATAGGCTAGTAGATGCTAAGCTCAAAATATCATTCAATAACTTGTTAAATGATAGCAACCACTAAGCTCGAAATAATATATTATGGAAGTTCCTAGACTCCGCTTAGTTCAAAATATGTTAATTAAATTTGTTTAATCCTATCGACCGTAAGCTCCATATATTATGCAATTGTTTAAAATAGTGTCAGATAAGCTCAAAATATATCTTTGTAATTTTTTACTGTTGTAAAATATTGTAACTATGAATTATTGAACCCTTACAAATACAATCTCCAAATAATATGTTGTGGCATAAGCTAGTGGCTGATAAGCTCAAAATATCTTAAACCATCGATAGTCTCCAAATATTATGTGGTGGCATAACCTAGCGGGCGCTAAGCTTGAAATATCTTAATTTCAAATCTTAAATTCATACAAAAAATTAACTAATTTATACTAGTCTTGATTGCTATAAATATCTCCAAAGTTAATTTCCTTGATTAACTTAGAGGTCACTAAGCTCAAAACAACATAATTTAATTTTTTAAACTTAGCGACTTCTAAGTTTACAATATAATTTGTTAGGTTATGTTTAAGCATAACCTAGAGGACATTGGACTACAAATGTCTTTCTTTTGTTTTTTAAATACTAGTGACTTTTTAGCTCGAAATATTATATTATTAAGTACCTAGCGCCACTAAGCTTGATCTATGTTGATTAAAATTTGCTAAATCCCAGTGACCATTAAGATCCAAATATTATGTTTTGGTGTAACCTATCACCGCTAAGCTTATAATTTCTTACTTTCTTTTGTTGAAACCTAGAGACTGCTAAGATCCAAATATTATGTTGTGGCATAACCTAGTGGCTGCTAAGTTCAAAATATCTTAATTTGATTTATTAAATCCTAACCACCAATAGGCTACAAATATTGTGTGGTGGCATAACCTAGCGGGTGCTAGGATCAAAATATATTAATTTAAAATCTTAAAATCATACAATAAAGTCGACTAATTTATATAGATCTTGATTTTTATACAATTCTCCGAAATAATGTGGTTGATTAACTTAGAGGTCGATAAGCTCAAAATAACTTACTTTAATTTTTCTAAACATAGCGACATATTAGAATTTTTAAAAAAATTAGATTATTCTAAGGTATAACATTTATTAAAGCGTGTGACAAGAGGATATGGCATGTGTAGCTTTAATGGGAATTTATGACATTGATAGATTGCATTCATGTGATAGACGAGATTGATTAATGGTTATACACACACAAGATGTAAGATGGTGTTAGGAATTTAATAGTTTTAATGGGAAGAATGATATCTTTTTATTAGGAAATCCAATCAATGATCTTGATGCACGCTCACACTTACTGTTTTCATGTTTTACACTGTGGTGGCTTTATATCTCCAAGTCATCTCGAACATTTCACTACCCTTTCCTCTTTTCATTTTGGGTCATTTTGCTTCGTGTCTCTTTATGAAGGTGACAAGTGGTGCTGGTGGTTTCTTGGGTAGCATGGAGTGTGGTCCTATCAGGAAGAGGTGGAGAGCTATGACAAGCAAGGATGTTGGGGAATCGTTTACTTCTTGGATGGATGGGAAAATCTAGAACACAACTATGTGGAATTGGCTCGAGAAGGTCTATTTGAATGTGGAGCATTTCAAAGAAGAAGAGGATGGTGATATTTTTGAGAGCATGCACAAGTTGATGCTTGACCCAAACCAATCCAAGGGTGGAGGAACGTTTTTGACATGGCACAAGGGTTGAGTTCATCAAACATACTTTCCAACTCATCAGGGTATTTTATCTTACATAAGGAGCATGAGAAGTTAGAAGAGAATCTATTCATCCTTCAGTATCATGTCCATGCCTTGATGTGGGGATGTAGGTGATTGTGCATGCTCTAGAGGTGGTTGTAGGAAATCAGTGGTATAGAACTCCTTGCTAGTGTTAAAGTGAAAATTTCAAAATGTTGTGTCAATTCATCCTCCTCCTCTAATCAAAGTAAAGGGGACTCAAATGTTGAGATCATCGGTGAGGTGAAGTTGAGAGGTAGAAAGGCCTAATCTTTCTTGGATGCATTTGTCTTTAGTTTTTTATTAAGGGTTGGAATGGTTGTATGTATAGTGAAGTATATAGATATAGGAAGTATTTTTGGGTGAAGTAAATCTAATTATAGATCTTACCCATTCATTTTTGCATATATTTATTGCAATAAGTTTCTTGTAATCATCATGAGAGTCCACTTACTGGAGGAAAACTTGTCATAGATTGGTTCCTCATGTTTTGAAGACTTATCATTGAAATATCTTAGTTTAAAATCTTAAAATCATAGAATTAATTCAACTAATTTATATATATCTTCTTTGTGATACATATCATTTTTGTGATACATAACCTAGCGGAAACTAAACTCAAGCTAGCAGATGCTAAGTTTAAAATATCATTCAGTAACTTGATATACTTGTGGAAATCAAACTCAATATTTTTGTCATTACTTAGTTAAATAGTAGTTACTTTTCAGCTCAAAATATTATATTGTTTAAATTCCTAATGTGACCATTAATCCCAAATTATGTTGATATAATTTAAATAATATATTGTTTAAATACCTAGTGGCCGCTAAGCTCAAACTATGTTGATTTAATTTGTGAAATCGTAGTGACCACTAACATCCAAATATTATGTTTTGGCATAACCCACCAGCCGCTAAATATTGTAAATTGAAGTTATTAAACCATAGTGAATTGAATACCCAAATAATATGTTGTGGCATAACCTAGTGTCTACTAAGCTCATAATACCTTAATTTAGTTTATTAAATCCTAACCACCACTAGGCTCCAACGATTATGTGGTAGCATAACCTAGTGGGTGCTATGCTTGAAATATATTAATTTAAAATCTTAAAATGATACGATATATTCAACTAATTTATACATATCTTGTTTGCATCTTTGAAGATTACACTATCATTTGTTGAAGTTTTGTTAAAACAAAACCTAGTAGAAACTAAACTCAATATGTCTTTCTTTAGTTTTTAAATGTTAGTGACTCTTTCTTGTCGAAATAATATATTTTTTAAATACCTAGTGGCCATTAAGCTCAAACTATGTTGATTTAATTTGTTAAATCCCAGTATTCACTAAGATCGTATTATTATGTTTTGGCATAACCTACCGGATGCTAAGCTTATAATATATTACTTTATTTTACTGAAACCTAGAGATTGCTAAGATCCAAATATTATGTTGTGTCATAAGCTAGCGGAAACTAAGCTCAAAATATCATTCAATACCTTGATAAATTATACTTCCCTCTAAGTTGGAAATATTATATTATAGAAGTAACTAGCACCCACTTAGCTCAAAATATTTTAATTTAATTTGTATAATCCAACCAATCATAAGGTCTTAATATTATGTCTTCGGTTTACCTAGTGGATGAGAGACCATGAATATTTACAATAAGTTTTTAGATACGACGTGATATACTCAATAAAGCCTAGTGGCCGCTAAGCTATTCTTAAAATTAAATATATTATTTTTACAATGAAGTTGTGTTATGTATTTAATTTTTAATCTTTGCATATTTAACACGAGACAAATAACAAAGTGATCACTTGACCAAAAAAATGTGTTTCTATAACAAAATCCACTTATCCATGAGTCCCAAAGGTAAACGAAGACTGCCTCCAAATAATAATTATAGCCTAGTGGTCACTAGAGTAGGCAATATTTTTCATGTAGAGTGTATTCATATAGGAGTTTATATAAATGGTAAAAAATAAATCTAGAATTTATATAATGGATACATAAATATACGTGTAGAATCGTGTATTTTATGTGATATACAGGTATACATATAGACTTGGACTAGTGACCGAGAAGTTATATAACCAGATTTTAATTATAACGGGTCTACTCATTGTACCTAGCGGTCGTTAAGCTATTATTAAATGAAAATAAATAAATAAACCTGTTACGTGAGGTTCTCAAAGGTAAATGAATGTTTTCTCCGAATAATAATTATTGCCTAGCTGGCCCTAGTGTATGCAAGTTTTTTCATGTAGAGTGTATTCATACAGGAGAAATCATATTGAAAATTTATAAGTGATAACAAATAAATATGGAGTTTATATAATGGATACATAAATATACGTTAGAATCATGTATTTCATGTGTTACACAAGTATACGTATAGATTTATCTATTTCTTATGAGCTTTTGGTAGAATATTTTTAGATTTATGACAAGAAAAGAAACTTGGACTAGTGACCTAGAAGTTATAGAACAATTTTTTAAATACATCATGATCTAGTTTTTGCACCCTAGCACCCATTTAAGATATTGCTAAACGTAAATATATCATGTTGATAAATCTAAATTCTTAATCTTTGAATATATATAATAGGAGACAAACAACAAAAGCGATTGCTAACACCAAATAAATGGTTTCTCTAAATAAGAATTATAGCCTAGTGGGTGCTAGTGTACGTAACGTTTTTCATGTAGAGTGTATTCATACAAGAGAAATCATATTGAAAAGCTATAAACAATAAAAAATAAATCTAGCGTTTATATAATGGATACATAAATATACATGTAAAATCGTATATTTAATGTGTTATATAGGTATATGTATAGATTTCTCTACTTCTTATGAGATTTTGGTAGAATTATTTTACATTTACAAAAATTATAGAAAGTCGGCGTTGTACTGAGAAGTTATAAAACAAGTTTTTACACATGACGCCATCTACTTGTTGCATCCTAGTGACCGCTAATCTATTCTTAAAGGTAAATATATCATGTTTATAATGAGGTTGTTTTATAAATCTAAATTGTTAATCTTTGTGAATATAACAACGAGACAAATAATATAATGTGTAGAATTTTGTATGTAATTCGAAATAAAATTTGGGTTTAGTAAATAGGTTGTCGAAACAAAGAATTATATCATGGCTGCCTCAAAGCTATGTGAATTTTGGGCATAGATTAGTGGGTAAAAGGAATAATATATTAATTATTAAATACATAGTGATTAAAATTATATTTAATAATATTAACACATATATAATGTGTTTAACTTCCAATGTACAGAACATAAAATTACTGAAGACATTACATTTGGTTAATTCTACATGGAAACACGTATATAATTAGAAATAATTATTATACAATTGAATTCTTAATATGGTTTTATAGTTTTCAAGTAATTTTTAACCTCATATATTTTCCTAAAATGTCTAAGCGGAAACCATGTAAAAATGTAATATGAATTAATTAGTGATGTTTCTTTGCATCATCTTAATGAAAAAAATTAAAATATTTTGGTTCTCCCAACCAAAATAAAATTTAAAAAAGGTGATTATGCTAGAAGTTATCATTATCCTTAAAAACAATCGCAGGAACAAGAAAAAAATTCAAAATGAAAATACCCAAAGAGAGACATAGAATGGCATAAATGGGAAAGTGTTAAACAAAGATAAATACTAGAGAAGAAAAGGGATTAAATTTTCTTTTGTTAACGTCTACAAAAAAATTGTTTCATGACAAACAAGGTTGTTTGGCATGGAGATCAAAAGGTACTAGAAGTCATGGCTTGACTATGGAGATTTAGTAGCACATTGTAGGGTTGGTGTAGATAAGAATTAGACTATCATGTAAAACACGGGAACGATCAACTAAAGAGAAACTAATAGAGCTCCCATGATAAGAAAATGTACACATTTACTATAAATACATGATTTAGTAATATCGGGATTATTTCGTGCTTTATGTTGTCAGTGAAACCTCCATCTGCTACCTCAATCAAAAATATACTATGTTATATTCACAATATTTGTTTATTTCCTCCTTCATGTGTGTCATTTATGTGTGTATTTTGTGTTCCTTCTCTGCAAA
Organism: Taxus wallichiana var. yunnanensis; assembly: GCA_018340775.1. Taxonomy (NCBI): domain Eukaryota; kingdom Viridiplantae; phylum Streptophyta; class Pinopsida; order Cupressales; family Taxaceae; genus Taxus; species Taxus wallichiana. Next base: position 61,417,485 of record CM031237.1, on the reverse strand, counting down.
CAACATTACAATCACATGTAAAAAACAACCAGGATTCAAACACTTGGCCTTGTAATCTACTGACCTACGCATATTTTTTTATTTTGAAGACATGCTTTTCTATATGACCAAAAAAATCAGAAACCCTATTCAACATTTCTCTGAGGTATTTTATTTAAAAAAATAGCACATTCCACGAAAGAAATTTCAAAAATAGAAAAGGAGCGGGATACGAAAATTTGAAATTTTCACTTTCCCCTCTTAAAGAAAAAGGGCGGGCTATTGAAATTTAAAATATCTCGAAAATGTGGGGAATTTGAATTTCCTATTTTTATTAATATAAACATAATAAATATATATTATATACCATATATTAAAACAAGCATAGTAAAAATATATATTATAAGAAAACAGAAGAAATAAATCCTAAACATAGTTTTGAAGTTTATTAGAATAATATACAAACATTTATGTTCCATTATTTATCAAAATCGATTTCTACATTGTTAGATATAGTGTGTGCTAATTTAAATTAATTCTCCAATTAAAATGTGCCACGTGGAAAGTTGAACAAGCTATTTGGGATACATAATAAGGCTAGTGATCCAAGACTGTATAGATAGTGTTACTATATGGCTATTTTCAAAATAAGAAACATTTGAGCCTAGGGTCTTATATGTTGTTTATGTCTATAAGTAAAGGAGCTTAGTGGGTGCTAAGCATTTTCTTTGTTAGGAAATGATGTGAAATATGTGTTGAAAACCATGTATCTTATGGCAACTACATACTAAGCCTAACAATCCACAACTTTACAGATAGTGTTTATAATGAGAAGAGGTAAAGGTTGAAGCCTCAGTCATTAAGCTATACCAAGATTTGTTATTTTATGGCTATTTTGAGCCATAAAATAAGAAACTTTGAGCCTAGGGTCTGATATGTCATTTCTGTCAATAAGTAGAGGAGCTTAGCGGGCGCTAAGCATTTTGTTTGATAGGAAATGATGTGAAGTATTAGTTGAAAACCATGTATCTCATGGGAACTACATACTAAGGCTATAGATCCAAAATTTTAAGATAATGTTTATAATGAGAAGAGGTAAAGGTACGATCCTAGCGGCCACTAAGCTATACCATGATTTGTTATTTTATGGCTATTTTCAAAATAAGAAACTTTTAGGCTAGGGTTTGATATGTCATTTCTATCAATAAGTAAAGGAGCTTAGCGAGTCGCTAAGCATTTTCGAGGGTATGTAATGCAAGACTTTCACTCCGCCATGCATATCCTAGAAAATATGGTAGAATTAAAATAAATGGATAACATTATCATTCATAAAGCCTGTACATAGTGTTGAAATAAGAAAAATTAGCTCTAACGGTCATTAATTCATTCCATTCAATACGTAAAAAGTTTAGTGGTCACTAAGCCTTTTCTCCATACGAACAAATGTGAATTATATGTTACAAACAATACATCTTGTGAGTACTACATAAGTCATGATCCTTCTTGAGGGTTTGTAGTGCAAAGCACTTGGATCCACTAGGGATGACACAAAAAATATGTTACAATTAGAATAAATGAAAACACAAGTGGCGACCCAAAGCAATATATATATATATATATATATATATATATATATATATATATATATATATATATATATATATAGTATTTATAACGATTGGAAGTATTAGTGAGAGCCTAGCATCTACTAAACTAGAGCATGATTTTATCGCTATTTTAAAATTATGACATTGTTGATCTTAGCGTCTGCTTTGTGTCCTTCCTTTCAATAAGGAAAAAATGCTTAGCATTCTCTAAGCATTTTCTCCCATAAGATCCGATGTGAATTATGTGTTTCAAACAATATACCTTATGGGAACTACGTAAGGATATATCTCTCTATATGGTATGCATTACAGGTATTGTCTCGCCGGGTATATTCCACCAACATGATACAATTATAATCAATGGAAAACACTAGCAATCCAAAGTTGTATAGATAGTGTTTACAATGACCATAATGGTAGGAGCCTCACGGTCGCTCAGCTAGGTTACGATTTATTATTTTATTGCAATTTTCAAAATAAGAAATTGTTGATACTCGCATCCGTTGTTTCGTTACTTTCAATAAGTAATGAAACTAAGCGTTAGCCAAGAAAATAATTTTTACCATATGAAACATTGTGAATTATATGTTACAAACAATATATTTTATGGACAATATATATGGCTTGATCCCTATTGAGGATTTGTAGAGTAGCACTTGTTTCCACCATGGATAGTCTATCAAATATGATACAATTATAATCAATGAAAATCACTAGTGAGAAAAAAGTGTACAGAGAAAGTGATTATAATGACAAGATGAAATGGTAGGACACTATCTACTTTGATAAGCTAGGTTGTGATTTTTATTTTATTGCTTTTTTAAATTATTAGTGTGTTTTACCCTCAATTGATACAACGACGTATCGGAATTTTGCAGCTTAAAAATACTAGCACTCTAAATGTGCTAACATAAGTTTGAGGAATTTTGAATAAATTTATTCAATTAGTATTGTAAATCTAACTTATAGTCAGAGTAAGAGAGAATAGACCCTTGTTTTTTTGGTACTCATTAAACATTGTTAATAATTAGATCTTTTCTCAAATAGGTATAACCCACCATGACCTTATAGACAACATTGTTTCCAAAAACAACTATTGTGATGATGGCCATACTTACGTTTAGGAAAATTGTAGTCATTCCCATTTGTTTTTAATATCTTTTGGAATTTCCCACCATGCACTACACTTAAAATATCGTACGTAGACTAGTTATATACATTTAAACATGCTGAATAAAGTATGTCTGATATACATATATTTTACATTGTCTTATATAACAAAAAATGATGAGCTATCACTAACTCTATTAATGTGATTTGTTACTCAAATAATCTCCTCAAAATACCAAACATTAGATCTTCCGACCCCTATCCTTTAAACATATTCCTTAGACTTGTTACATGGATTTAATCCTTACTACTACAGTATGACCAATATACACATAAATCACATTGACTTCTAAAACATAAAATCCCGATCTACCACAAACTCCATTATTGTGATTTGTTTCTCAAACACTATCTTTGAAATACAATATATTAGATTTTTTAGGGTAAACATATTTTACCTAGGTTAATTTAGCATAGGTAAGTTAATTATTAAATTTTGGTAAGTTTTTATAAACCATATTTTAATTGTATTTGGGAATAGTATTCTCGTAGCATGTTGTTTTTCATTATTTGAGTTGTTATATGGTTCAAACAATATATTTTTAATTATATGTGCACGGGTATGTTTATTGTTGCATTGTTGCAACAACCTATTTTTCTGCACATGGTTTTCAATTCCTATAATAATTGTAGCACATTCATTATGATGTTGATTTGATTAATCATTAATAAAAGTATCGGCTTACCTTTGTTCAATAAATTCAATTGGTACTAGAGAAGGTTAATGCGGACATGTGAGTAGAGAAGGTGTGGAAAGAGAGAGCAGAAGAGATAGAGGAGCTTGGAGAAGCATTTGCAACAATTAAGAGCCTGTGCAACCTCCTACAACTTCCCAACCCCATCCCTGCCTCCCCACAACCTCCTATTTGTTCCAGGTGTTTGGAATGCAATTTTTTTACACTGGTGCCCCGCACAGAAACATTTTCTATAGAAAATTAAAAAAATCCCCATTAGGGGTTTTGTCACTAAAATTTTGTGACATTGTTAGCCAAAGCTAATAGTGGCAGCATGATAATAAAATTTGGAAGTCTTAGCTTGGTGAGTATTGGCTATTCACCCAAACCGGGTCTGGTGAGTTGAATCATTACACATACAGTCAAGCTATTTCTTGAATGGGTCGAGTTGTGTTTTGTTGGCATAGCATAGTTCCCACATGTTGGGTGTGATACACCATGAAAAATCCATCGAATGGGTTGAGATCCCCTTCCTTTTCATTATTCATCATCGAGCCACGAGTTAGGCATATTATTGATCAGTAGATTAATTAAAATAGTGTTACTGTAGATCGATTCACACATCCCCTACTTTCAACACCTGATAGTGGCATTGACCGATTGTTAATTGATTTGTGTATTAGCCAGCGTTGAGCAAGATGGACTACTCATTTGAATCGAGTCTTCATTTAAAGGTTGTGTTTTCTTAATAGATTTACAATTTGAGCCATTATCAAGGTATCAACAAGCCGTTCATTCGAACCAAGCCCCGATCGGATTTGGAGAGCCCCCATCTACCTCCACACCCTGTAAAAACAATAAAGTGGCACAAAAAGAAATATAAAAAAACATTGCAAATCAACACAGTAGTAAAGTAAATCAATAACAAGGTGGCATGTAAATCAAAATGAAAGAGGAGGCAAACAACAAAAAATCCTCGCATGCAAAGAAAACACGAAAATAAGGAAAGAAGATCTACCTTAAGTGAATAACCTAATCTTTCTTATACGCATGCACATGGTCTCCTCTAAAGGAACCAATTCATGATTATAAAAGGTCGGACATTTTTTCCATTATTTAAATAATGGTTCCTTCATTTAATAGCAAATGTGTCACGGCCTCTTAAGTGGCTAGTGGGGACATTCTCAGAATTTGTTATTGGGAGGTTTGGGGTTTGATCTCCCAATAAGACATATCTTTTAAAACAAATTGGAATTTGGTGGTGTATTTAATAGGACCACCATAGTTAGTGGCAAAAAGCCTCGCTAACGCGTTGTCTATGGCTAAATCCCCCTCTATTTTTAGAGGAGAAAACCCTAAAAAAAAGGTCAAAAACATTTTCTCCCACATTATTTATTTTTTCATCCTGATCAACATTTTCCAAAGGGGTGCTTGAAAACTAGATTGTGAGCCATTTTTGCGGTTTTTGCTCAAAATCCCTATTTAGCTCTAGAGGCCACTAGGGCTCCAAAAACAAAAATAAATTACCTGTCATTTAGTTTTTTCAGAATTTTGGATGTAATTGTATATTTCAATGTATTGTACTAATTTGTAGGTTGTCATATTCAACTACAAACCATTGTAATTGCTTTAAAACTGGTAGAGATTTGTACTCAAAAATATTAAAATTTGGTTCTGTATCACTCACAAGATCTTCGAGATCTCATTCACAACATTCGGTATAAACAATGCCTTTAGAAAGCACTTATGAGTAAATTTGTCATGACTACTACTATTCTTAATGCCTAATATAGTTAGAACAATGTCATCTAGGCATCAACCCTATAAATCGATGGGTGATAATAAGGACACAGTGCACACACTTTGAGCCCTCCTATCCTTATGTGAATGATTTCTCAACTTAAATCCAGAATGAGAAATTATTCAAGTATATAGTGAAGTTACGTGCGCGTATGAGGATATTTCTTTGATCCAGTGTCAATAATCACACAAACCCCTTTCAATACTATATCGATACCATGTATCGAACTCTTTGACATACATTAATGCCTCTTTTACTTACTTCCAAGTATATAGAAAGGGAAGCCTTATTCCATGTACCAATGGGTATATCAAAAGAGCACGTATATAGAAATCTTCGGTATATCGAGTAACGGTATATAGATTGGGAGACCGTATACTTGGAGTGATAATAGCCTTTCCCTTTATCAATTGATTCTACAAAATGGGCACCAACACCCCCAAATTATTTCTTCCAGATTCTCAACTTCTAAAAGGAAATAAATATGTAGCATGGAAGAAAAAAATCAAGACACAACTTGAGTTTGAAGATATTTGGACTGTTGTGAATGGTACTGTAACCAGATTAGCAATTGATACAACACAACAAAAATAGTTTGATAGATCAATTAGAAGGCCAAGCTAATAATATTGTTTGCAGTGTATGACGATGTGTAACCCCACATTCAAGATGCCAAAACAGCCAAAGAAGCGTGGGATAAGTTGAGCACAGTGTACGAGGCCAAAACCAAGAATTTCGAGACTAAATTTACAGATTCGATTACACACAATGAAGTTCAGAAAAATGATAAAATAGAATCTTTCTTCGAATATTTTTAGAATTAAGGGCTTCACTTCTAGCCCTAGGAGAGGAGGTCACTTATATAGCTCTCATTCCCATTGTTCTGAGAGCACTCCCTCCTTCATACCGCATTTTTATGATGACACTAAACTTTTCAGATCAGACAAATAGTTTCAACAAGTTAGGGAATCTACTATAACAAGAGGAAGCAATGTAGAATAAAGATGATCAAGAGGAGAAGGCACTTTCTTCTCATCAGAAATGGAAAGGAAAAGGAAAACGTAAACCTATTTCCTTTGAAAAGTCCTAAAATAAACATAAGCAAGGAACAAGCAACAAAATAAGAAGTGTCTTATCTTCAAAAGAGGACATGAGTTAAAAGAGTGTTGGTTGAATACCTATAAGAAAGGTTCATCAAGTAATTTTGTGTTTAGAATTAGAGAAAAAATATGCAGAAACAATTCCTCAAACCACAACATTAGGAAACTATATAGTAGAATTATACATGCGAAATATAACAACATAAATAAATAATGCACTGTGAGAAGACAAGAAAATATTTAACATGGTTCAACCAATGGGGCTACGTCCACCAAGAACTTGATTTGATTTTATTATCAACAAGAGTAAAACAACTCTCATAGTATTCTCTTAGTTATAAACTCACAACAGAATTCCAAAGATGTTAAACCACATCTAAACCACAATTGACACCCAATTTCTTAACCTTGATCACTCTTGATCACCTATTGATCATTAAGACTCAAGACCTCTTGAACACACAAGATATTTTCAAGATACCATAACACCTCTATTTATAAGATTACAATCATTTAAGAAGTCTAAAATCTGACCCTAGAAGTTTGAAAGTCATGACCTTTCATCTTCCCACGAATGGAAAAGAAACTGTCATGACCTTTCATCTTCCCATGGATGGAAAAGAAATGGTCATGACCTTTCATCTTCCCAATTTGAACTCCACACTTCAATACTAATTTGAGAAGACCAAAAATAGGCTCCACACCCCAACAATCTCCCACTTGGAGACTGTTCCTACTGAGAAAAGTTCTCAACCCTTCATTATCAACCATGAAGGCCAATCAAAGTTGAACACAACTTCAACTTCTCCCTTGTGACTGCCTTGGTCATCATATCCGTAGGATTCTGACTAGTATGAATCTTTTCCAGCTTCAACTTATCTTCTTCCAAATATTCCCTAATGAAATGATATCTTAGCTAAATGTGCTTCATCCTAGAGTGAAAAGTGGAGTTCTTCGCTAAATGAATAGTACTTTGACTATCACTGTGTAGTCTCCCAACTTCTTGCTTATGACCCAACTCATCAAGAAACTATGTAGCCAAATCATCTCCTTGTTTTCCTCTATGGCAGCAACATACTTAGCCTCGTGGTTGACAAAGCCACAACCTTTTGTAACCATGAAATCCAACTCGCCATTGTATCACCAACCGTAAATACATAACCTTTTGTGCTCCTCTTGCTATCCAAATCTCCTGCCATGTCTGAATCTACATAGCCACGCAATGTAGTGTCTGATCCACCAAAACACAATGTTGTTCCCATGGTCCCTCTCAAATACCGAAGGATCCACTTCACTACCTACCAATTCTCTCTACCTGGATCACTCATAAACCTTCTCATTGCTCCCACTACATGGGAAATGTTAGGCCTAGTGCATACCATAGCATACATCAAGCTACCAACCACTGATGAGTATGGTACCCTAGACATCTGTATTTTATCCTCCTCAGTCTTGGGACTCTGCTCCTTTGATAATTTAAAGTGACCTGCCAAAGGGGTACTAACCGGTTTAGCATCCCTGCATATTAAACCTTTCCAAGACATTTTTATGTACTCCTCTTGAGATAAGACTAGATTCCTCTCTTTCATGTTCTGAATTATTCTCATACCAAGGATTTATTTTTTGCCCCAAATCCTACATAGCAAAGGAGTCACCTAGCTACTTCTTGAGTACCTTTATTTCCTGCATGTTCTTCCTTGAAACAAGCATATCATCCACATACATGCACAAAATAATATAACTACCATCAAGAAACTTCTTGATGTATACATAATGGTCTGAGTGACAACTGGAGTAACCCTACTCCTACATAAAATTGTCAAAAATTTTGTACCACTACCTTGGATCCTGTTTCAGGCCATATAAGCTCTTCTTCAATTTGCACACAAACCTCTCCTTCCCTTTGACCTCATAACCCTATGGCTGTTGCATATTAAGTTCCTCCTCTAAATCACCATGAAGGAATGTAGTATTTACATTCAACTACTCTGAGTGTAGGTCTTTTACTACTACTAAACCAAGAACAGTTCTAATAGAAGCCATTTTAACAACAAGAGAGAAAAAAATTCATCAAAGTCTATACCTTTCTTCTATGCAAATCCCTTGACCACCAACTGGGCCTTATATCTTTTCCTACCTCCATATTCCTCTTTGATTCTATACACCCACTTCCTCTACAATGCTTTGTTGCCCTCGGGTAGCTCCACCATATCTTAAGTCTAGTTTTCCATAATATATCTATGCTCTTCATCCATGGCTTGCTCCCACTTCTTCCTTGAATCCACCTACACTACTTCCTCAAAGAAATTTGGCTCTCCACTATTAGTGAGAAATAAATAATTCAAATATGGAGTAAATCATTCAGGTTCCCTTCTTACCCTAGAAGACCTTCTCACCTCAAGAGTTTGGGGTTCTTGATGAGTAGGTTCCTGAACTGGCTGTGTCGGAACATGCTACACTTGAACCGGCCCCTTGGACACCTTGTTGTCTGCAATGTCCTCTATAACATTATGTATTTTTCTTTGATTCCTCTCTGTATGTTCCCACAACTGATCTTTATACATGAATTTTTCATTACGAGACAATATATCTAGGCCAAAATATTTTCTTTACTTGAGACTCCAAACATGGAAACCAAATTCATTCTCACCATATCCAAAAAGGTGAATTTCTCAGACTTAGCCTCTAACTTGGTCCTATCATCTTTATTAATTTGAACAAATACCTTACATCCAAATACTCTAAGAAATGAGTAATCAATTTTCTTACCAAACCAAGCCTCCTTAGGTGTACCTCCATCCAAAGCCATGGAAGGTCCTTTGTTAATAAGATAAATAGTTGTGCTCACGATTCCACCCAAAACATGAGTGGCAGCCCCGCATGTAACCTCATACACCTAGCACACTCCATGATTGTCCTATTCATTCTCTCTGAAACTCCATTTTCCTGTGGAGTATTTGGAACCATTCTTTGCCTGCAGATCCCATTTATTGAATAGTAATCAAGAAATTCATTGCTGCAATACTCCCCTCCATTATCTCGACTGAGACGTTTCAAATTGAGACTGTTTCATTCTCAACCAAGTATTTCCATCTTTTGAAGGTTTTAAACACATCATATTTATTTCTAATACAATATACCCAAACTTTTCTAGTTGCATCATCAATTAAAGTGACATAATAACATAAACCACCAATAGAGTTTACCTTAGGTGGCCCCCATACATTTGTATACACTAAATCTAACTTACCCTCCTTCCTGGTAGATCCAACCTTGAGGAATCTCACCCACTTCTATTTTCCATAAACACAGTCCTCACAAAAGTATAAATCTAACTCCTTTAATCCGGGAAACCTATCCTTTATAATTTACATGCCCTTTTGACTCATATGACCAAGTCTCTGGTGCCATAAAGTTACATCTCCATCTACAGCAACTAAATTACAATAATCAACACCACTAGTTAAATACAAAGTACATGTTTTCTTACCTCTTGCAACCACAAGATCTCCTTGGTAACCTTCCAAGAATCCATTGTAAAACTGACCATGTTGTCACTACCCTTTTAACCCACCGATATCAAGTTTGCATCAACTTAGGCACATGCTTAACATCCTTAAGTAGCCATGTGTTCCCATTCTACATTTTCACTCGAACACAACCTTTCCCTACTATGATGCATGGTTCATCATCACCAAGATATACATGTCCAAAATCTCCTTGAACAAAATCGGTAAAGTAATGTCTATGTGGGTGGCATGGAAAGAAGCCCCTAAATCTAAAACCCAAGACTCAAGTAATATTATCTAAAGAAAGAATTAAGGAAATCTAACAAACATCACCTACTACCACATTTACCTCTTTAGTTTCCTCTTTTTATTCTTCTAATCCCAAAGAGCCAGCAATATTTCTTAGCATGACCAACTTGCCCACAGTGCCAACATTCTAACTTACTCTTGGACTTTGACCTTCTGCGATGATTCGACTTCCCATGGTTACGTTTCCCTCTGTTATTTTGTCTCCCTCTACTCTCCACCATCAAAGTGTTTCCAAAAGTAGAAGAATCTCCAGTGATCTTCCTTCACATTTCCTCACTTAGGATCACACTTATTACATACTCAAACTTCAGCTTTGAATTATTAGAGACTAAATTACTTACAACCATAACCAAGTTTTCCCGGTTGCACAGTAAGGAGCACAAAATCAACAAAGCCCTGACCTCATCATCAAAGTCAATTTTTACTGATTTTAACATACTCACAACCGTATTAAATTCATTCAAATGAACAACAATAGAACCATTCTCAGACATCTTCATATTAAATAACTTTTTCATCAAAAATATTTTATTAGAGGTAGAGGTTTTTTCATATAACTTCCCAACGCACTCATGAGACCTTCCGTGGTCTTCTCCTATGATATGTTGAAAGCAACTAAAGATGCAAGGCATAACCAAATTTCCCCAAGTGCCTTTCTATCTAGTAACTCCCAATCCTCATCCGACATGGTTGTAGGTTTCTTTGCTTTCCCAGCCAAAGGAACATGGAGGTCCTTTTGATATAAGTAATCCTCCATTTGCATCTTCCACAAACCAAAGTTATTCCCATTGAACTTCTCAACCCTTGATCTTCCCTCATCCGCCATAGCTCCCACTCAAGCTAAACTTTCCCTGTGATTTACCACTTCAACAAAAAACCACCAAAGCTCTGATACTAGTTGTTAGGAATTAGAGAACAAATATGTGGAAACAATTCCTCAAACCACAGTAGTAGGAAACTATATAGAAAAATTATACATGTAGAAATATAATAACATAAATAAATAATGCACAAGAGAAGACAAGACAAGATTTAACGTGGTTCACCCAATGTGGGATACATCCACCAAGAACTTGCTTAGATTTTATTATCAACAAGAGTAAAAAAACTCTCACAGTCTTCTCTCAGTTATGAATTCACAACAGAATTCTAAATATGTTAAACCACATCTAAACCACAATTGACACCCAATTGCTTAACCTTGATCACTCTTGATCACTAAGACTCAAGACCTCTTAAACACACAAGATATTTTCAAAATAACCTAACACCTCTATTTATACAATTACAATCCTTTAAGAATTCCAAAAGCCAACCCTAGAAGTTTGAAAGTCATGACCTTTCATCTTCCCACGGATGGAAAAGAAGCGTCGTGACCTTTCATCTTCCCATGGCTGGAAAAGAAATGGTTGTGACCTTTCATCTTCCCAATTCCAACTCCACACTTTAATACTAATTTGAGAAGACCATAAATAGGCTCCACACCCCAACATTTTGTACCTCAACACCAACAATCTCACAAGGGAAATTCAAACTACAATCAAGGGCAGAAGAAGGGGAACTGGAGAAGAAAACCCCATCAACAAGGAAATATAGCTGAGTAAGAAGAACATTTGGATAATGAAGACTTCTTGTACACTACTCAATCAAGTGAACCTTCCATGTCTTCTAGTGATATTTGGTATGTTGATTCGGGAGCCACTTGACACGTGACTGGCCACAAAGACTGGTTTACCAAAATGAGGGACACACCTTCAAAAAATCATGTTTCATTGGGTGATGATTCTTCATACATAGTACAGGGGATTGGGAAAATTTATCTACCACTTGGTTCACAAAATTGTAGATTGTCATATGTATTATATCTCCATGAGTTTACAAACAATATGCTATCAGTTAGTTAACTCCTAGATCACAATTTAAATATTTATTTTGATACTCATTCCGGCAATAAAATGTGTTTAATTCGAGACAAATCATGAAGCTCAAAAATAGTTGCAAAAGCCTCTAATGTGGAAGGTATATCCCATCTCAATTTTTTTCATAGAGATGATCAAACACTTGTGGCTAAGAATTCTACCTCTACACAATTGTGGCATCATAGACTTGGTCACATCAATTTCAAATATCTTGAAACACTTCGCTGGTATGACATGGTAAAAGGATTGCCATCTCTTCAGAAGGATATAAATAAGTGTCCTCATTGCCTAGTAGGAAAACAACATAGAGCTTCATTCCAGAAGAGTACCTATCGATCTCATGGTAAGATTGATCTAGTTAATTCCGATCTTTATGGTCCATTGCAACTAATTCATTCTAGATTTCAATAATTCATGCTTGAGTTGATGATAATTTGAGGAAAATCTAGATATATTATCTTCGTAAGAAAAGTGAAGCTTTTGAAACTTTCAAGAAGTTAAAAGTGGTACATTGAGAATTGTTTTATGGTCAAACTTGGATATTACGAAAGTGTTTTCCACAAGGATCATCAATTAACAAGGGTGAGGAAAGGGAATAAGAAGATGAGCAGAATAGCAACATTCAGAATTATAGATAGCAGAATAATTCTTCGTGTATGCGAAGCTTCAAAGAATTTAAGACAAGATCATTTGCGTTGGCTGAATGAGATTAAATTTAAAGACACAAAGTTCCATAAATAACCTTCTTCAGATTTATTAATCAAGGACACAAAGTTCCTTCTTGGTTATACAAGATCACTGTATTTGCAAAACTGAACAGTATGCAATCAGAGAGACTAACGAGTTAGGAACAAAATGATCTTCACAATATTAAAGGAAAACACAGAGATAACAAGAATTAGATAGACAAAGAATGGAAAGCCCTTTTGTATTGATTTCTTTAAGATCTATTTACACTTTCAGCAAATATCCAAGTTCTTCCTCCCTTGCAAAATGGCGTGGAAAGGCCATTATATAGCTTACAAGTCAGTTACTCTTCGTAACCGTTTCTTTTAACTAAAGAATAGTTAAGGATCGCCAATTGCAATACCTTAACTAATTACAAAGAATACGAAAAGAATGGGAAGAAGAGAAAAGAAAGGAGAAGGAGGAAGGTGGCGGCTCTTTGGGAGGGACCCCTTGTCTTGAGAATCCATTTGCTGAATTTCTTGATGCCTCGGCTATGTCTACGCCACGTGGGCGCGTGTTGGCTGCAGGTGAGTCAAAATCCCGAGACACTTCTCCATCTCTTTATCAAACTCGCGTGAGTATGATAATCTTTATTTGCTTCTTGATGGCAGATTGAAGAGAACAAATTTCCTTCATCTTTTCCTTAGAGATGGAGCTTTCCTTGAATAGATTATCTTTGACAAAAGCTCGGGCTGAGCTTTGATTTCTTGCGAGACGAGGGAAACACGAGTTTTCATCACTGAAGATGACAATGTATATCCTTGAAAAGCAACGGCCGAGTGTCTTGAAAGCTTCTCCCTTACGCAATTTGTTCTTCATTTCTCCCAAAGCTTCCTCAAAACTCGATCTTCCACTCCCTGCTTTGTAGACCCAGGATTTTGATAGATTGTCCTTAGCATCATCGAAAATCTTATTCGCCAGTAAGATGTTCTCATCATCTGTCCCATAAGGCGAAGGTCTACTATCTGTTGCTCGATTTTTAGTTCTTTATCCATGGTATTGATAGTGGAGGAGAGCTTCAGTTGCACATTACTCACCTTTTCGTGGAGTTTGAAAGCTTCATCGATGAAGTTTAATCCAGCAACAAGCATGTCATCCACCATGGCTTCAATAGCTCTGCCATAGACAGAATACTTGTGCATATCTTTGATACTTTGCACTTCATCTTGGCTTAGAATTACAGGAGGTGGAAGAGTAGTCAATGGGGTAGGGTCCAAGACTTTATCCTTAGATAAAAGAGACTTGATGAAACCTGTGAGAATCTGGGCTTGTTCTTCCAACTGTTCAATAGTTTGCTGCCCTTTCTCTACCCTTCCGATGACTCTTGTATTTATTTCACTGGAGGTTGTGAATTTCACCTTCGGGAGTAGACTCTCCCATAGGGATTCTTGAAAGCTCAAGTCGGATGCCGGCAAGTCGATTCGATTTGTCTCTTTGTAGGCTTAGCAATCTCAAGAATTGCTGACCTTGGGCATCAGACACTATTCTGGAAGTGGTTCTGGCTTTCTTGGCACGAGAAGGAGTGGTGCCCAACAAGGCTGCAACAACATCGAAATTTGGTCCCAAGCTTTGAGAGGAGGATTTTCTCTTCCTTTTGTCGACCAAAGGTTGCACCCAAGCAAAAGAGGAAGAAGAATCTGCAGGAGAAGCAAGGGGACCAGAGAGCGAGGAGCTCATGACACTCGAGTGCTGCGCTTGTTTGTTGACTCACTGAGATGTGAGTAGAGCACTGGAGGCAATAGCGGTAGAAGAATCAGTAGCACCTGGAAGTTCAGTGCTCTGGACCTCCTTGTCCTTATCTGCTGGATCTTCAGGAACATTTGCAGGAGTTGGCATCTCACTTTCTTCACTTTCACTGAGAACAATGATGTTCTCTGGCCCTATAGGCAACTCTGCCTGTTTTCTTGGAGGGTCATTCTCTGCAGGCTCCTTCTTTACCTCTTTGAGTTTCTTCTTATATACCTGGGTAGATGAAGAGGGAGTAGATTCAGTAGGTCCTTGTGTTGATGAGGCAGGAGGGGTTTGCATTGGTGTTTCAGACCTTGGAACTGATGCCTCTCTTATTGGTGTCGAATCATCCTTGGAGGAGGATTCTCCTGAGTGCCTCTTGAATTCTCGGATCTTCTTACTGAACCAGACCTTAGTCCTGACTAGGACTGGAGCAAGAATCTCAGCCAGATCATCCCTCTCTTTCTGTTCCAATCGAGGTCCTCAGGAGGGTGTGCTTAATCACATTTTCATACTCATACAGTATAGGTCAGAATTGTCATCACTGGAGACCTTCGGGAACTTGAGTGAGACCGAGTTCTTGAATCGGTGCGAGGAGAGAACTGCCACAATGCCTTCTCTCACGGCTTCAAAATCATCTGCACTGGTCGGCCCGGTAGTCTTACGTATCTGCCCTATGATGGTAGATTATCTTGATGTTACATTGATAAACTTCTTCAAGTCAAAGCGAGGTTCTTGGCTTGAAGAAATGAAGCGATGATAGGGACGAGGGCTCTTTCATGTTACGAGCATCAGAGCTGTTTTGCATGTGTAGTTTCCCGGAGAGATGGGAAAGTGCAAGCGAGAAATCTTCTTGTCTCTGCAAGTTACGTGCTGACTTGTCTAGTTACTGCATATTTCTATCAAGGCCATTTTATCATTGCGAGAACATGGGAAGCCGTAGAGGAGTGCTTTCATAGCTTGTGGCTTTGATATAGGAAAATTTCTGAATTGGATGAAATAGGCTCCATCTTTGCGATATCGGGTTCATGGCTTCATCGAAAACCTTCTAGCAGTATCACCTTGAGCAATCGACCACGTACATGGTGAAAGCATCATTGACCCTTACGAAATTCCGATTCTTTGGTCTCGGGGGTGAGCTGCGGGCAATAGGCATACTTGGATCATCTTTGTGTGCATCTATATAGGAGAAACCAAACCCTTTGCCTTGATCTTTGCTGCTAGGGTATACATCAGGTATGAAGTCATATAGAACTTCTTTGTTTTTTGAGCGTTGGATAGCTGCTCCGCCAAATTCATGCGATGATCTCTGCCCGATTGATGTTTTGTGTTCCCTCGCACACCATCTTTGATGGCGGGCACATCCAGAAATGAAACTCATTGGTGGAGGGCAAACCCATAACCGAGCGGCGGGATTATGAAGTCGACAATTCCTCATTGAAATCTGCTCGGGAAGAGGTTTTGGTTAGGCGAAGCACCTTTCTTAGGGTTCTTGACCAAGACTTCGCCACTCGCGCCTTATATTTGTCCTTGTCTTGATCGAATAGGAGTGCATGCTTGATCCGGGAGGCGACTATAGCATTGTCCAACTCCGGAATCCTCGAGCAGCGCTTGATGGATGGGCGGCGCGTCGGCAGCGATGAGTTCCCCATGTACATTTGTCAATTCGCTCGAAGCGGGGTCGAAGTGAGCTCGCATGAAAGCACGATGTCGGCCTGCTTTATCTTGAGATTGGGAAACCACCGGCAAAAGCCAAACCGCTATCATGAATCGTTTGTGCTATTGGTGTAGGGTTTGCATCTGCCATTCTTGCCCAAAAATCACCGAAGTCGAGATGGCGAGCCCATTTGTCCCAATATTGCTAACAATGAGACTCAAGCGGAGAAATTTGCTCTGTCACTGAAACTTGATCTTCATATTGATAGTCTCGGGGCTGCTGACCTAGACTCGGGAAGGAATTTGCAAAGGGAGGGGATATTTGCGCGAGTTTTCAAATTGCAAGGGTTCGAGCAAAGATAGCATGGAAGCAATGCGAAAAATGCAAAGGGGAAATGCTCGTTATATAGCCGTTTGGAGAGAGGAATGAATTTAATGCGCATTGAATACACAACCACCAATTTGAATAGCATCATACTCGGAGTGAGCGGGAAAAACTAAGTGTGAATGACACTTGGTACGCTTGGGACATGTGAGGCGAATCGTGAAACACTGCGGCTCGGCGATTCGGGTGAAACGGGGAGAGGATGCACAAATGCTTTTTGGAACGATTGGGACGAAAATGCGCGGAGTACGCGGTTCGGGTGATTCGGCCGAAAATGGAACAGTGGGCCCGTTTGGACTTGGGACATTCGGGACAAAAAGTTCCGGAGTACGCGGTTTGGCAGTTCGGTGAAATTGAAGCAGACTTGCATTTTTGATTTGGGACAAGGAGCTCTGAAGTACGCGACACGGGAGTTTCGGCCGAAAATTGGAAAGCTCGCACTTTTTAACTTTGGGACATTTGAGACATGAAAGTGCGTAGTACGCGGTTCGGGTGTTTCGGCCGAAATTGGAACAACTCGCACAATAAGTTTTGGGACACTTGGGACAAAACTTTCCGACGGGCCGAAAATGGGACGGCCGGGGTTTTTCGGCCGATCGGGAGCGAGTGCACTTTCGTACTTGGGGACAGTTGGGACAAAAGTTTCGGCGAGGGCCGAAAATCACACAAAATGACCCAAAACATAGATTTTTTCAATTTCACGACTTAGGCACTTCAGAGAAAAACACTTAAACTCAAAATTTTGAAATTTTTACTCTTATCAGAGCGGGGAATTTTGAGTGGACAACAGCTGGCTCCTTCTGGGGATGACTTGGTATAAATTCTCGGAATGAGACAAGGCAAGAACTTAGACAAACTCGGTGAAGCAGACCAGTGCCTTATCCATTGGGCAAAGGAGTCAAAAACAAACCAATACAGAGGGCAACACACACAACAACAGAAGGAAAACACACCAAAAGCGAGAAAAGCAAAACAACATCATGAGAATATACAAAGGGACTCCCTAGTCACCTATGACTTGAACAACTTCAAATACTGCCCACTATAAGGAAGTGGGAGGGGAGAACCATCCATGTAATCAAGATAGAAAGAGTTCTTACCAGTGAAAGTGTCTTATCTTGAAAGGTCAGAGCCACGGGAATCAAATTTTCCATGGCTGCCCACGAGGTTCATGTCTTTTGTCCCATAACACACAGTATCTCCAACTTGGAACTCTCTGAACCTAGCTTTCTTGTCAAACAGAACCTTTACCTTCTGCTGGTGAGCAGATATCCTATCAGCAACCTCCAATCTGTCCTCGTTCAGTTTGTGCAGGTACATGATTCTTTTATCCAGAGCATCACTGAAACTAGTATCCTCAATGGCCTTCATCGGGTGCGAGGTGGCGGTTCCTTTATCTTTGGCAATTGAGCTTCTACTCCATACACCACTTGAAAAGGAGACATTCCAATGGCTCTTTTAGGTGTGATCCTGTCTGCCCAAAGAGCATCATAAAGCTTCTTATGCCAGTTTCGCTGAGACTCATTGACCAACTTCCTTATGATAGTCACCAGATTTTTGTTGGTGGATTCTGCTTGTCCATTTCCCTGGGGATAATAATCTGAAGAATGAGCCAGAGAGATGCCATACCCGTAGCAGAAATCCATTATCTCAGTTGAGAGAAGTTGAAGCATTATCATTACAATCTTGTTAGGTACACCATACCTTACCAAGATGTTCTCTTTGATGAAGTTGCATACCACTTCAGAAGTAGTGCTCTTGACTGGAATAGCTTCCACCCATTTGGTGAAGTAGTCAGTGGCGGTTAGCACATGAGTGTGACCAGCACTAGAAACAGGGTTGAGTGCACAGTGAAGTCACCCCCTTTGTTGAAATGGTTCCTCAATCACACAGCGGCTTGAGAGCAAAGAGGCCAATTTAGGTCTTCCCAAAGGTCGACAAGCCTCGCATTTATCCACCCACTTGGATGCATCTACGAACAAGGAAGGCCGGTAATATCCTCCCGGAGTATCTTGTGGTGTATTTGTTGATGAATAGTGCCCTCCACATGTCTGATCATGAAAAGCTGAGAGCAACTTTCTCTGTTGTTCCTTGTCCACACACTTCAGAAATCTCCCATCTAAACCACGCTTGAACAAGGCATTTTCCCACAGTACATATTGCGCTGATCTCAATTTAACAGTCCTCTTTTCCTTGGTAGTTAAATGAGAGGGGCATTCCCCATAGGTGAGAAAATGGGCGATGTCAGAATACCATTCATCGACTGAACTAAGGAATAGAACAGTAGGAATGTCAGCTTTCTCCTCCAGCAACTCATGTTTGGCTCCTTCAGCAATGAGCTCACAAAGACCTTTTCCACGAACCAGCTTGGTCGGTTTGATATCAATGTCATACTCCTGGACTTTAGCCACCCAGTTTCCTCTCTTGGACCCAAATTCTTGCTGTGTAAGAATTGACTTAACAGTTGTATCTGGAACCAGCACCATAGAGTGAGAGTTGAGGATATAGAAACGGAACTGCTTGACAGCCTTGACTACTGCAAAAGCATGCTTCTCCATCATGGTGTATTTTAGCTCATGATTCTTCAGGATATAGCTCATGAAGGCAATTGGTAGCTCATGTTTATCAGAGTCTTCTTGGGTTAAGACAGCAGCCAGGGTATTATCTGTAGCATAGCAATAGATGATGAAATCTTTGCTGAAATCAGGACAGGCCAAAACTGGAGTTTTAGCAATAGCTTTCTTGATACCCTCAAAGGATTCCTTTCCTTCAGAAGACCAACCAAATGTTTGCTTCCCTTTCATCATCTGAGAAATATTCAAAGTTAATTCAGCAAAATCAGGGATGAATCTTCTTAAAAAATTGATCTTACCGAAGAAGGAATGCACGCCTTTTTTACTGGTTGGGAGAGGAATTTCTGTTGGATGGCTTGAACTCGTTCAGGATCAATCTTAATACCATCCTTGGAGACGATGTGCCCTAATAGTTTTCCTTCTGTAACACAGAAGACAGATTTTTTAGGATTTAAAGAAATCCCATGCTCTCGGCATCTCAGCAGAACCGTTTCCAGGTGGTCGAAGTGATCCGCTCTTGTCTTTGAAAACACTGTCAGGTCATCAAGGTATATGACAATACATTTCCCTTTCAAGCTTCCAAAAGCCAGATCCATAGCTCTCTGGAAAGTGGCACCAGCATTAATCAGCCCAAAAGGCATTCTCTTGTAGGAAAAGGTACCCCGAGGAGTGGTGAAGGTTGTCTTGTGTTGATCTGTGATATCGACCTCTACGATTGTATCCGAGAATCCATCAAGCATAGATAACATTTCAGATCATTCTTGCTTGCAATATTTGATCCATCATAGGCAAAGGGTAGTTATCTTCGAGAGAAGCTTTGATTCGGGTTCTGAAATCAACACAGATGCGGATCTCACCATTTTTCTTCCTAACAGGCACTATATTTGCGATCCATGTCGAATGGTGAATGGGAAAAATAATTTTAGCCTTCAACAACTTCTGGATCTCCTGAAAGATGGTGTCAGCTATTTTTGGATTGTACTGCCTCTGCTTCTGCTTGAAAGGCTTAATTCCTGGTTTGAGGAATAGAATGCTGCATATCTTTTGGCTTGAAGGCTTTTAGATCTTCATAAGAATAAGCAAGAACATCCTTATACCTCCTTAGAAGATCAATTGCTTTTCTCCTCTCGTCGGTTGTGCAACATTTTCCAATATTTACTAGCTTGGGGTCAGTAGAACTCCCTATATCAATCTTATCATACTCAGCTGATTGCTGAGGTCCAGTAGAAGCTTTAGATTTCACATATCTGTCATGTTTATCAAACAACTCCTCCAAACTCACCAAACCTTTGGGAATCTTGTTTCCTTTGAGTTTAATGCACCCTTCCTGATCTGTTTCTTCTCCTTGGGTGACAGGATGGTCAGAGGACACACTCTCACGAGGCAGGTTGTCACTTCCCTCAAAATACAGTTGTTCGAAATTACCCTTGAGTTCAGGAAGGAAAGCAAATGCTGGTCATCGTTGAAAACTTGCCAGTTATTGGTATTGTCAGGTACACTAGGCGGTGGACCATTTGATAGTGAACTTATCTGAGAGAATTCGGGATGGGGAATCGGTAGTGACCACTGAGGCGGCCGGTGAATCAGCCTGCTTTGTTCTTTTCTCTAGGTATTGCTTGATGGAGAAAGCATCGAGGAATTCAATTGAATCCCAAACCTGATTCGGTAATGCTTGACCTCCCATTTTTACGAAAAAGGCTTGACTTGCTTCACAATCAGCTCTGCATCACCACGAGCGAGAAGATTTTTACACCTCGTTCTTTGGCCACTTGCGGTCAAGAATGAGAGCCTCATACTCTCTTTGTATTGTTAGTGTTTTGAGCTGCAACTTAAATGAAAAAGGGTGTAGGCAGCCTTCGGGTGACACTAGCGAGGACACCAGCTCGAAACCAGTGAGAACAACTTCCATCAAATTCTAAAATCCAAACACCATTGGGATCTTTGGGTGATACTTTGGAGGGTTGGATTTCATCAGGGGACAGAATCATGTAATTACCATGGCCCATATCCTCATAGAGTATTTGTGCCTTAGGATCATCCGTTTTCTGCACAATATACTCTGATTGTTTCTCAGGCATCAGCTTCTTCATGTGTCCATTGACAGGTATGAGTGCATGTGACCAATCCATTTGAATCTCTCCACCCACATCTTTACAGAAGTTCCTACTTAGCAACATTCCATAAGAAGGAGGAATGTCTACTGCTACTAGGATAGTAGCCAAGACTTTCTTTTCGGGTAAAGCGGCAAAAGCCACTTGTGCATCTTTAATCCTTCGACCAAAGGCACTTCCTTACTTTCCATGGAGTAGCAAGATCCATAAATGAGTGAGGTCAAGCCTAAAGCATGAGCTACTTTAGCGAGGCATCACGTTATCGAGGCTCGGAATCTATGACACGATTCTTGAGCCTATGGCCGGCTATAAGAAGTGTTACATAAAAAGGCTTGATTTTGTCACGGGCGAGGTGCAGCGGCTACTGAGACTAAGGTGTGGTGCGGAAGGAGGAGTGGGCAAAAGGCCTTTAGAGTGGTCTTGGAATGGGAATTAACAAATTGGATCATCTTGGCAAAAGCTTTGGGATGGGTTTGATAGTATTCGACACGAAATTTGAACCTTGGTCCTTTTAGGTGATCAACAATATCAAAGGATCCGAGAGGTGGATGGACCATCATCATTTGGAATTCTAGGCTTATCAACTTTAGGAGAAAAAAAGAAGCAATTTTGCTAGTAGGATTGGCAGGACTTACCTTTGGTGCAGATGAGGTAGGGATAGGAGATCCTCTTTTGGCAATTACAGGAATAGTTGTTGCTGCTCCTTAGATTTCTTCATGGGCTGTGTTACTTTCTCCTTATGCCTTATCTATTCTCGAGTCATGACAGCAAATGATTCACTGTTCATATCTGCTACCACTTCATCATAGTCATCTCCATCATCAGTGCCTTCGGTGGTAAAGAAATTAACCGAGATCCCTCAAGTTCTTCCGCCTCATCATCAAATTCCTCGGGAACTCCTCACGAGCTTCATCGTCCACATCATCATCGGCTCTTCAACTTCACGAGTTGCATTCACGGGAACTTTAACGGGAGGTCCTTGAGTGCTAGTCTTGTGTGAGGAGCAGGCAAACGATTTCTGGGCTGAAAATTTCTTCTTGGAACATCTGCATACGGGGCATGCTGAGCCAATTGTTTCTTTATAGCTACTAGATCATTTGCAAGTTTCTGGACTAATGGATCAGTATTGGGTCCAGAGGTGGAAGAGGAAGAAGCAGCAGATTTAGATTTGGGAGGATCTCTTCTCAACTTCCCTGACATGATCAAGTCATCCTCGACACTAATGACCCAGTTCTTGATCCAGAACTAACGTTCGAGATTAGCCCTTCTTAGAGCATAACTGACTTTGGGCGTTTGAGCATTTAGAAAGAAACATTTTTGAATTTGATCAACCGGTCGAGTATTTACAGGAATTTTGTTGATCAGTCTGTTGAATCGAGCCACAAATTCTCTCATGGGTTCTGATGGATCTTTCTTTATCTGAGAAATTTGGGCAAGCAGGGCATGCACATCTTCTGCCCGGCTTGAAGCGGCTTTGAGCGAGTTCTCATTGTATTCCGAGTCGGTGATGGCACCGGCCGGAAGGTGATAGAACCCGATCGGCGGCATTATCTTGTAGCGTCTCAGCGAGCGGCCTTGCTTGAGGCGTCTTCATGTTGACTCCCAAGACTCCACATGCAACTATGAAGGCTGCGATGTGTTCATCGGGAGTGTACTTTGCCATCTCCTTTAAATTTGGGAAGTTCTTTCGGTTACCTCTAGGTAACTCATGCGAAAGGCTGAGTAAGGGCGAGGGGGCCCGACACGTTGACCCCATGGCAATTGTGCCGCCATTCTTGGAAATACGGCTTGGAGGGGAACTGTAACACCGGCTAGGATCAAAGCTCGTAGATTGGGACTAGCAGGTTCTGAAGGAATACCACCCGTAGGACTTCTATCTTGAGCAGGTGGAGTGCTCGTCGAGCGAGTTCTTTCTATTTGAAGGAAAGGAAAACCTGTTGCTCAAAAGCTGGCGAGAATCTTCGATACAGGGCCCTTCTCCCTCGAGTGAAGCGCGGAGTCGCGAGATCAAAGGATGATCGAAAAATTGCGATCTTGGAATGCGATTTTCCCAGTAGTCGCCAAAAGCTGTTGGTCGTCAAATAGGACTTTTAGAAGAAGCAGCGAGTCGGGGGACAAGAAGTCCCTCCTCTTTAATGGGAGAGGTTCCCTTATTGAGAAGCGAACTTATTTACAAATGTACGAGAACATTGTTTTATGGTCAAACTTGGATATTACGAAAGTGTTTTCCACTGAGGATCATCGATTACACAGGAGGCGAGGAAAGGGAATAAGAAGATGAGCGAGAATAGCAACATTGAGAATTATAGATAGCGAGAATAATTCTTCATGTATGCGAAGCTTCAAAGAATTTAAGACAAGATCATTTGCGTTGGCTGAATGAGATTAAATTTAAAGACACAAAGTTCCATAAATAACCTTCTTCAGATTTATTAATCAAGGACACAAAGTTCCTTCTTGGTTATACAAGATCACTGTATTTGCAAAACTGAACAGTATGCAATCAGAGAGACTAACGAGTTAGGAACAAAATGATCTTCACAATATTAAAGGAAAACACAGAGATAACAAGAATTAGATAGACAAAGAATGGAAAGCCCTTTTGTATTGATTTCTTTAAGATCTATTTACACTTTCAGCAAATATCCAAGTTCTTCCTCCTTCAAAATGGCGTGGAAAGGCCATTATATAGCTTACAAGTCAGTTACTCTTCGTAACCGTTTCTTTTAATTAAAGAATAGTTAAAGATCGCCCATTGCGATACCTTAACTAATTACAAGGAATACGAAAAGAATGGGAAGAAGAGAAAAGAAAGGAGAAGGAGACAGGTGGCAGCTCTTTGGGAGGGACCCCTTGTCTTGAGAATCCATTGCTGAATTTCTTGATGCCTCGGCTATGTCTACGCCACGTGAGGCGCGTGTTGGCTGCTGGGTGAGTCAAAATCCCAGACACTTCTCCATCTCTTTATCAAACTCGACGTGAGTATGATAATCTTTATTTGCTTCTTCAATGGCAGATTGAAGAGAACAAATTTCCTTCATCTTTTCCTTAGAGATGGAGCTTTCCTTGAATAGATTATCTTTGACAAAAGCTCTAAACTGAGCTTTGATTTCTTGCGGGACGGGGGAAACACGAGTTTTCATCATGAAGATGACAATGTATATCCTTGAAAGCAGCAACAGCCAGTGTCTTGAAAGCTTCTCCCTTCTGCCAGTTGTTCTTCATTTCTCCCAAAGCTTCCTCCAAAACTCTGATCTTCCACTCCATGCTGTAGACCCAGGATTTTGATAGATTGTCCTTAGCATCATCGAAAATCTTATTCGCCAGTAAGATGTTCTCATCATCTGTCCCATAAGGCGAAGGTCTACTATCTGGCTGCTCAGATTTTTAGTTCTTTATCCATGGTATTGATAGTGGAGGAGAGCTTCAGTTGCACATTACTCACCTTTTCGTGGAGTTTGAAAGCTTCATCGATGAAGTTTAATCCAGCAACAAGCATGTCATCCACCATGGCTTCAATAGCTCTGCCATAGACAGAATACTTGTGCATATCTTTGATACTTTGCACTTCATCTTGGCTTAGAATTACAGGAGGTGGAAGAGTAGTCAATGGGGTAGGGTCCAAGACTTTATCCTTAGATAAAAGAGACTTGATGAAACACTGAGAATCGGGCTTGTTCTTCCATTTGTTGATAGTTTTTGCCCTTTCTCTACCCTTCGATGACTCTTGTGACATTTCTGGAGGTTGTGAATTTCACCTTGGGAGTAGACTCTCCCATAGGGATTCTTGAAAGCTCCAAGTCAGATGCCAGCAAGTCTGATTCTGATTTGTCTACTGTAGGCTTAGCAATCTCCAAGAATTGCTGACCTTGGGCATCAGACACTATTCTGGAAGTGGTTCTGGCTTTCTTGGCACGAGAAGGAGTGGTGCCCAACAAGGCTGCAACAGCATCGAAATTTGGTCCCAAGCTTTGAGAGGAGGATTTTCTCTTCCTTTTGTCGACCAAAGGTTGCACCCAAGCAAAAGAGGAAGAAGAATCTGCAGGAGAAGCAAGGGGACCGAGAGCGAGGAGCTCATGACACTCGAGTGCTGCATTTGTTGACTCAAGTGAGATGTGAGTAGAAACCTTTGGAGGCGATGATAGCGGTAGAAGAATCAGTAGCACCTGGAAGTTCAGTGCTCTGGACCTCCTTGTCCTTATCTGCTGGATCTTCAGGAACATTTGCAGGAGTTGGCATCTCACTTTCTTCACTTTCACTGAGAACAATGATGTTCTCTGGCCCTATAGGCAACTCTGCCTGTTTTCTTGGAGGGTCATTCTCTGCAGGCTCCTTCTTTACCTCTTTGAGTTTCTTCTTATATACCTAGGTAGATGAAGAGGGAGTAGATTCAGTAAGTCCTTGTGTTGATGAGGCAGGAGGGGTTTGCATTGGTGTTTCAGACCTTGGAACTGATGCCTCTCTTATTGGTGTCGAATCATCCTTGGAGGAGGATTCTCCTGAGTGCCTCTTGAATTCTCGGATCTTCTTACTGAACCAGACCTTAGTCCTGACTAAGACTGGAGCAAGAATCTCAGCCAGATCATCCCTCTCTTTCCTGTTCCAATCAAGGTCCTCCAGAGGGGTGTGCTTTATCACATTTTCATACTCATACGAGTATAGGTCAGAATTGTCATCTGGAGACCTTCGGGAACTTGAGTACGAGACCGAGTTCTTGAATCGGTGCGAGGAGAACACTGCCACAATGCCTTCTCGGCTTCAAAATCATCTGCACGATCGGCCCGGTAGTCTTACGTATCGCCCTATGATGGTAGATTATCTTGATGTTACATTGATAAACTTCTTCAAGTCAAAGCGGGTTCTTGGCTTGAAGAAATGAAGCGATGATAGGGACGAGGGCTCTTTCATGTTACGAGCATCAGAAATTTGTTTTGCATGTGTAGTTTCCCGAGAGAGATGGGAAAGTGCAAGCCGAGAAATCTTCTTGTCTCTGCAGAGTTACATGTGCAACTTGTCTAGTTGCTGCATATTTCTATCAAGGCCATTTTATCATTGCGAGAACATGGGAAGCCGTAGAGGAGTGCTTTCATGTGCAAAAGCTTTGATATAGGAAAATTTCTGAATTGGATGAAATAGGCTCCCATCTGCTGCGATATCGGGTTCATGGCTTCATCGAAAACCTTCTAGCGATGTATCACCTTGAGCAATCGACCACGTACATGGTGAAAGCATCATTGACCCTTACGAAATTCCGATTCTTTGGTCTCGGGGGTGAAGCTGCGGGCAATAGGCATACAACTTGGATCATCTTTGTGTGCATCTATATAGGAGAAACCAAACCACTTTGCCTTGATCTTTGCTAGGGTATACATCAGGTATGAAGTCATATAGAACTTCTTTGTTTTTGAGCGTTGGATAGCTGCTCGCCAAATTCATGCGATGATCTCTGCCCCAGTTGATGTTTTGTGTTCCCTCGCACACCATCTTTGATGGCGGGCACATCAGAAATGAAACTCATTGGTGGAGGGCAAACCCATAACCGAGCCAGCGGGATTATGAAGTCAGACAATTCCTCATTGAAATCTGCTCGGAAGAGGTTTTGGTTAGGCGAGAAGCACCTTTCTTAGGGTTCTTGACAAGACTTCGCCACTCGCGCCTTATATTTGTCTTTGTCTTGATCGAATAAGTGCATGCTTGATCCGGGAGGCGACTATAGCATTGTCCAACTCCGGAATCCTCGGAGCGGCGCCTTGATGGCGGCGGCGTCGGCAGCGATGAGTTCCCCATGTACATTTGTCAATTCGCTCGAAGCGGGGTCGAAGTGAGCTCCGCATGAAAGCACAGTATCAGCACACTGTACTGAGATTGGGAAACCACCGGCAAAAGCCAAACCGCTATCATGAATCGTTTGTGCTATTGGTGTAGGGTTTGCATCTGCCATTCTTGCCCAAAAATCACCGAAGTCGAGATGACGAGCTTCGTTGTCCCCAATATTGCTAACAATCAGACTCAAGCGGAGAAATTTGCTCCTGTCCCTGAAACTTGATCTTCATATTGATAGTCTCGGAGCTGCAACCTAGACTCGGGAAGGAATTTGCAAAGGGAGGGGATATTTGCGCAAGTTTTCAAATTGCAAGGGTTCGAGCAAAGATAGCATGGAAGCAATGCGAAAAATGCAAAGGGAAATGCTCGTTATATAGCCGTTTGGAGAGAGGAATGAATTTAATGCGCATTGAATACACTGACCACCAATTTGAATAGCATCATACTCGGAGTGAGCGGGAAAAACTAAGTGTGAATGACACTTGAGTACGCTTGGGACATGTGAGGCGAATGCGCGAAACACGCGGCTCGGCGATTCGGGTGAAGCAGGGGAGAGGATGCACAAATGCTTTTGGAGCGATTGGGACGAAAATGCGCGGAGTACGTGGTTCGGGTGATTCGGCCGAAATTGGAACAGTGGGCCCGTTTGGACTTGGGACATTCGGGACAAAAAGTTCCGGAGTACGCGGTTTGGCCGGTTCGGGCGAAATTGAAACAGCTTGCATTTTTCGATTTGGGACAAGGAGCTCTGAAGTACGCGACACGGGAGTTTCGGCCGAAAATTGGAAAGCTCGCACTTTTTAACTTTGGGACATTTGAGACATGAAAGTGCGTAGTACGCGGTTCGGGTGTTTCGGCCGAAATTGGAACAACTCGCACAATAAGTTTTGGGACACTTGGGACAAAACTTTCCGACGGGCCGAAAATGGGACGGCTTAGGATTTGGCCGATCGGGAGCAGTGCACTTTCGTACTTGGGACAGTTGGGACAAAAAGTTCCGACAGGCCCGAAAATCACACAAAATGACCCAAAACACAGATTTTTTCAATTTCACGACTTAGGCACTTCAGAGAAAAACACTTAAACTCAAAATTTTGAAATTTTTACTCTTATCGGAGCGGGAATTTTGAGTGGGAAAACAATGATCAAATAGAAGCATGACCCATGGGAGAAGTTTGGTATATACCAAGTCGTATACTAGCATAATACTGAGATGAAAATTGGATACTCCACAAGTACATCCACCAATGGACCAAGAACTCACAGTAAAGCACGAGAAGAAGTAAAATTTTATTTGATGAGTAGATTTATTAAATCGATGAGCCCTCTATGTACCAAGAATCCCTACGGTCAAAATCTTGGAAAGATGACATGGATGCTAAATATTAGTCAATGTTCAAAAACAACTCTTGAAACTTGTTGATCTTCCACTGTGGAAGAAACCCATTGGATATAGATTGATATTCAAAACAAAGTACAAATCAGATGGGACCATACAAAATTATAAAAAAAGCCTGGTAGTAAAGGGGTATGAACAAAAAGAAGGCATTAACTATGAGGATATATTTTCTCCTACAACTAAGATCAAAATGATTAGGATGATAATTTATCTAGTTGCACACTTTGGTTGGAAATTTCATCAGATGGATGTAAAAAGTATTTTTCTGAATGGAGATTTACAAGAAGAGCTCTACATGACTCAATGTGAGGGATATGTTGTACAAAGTCAAGAAATAAATGTATGCAAACTCAAGAAATCTCTCTATGGCCTTAAACAGCACCCTAGGCATGGTACATCAAAATTGACGAGCATCTCATACATCATGGACTTTTTAGAAATCTATATGATCCCAATCTCTACCTCAAAAATCAAGGAAGGGAGATTGTGATTTTTGTTGTTTATGTCAATAATCTAGTCATCACTAGCAATTCAGTGAGGATGATCGATGCAACAAAGAAAGATCTTAACCAATCATTTGACATGACAGATCTCGGGTTGATGCATTATTGTCTTGGATTGGAAGTATGGAAGAAAGAGAATCACATATTTGTTTCTCAGTTAAAATATACCAAGACAACACTCAAGAAATTCAGGATGATGGATTGCATACCTATTGTTATACCTATAGAGACTAGACTGTAGTTATCTCATTTATATCCATCTCTTGTGGTAAATGTAACTTTCATCGAAGTTGATTAGGATTCTCATTTACCTGACCGACACTAGATGGGATATCAACTTTATAGTGAGCTATCTATCCAAGTTCATGCAATAACCTAGAGTTTTACATTAGAAGATAGCAAGGTGAATTTTGAAATATCTCAAGGGAATAGTGGAT
Source organism: Taxus wallichiana var. yunnanensis (assembly GCA_018340775.1). Taxonomy (NCBI): domain Eukaryota; kingdom Viridiplantae; phylum Streptophyta; class Pinopsida; order Cupressales; family Taxaceae; genus Taxus; species Taxus wallichiana. The sequence continues at coordinate 61,388,073 of CM031237.1, read as the reverse complement.
CTTGGTCTAGAATACAAGAAGAATGACAAATTCTTCTTGATTGGATATTCAGATTTAGATCATGCAGGAAACATTGATGACATAAAATCCACTTTAGGGTTTGTGTTCTTTATGGGATTTAGACCAATATCATGGAGGATAAAGAAACAACACTTTGTTTCTCAATATTCTACAGAATCTGAGTATCATGCTACAGGTGAAGTTGTCTACGAATCAATATGGATACGTCGCATACTTGAAGGACTTGGAATACCAAAGGAAAAACTAACCACCTTGTATGTTGACAATGAAGGTGTTCTCAAACTTGTTTGTAATTACATTTTCATGAAAGAACAAAGCACATTGAGGTACAGGTACATTTCATAGATGAGTATGTCTTCAAACATAATATACAAAGCTTAATTTTTTCCCAACAGATGAACAATGATAAAATATCTTCACAAAGTCACTTGCACATGACAAATTTGAGTTGTTCAAATAATTCCTCTCTTCATCCCTTGAGGCAATGCAAAATTAAGGGGGGGAATGTTAGGGTAAACATATTTTACCTAGGTTAATTTAGCATAGGTAAGTTAATTATTAAATTGTGGTAAGTTGTTATAAACCATATTTTAATTGTATTTGGGAATAGTATTCTCATAGCATTTGTTTGTCATTATTTGAGTTTTTATATGGTTCAAACAATATATTTGTAATTATATGTGCAGGTATGTTTATTATTGCATTTTTACAACATCCCATTTTTCTGCACATGGTTGTTCAATTCCTATAAGAATTGCATAGATTCATTGTAATGTTGGTTTGATTAATCATTAATAAAAGTATCGGGCTTATTTTTGTTTGATAATTTCAATATCTTAATATCCTCTCGTTTTTCTCTTCAATATGTGTAAATGGATTTTAAAATTTTTACATTGTTCTTTTATATGTTGACTAGAAGTCTATCTGCCACTAAATTATATATTTTTTAATGTTCCTATCATGCCATCTATATAATGTTATAGCTTGTCCAACTCATATGTAATCCTTTCAAAAGGTGCAAATGGTTTTGTATCTTTCAATGCATCATAATTCAATTTCATAATTTTAGAAAAATTGTGTTATTATTGATTTGATCCACAAAATATGAATTATTGTGTGATTCAATTATACATAATATGTCTTATTAAATCCTAGATGTCGTTAACCATTTATTTTAAATATTTTATGATACATAGTAAATAACTCTAGAGGTTGATGTACTGCTAAGGTAGTATTTAAATTCCTTATTAGATAATGCGATAAAAACACATTAAAGTTCATAAATAACCTTATTTTTAATGTATTTTCCTCTAATTATAAGTAAAATGTATTCCATTTTTTGTGTTCCATTCAGAAAAATTCCATTCATCGCATGCATTATTTGTTGGAAGAAAAGACACAAGGAATGGTTTGTGGAAATCCATTCCTATGAAAACTACCACATCGACTGTGGTTTTTTTGTTATAGATGATAATCACGAGGAAGTTGGTATTGTTCTATCATCAAAAGTTATTGATTTGGGGACACTGTGTGTCAAGGTGGAATGATTTGACATTGAAAAAAATAAGTGTCTTATTCTAGATATGGAGTTGGATATTTCTTTGTCCAGGAAATGGGAAATGCATTCCTCCATAAACAAATGGATCATATTCCTATTCAAAATATGGTTGGAACATCCTTTATTTTTTAGAATATATTAGAATCCCCAAATTCC